>OX123195.2:46672177-47880897 GCA_944739405.2 Euclidia mi
CATTACACAAAGCTAACGGAAAATGCATATATGCATAGCTGATAATTTTATTTGTTTTAATTATTATAAACTAGTAGAAACACCTACCTAGATTACTCATAACATAACTTATGTTATTACAATTACATCATCTTAGCATTCAGCCATCCATTGGATAATTGGATATGTAATTTAGGGCAAAAATAGAACTTTGTACCTGCCCATACTAAGTGTCACGAGAAAATTAATATTATTAATAAATGGATACATATAAACATACTGGAATGTAAGGCACAAACAGACGTCATTTCACTTTTTTGCATTTATATAAACTTTTATTTCAAAAGGATACAATAATTGGAAAGTAAGTAAGGTAAAATTAAAATAAGCATAATGATATATACAAGAATCGAAAAATTAAAATTAAATTTAGAAGTCCTGAAAGTCATCCGCATCGAAGTCAATTTTATTGGAAGCGTGCCCAGAAGACTGGCAGCATTGCCTCGTTGGATAGCAATGCTCATCTTTTGTGCCAAATACCTGCTAGCCCTCTGGTCACCCTAGGCGGCGATCAGTCTCTTTGCGAGATCTCTGAAAGGGAATTTCGCACTTGGAACGCACGGCCCCAAGGTTTCGACCCCAAACGGATCAAATATGTAATGCGATAATAAAAATTCAATACGCACATAACTTCGAAAAGTTAGCGGTGCGCGCCGTGGATATGAATCCGATACCCTGCAGTCTGCCTACAGACTGCCATGCGGAGAAGCGATAGCCTAGTGGAGATTCTTGGTATCTCTATAGGCTATCTATACAATATACAGGGTGTAACAAGACCCTTAACGAAAACTGAAATCCCATGTTGTACCAATCAGTACGAACATTTTTTACTTCCGCACCATACCTGGGAAATTACCGGTTTAGGAGATATTGAGGCTCAAAGTTAGTATGGCATTTTTCTAATTAGGTACAAAATCGATGCATTTACCCCCCCAATATGTTTTTTAGATGCCCTTTAACCCCATGGTTAAGTAGGTATTTCGAACATTCCACGCGCGCGCTTTTAATTGCGATTTTAAACATGTGAAAACTCAAAAAAATATATCGTTTCCTATGTATTATTTTTGGTTAGTATGACTTGGCATGATGTCCACAACGAGTAGACTTCGGCTTGGTGATGGGTCTTGTTGCACCCTGTATGTCTCTCTCTTTTTGGTATGCCGATAGCAAGAAGATGGAGATTAGATTCTGATAACAAAAAACTGTCTTCCTTTAATGAGGTCGAAGATACGTCAGTGTTCACGCGAAGGTCAAATATATCATTTATTATAACTACATATTTTATCTAATAACCTTGTTTTGATATGAAGATCTTTTATCGATCGTGCGGATGGTACAGTTCGGTAAAGGATCTTTTCGTCACGGGAAGTGCCGGGGTCGAATCTAATCACTGATTTAGGCGTGGATTTTGGATGTATTACCTATATATTAGATACATATTTATAAGCAAGCCGCTTCTCACTATAAGAAGGGAGGGCCACATTCTCCATGCTGGCCAAAAACGGGTTGGTAGACTTCTCACATCTTTGGACAACATTTTAGACAACTCTCAGACATACAGGTTTCCTTACGACGATTTCCTTCACTTTTTAGCAAGCGATATATTTTAACATATTAATACCTACCTAGGTACATAACTTTGAAAAGCCTGTGTTGTATGCGGCAGTTTGGGTTCCAAGAACCTTTAGGGTCTTAGCCCCCTTACAGGACTCGCCTCACACCCAATCTAAAGAATATCATTAATAAAATATGGGATAAGTATTGCACTTTAGGTATTTTTACATTGGCAACATTTAGCACACAGCAAGCTATCTGCTAATTGCCAATGTAAAGAATAAGTAAGAAAAAGCGAAACTGTGACTACACGATTCTTCTACCATCCCTTACTTAGGCAGAATAACGATAATGCTGGTTTTCCTTTTCAGAAATAAAAAATAACTTTAAATTAGATGTAACATTGTCATGTAATATTAAATTTTCCCCCTTTTCCGAAAGTACATACAAATTTATTTTCCTGTTGGTATAATTATTAAGTGTATTGTTTCCGAAATGCTGGTACAGCAACTACAAATACCTTATGAAGAATAATAAACCTAAAATTTAATGCTTTATATTTAATTTTAGATTTATAACTGCAATAAATTTCCCTTTTTAGGTAAGTATTTGAATGTAAGTATATTCATGCAATGTTAGTGCGTCGTGAACTGGAACGTAATTTCATCGATATGAGAAATAAAATGTATTTTATTTTACGATTCGTTTAAGAAAAGTTATTAACTTATTAAACGAGATTTTAATAATTATAAGACATAATTACTTACTGATTAAATTTGCAAGAATAATTCTTTAAGTTTATTCAATTCCGTACTTCCGTATTTGGTACAAAACATATTATTTATTTATAATATTTATATTTATCCACATAAGTAGGTATAACCCAGTGTAGCCGAGACATCGCCATATAAAATTAACCGGAACAGGATAAAACAACTAAAAACATTTATTACGCATGCCAACGAAAACGAAGTGAAAATTGCGCGAAAATGGAATGTAATGCACTCTAGACAGAAGTGCATAGGGTCTATATTTGTTTGTGTGTGTCGGGTAGGTAATCAGTTGTCAGCTGGGCCGGAGTTGTGGGACGCATTTCAGTGTTTGCGCGAACGCAGCGCGCACTCCTCGGATGCGCTTTGATTTCTTTCGTAACTAACTTGCGCGCGGGAATATCGTTTTACGTCTAATATTCAGCATATTAATATTTAAAATATTGTGCAATATATTTTTAGTGTTGTTTAGCCACAGGATTGTAGAAAAGGTAAGTGTTTTTATTAATTTTGTATAGGTTAAAGTTGATTTTTCAATGAATCTTGAAATGCACTATGTTTTTGATTCAAAAGTGTGTATTATTTCTTTTGTTTAAAGATATGCAATGTGTGTGATGTATGGGGTTGAATTAGAAAGGTTTAATGATTAGTTTGAATTTTGAATAGATTTTTCCATGAGCTGTTTTTTCGTGCGTATTATGGGCCCCATAATCAAGGAATGGGTCCTCTACATTTTTGATTGTGCGGTTGGTTTTAAATTTATTTTGCAGCTTAGAAACAAAGGTTTACACACTATTTTGTAATGTCCTTTCTTTCTAGATCATTCCGCGATCTGACAGGTTGACAGCTCGATAAAAATTTTCGCGCCATTTGCAATGACGAATGGCGCGAAAATTTTGTTATTTTCGCAGCAGCATTTTTTTATAATCAGTCCGTATCTAAATATTATATATTTACAATAATATGTATGGCAAAAAAAAAGCGGCGATAGCCTAGTGGTGTATGTAACGGACTGCCGAGACGATGGTCTCGGGTTCGATCCCCAGATACCCCGGGCACACACCTCTGACTTTTTGAAGTGATGTGTGTATTAAAAAAAAAACGTTAATTATCGCTCGCTTAATAATGTGCCCGGTAGATGGCAATAGGCTCGCCTCCTATTTTGGGACTATTGGGACCGAAACATAACTGGCGAAAAGTGGGTGTGTAATACACCTCTGCCTTCCCCTCGGTGATAAAAGGCGTGAAGTTATGTTATGTTATGTTATATTTACAACTATAACATATTTACACATTGCTATATAACTTAGACCGTTTGCTGTAGTTCCTAATTAAAAAGCTAACGTATTTGGAGGCTAGCATAAGTATTTTCCAGGAATATAATAATAGGTACTGCTCCTGTAAATGACTTGACAGAATAATTTAACACCAAAGCGAAACCTCGCCAAAATGTATCATCATGAATTTCAAAAGTCAGTGAGAAGTGATTTTTTATTATTGTAATGCTAGTTTTTCAGTGTCTGCTAAATGCTACGAATTCGCATTTTCAAAATCGTCACCAATTTTTTTTACTCTTGCAATTTTTGTGTTTTTACGCGGGGATTTTATATACTTTAATTCTTCTAGTGCGTTCTGGTAAGAAAGTCAATGCCAAGTAGGTACCGTGATAAGAGTTTCTGCGTCATTGCCAAAGAACATGTTAGGACGTGTTCGTATTGGACGTGATGGTCATCACTCACCAAATGTTTTTGTTATTAAACTTTGTTTTAAAATGTTGTGTATATATTTTGAAGGGTAAAGTTAAGATAATATAATTATCCGATCCCGGCTGTCATGAAGATTTTTGTCAGTCGTTATACGTATAAGGAGTCGGCACCTCTGAATTAATTGACACTAGTCTAAACCATGGTATGTCGCTAATTCTTTGGGTTCCGGAGCTCAGACAGGCTGTTGTTCTGTGGAAAAGCTAATATTCAGTAAAATTAGCTTAGACTTATTGGATCCCGGGTGCAACTGGAATAACTCTAGGAGGATGATATTGATTTCTTGCACTGCGTTATGGAATTCCAAAATTAAGGGCTCATCTTCCGGAACGTAAAAGGGGTGTGGAGATTCTCACTTAAAGGTGTTCCGGGTCTACCCACTAACAGCCGGTTCCAATATTTGATCTGTCGATGGATTTGGGTACTAGAGATAAGTACATAACGACATAGGTATTGGAACCGCAGTGTCCATAGCTGTTCATCATCATCCTCTTAGCGTTATCCCAGTTTCAATCTGGGGTCCGCTTACTAGTCCAACCGGATTTGGCTGAATATTAGCTTTTCCACGGAGCTACTGCCTGTCTGACCTCCGCAACCCGAAAGGATAGCGATATTCTATGGTTTAGACTAGTGTCAGTTGATTAAGAAGGTACTGACGCCCTGTAACGACTGTCAAAGATTTTCATGACAACCGGGACCGACGGCTTAAGGTGCTCTCTAAGGCACGGGACAAGCGATAATTAATCATTTAATACGCAAGTAACTCCGAAAAGTCATTGGTGCGCGCCGTGGATTCGAACTCGATACCCTCTTCATGACAGTCTATTGGTATCTCCACTCGGCTATCGCTGCCTTTAGTGTCCGTAGCTGTTAACATTCTTTAACGCACACATCTTTATGCTTGTTTCGAGCAAGACACATTTAGCTGTTATATTACGCAGCAAGCTACTTATCACGAGTTGCTTTAATTTTTATCTGCTGCGCAAAAGCAATAGCTATTCAAGCTATCAGCTATATGATGTTATCAAGTATAAATGTGGCAAGGATTACTTTTATCAGTAAATAAAATTGTCCATTGTCCTTTTAATGTAATGAATCATTATTGGTATGTTTTATTGCCTAGATCCTGTTGAATTCTATTTTGTTTTATTGTTGCTATTTTTTTTCTATTTAACACCAAATCCACTAAATCAATTGACACGATATATTGCGTGGCAGTTTCCTTAGCTGTTATAACAATTATCAAAACTACTTTATTTCATTCGAATGTGAAAGAGGGCAAGCGTCGGTATTGTGATTTTAATTGTTTTGACATCATTTTCCTAAGACCACTTTAACGGAGACAGGCCTGTAGTCCTGTAGTAAGACCAAGTCTATTAAAAAAATAATTACCTGTTACCTGTCTACTTTAGTATTTGCACAAATTCAATATTATAAGATTTAAAGCTAGTGCGAGAGTCGCCTTTTTAAAAATGAAAGTTAACGATTGGCCAAAATCCGCTTAAAAGAACAATGCTTACATCTGTTTCTGTTATATCTTAAAATTTACATCACTGTTGGGTCTAGTAACGGTACCATCACCGCTTCGTCTCCAACGGGACTCTGGTTTCCTTGAATCGATGCTCGCGGGAGCAACTGACTTTTTTATAATTTTTACCCGTTGATACTTGCGTGCTTAAATCTCGAAGTGTTTCAGTTTGTTATTAGATACTTTCATTCAGACTACCTCGCTGGTCCGGTGGATAGCGTATACCTCTGCTGATCGGTGCCGGGATCGATTCCCGGGTCGGCAAAAAGTGACACACGGAGTTTCGCAAACTGACCGGTATATATGTAATAGGCTTGCCCCCTATTACATGGGACCTAAAATTCATACCATGGCGAAATGTGGGTGTAATAATACACTTCTGCCTACACCTTAATAAAGATAAGGGGATAAAGCTATCTATTCTGTGGAGAAAGGCGTGAGTCTATATAAAAATGTTTTCATGGTATGAGTTTGTGCTTCTATTGATGAGGTAGAGACCGATGATGAGGTCTAACGTCCAAGTCTCAGATGGGGTAAAGTCAAATGAGGTTTTCATCATCTTACAGCCTTTCGCACTTTTCCTGATTAACTTTTTTTAAATCCGTCACTTTTCAAGTTGTTTCCACCTAGAAGAGGAGAAATATTTACATCCCGAGGTTTACCTCCCCTCCATTTACGCTAGCAAATATGTATTATAATAACCAGCCCCATTATTTCTTATTATCATCACTTTCATGAATGGAAATTCAGAGAAAATCATTACGGCGCGGCGGGCGGCTAGATCTAAAGATTATAATGAACTTATTACACATTGACATAATTAAAAACCTCTTCATCGCGTAATTATGCCAGTTACTTGAGACATGCGACAGTAATCACCAGCTAGAAGGCTGATAAGGCTCCATCATTTATTAAGAGCGCCAATTATAAAAGTACTTTCACTAAAAACGACTCCGTTCCGTGGCATAACTTTGTACTTGCCTGTGCCTGATTTTGAAGTGTTTTCTTACGATTCTTGGGTCTGATTATGTAGGGTTCCTAAATATAAGCAGTCATAAAATTATGGTCCAAAAATAAACCAAAGTTTCAAGCCGGCTTCATCATCATCATCAGCCTTTAACAGTCCACTACTGGACTAGGCCTCTCCTTTGAAAGGAGGAATTGGCCTACTATACCACGCTGGCCAAACGGGTTGGTATAGGGTTTGTATCAAGTTTCCTCCTCTTACAGTGCTGTTCTGTGCATAATATGCTCCCTCTGTCGGCTCTTACGACACCCATGGGATGATATAGGGTGGTGACAATTCGTATTCTTAATCCGTCACCACACAGACGAGCTGGCTTAATATGTGTAAAAGTTATTTCAGACAGTGCATCATTTTTGGGCAGCAATAGACTATAGAATTTGCTGGTATAAGTAATATCATTTATGTATTTTTATAGATACCTAGTTTAAAGAAGTGCATATAGATCAAGATTAAAATACTAGTTCTTGTTTTAATTGTAAAAGCCTTTTATTTCGCTAGGTGGCCTAGTGGCCACCTAGCGAAATAATGGTAGTCCATGAGCATAAATACAACATTATAATGAGCGATAAGAGACATGATAATCGCAACAAGCTCCTTGGTAGGAAGCTTGTTGTCGTCGGCTAATCATCGCGTAATCGATCGTTGTGAAGCCGTTACACAAATTTATCTCTGAAGATCTCATTACTTCAGGGATGTATCAAATATCTAAAACAATTTCCGTCCAAAGAAAGTGTTACAAAAAGGCTCATTACTAGATATAAGTTTGATAACAAGTTATAATGCTCAGCATTGCCTAACAGTCAAACCTCATCCGAATGATCTACTTCATTATGAGCAATGGGACGTGCCTAGACAGTTTATATACAAGGTTGATAATGATAATGAAGTTTAGGTAAAGACTACAGAATAGGTGACTTCATCATCACCATCATCATCACTCATCATCATAATCAGCCTGCCGTTGTCCACTGCTGGATATAGGCCTCTCCAATGGCACGCCTTTGAGCCCGAATATAGGTGACTTAAGTGAAACAAACTATAGTGTAAAGAGAGACAACTCAGAAGTAACATCCCCTAAACCACCTTTTCTTAAGTCAAGGCATATCGCTATTCCTTTGGATTACAGAGTTCAGACGGCAGTCGCTCTGTGAGAAGCTAATGTTCTATTAAATTTGATTAGACTAGAAATTGGGCCAAGGACTCCGAGGCGCAAGTCTTGGATGCAAGCGCGACAATGATTATGATCACCTACACAATCCTCATTAATCACTAGGTGCTCATTATGCTCAAAGCAATTAAAACCAGCCCAATACTAAAATATTAATTAGAACAATTTTATTCCCGGAAATGTTTTACATATGCGTTCCTTGTAGTTCAACGCTCTGCAGTGATACGGAGATGCGTATGCGTACATATGCGTATATATGCGTACGTATGCGCTACAAAACAAACAAGTTTTCTACGACAGATGTGTAGGTGATGATGGGGTTCAATGACTTGATGCTAGTTGTCCAAACTTTTTATTGTGAGATCGGTTTGTGGGTACGTTTTGATTGTCACTTCCTTTAGGGTCCTGATTTAGGGATAGGGGATACGAAATGTTTTGTTTTACCATACATGAGAAAGGATGTAGGTATGCTTTAAATTGTTCCGTGGTATTTTAATAGTAATCTGGCAAGAGCATACCTCGTAGATGTTGTATTCCTGCAATCAAAACTTTAGGCTATAGACCATCATTAGACTCCACTTTACCTCAGAGTAAGTTGTTAGTAAACTTCAATAACCCATTGGTATAAAATGTGGCAAAGCAGCACTTATTTTGACGCCCACGAAGACGAACAGCATACCAGCACGAATAGACGCAACCACAGGTTTCAAATAGTAATCACACTTTAGTTCGTTCTGATCATCTCAAATAAAGACTATTAGAATGTGTTTTATTATTTATAAATAATAAAACACAGTCTAATAGTCTAATAACAGATGTTTATTTATCCCGATGTTTTTCAAGACTAGAAACTGCTTTACCTTAGAATGCATTTTGAAACTAGAAGGAACTTTAGCTCCAATTTGATATCATGAGTTTAATTTGAAGCAGTGAGATCTTTGACGGAGATTAAGTTTGCTCATATATTCTGACATAACTCGGGACATATAGTATCCCTTTAAGTTGTGGATGCCAAAAGGCAATAGCTCTATAGAAGACCACCCAGCAGCTGCAAGGCGAAGGCTCTGGAGTGAGGTGAACCCTCCTCCCTCGAATTTCTTAGCACCACGGGAGAGCCTACCACCAGGACACACCCTGCCGTGACCGATCTGGAAATCGCTAAACAGACTGCGCACACAAGTTGGCCGCTGCAGGGTGAATATGTGCAAATGGGGGTTCAGAGACCCAAGCCGAGCGGAATGTGACTGCGGTGATCCTGTGCAGTCTATGTCACATTTATTGGAGTGCCCACTCTGTCCTTACAGGTGTACAGTGGACGATCTCAATGCAGCTACTACGAACGCCGTAGCACTGGCCCAATATTACAGCGGATCAGTTTGACGGAAATTATTTTTAGGAACTATTGACACGAAAAGAAGAAGAAGCTCTATAAAAAAGCTTATATTCGACTTCGAGTGGTCATATCATTTCTATCGCGAACCTTGTAGAATAGATTTAGAATAGGCAATAGAAGTATACATACTACTATGTATTTAATTTATCCGTGTGGTGACGGATTAAGAATACAGAATGTCACCACCCCATGTCATCCCATGGGTGTCGTAAGAGCCGACAGAGGGAGCATATTATGCAGAGAACAGCATTGTAAGAGAAGGAAAACTTGATACAAACCCTATACCAACCCGTTTGGCCAGCGTGGGTTAGTAGGCCAATTCCTCCTTCCAAAGGAGAGGCCTAGTCCAGCAGTAGACTGCTAGAGGCTGATGATGATGATGATGATTTAATTTAAAAAGACTACTCCGTCACTGGGAATAAATCCTGCACCGCAGGGGACTTTGCAAACATTCAACCAACGAACTAGGTATGGTGAAATTGATTGATTATTACAATCATTTCACTGGTGATAATGAGCATTCATTTTATCGTTGCTGGGTGCGTTTTTAGTAGAAAGTAACCTTTTTAACCTTTTTGCCTTTCGACACATTTTAGAGGTGAGATAACTAGCTGATATGTATCTGATAGTGTAGCTATCGCGTAGTTGCGATTTGACATTCAATCATTTTTTTATTTATGTAAGTATAAATATATACCCAATATTATAATACACGCAACACCATCTAGTCCCAAACTAAGCAGAGCTTACTATGGGTACTAGACAATGGATTGAAATACATATTTTTAATTATGATAGATACCTTACAGAATGTTTATTCTGTACATACAATATACAATTTTTGTTAGTAAGTAGGGTCATTTCGCCTGTTCGCGTCCACCGCCCAATTCGCGTCCATTTTACGGACCTCCCTTGCTCGAAAATAAGTATACTAACACACTAATAAAGTGAAAAGTCAGTACCGCCAATACCTCAACGTATAAGAGACACGCACAAATAGACAAAAGTTTCGTGTGCCCAGCTAATCCTGTTTAAAAAAATGTATTAATATCGGTTGTCCAATAAAAGAGTGCAGTTGAGCGGGATATAAATAAAAAAATTGTGTGCAGCGGCGTGTTTGACGGTAAGTATTTTATCCTTTTATGTGAATTTTAGGATACATAGCTGTTTCTAGGCATTAATAATGAAAATTTGAATAGTATAAATTATGAGTAAGCTTGTTTTTTTATAGTTAACAATTAAAATAAGGTGGACGCGAATTACAACACCGAATTTATAAAACTTCCACTTTCCACCTCACGCAAAATACACGCCAAGACGTGGAGTTGCGGAAACAGCCCGTGCCATCAAGTATCAAGTATGGTACCTACTAAATCACAGGAGTTGAAAATAGACCGGTCAGTGCGTTCAAATGTTGAAAATTCGAGACGATTAGCGGTACAAGAGGATTAAATATAGTGCTTGAAGTGCGGGAGTTGAAATTTCAATAAGTGCGAGATTAAGAGGGTTCAAGTAAAACAACTCCGCAGGAGTTGTGGGTTCGGTCTGATAAATGCGGTGAGCAAAGGTTTCAAAAATTGTGCTAGTAATTGTCGCGCATGTGCTTATTGATGCCTCCTTTTTAATGCTAGCTGTGGCGGCGCTCAGCTGTTTCTCAGGTTCCATAACAGTACAACTGCTATGGATGTTGAGATCCTGAAACTACAAATAGTTATATAGCTGTGTGCTTTTATTCCGTGGGTGTAGTAAGAGGCGACTAAGGAAATTAACAGCGTTAATAGTATCTCTGGGAAGAAACGAAAAACACGATCCGAAACCCAGTGTGATTTAGTAGACCAGTGGTTCTCAAACTTTTTAGGGACGGAACCCTTTTGGGTAACCAAATTTGGTGGAGCCCTAAAATAAAACAAAGCCGAGTCCTACGTGCACTTTAAAACCATTTATTTTACTGACATACATCTTCGTGGAGTCCCTAGAGATGCTTCGTGGTGCCCTGGGGCTCCGCGGAGCACACTTTGAGAATGGCTGTAGTAGACCAAATCCTCCTATTGCCCTCATTGCTAACTCGACGCAAATTATGAGTTAGCAATGGACTGCGAAAGCGTGTATAATTTTGTCTAGCTAGAGGTATTATTTAACCCTACTAGTATCTAGGTTAGGTACGAGACATTACCTATTGTTCTTGACATACAGCTGTTATCAATAAGTGTCTAGTCTAGATCAGATAATCTATTGGACACTATTCAGTTGTACCTAATTAGCACAAACCTGAATTGATTTACCAGTCAAGTGTTGAGATATTTAACGATAGATTAATTAATTAATAACGAACAATTAAAATTTTAACAAAAAAACAACTTCAAATATCTTTCCTCAAACTAGGTACCTATACCAAAAGGAAAGTGTAGTATACACATACATAACATCACGCCTTTCTCCCCGAAGGGGTAGGCTTAGGTGTATTACACACCCATACTTCGCCAGTTATGTTTTGATCCCAATCGTGTAATAGGGGGCGAGCCTATTGTCATCTACCGGGCACATTGTTAAGCGAGCGATAATTAAAATTTTAATACACACCTCGAAAAGTCAGAGGTGTGTGTCCGAGGTAACTTGGGATCGAACATGAGACTGATCGTCTCGGCAGTCCATTACGTACACCACTGGGCTATCGCTGCTGCAATATACTACTAAACATTTTTTTATTGTTAAATTACGGAGTTCTGAGGTAGCAAATATATAGATCGACAACCGGGATTCTAATAATCCATCCCAGAGATATAAAAGACCAGATTGCTACTATCACTTGAATACAAAAAAATTGCATTGCATTTAGAAACATGGTACCTAATACTGCCAGTGTTTTAGCCGCGGTCCTATGTGACAGCGACGTGGAAGAGTTTTGTGATGTTATTTAAACTACAATTAATGCTCAAGTTTTATTACTGTCCTAGGTGCCTGTTTGTGGGTAGGTAGCGGTTTATAATGTTAAAATAAATATGTTTTATCTTCTTAATATATAAAATCCTTGCGTTACTTACTGACTGACAGACAAGCTACAGCCGAAACTATTGGGCGCAAGAAGCTGAAATTTGGCATGTATGTTCCTCGGGGACCGTAGGAGTGCACTAAGAAAGGATTTCCCGAAATTCCCACGGGATCGGCCTAAACGGGTAAATAAAAAAAAAAATCAGGCGTAGCTGCTTTTGTCCATTACTTATATCATAAAGTTGGCGATTGGATATGGGCGGCTCAATATCGGTCTGTGTAGAGAATCTTGGGGGATGCCTATGTCCAGCAGTGGACGTATCTAGGCTGATATGATGATATCCTTAAGTTTAAACTATTTAACGTTTCATATTATTTAAATTACGTTACGATTGGGCATTTTGAGGTGAAAGGCATTAATCGAATATTAAAATTAGGCATTTGTTCAGCATAACAATCCTACAGTCTTATGATTCTCTGAATATTGAAAGCGCATTAACAATCAATACAATTAAGTAAGTACGTAAGCGACACCTAAGCCGAAGGTCGCGGGTTCGTTTCCCGCAGAAGTCAAACATTAATTGTGTGCATGAACATGGATGTTTGTCTTGGTCTGGGTGTTTCTATGTAGGTATAATATGTATGTATTTACAAAAAACAAGTATTTATGTATGTTTATCCATTATCTAGTAACAAAATTATACTTTTATAAAATACCTTTTCCAAACTAGGTTGTCTGGAAGAGATCGCATTTTGCGATAAGACCCGCCCTATTGTGCTACTAGTTTTAAGTTAATTTTACCATTGTAATTCTGTTTGTATGCTGGTGTACAATAAAGTGTTAATCTATCTATCTAGTACCCATAGTACAAGCTCTGCTTAGTTTGGGACTAGATGGTGTTGTGTGAATGTGGTAGAATATTATTATATTATATTAATTCCCGGGTTGTTACACAATAGCGTAATAGTTTATAACAATGTAAATAATGATATATTTCCTCCATGGTATTACCGATATATCCTATTTAGGATCAGTTTATGTCATTCGTTATCTATTGAAGTATTCGCGTTATCGGCAACATTGCAAACCCATACTGCCAATGACTAATTATATTTTACAATCTAAGCATTCACGTTATTCAGGCTTATGGCTTAACTATATTCTGTACCCGGCTCTGGTGTGGGTGTCAGTTGTAGTGACAAAACGCACAAAACGTTATGTAAACGTAACTTTATGTTAACTTGCTACATACATACATACATACATAGACTCACGCCTGTTTCCCGGAGGGGTAGGCAGAGACTACGGAACGCCATTTGCAACGATCCTGACATACCTCACTTGCTTCATACACTCCCATCAAGTTTCTCATGCATGCTCTTCTGTTTAGGGTACTTCTAACCTGTCCTTTTTTTAGGATGTCTCCGATCAGGGGGGCGATTCAGAATCGTTCGATATCTCATTTGACATTCGATTCCGTTAATTGTCAAACGGGCTACCTCATTTTTTGTCAAAACTATCGCATTTCCTATCAATTTTATGCATTCTTCAATAAACCGAATTCAATGAATATTTGTTCAAAATATCTCTGATAGGCGGCTAAAAGACGAGGACAATAATTTGACATATCGTACGATTACTTGTCGTGACATTCTGAATCGGCCTGCCTGGTCAGAGAACGTCCGCCTAGATCTGCCGCTATGTCCTGTTCCATTCACACTTGGCTTATATATTGTCAGTCTTTTGTCGTCCATCCTCTCCATGTGCCCAATTAAACTATCTTAAAACATGTCTTCCTCGATGCTTGTCACTACTACATCTTCATGTAAGCTATATTTACTGTAAAGTTTCGTCAAAATTCGTTCAGTAGTTTTCCCTAAAAGAGCAACAAAGATCCATCCATCTTCAAGATTTCGCGTTTGCAATAATACTAGAAGATGCCCACAGCTACGCCCGTTTTTTTTTTTACTGTTCCTGCCAGTTCCCGTACGAATTTTGGAAAATCCCTTCTTAGTTGACCTCTACGCTCCTCTGGCGCCAATACATGCCAAATTTCAGCTTATTGTGCTCAGTAATTTCGGCTATACGTTGTCAATTAGTCGGTCACTAGAGTCGAAAGAGTTTTGCATATCTCAATTAGAATGTGTGGCTTTGAATAACCATCTTGCTGCTTGGGTTGACTTCCTTTATGTATAGCCAAAAGTGTAAATAATGTAATCATCATCAGCCTTTTATACTGTCCCACTGCTGGGCACGGACCTCTTCTCACTATGAGAAGGGTAAGGCCATAGTCCACGACGCTGGCCAAGTGCGGGTTGGCAGACTTCACTTGTCTTTCGAGAACATTATGTTGAACTCTCAGACATGCAGGTTTCCTCACGATGTTTTCCCTCACCGATTAGCAAGCGATAACTAACAATTTAATAAGCACCTTACTTCGAAAAGTCATTGGTGCGCACCGTGGATTCGAACCCGAGACCCTTTGCGTAGCAGTCCGTCGGTCTTTCCACTCGGCTATCGCTGCTCTATACATAATAATCTAATCGCGGCTAAATTTTCGTGTTCATCAAAGTTCGAAAGCAATTTGTCCGTTTTAAATACTGAAGTCATTGGAGAATCCGTCGTTACCGATAAAGCACTTGTAGAACACGCCTGTAATCTGTCTAAGTGCCTTTTAAGTGGCTCCTCGAATTCTTTTGTATAGTTTTTACTATTTCTCGCACCGTGTGACGGTACACTTTCGTTTTCATCAGGTAAAAACTGTGTTTTTATACGTCTGCGGTATAATACCGTGTCTGTCGATAGGGAAAGGACTGGTCGTTAAGTACGTACAGCTTCTTTACCTCCATTAGGGATGATCGCTTTTGTCTTATGTTTTGTGGTGATTAAATAACAAGGTATGTCTTAATATGTATTGGTTGATCTGAGAATAATAGAGGGTGTACTTTGTAATCTTGTCGTTATGCAGTGTTTTAATTCGAATCGTTGTCACATATGGTTAGACTAGAAAGGAACTCCGGGATCCGAGTGAAAGTCTTGATACAACTAGGATGACGCTAGGACGTTTGTGATGATGATAAGTACTAATACTCCTACATCAAATGCGACTATTTTGTGTCTGTACTAAATAGGGGTGTATAGGGTTCCCACCAAGAACTTAGGGTCCCAAGTCAACCTCACCTGCAAGTGGTGCACCTGCCGATCAACGGACGAGGCAGAAAATATCCTGATAAGCGGCAATAGGCTCGCCACCTATTACTTGGGATCAAAAAACCTGAGGAAAAGTGGGAGTTTAATATGCCTCTGCCTACCCCTTCGGGAAACAGGCGTGAGTCTATGTATGTGTATGTATGTACTAAATAGCCCCTACTAATAGGCACTACTAAGTAGAAGCCTTCATCACATTTTAGATTTAACTCTCAAAGGGCTTCTCTCCCTATGTCTTCCTGTACGCCTGCCAAAGGACCGTGAAATAAAACCGTAAAATAAATAAATAAAAGGACTGTGCATTTTCTTAACACCATGCTAGAATAATACGCGTGATACAGACATAAATACTGATATTTGAAATAATATATTATTGTATTCTTGTAAGTGATGTTATAGGATTACGTTTAAAACGTGTTCATTTAGACATAAACATGTAATTGCTGAAATACTATTCTCAGTGCGGTTCACCTTGGCAATAATAGTATTAAGTACCTACGTTGCAAATTGTATGCAACTAGATTTCGCACGTGGCTGCGCCCGCATATATTTCAGTCAGTTTACATTAAACTAAAATTAATGAATAAGTACACCTAAATCTTCCTCGGGAATCGTATACTTACTTCATTTGGTCATCTTAAATGTGGTGAAGATTTTTTATCAATCATTATAATGTCAGCAAGCCCATGTTTGACTTTCAGTCTTCAACTGTCTTTATGCTGAAGTTCATTAAATGGGTTTGGTGTTGTGTGTGTATGGTAAAATATTATTATTAAGTATTATATTGAACTCGACTTTGCCAGCAGCTTCGCCCGCGTGGGTTTTTTTCATTCCTTTAGAGCTTAGAGGTAGAATTTCTAAAAATCCTCTCTACACTCCTCAAGACACATAATGCCAAATTTCAGCTCCTTGCACCTGGTTTTGACTTTGCGTTGCCTATTAGTCAGTCCGTAACGCAAGAATGTAATATACCAAATTTAATTGTTTTTGAATTACATTATTAGAACGTGATATCGTTTTTGCGCCAGCAATAAGGTCATAACCAGCTTGCACTGCATAAATGCGGTGCAAATCTCTCAACAGCATAAGGCCAAACGTGCCTTATCGCTTGGTACAAGGTCGCCGCAAGTGCATGGCTACGCGCGTTAGCTCACCTCCTACTTGCTCTCGTCATGTGTTTAGCCAGAAATTCTATTTGCAGATTTGTGGATTTCAGTAATCTTTGTGAGTCGAACCAACCGCTGTAATTTAGTGATGTTCCTCTGTATTTTGATTGCGCATTAGTCTTGGGAAAATAATAATAAAGTAAGTATATGTATCTACTTATGTGTATTTGAGTAAACCATGCTTATATAACATACTTGTACATCACTACATCTGTATTACAATCTGATAGCAAACGATCACTCATTCTGTAGGTAAGTGACTGAACACTGAAGTTTTTAAATGCGTTTCATCTCTGTACCTACTTAATTGAAATACTACTAAGATAAGAAGTTACCCACGTACCTACTTGAGCATGGCGTTTGCAACAATACCGAAATATCTGATACTCGAAACAAAGACATTTATCCCAAAAGTCAATAATAATTGAAATAATAAGGGCCATGAAAGTTTAAATTAAACAATTATCCTGTTAGTAGGCGCATTGGTCAAGTAACTATTGCGGGTTAACAAGCGGGCACTAGCAAGCCTTTCTATAAGTCCAATATCTACATAAAGAAAACGTATAACATGTTTTATCAATCAATACAAACAATTCATTAGTTGCATAATTACATTATCGTCTTGTTACATTAGTGTGTTGGTTACAAATGTTGGTCAATGTTTGCTGTGTAATGATATGATAAAAGGTCGATCACTTAGCCTTGATAACTTTATAATTATAAATAAATTACACGTTCAATTATTTGTTACTGATGTATGGGATAGATGGGACGCGGAAGACAGTAAATAATAATAATAAATTATAATAATATTCTATCACATTCACACAACACTATCTAGTCCCAAACTAAGCAGAAGCTTGTACTAGGGGTACTTGATAATGGATAAATATACATATATACTTTTTGTTTTGTAAATACATACATATTATAGGTACATAGAAACACCCAGACCAAGACAAACATGTTCATGCACACAAATGTTTGACTTGAGCGGGAATCGAACCCGCGACCTTCCCGCGGCGCCAACCGGTCATCATAATGATTAAAGAAAACTCGACTCGGAACAATAATTTATGGATCACACAAACTGTTTTCCAGTGTAGAGAATATAGCGCGAATTGGCAAGCCGATCGTAATTGGTCGGCAACTTTAAGCAACTCTTGCACAGCTGGGGACTTGGATGGGTGAGCGCTACCGTGCTTCGGAGGTGTGTTCGATGTTCTACGATGTGACGGTCTATAACGCTAAGTACGCCTTAGGTGCATTTGTTATGAGTAAAATAAAACTCAACAATTTCGTTAGATTACAGCTATCGAAAAGTCTTGATCTACCACAATTTACTTTGTGTTCGGTCCATGATAGCTAATGACGTATACAAACCAAATCTAATAAACGAAATATCGACCGCGCAACTCTGATATCGCGCATGCGCCAACACAACCGACCGAATGCAAAATGGCCGCATCTATTGTCAAAATTAGCACTGTCCATCTTCCACGCACGTAAAAACATATCTTCTTTCTCCCGTGCAGTTTTTTGAGGGAGCTATATAATTCTGTCGTGTTATTTTTGCTGCGTTTACTTGTCGTTTTCCGCAATATTTGACAGTTGCTGTGCTACCGGCGTCATACAATATTTTAGTGGTTGTTTACATTGATTTTAATAGCGAATTTAAACCGTTTTTAAGTGTTTTATTGTGTGTTATTCGGATTAATTTATTCGTAGGTGAGTGTCCTTTTCTTTTAATTACAAAATCAATGCATGCTTTGGAAGATCTACCTATAAAAATATCCTTTTCTTGAACAATAAACTGCAACTCAGTATAACCACCTGTACAGATAGCCTTCGAGATAAATTCAAAATTAGATATTTGAATGATGTTATCTGCCCATTAATTTTACTGGAGCTTATTGCACAGTGGAGGCACTGGCCTTACTGCTGCAATAGAATTTTTATACTAGTGGTAATTGTACCCTTATAAGGTGCTTCAAAATCAAAAATTAGAAAAACGTTGTATGTATGGGATAACGAATAGTAGATCTACTTCATCTATCATTGGTAAGTAGGAACTTATCGATGTGGTGCTGCTTCCATAAGCCAACCATACCAGCACCGGTCTACCGGCTAACCTCATCGATATAAGCATGGATTTCGAGACAAGACATCCCTATTTGACATAAGCTGCATAAAAATATAGCCAACAATGTATATCTAATCTCCTAACCATGGACCATGGATAGATAATAATATTGGGACCAGTCGCAAGTATGCTATGCTATGGTAGATAAGAACTTCGATTTTCCGAATTTCTACTGTACAAAGTTTCTCTTGCTTACTCTACTTCTCAAAATGATTGCAGCGGAGTGGACTCCGATGTATGAACATTAAAATTATGAGAACAATGAGATTTGGAGCGCTGTGGAATAACCCGCCACAGCCCGTCAGGATCATATTATATCTCAAAGAATATATGCCTTAAAACATGTAAAAGTTTTTTAGTGTTTTTGTTCCGTACTTTTAAAGTGTAAAACGGAGCCCTATTACTAGGAATCCGCTGTCCGTCCGTCTGTCCGTCTGTCCGTGCATCTGTCTGTCTGTCTGTCACCAAGCTGTATCTCATGAATAGGGAATGCAATCGCCCTTTTTTCGACCGAGATTAATCTCGCTAAAAAAGGCCGAGATCTCGCGAGATTTACGAGATTGCACTAGAGCATAAAAACGTCTTATTCGAAGCGCGAACTGACACGGACGGATCGCAATCTGTCGGTATCGGCATTAATAAAAAAATAAATGAATTTATACGAGTCCTGGGGGTCAAAAGGCAAACGTTTTCAGTTCGTGGATGTCTGCCTGAGAACTGCGGTTTCAATTAGCGTTGAATCTGAAAGGGCCTTCTCAGCGGCTGATTATCTGGCCAACAGAAAAGGAAGCCGTTTAGCAGACCATTCTTTGGACATTTTGTGCTTTTGAAGGAGCTACTTTGAAAATAATTCGTAATAATGGCTTGTGATTTGAACTGAACCAATCTTTCCTTTGATTGGTATATTTTGTTAATTAGGATCTGTAATTTCTAATTGTCTGCCTTATTGGTATATGTTAATTAATCTGGAATATCTTAAAGGTCTACTGAGTAGATATAGTTTGATTTACCTAATTGATAATAAAAAAAATTACCTATCATCTATGTTACTAAACTGAGGCCAGTTTAGTAACATAGATGATAGGTAATTTTTTTTTGCATCAAAGAATATTGAAAAATTCGTGAATAATAATTTTTATAATACATAAAATGGTTATCATTTTTGTTCTAATTCATACAAATATAAAATTATTTACAAAAAATCATACAAAACTGCCAATCTGGCAGTTTGGCTTCATAAGCTCGCGAGATCTCGCTTGAGCCCAAATTGCGAGATTTGCATTCCCCACTCATGAACGCAATAGTTACGCAGTTGAATTGAAGTTAATTTTTAAAGATGATGTATTTCTATTGTCACTATGACAAAAAATACAAAATAACGGAATGAAATAAATATTTTAGGAGGTTTCCATAAAACAAACATGATTTATTGTGCCGTTCTTATAGATAATGGTAGGCAATCCTTCGTGCGCGAGTCTAACTTGCTTGAACTTTGAAAATCCGTTGTCCAACTAAGTAAGTGTCTGTCTCTTTCTACAAAGTTTGCAATTTTGTGAGGGTTTCTATGATAACCTTTAAATAAAAGCATCATGTTGCCCTTCTCGTTTCTGGATAGTTGTTAACAATGTGTTAGAAATAAACAGGTTTTCTCGGCAACCGCTACTGAATAGCGCAAGGCTTTACTGCAGGAGTATAATTATCTTTTTATTACAACAATCTGTCGCAACTTAAGTGATATTGTGATTAAAACGATGAATGTACAATATGATATTTTAAAGTCAAAACGGCTGAATCGAATTCGATATAATATTAATACAGAATTTTGTTTATAAATTGATTTCTCCTTAAAGAGGGACAAATACTATTTTTGATTGCGCAAAAAATACATCATCATTTCATCATCATTGTCCAAGCACTATCCTGGCTGCATTTTAGACTCTCCTCACTTTGGAGCAACAGAGTGAAACGATATCCCACGGCTAGACCAAAAGCGACGAAAATTTACTCGGAAGGATGAATATTTTTCCAAAGTTTGAGGTGCAAATATCAGTTTCTTTAAAGTCGGTTCTTTGGCATAATGTGGTCTTTCATTCTCAAGCAAATATGCAAAGGAAAAAAATTGTAGTGTATTTCATGGACAGTTTCATAAGGCTTATTGTTGGAATGCCCGTGCTACATGCCATAAACTTTCTAACTCGAAATATTCACTGCGTGTAATCCAGTGACGTCATTCGTATATCATATACTTTCTCTCTCCATATGAGTAAAAGAGAAAAAGCAAAGGAATGCACGAAGTTTGATACAACCGTTAGATAGACGAGTTCTTCACACGAGTTTAAGAGTAGTTAAACTATTATAAGGTTATTCGTTTATAAGGCTTGTTGGTTCCGTTAAATAATTCCCGTGATTATGAAGGTTCAATTATAATAAAAAATAACGTTTATTCGACTTACATGCAGCTTAGTTTAATGGTAGTACAGCCTTGCTGGTTTTAGACTGAATTCAGTCTAAAACCAGCAAGGCTGTACTACCATTAAACTTCTTCTCTACTTCCTCAGTAAAGCCGTCCAATTGGACGGCTTTACTGAGGAAGTACTACTAAGTAGGTACCTTATAAAAAACGACGTAAAGTAACAGCACCTATACTGTTTCGTTTCGTTCGGTGATTGAGAGAGCCGGAGGCCCGAACTCTATTCATTCTCCCTCATCCCACTCCCCAACCTATGCCTTTCCCAACCAAAACGTCTATGTTATTTTACTGCAGGAACAAGCAGGAGTATCTACTCTACACAGGCTAGAATTCTGCCAGGTTTATATTATTATCTCAGAAACGTAAAATAGAGGTGCTAATAAAAATTATACATGCAAACTTAAGGACTTGACGACATTTTATAAATAATAAGTTGGTCTTAAGTAATTTTAACAATTATAGCTCCGTATTGGGTAGTGGTTCACTGGTCACCTCGTCGTTTAACTCATTCATCATCAGCCCTTTTTACTGCCCCACTGCTGGGCACGGGCCTGTTCTCACTATTAGAAGGGTAAGGCCACGCTGGCCAGTGCGGGTTGGCAGACTTCACATGTCCTTCGAGAACATTATGGAGAACTCTCAGACATGCAGTTATCCTCATGATGTTTTCTTTCACCAATAAGCAAGCGATAATTAACAATTTAATACGTAATTAACTTCGAAAAGTCATTGGTGCTTGCCGAGGAATCGAAACCGAGACCCTCTGCGTAGCAGTCTGTTGGTCTCTCCACTCGGCTATGGCTGCACGACGTTTAACTCTACGTAGAGTATAATGGGTTCGATCCCGACACCACACATCACCTTGTGTGACCAACAAATCGTTGTTTGGAGTCGAGATATTCTTTTTAAATGCTTATAAGTCCCTCTCACGTCCCAATACATAAGTACATTATTTATTCTCATTGTAGAAGTTGCTTTGAAAAAGGATATGAAATCAAAATTTCTAGTCGATTAAATGTTTTAAACAGTTAGATATTTCCTCTTTATATGTAATGTAAAATACTATTATAGGGCCATCACAAATTGGCAGGCAGGGGTCGACCATAAAGTGCATTATAAATGCGTTTGCCAGTTTGCCACACAGCAGTTCCGCGTGTGTGCTCATTTTACGTCGGATATCTATTTAAATTCGATATTATTTGGAAACTTAAGTACTTAGGTATCTCCCGTGTTTACATCATCATCAGCCCTGTATATATACTGTCCCACTACTGGGCACGGGCCTCTTCTCACTATGAGAAGGGTAAGGCCATAGTCCACCACGCTGGCCAAGTGCGGGTTGGCAGACTCCACATGTCCTTCGAGAACATTATGGAGAACTCTCAGACATGCAGGTTTCCTCACGATGTTTTCCTTCACCGTTAAGCAAGCAATAATTTACAATTTAATACGCACATAACTCCGAAAAGTCATTGGTGCGTGCCGTGCATTCGAACCCGGACCCTCTGCGTAGCAATCTGTCGGTCTCTCCACTAGGCTATCGCTGCCGCTTCCGTGTTTACACTTGTTGCAAACTCAGCAATAAGTAACTGACCACAACGCGGTCCTTATACTTAACTAAAGGATGGCCGCAGCTACGCCTGTACATTTCATTTTGATTTAAGCGTTTCTGTCCGATCCCATGGCAATTTCAGGAAATCCGTTCTTAGTGCACCTCTACGGTCCCCATGAAATATACTTAGGTACATGCAACATTTCAGCATATTGCTTCCGAAAGTTTCAGCTGTGCGTTGCTTGTCAGTCAGTAACGCAAGAATTTTATATACCTACTTATTAAAAATGTATCGCTAACAAAGTATTTTATTCTGCCACAAAAATAAATATGAACTTGACTTGTGAAGTAATGACTTTGACCCAGTGTTAATATTGATGACGTTAATATTTCTCATCGCATCGCAAATAATTAATTGCAAGAAGCGATTTTACGTAACACAGTGCACAATAAACGCACATTGTTACTTGAGTGACAAATGCTTTGGTTTTCTCAAACGAACGTATGAGAACAGGAGTTCTGAGGGTGATAGTAGTCCTGAGAAAATTCTCTGCAAAGCACAACCCATCTATCATGATTAAGTTCATGTCATTGTAAAGCCGGCTACGCACGGAGCGTGGTTTGACACTGCACCTTTGAAGTTTCCAGCTTGCGGTGTAACCTTGAAGGTTGCATGCGCGTCTGTACGCGAAACCACGCACCGTGGGCAGCCTGCTTAAAAGTTGTGGAGCCAAACCCAGTCGTATCTAATGTCATGTACCTTAACGCCTTCTTATCAACATTTCATGCCTGTCTTAAATATAATAAATTATGCTTTCAAAGCTCTATTCAGGCTTAAGCAAACACAAACATGGTCCCCGGAAGAGGATGTCTTCACAGCCTAAAAATGGGCACCGCGTTATCCATATCGGCCATTCCCCTCTGTTTTAGTTGTAAGAAAAGAGATAAAAGATAAGAGCTGAGCACGCGACTGATCTACGCGACGGCGTTTTTGTCGTTTGTTTAAAATGATAAGTTTGAAGATTAAGTTTTTCTAAATGATAACTTTAGAAGAGGCTCGTGATAAGTCTGTTTGGAGAATAAAAAAAATATTACGAAACGCGTGTTACAATGAGTATTTATTTCTGTTGGTGAATAGCCTGACAGTATTACGAAAGATAAGCTTCTGCCCGCAGCTTTGTTCGCGTGGGGTCGTTTCCAATCTGTATATATAAAATCCTTGCGTTACTGACTGACTGACAGACAAGCTACAGCCAAAACTGTAGGGCGCAGGAAGCTGAAATTTGGCATGTACCTACATGCCATGTTCCTTGGGGACTGTAGAGGTGCACTAAGACGGTATTTCCCGAAATTCCCACAGGATCGACCAAAACGGGTAAATTAAAAAAAAATGCAGGCGTAGCTGCTGGCGTCCTCTAGTGTAGGTATAAGCTTTAATAATATGACTGCAATGAGCCATTCAGTATCAAAATTCGTTCAGCATTTTTTGCGTCGCAGAGTAACAATCATCCGTTCTTACATCTAATTATCCACAAAATAGAAGTGGTAAATATCTTTTAGTACAAATACAAAGCATTGATACAAAGACACAAAGATTTTTGCTATTAGAATGGTTGAAGGATATTTATTTTTCTGTTGCCACTGGAGAGGTTGTGCTTATAGATAAATAGATCTTGGCTTAGTGAAGATATCTTTTTAAGTACGACAAAGTTTTCCATACAATTTTCTTTAACTAGATTGAACATTATTTAAGACACATACCTACATGGTCATATCCTATAAACTATTCTTCTACGAGAGAGTTTTATGAGGAAGTATGGAGTCGCTCTTTTACGTAAAAACGAATGGACGGATTATGATGAAATTTCGCCCGATAACGGACTGATGTAGGCAGAAACAGGTACCTATCAATCTTCAATTACTCACGCATTTAACTCATAAATAAAATCTACCCATTTACGAATGCTGTAGTAATTTGTTACAATCAGTATTATAATGAAATCTAGTTCTAAATACAGTAATGTTTAGAATTTAGAATTCAGAGTAAGCAATAATTTTGTCCATTCTAAATAATTTTCATTTAGAATGGATTGTATTTTCATAATTCCGAGGTTGTGTACAGGGCTTGTGGAATGAGATGCTAATGAATTAGACAGCATTCTACTGCCACCCACGCTTGTGTGTTGAAGTATCGATCAAATGCCTGTCTGTTTGTCTTTTGCTGGGTGTTTATAAATGTTAGAATGGCTGGCAATGTATGCGTTATTGTTGGGAGTTGAAGGTGCTGTCACACATTCACATGCAATTGCAGAAATATTGTAAATCTCGCAGTGACTTACAATAAAGATATGATATGCAGATTAAACGACAAAAAATGCAGTAAATAAAATTACTATACAATTTTGGTATTAATTACTTACCCATTAAAATCTTGATCAGGTCATTGGATCAGACTGACTAATATTTTTACTTGAATAGTGATATGTTTTGATAGTGTAGAGAACACTGTTGTCTCTGCCAACCCGCACTTGGCCAGCGTGGTATAGTATTACCTAATCCTTCTCATAGTGAGAAGCCCGTGCCCAGCAGTGGGAGAGTTTATAAACAGGGCTGATACTGTTAGGTACCTATATAATTACGCGAAATATTTTTTCCTGCAATCCATCTTTGTTTCAACTTCGAAGACTGTATAAAATCATCGTCAAGTTTCAATTTATGGACTTAAATTCTCATAGTTAACATTGCGACTATTGTATAATGCTGATTGATTCAGGCAATTGCCCGACAATGTCGAGTGTTTGCCGTGAGAATGAAATGTTATATAAACAACGATCATTGCTGTTACTTTGATTGTTTCTGAGTATCGATGTAGGTATTCATTGTGTAGGTACTTGTGATATAGTTAACCGTTGATAGAAGTGGTTAGTAATGATTTGTTTTATATTACGTCAACGGCACGCCAGTGTTGAGGGAGTTGGATTCTAAATCATGGTCCCCACTGAAACTTAATTAAAATGACGTGGCTGAAATAATTATACGTTTTATAAAATCGTTACGTACACAGCTAGCATAGTTTAACCTTCAAGTCTGACCCGTTAAACTTTAACTGGTCAGGCTACCTATTGTACATATCTAATTGGGTTTTATAACTAAAAACCTGTATTCGATGTACATTCAATGTACACCTTCAATTTTCAATAAAGTATTATATTTCTATTTATGTCTAAAGGCACTCTTTTGGGCTCGTAATCTTTGCTTTCTTTCTTTTTTTCTACTATAATGTTCTACCAAGTCTTCTTCCCATATATTTTGGGGCCGACATAGAATGACTTTCTCCCCGATTTAACGAAAACTTAAAAGATATGGGCAAATAATAAAAGGAACTTTTCTCAAATCTACCAAATATAATTACACAAAAATTTCACAAAAATCGGTCATGTCGTTTCGGAGGAGTTCGACAACAAACACTATGACGGATTTTATTATACCTTAGACATACCTAGTTAACTAAGACGTAGGTACCTATAAGAGTACTAACATGCAATGGATATTACGAGTAATAACTGAGCATTATTTGCTTCACAAACGAAGGCTAAGAAGCATTGAGACCTAGTTAGCGTACCTAGGTCATATTACTGCGGTAAGCCAACGCTCTGATTTATTTGTAATGCAGTTTCTATTTCATATTCAGCTTGCAAATATATACTTGAATAATACAATGTGTACTTAATAATATTAATTATTCTAGGACAAGTAATATATGGTCATCTACTTGTACTATGGCAGCCAGATAGTTGATAAATAAACTTATATCTTCTTAAATACATACCTATTGTAGAAAAATATAGATAAAACCATAGTCCCCATCACACTAAGATCAAAACCAACACAGTTAATTGACATTCATCGTCATATAATCTGTTCCACTGCTGGGCAAATGCCTCTTCTCTTCATGATAAGGGCTAGGCCGTAATTCAGCAAGCTGACAAAATGCGGATTGGTAATCTTCCCTCGTGACTATCGAGGACATTAAGGCGAACTCTCAGACAGGCAGGTTTCCTAACGATGTTTTCCTTCGATGTTTAGCAAGCGATTTCGAACGGACAATTCAATACGCACATTACTTCGGAAAACCAGTTTTGTGCGAGCTGTGGGTTTGAGTTTGAGATACTCTGCGTGGCAGTCTGCCTGTCAGTGTCTCCACTAGGCTTTGGCTAGATCGCCAATTGTTTATGTGCTCAATAGAAAATGGAGAAAAAATTGTCTATATTATATTTGTTAGTTTCTCTTTTGTTTTTTCGTGTGAGTGCGTGGCCAACTCTAGTGTCGGAGTTTTTCAGACCGCCCGAAGGCCTCCGACGTGGCCTAACGACTCTTATCCTAAGATAATAACCGGGACCGTCAGCTTTACGTGCCCTCCGAAGCACGGTAGCGATCAGGGTCAGGGTTTCAAAAAGGGAAGTCGACCACCTTAGCCGCTTTTTCCCTGATCAAGTCTATAACAAGAGATCGATAAGGGCCACACAGTTACAGCAGTGTTCTTAGACATGAGCAAAGCTTTTGATCTTGTAAATATTGACAAGCAAGTTGACAAATGTGAGCGTTATGCCATTAGAGGTCAGGCACTAGATTGGCTAAGAAGCTATCTTTGCAATCGAACGCAATATGTAGAAATAGGACGCATAAATAATAAGCAAATTTTGATACAGTACAAATCTCCACTTATGTTTAATAGGACAGGTGTACCTCAAGGTAGTATTTTAGGACCCCTGTTGTTTTTACTATATATTAATGATTTGCCAAACGTCACAAAACATAAGTGTGTACTGTTTGCTGACGATGTATCAGTCATAATACCTAATAATTCAAAAGACGATCATGAAAAAGAAGTATATAACACACTTAATCAAATACTTCAATGGCTAAAACAAAATGACCTCAAAATCAATTTGACGAAAACACATTACATACAATTTAAAAATTATAAACAAATTCCTGCTAAGTTAAATATAACAATTGAAGATGTTGACATTAAAGAAAGGAGAATATAAAATTTTTAGGACTGACCTTGGACGAACACTGTAACTGGAAGTTGCACATTGACAATATATGTAGCAGGTTGAATAGATTTGTATATGCATTGCGACAGTTAAAAAAGGCTACAAATGAATCGGTTGCTCTTACTGCTTATCATGGACACGTTGGGTCGATATTAAGATATGGCCTTATAATGTGGGGAAACTCAACTAACATAAATAGAGATTTTATACTACAAAGAAAATGTTTGCCGTGTGGTTGACGGCATAGAATACAAGTGTCACCACCCCCTATCTTCCCGTGGGTGTCGTAAGAGGCGACTAAGGGATAACACGATGCAAATACCATCTTTGCGTAGAGACGGAAAACTCGACATCAAACCCTATACGACTGCCTCGTTGGTCTCGCGGCATAAATGTGCGCGTGGGATCGGGATTCCGGAATTTTTCGGGGTCCCGGGTTCGATTCCTGGGTCGGGCAGTGTTATTGGGTTTTTCTGTCACGAAATTCCCAGTAGCAGCACGGAGTCTGGAAATGTGCCCGGTACGGCAATAGGCTCGCCCCTTATTACGTGGGGCTAAGGTATATCTGGCGAAAAGTGGGTGTAGAAATACACCTCTGCCTACCCCTTCGGGGATAAAAGGCGTGACGTTATGTATGTATGTATGTAAAAAAATGTGTTAGGGGTATTTGCAGTGTAGGACCCTTTGAGACCTGTAGGCCACTTTTCAAAAGATTGGGTGTACTGACTTTGGTTTCCATGTAGGGTAGACCGGGTACAATTGTACCAGGGGACGATTGAACCATCGCAAATATCTTCTAAACTAAGCGTCGTACTGTTGTGTGAGTCTGAATCAAGCGCGCCCCCGAACGCGGGCCTCTCAACTCAACCGCCAGTCTCGCGCGAAAGCGGGACGAAAGGGGCATGTGTGGCGACAAGAGGAAATTTCTGCGCATCAAAAGTAAGATTTTTGTTGTAATATTTTTTAGTTATATCAGAAAATCAATGCTTTATTTTTTACTTAGTGATAGTTTAAACGGTTAGTATAATTAAGAGCAATGTATTTTAACAGTTTTTGTGTCATATAGAGCTTGTATTCACAAGTAATTTACCTTTTCTGTCAAAATGACCTTGAGGGGACAATTGTTACAATTTTTTGGGTATGGTTGTACCGGTACAACTGCCCCCGTGGTACAATTGACCCCATAAGGCCGTTAAATTATGTAAGTCTTCTTAGTTATTTATACGGGACAAAATTTTTAAAAGGTAGGAGATTAAATACATATTACCCGACTATTCGGTTGAGTTACATCAACCGTGGTCGTGGGATAAATGAATAGATTTTTTTTTCTGTCCAAATATCTATAGTTTGAGTATAATAATATAAGGAAAAATATTAGCCAATTTCTGAAAAACATTTAACTAGCCTATTGCACCAGGGGATAGTTGTACCAAGGGGACAATTGTTCCATGTGCCTTTCCATACATTATGATAATTGATTATTTGCATGTTTTTTATAGTTCACCACAATTATAACAGCTATATAGTGGCTTCTATGACTTAATTAACCATGTTTTAAAGTCCTTTCTATAGAATTTGTTGCTAAAGATGAAAAAAAATATGTTTTATGTTTTTCAAGTAAACGAAAGTTTTTCCAGTTATTTGTGTAAATTGTTTTGTTTTTTAATTTTATTTATATAAAAGTTTGTACCGCCGAGTTAAAGCCATAATTAGAAATACATTTCTTTGCTTAAAGACAGTGTTTTATTTCCTCAAATCTTTGGTACAATTTACCCCGTTATGGGGTACAATTGTACCAATTTCCGAATTCTGTTCAAAGACAAAAATAATATGGTTATACTGTTTCTATAGCCATAAAAATAGTTCTATCCTCTAGCGAATTAAACTAGCTACCCTTGAGTATTAACACTTTTTAATAAATATCAAAAAACAACTAGCAATTCAACGCCAAATGCAAAATGGTACAATTGTCCCCGGTCTACCCTACATATTAGAAAAAGGTTTGTTTGTAAGAAATCAAAGCAACTTATTTACTAAAACTAGTGCAAATTGTAAATATCAGCCGAGAGATCCAACAAAATTAAAATGGGAAATGAGCAAAACAAAATTACATAGTAGCAACAGCTTCATGATGATAATAAAAATCTACAACCAAATACCAAAATTCATCAGGGAACTACCTACTACAACGCAATTTAAAATGTAATGGCTCATAGATAAAAGTTTCTACACAATCAAAGAATTCTTAGACTACAAATGAATAAATAAGTAGGTAATTAATATCGTACATACATATTTAAGAAATACATCATTAAGCTGTTAACTATTAAAAATTAGGTAATTCATATTTAGTAAGATCTCGTTACAATTTTTGAGATTAAGATTTTGACATTATATTTTGACATTATTGATTATAATTATTATTTTTGAATAATATTATGAGTATTATGACTTAATTTATACGGATAAAAATATAAGAAATATTGTTAAATAATTAAAATTAAATGTTAACATGTCCTTGCATGTAAGATAAATATGATTATAAACTTATCCCTACAATATTCGTATGCCTGATAGAGGTGAAATGTGAACTGTAAAAAATATGAACATCTATTATGTACCATTTCAATCGAATAAAGTCATTTCATTTCATTTCATTTCAGATGTAAGTACCACACTTGGTCAGCCACCGAAGTGGTGACCTGTGCAAGCGTTGCTTAACTTTGCCGATCTGTCACGAACGACAAGCTACGTCTCGCTATGAGTGCTACTTTGTTACAGTAATCTATTATTTATGCAATTTTAACACTTAAATCTTCACAAACTATCTGCACTCTGCACTAAACGCTAAAAATCGTAACGTGACTGCTTAAACCATAGGACTCTTTGGTCTTAACCCGGAAGAAGAGTAAACTCATCTTAGCTCTCTCACCTAATTTATGATTTTAACAGCGTCCTAGTAACATAATCATTTACGAGAGCTTTTCTTTCCCACGCTACATGGTGAAGCGGATCCAAGATATCTTGAATAATCTCAGTGTAACCCGTTTTTAAGTTTAATCGATAAAAGCTTACGGCTCTCTAAGATGATGGTTATAGCACTTACTATAATTACAACGGTAAGTTAGGTACTTACGGTGTTTTTTTTTTCTTCTCGGTGGACGGCCCAAACCAAATAAAACGTTCCAAACCGAAACCAAATCCCGGACTCTTTTTCCACCTCTTGAGGAATTCAAAGAGGGTATGTATGACTGGTAGGGTGAGACTGGCCTTTGCCCTACAAGCGTAGAGCCTATCAACTAAAATCACCGCGATATCGAAGTTCTGTCGCAGCGGAACCACGCAAATCGCATAGTGCAGCAGCCAAATAAGTCGCGACTTAACGAGGCATTTGGTACTATAAGAGCTCCTACACACTATGCGGTTAGCCGTGGATCTGACGGTAATCAAAAATTTGTACGAGAAAGTAGTTTTTATACGCCTTGCGATGCGGCTGCCGGCCGCCTGCTCCGGTTGCTGGACGGTTGCCGCACAACACACATACGCACTGTGCGGAAAGTGCTACTTTGCGGTTGCCAGCAACCAACAGGAGCCCAACAGACCACCGAGGTACTATCAATATCATACAGCCTTTCACAGTTTACGGCCGCAGTCACATTTGCCTCGCATAATTCGCACAATAGCATGGTGGGTACAATGAAGGACTTGGCCTACTATACTGCGCTGGCTAGGCGAGTTTGATAAGGGGATTTCCGTTGCTTCGCAAAGATATTATTTAGAGATTAGCGCGTTCAACCAAACAAAAAAATACTCTTGAGCTTTATAGTATTAACTAGACGCCACCAGTGGCTTTGCCCGCGTCAATTATACACATAAACCTTCATCTTGAATCATTCTATCTATTAAAAAAGACCGCATTAGAATACGTTGCGTAGTTTTTAAGATTTAATCAAACATAGAGACTGACAGACAGAAGACAGACTTTGTTTTATACTAGGTAGTGATGAAGTATAGATTATTTTGGTAGTGTTTTTAGTACTACCACCACGGGTGCATAGGGTTCCCACCAAGAACTTAGGGTCCCAAGCCAACCTCACCTGCAAGTGGTGCACCTGCCGATCAACGGACGAGGCTCTGGCAAACAAAATATCCCGATAAGCGGCAATAGGCTCGCCACCTATTACGTGGGATCAAAACACTGGCGAAAAGTGGGCGTTTAATATGCCTCTGCTTACCCCTTCGGGGAAATAGGCGTGAGTCTATGTATGTATTTTTAGTATTGTCTCATGAGAGGATACTTAGCGTATCATAAAGCAACACACCTAGCCGTACCTACGTGCGATCTAAATGCCTTATCACTGATATTATGTTTATATTATCATCAGCCTTTAACAGTCCACTGCTGGAATAGGCCTCTCCTTTGAAAGGAGGAATTGGCCTACTATACCACGCTGGCCAAACGCGTTGGTATAGGGTTTGTATCCTTCTCTTACAGTGCTGTTTTCTGCATAAACTCTCCCTCTGTCGGCTGTTACGACACCCATGGGATGATATGGGGTGGTGACATTCCGTATTCTTAATCCGTCAGCACACGGATTATGTTTATATACCTGTCCAAAAATTTGCAACTGATGACTGCCTCCTGCTATCAGCGTAGCTACTTTCTGGGCCTCAAAAATTTAAATGTTTGCCAGCGATACGCTAAGAAGACGACTTGCGCTGTTATGCATTTTCATAATGCATAGGTATCTATTTTTTATTATATAGTCTCACGCCTGTATCCCCGAAGGGGCAGGCAGAGGTGTAAATATTACATCCACATTTCGCCATGAATTTTTAGGTCCCACGTAATAAGGGGCGAACCTATTGCCGTTACCCGGCACATCACCAGACTCCGGGCTGCTACTGAGTATTCGGAAAAACCCAGTAATACTTTTGCACGACACGGGAATCGAACCCGGGACCTCCGATCAGCAGTCGCATACGCTATCCACTGGACCACGGAGGCAGTCAATCAAAAAATGCATATCTAGTAAACAAAAATGCATATCGCTCATTGACCGATAGCACATAAGGTTGCATATATGACGACAGATATTTCTATTTAAACATAATACTGATAAGATTAAATATATAAATCAGTTCATTATGCATACATATGTTTACGGAAAATCGGTAATAATACACGTATTGCAGCGTTTCTTATCTCATCCTCATCACTTATGTCCTCTGAATTTAGTTAGGTATATGATTTTTATAGGGAAAACTATATTTTGTATTTTTATATTCTACCACATTCACACAGCATGGATAAATTTACATACATATTATAAATAGAAACACCCAGACCAAAACAAACATCCATATTCATGCACACAAATGGTTGACTTAAGCGGGAATCGAACCCACGACCTTCGACGTAGCAGTCGCTTACACTCCCGCTACGCCAACCGGCCGTCCTAAAACTGTCATTGCACATCACCTTACGCGCAGCAATTTTTCAAAAGACCATATATCGGTCTAGTTTCACCTAAAATCTCACGACGTTTTTCCTTCGCCGATTAGCATGCGATAATTAGCAATTAATTTATTTTTTAACCAACATGACGGCAACGTTATAAAGGGCGAGACGATAGTTTAACAGTCGGTTCTTAACCTAGTTATGTCCAAGACTTTTCGCCTTGGAGCCCGCGGTCCGCTTACTAGTCCAACCAGGTGACAGACCTTAGGGTTCAGACTAAAATATATATTTATTTTCTTTAAACATACTCACTCTCATGACTGCCTCGTTGGTCTCGCGGCATAAATTTGCGCGTGGGATTGGGAGGTCTCGGGTTCGATTCCCGGGTCGGGCAGAGTGTTATTGAGTTTTTCCGTTAGGAAATTCTCAGTAGCAGCACGGAGTCTGGTAATGTGCCCGGTACGGCAATAGGTTCGCCTCCTATTACGTGGGACCTAAAAAAATACATGGCGAAATGTGGGTGAAATATAACACCTCTGCCTACCCCTTCGGGGATACAGGCGTGAGTCTATAAATAAATAAAATAAAATTTCTTTAAACAAAACAAGACCTTTCCACGCGCTGTGTTTGTAAACAAACCAAGTTTCGAAGAATTCTAACACAACATGAATAATAGATAGCACGTGACTTCATTACTTTGTAAACACGAATTTGTTGTAATAACCGGATGTGACGTCATAGAATTAACTAATAGAAAGGATGATCAAAGTGTTGGACGGTGTTGATGGGAGTGGAAGATGGTATCTCTCTTACGACATGGGAATTATGCTAATGTATGTGATATCATAGGCTTATTATGTGTGTTTTTATAGATGTATGTAGATTGTTTGTTTGTTAATGGTACAAAAGATTTTACCTAGATAGCGACGTGTATGTTTTAAATTAGCGGTTACTTTGACGTCGACCGTGTGGATTTTTCTCAAGTTTTAAGTTATTTAAAAGTAACCGATGTGAATTGTCACCTTCAAATATATTGCTGACTAGAGGACGCCAGCAGCTACGCCTGCATTTTTTTTTAATTTACCCGTTTTGGCCGATCCCGTGGGAATTTCGGGAAACCCCTTCTTAGTGCACGGTCCCCAAGGAACATACATGCCAAATTTCAGCTTCCTGCGCCCAATAGTTTCGGCTGTAGCGTGTCTGTCAGTCAGTCAGTAACGCAAGGATTTTATATATTAAGATTACGATTATTTTGGAAATTATCTTAAATGTGCATATATGTCTTTCTTATTCAACCTTCAGTACCTAAGCTAGTTTTTACGGCTGGAAAGCCCGAAATGTAAGCAAACTACCTATAGTTCAAAAACCTTGTCAATGGAACGAAAGGCAGAAAATATCTATATTTCTTTTAGATGTCGTTTATGCCCTTGGTGGCACCATTTCGTTTCGTAGGGGTTGCTCCATCTTGAAGTGGTTCAGATCTAAGAATAGTCACCCCATCTTATTGCACGGGGGTGTCTGTCTGTTTTTGAGTATTCGAGGGGATGGACGCAACAGCAATTACTTTACCCACCGATAATTACTTTATTTTTAAAACTCGAGCCCTTAGTTGGAGGCAAAAGAATTTCGTTTTTGGAGTGATATTCTACCCCAGAATTGGTTTCTAGCGATAGAAGGTCCAGCGTGCTCCAGCTGCCTCTGTATACGAGAGATTTACTTAGCAAACAAATTTTTATTTTATAGCGCCACACCTGTGTCACCGAAGGGGTAGGCAGATGTGTTATATTACAGCCAAATTTCGCTTTATACATTTTTAGGTCCCACGTACTAGGGGGCGAACCCATTGCCGTTACCGGGCAAATTGCCAGGCTCCGTGCTGATACTGAGAATTCGGCAAATTCATTAAGACTTATGCCCGACCCGGCAATCGAACCCGGGATCTCCCGATCAGTAGACGATGCTATCCACTGGACCACGTAAGTAGTCTTATAGTAAGAATTTAAATATCCACTTAAACATTAACGATTTTAATGTAAAACCACACAAACCAGATTTATACACTGGTCTTTTGTAGGAGCCGTTATATCCTTCCTGCATCCGCGCCTCTAATTTTAACAGACGTGTTCTATCAACAAGTTTTTTTCATCCGATGCAACGCACAGTCCTCGGGGTGGCAGATCAAAACAAACCAGCCCTCCCTCGCACACCCTCGCCCTAATGCTACGAAAATAGAATCAGGAAACAATACACCTTACCCCTACGGCTGTTTAAAAATATCACAATTAATTGCTTGACACGTATAGTATAAAGTAGAACTAAAATAATTACAATAAGAAAATTCTATTCAATATTGCTTCGGTTTGTCAGTTCAATTTGATAGAACAATGTACGTAGAACCAGCCACTGGTTATTCAGCCAAATCTGGTTAGCCCAGAGCGTCTGCCTGCATTATTTTATGGTTTGAGCTAGTGACAGTTTATTTAGAGGTACTGAGTTCCCATGAAGACAGTCAAAAATCTTCATGACAGCCGGGACCGACGGATTAACGTGTTCTCCGAGGCACGGTTCAACCGATAATTAACAATTTAATACGCACATGACATAACTTCGAAAAGCAGTGGTGCGCGCCGTGGATTCAGACCCGATACCTTCTGCACAAGTCGTCTGTGGTAATCTCGATTAGGCTAAGGCTGCCTAAAAATAGAAAATAAAAAAGAAAAGCTTTTATTACAGAAAAATAAACATTAATATTGCCTAGACTCTATTTTGTTCGCATAGTATACAAACGTTTGCCCAGCACTGAAAACTGTATGTATTATTATTATTTTCTACAGAACTAGGGGTGTATTCGCGGTAACAGATGTTGAGGGGTGAAATAAAGACAATATCGATCTTTCAACGGGGCGGGTGCGTCGGCGAGTGTATTGATTTTTTGATTCATTTCGGTGTGGGGTTACTGGACGAAACGCCAGCTGTGATTCATAATATTTACTAATCCGCGTGTAATAATACCAAATAATTTATTTGTGTGCGATTGAATTTGACAGTAGAATTTTTATTGTAGAAATACATGAGCTTAGAAATTGCTTTGTCTAGCTCAATTCCATATGTTAACAAGTTCAGGACTTCAAATATTGATAGCGATTGTTTGTTTATTGTTAGTCCATTAACCGGCCACCAGACTACGACGCCAATTTAACACTTCAGCTTGACCTTCTTGGTCGGAGGCCTAGAGGAAGGTCCAAGACAAGCTGGAGAGATGTAGGACAAGAGGGACTGCAAAGTAACTGATGATGATGTCGCAGACACAGCGAAGTGGAGGCAAAAAATAAAGAAAGCTGCCCACCCACCACATGGAATGTAAAGCTAGGAATACTCTCTCTTCCTAGCTTTTATAGTCTTGGATTAGTCAATTAACTAAGTTAAATATTTGTGAACTAGGCTCACGTCGATTGCTTTAAAACCAATTTTCGGATAAGAAGTCTTTCTAGCAAACAGCTTATTCGTATATTACCTACTAGAGGATGCCCGCGGTTACACCCGCGTTATTTAAGGCTACTGCTCCGCTCCCGCCGCTCATAGCGCGATGTTATATAGTCTATAGACTTCCTCGATAAATAAGCTATCTAACACGGAAAGAATCTTTCAAATCGGACCGGTAGTCCCTGAGATTAGCGTGTTCAACCAAACAAACTCTTCAGCTTTATATATTAGTATAAGATATACATACAACCCTGCAAGCCATCTGTGAATAAAGGACACTAAACCTATTAAGAAAAAGAAAAGCACATTAAAAAAAATGCTCCACTTCGCCGCAACCTTGAACTCCTGCGCAGTCAGTGTCACTGTTGCATTCAAACAGGCGTTTATCTCTCGCAGTGATTACTACACACATGACACGCAGGGTGCTCCCATAATGACAAGAGTGAACATGTAAACTCGCTCGTACATTAGTTGATGGCCATGGTCCTCCGTCATCGTTATTAAACCGCTTTATAACGCGTTTCGCGACCATTTTACAAGTAAGAAAGTGCTTGACGGTGAGTTATGAAAGCTTACAATAGATATGGTAGTTAACAGATACAGTATTTGTGAAAAATATGCAATGATTTATTTTGTCGAGGACTTGAGTTTGCCACCGGTTTTGCCCGCGTGGATGGCAATGATTGGGATAAAGGGTAGCCAACACAAAGGCTATCTTTTGTCTGATGATTAAGCTATATGATTGTTACTTTCAGCAAAGCCCGTTCTGTAGCTTTTGCGTGAGAGAGTAACAAATATTTACACATACGGCCATCCATACCCACAAACTTTCATATTTAACATAGAAGTAAAAGCCGCGATAGCCCAGTGGTGTACGTAACGGACTGCCGAGACGATGGGCTCGGGTTCGATCCCTAGGTATCCCGGGCACACACCTCTGACTTTTCGAAGTCATGTGTGTATTAAAAATGTTAATTATCGCTCGCTTAACAATGTGCCAGGAAGATGGCAATAGGCTCGCCCCCTATTACATTGGGACCGAAACATAACTGGCGAAGAGTGGGTGTGTAATACATCTCTGCTTACCCCTTCGGGGATAAAAGGCGTGAAGTTATGTTACGTTACGTTAAATAAAAAGTAAGATAACTTCCTCACTAGGAAATACTTTCAGTATCGCGGATAACTTTGCAAATGTTTAACTGTCGACGATTGACGTGATGGTCCAAGCGGCCGCCTCGCCGTTTAGCATTGCGTCAAGGGTTCGATCCCTACACGAGACAACATTTTGTTTGATCCAAAAAAAATTGTTTCGTGTCTGGGTTATCTTTGTGTCCCTTGGTTGAGCATTCTTTGTTGCTGTACAGGATGCTAGTGGGATTATTAGTAAATTTTCATTAATAATAACTTTTTGATTTGACATGATTAATTTGTTATTTCTATTGTGAGGTTATTCTGGTGATATATATGATAGTGTTGCTATTTTAGTAGGTTTGTAAGTTTCTAATATTCTACACAATGTATATTGTATTGAATAAATGACTAATGACTATTAAAACAAAATAATGTTTCATGCCGCGACCATGGCTGTTGTAAGACGGCCGAAACGTCGGTAAAACAGAGGTATATATACCTTAAATTAATTAAATATCGCGAATAAGACCCGTTTTAATAAAATTGTATGATGTATACAAATCGCGAAAGTTTAAAATCGATTAAAGCAATGTTTCTAAGCTCATTCGAAGTTACGTGTAGAGTTGTTTTCCTGCCCAGCTTTATGCCACGCTTAAGACAGCTTAAGACTTCGTCATAAATTATAAGTTTTCCTCGGTAGTTACGAAACACTGTGATGGCGTCGCCTTAGTATGAAATGACTTAATATAGTCAAGATAATGATGAAAGTAAAGCGATGTTTATAAGCTCACAAATGCGTTTTAGAGTGTCGTAACTGTACATAACTATCCGCCATTTTCGTTATGAAGCGCAAACATACATTATATTCTATTTGCCTATTACTGAAATAGCTTTACATTTTTTAAATAAATCTCTCGAAAAGTCTTTATTTCTCGTTTATTAAAGCGCGGCGTGCGCTTTCATTCGATACTTTGGGTATGAAAGATGTTTTAATGAAAGCCTTTCGCAGTCCACATAGGTACTGGACTGGCTGGACATATGTGCAGCAGTGGACAACGAAAGGCTGAGAGACTGGCACTATGCTATCGTGTCGAAAATTAATTTTAGACGTTGGGTTTGGACGGGTAGGTGTAGTATTCGATTTCGAGTTTTTCATTTCTTCCCAAATCCACCATTTGCAAAGTGTATTTGCCTTAGTCACCTTTCACGATGCCCACGAAATGAAATTGGGTAGTGACTACCTAATTACCCGTACCTTGTATTCTAAAACTGCGTAGGTATGTCTATACAACATTTACGGATCTAAAAAGATATTTTTTTTTATAATTGCTTGCGGCTCGGCCGTGTTACACGGCTAGGCGACGGTTAGCCCTTACCGTGAGTAACTGGCGCGTCTGCCGGGGGCGATAAAAGAAAATTGACGATAATTACGTACGTTTTACTCACTGGGTAGGAGAAAGTCTTCTGTGGCGAAGTACTGACATATAGACCTAATTATTTAAGTAACTACATACTTGGTAGATGAACAGTCTTACCTGTTGATCTATTTCTATAATCTTTCTTTCAATCTAGAAAATGCTTTTTGGGTCACGCGCTGAATGGCGCTCTTTGCATTACTCTTTGATTCGATATTGTTGGCTGTTCGTTTTGCCATTCCTTGGCTCGAGCTAGGAGCCTAGGAGGCTTCTGAGTGATGACTCATAAATAACAACAAAACCAACGTAAGATATTAATTAGATTTTCAGCAGATCAATCGATTGTTTGATAAAGACTGTCTGGTGTCCAAAACCTTTAGCTGAACCCTTTGGATTACTTCCGGCCATTTTCAATATTCGAACTATAGATAGATCTGTAGATTTTGGATTCGTGTTTGACATATTTTGTATGGAGCTTATGTCAAAAACTCTAAAATCTACAGATCTATCTATAGTTCGAATATTGAATTCCGTAGTTAGACGTCGTGTCGAGGTATTAGAAGGTTATGCTTGTCATAGATCTTCATAAAAACCGTCAGTTCAACGTTCTGCCGAGGCACAGGAGAAGATGCAACCATATTCAAAACGTGGATAACTACAAGACCAAATCTGCCTTCTACAAGGCAAAATTATAGACATTTTTCTTTACTCTTTTTGACACTTAAATATACTTGGCGCTTACATGGAATGTTGTACTTAAAACACAAAGTGCACAGCCGACTCAATCTAACAAACTCACTATCGCCGCGTCTTTATCGCGTATTGTCTCACATTAGTTCCGAGTAGCCGGCGATCAACTTTCGCTTAGGAATCTGTCTCAATCACTTCCCGTACATGAAGCGCATCGTCGCGTGCCTTATTACCTGGTCAGTACCATAACGATCTTCGTAACACACTGTAATCGTCACCTCAAATTGACTATAAGTACTTGGTCATGTAGGACTAGCAGAGCGTGCGCGGTAGCGGACCCGTCAGCGGGCCCAGTAGCGAGCGCATTGGACTAAGGACCCGTCCCAATATTTGCTAATGGATTTGGCTACTAGAAACTTCATACTTTTGTATGTCAGATATGTATCTCGAGCCAGTAGATCGAATATTTGTGACCGTAGGCGAACTCTTGTGACCATTAGCCGTAGGTATTTGCAACTTTGCTCTGTTGTATAGTTCTGACTTGTTGATGGTTTATAAGGCTGGGCGTGAAGTGGAGTAACTGCTGCTTAGTCGTAAACACTCGAAACTCTTTGAGAAGTTTAATTGATGGCTTTGCTACTGCTAACCCAACACGTTAAATAACCAAAGGCACAATACTTTATGTGAACATTATATCATTGTTCCGACTGGGTGTTTTTGTGACCATTGTATAAGTGTTTGCTAAGTTTGCTGCAACACATAATTGACTTCGTAGAAAAATAAAGCGATATGTTACCGTAAGCGTGCCGCTAGCACCAGTCGCGTACTTATTTCGCGCCTGTGTGGTTTGTAAATACTAGTGTTGTGAATACTAGCTCTTATGTTTGACATCTCACGGCCGCGTCCGCTACCGCGCCCGTCCCTGCTTCCGCTAGTCAACGTGAACAAGGTCTCACGCGTGCGCCGTACGCGAGTCGGTCTGTCCGTGCGTGTATAGAATCGCTTGTTTGTCGCCGACCGCCGAGGAATGCGTGCGAGATGCATTATATCTGCTCAGGTTGTGAGGTAATTTCCTTTGCCACTAGGGCTGAGGAGGCTGCATGTTTTCTATTAGCCATTTTGATGGCACTGGGTTGGCAAGTAAGGTTGGGATAAAATCTCTTATTGTGGTGAAGATGGTTCGATAAGGAATGAGTAAGTTAAAGTGCTTTTATGTTAAACTAGAGTTTGCCCGTTGACTACTACGACCGCGCATGTTATTTTAATTGAACCGTTTTTCCCCGACCCCGTGAGAACATCGGCACATCCCTTCTTAGTGAACTTCGGCGGTCCTCGGGGAACTAACACGCCAAATTTTAGCATCTTCTGCCCATAGTTTTGGCTGTGCTTTATCTGTCAGTCAGTGCGTAAATCAACAATTTAATATATACAGATACAGATAGGCAATGGCGTTTTAAAATAGAAGATAAACCTTCTTTGAAACGTTTTCCGTGTGGTTACGGATTAATAATACGGATTGTACCACCCCATATCATCCCATAGATGTCGTAAGAGCCGACAGTGGGAGCATATTATGCAGAGAACAGCACTGTAAGAGAAGGAAAACTCAACACACAAACCCTATAGCAACCCGTTTTGCCAGCGTGCTATAGTAGGCCAATTCCTCCTTTCAAAGGAGAGGCCTAGTCCAGCAGTGGACTGTTAAAGGCTGATGATGAAACAAAAGGTTCTTGAAAGATTATGGTCGTAACACTTTACGTTCAGGGGAATGCCACGAGATGACGTATCGAACAATTTTAAGTAGGTACTTTGGTCTGTGAGAAAACAAAATAGGACCAGTTATGCCTTGATTAATGGTCGCACTTAAGTGGCTATTTGAATGATTTGAACGGAGCCAAGAAAGAATTTGTCACCACATTCATGAAGAACCACTTAAGTTCTTAATAAGCTGTGCTTGTGTATTATTTTTGATAGTTCTTCGTAATGTGTTTAGAGACAGAAAGTTTTGCAAAAATCTATATTTAGGGCCAGCGCACATGTACCCCCTAGTACGTGGTAGATACCTACGTGTAATAAATTTGTCGCAAATGAGGACTACTCGCAAACATCGATCTAGGTATATTTAGTCCATATTTTATAAAAAGGCGGCTATTATTATCCAAAAAATTAAATGCGGCTATTATTAAATCTGTCCGTGTGGTGACGGCTTAAGAATACCCAATGTCACCACTCCATATCATCTCATGGGTGTCGTAAGAGCCGACAGAGGGAGCATACTATGCAGAGAACAGCACTGTAAGGGAAGGAAAACTTGATACAAACCCTATACCAACCCGTTTGGCCAGCGTGGTATAGTAGGCCAATTCCTCCTTCCAAAGGAGAGGCCTTGTCCAGCAGTGGACTGTTACAGGCTGATGATGATGATTATTAAATCTTGTTGGCAAAGTTAAGCAACGCTTGCACAGGTCACTACTAGGATGGGTGACCGCGTGTGGCATTTACATCAGAGCGCTACCGTTATTCGGAGAGTCGCTAGCTACGTAAAACTGTCGGTCCTGGTTCTTGTCTCTGGACAAGAATAGTTAGGTCATGTGAGAGGCCTTCGGGCGTTCTGAAAACCCAAACAACAGAGTTGGCCACATACTCGTCACACTTATAAGTAACAAACAAATAGGTTGATCTTTGTACAATCAAACAAGTCGGCGCTGGACCAGTTTGAAAAAAACTCCCTTGGCTCGCTCATAGAGTCGAGGCACACTAGAAACTGGTTTTGTATACGAGTGTCAATGTGCGTGTAAAGTAGCACTGGAAGCGACCATGTCTTGCTGAGCGATTCTCGACCTTATGGTGGTCTAGCGGGAAGTTGTTCGACTGTACATCATCATACATATACATTATGTATTATCCATACATATGTGTAGTGGTTGTTACCTCGTTGGTCATCACTTCATCGAGTTTTGTGTGTTCAACTCCTACAAGAAACAATACTATGTGTTATTCCCAAATTGCTGTTTGGTCTGGATGTTTTTTATGTGCGTTAATTAAATGTTTGTGAAGTCCCAGGCGACACAGGATTTATACATAACGCGGGAGATGAATTTAAAAACAACAATATATTCTGCGAGGAAGGCTGATTGTACTTGTATTGTATTCTTGTGATGTACCATTCCTACATTCCGTCATCACCATATTGAGGAAGTTCCTACTATTTAAGAGGCATCCTCACTTTCATATGATGGGTTCTAGGCTAGACTCCATGCTGTTTTTGTGAAACTGCAGGTGGTTGATTATTTTTAAAGCAATTACTGAATAAAGAATGTATTGCTTTGAAATAAAAACGAAGGTTTCTGACTTTCACAAATAAATACAAAATCGTTTTGTTATAGAGGCAGTAGAAGATAGAGTTTCTATCTGTTCCTGCGCCTCGGTTTCCTAAGTCGAATTACTAGTCTAACCAGTTTTGGCAGAATATTATTTAGCGATTCCACAGGGCGACTGCCGTCTGACCATCTCAACCCAAAAGGATAGCGACATACTGTGGGTTAGACTCTTTATAAGGACTATCAAGGAGTGATTCATGACAGTTGGAACCGACCGAATGTTCTACCCGAAGCACGGGGAAAGCGATAATTTACAATTAAATATGCACAACCACGAAATGTCAGTGGTTCGCGTCATGGATGTGAACCCGATACTCTCTGCATTTTTTTTATAGACTCACGCCTGTATCGGGGTTTAGGCATAGGTGTAATATTACACCCACATTTCGCCATGAATTGTTAGGTCCCACGTAATAGGGAGCGAGCCTATTGCCGTTACCGGGAACTTCACCAGACTCTGTGCTGCTACTGAGTATTCAGAAAACCCAGTAATACTTTTGCCCGACCCGGGAATCGAACCCGGGACCTCCGATCAGCAGTCGCATACGCTATCCACTGGACCACGGAGGCAATCTCTCGTGTGTTGGTAACTTTTCTCTGACCGTGTTAATATAGAGTACTAAGCTTCGATGGCTTTACTGCCTTTTGCATTAAACTCCAAGGCTTAAGGCTCTTCTAATTTAAACTTAGCAACTTACTTAACTTAAACTTTTAAAAAACCTAATCAATGGAGCATAGTTTATTCCATAATAGTAATAAGAAGCAACCCTAGATTGTACCTGGTCTAGTGCAATTGGAACTGTGATGTAATATTAGGCTCGCAATCACTGTATCCAGGCATATGAAAGGGTTCGCACGCACTGCGTCCGTTTCCCTATACCTCATGTGTGTCGTTAGATATTATTGCATCGCAGTAATGGCAGCATACCGTGGATAATGGCAAAGAAATGATTGTATAACATCCTTTGAGAAATTTTCAATTTCATTCGATGCGTATCTATTTGATGATGGTTATAGAAAAGTAGACTGTGATTGTATTTACTAGTAGAACGATTTTTAATGAATTGTTCGTTTAAGTGCTGGATTGGAATGTCTTGAAGTCACTCTGTTTATTTCAGTTGTAAGGACGATTTTTCCTAGAAATAGGGTGAACAATAATAAAATTGGGCAAGTGCGAGTCGGATTCGCGCACAAAGGGTTCCGTACCATCATTTATAAAAGAAAATCACGTTCGTTGTATGTATACTTAAATACTTTATAAGTTTCTACCTGTTTATTAAGATCGAGTAACAAATTGCTTAAAAATTACGTTTGTTGTATGGGAGCCCCCCTTTATTATTTACTTTTTTTAAATTTAATTATTTATTTTGAAAGGTAATATACAACTACATATTCTGTAAAAATTTAAAGCGTCTACCTGTAACAGTTAGTAATTTTGAGCAAAATATACGAAAAAAAACACGTTTTTTGTATGGGACCCCCCCTTAATTTTTTATTTTAGTATTTGTTGTTATAGCGGCAACCGAAATACATAATTTGTGAAAATTTCAGCTATCTAGCTATCATGGTTTATGAGATACAGCCTGGTGACAGACAGACAGACAGACAGACAGACAGACAGACAGACAGACAGACAGACAGACAGACAGACGACGGAGGCTTAGTAATAGGGTTCCGTTTTTTACCTTTTAGGTACGGAACCCTAAAAAACACCTAATTATGTATTTTCATCATCATCAGCCTTTAACAGTCCACTGCTGGACTAGGCCTCTCCTTTGAAAGGAGGAATTGGCCTACTATTCCACGCTGGCCAAACGGGTTGGTATAGGGTTTTGTATCAAGTTTTCCTTCTCTTGCAATTGTGTTCTCTGCATAATATGCTCTCTCTGTCGGCTCTTACGACACCCATGGGATGGTAATGATGATATGGGGTTGGTGACATTTCGTATTCTTAATGCGTCACCACACGGACGATGTATGTATATGTGTTTTACTTTGTTAATATAATGAGAGGCGAGTGAAACCACGAGGCAAAGCTAGCAGTTTAATAAAAGCTTGAATATAATTGACAACTTGACTTACACCGGTTTCCAATCTTCTATAATATAAAAATGAATCACTGAATGTGTTGCTAAGCGCAAATCTCGAGCGCAGCTTAACCGATTTCGCAAATTATTTTTTTATGATATTCTTTGAATTACGCGGATGGTTCTTACGGAGAGAAAAATTAAGAAAACAAAGAATATTAAAGAATCGACTGTTAGGCGGCACGAAGTTCGCCGGGACAAGTAGTTGTCAAATAAATATCTTTAGTAGCCAAATGCATAGATACAATATTTGAAACGGGAAAGTGGATCGGATATCTAAACCATTCACAGGCATCACACTATGTAGCGATGAAAAGCATTCAAAAATCCATTTATATTATTCTGATGCCTCGTTGGTCACGCGGCAAAATTGTGCGCGTGGGATTGGGATGCTTCGATTCCCGGGTCGAGCATATAGTGTTATTGGGTTTTTCCGTTAGGAAATTCTCAATAGCAGCACGGAGTCTGGCAATGTGCCCGGTACTGCAATAGGCTCGCCCCCTATTACATGGGACCTAAAAATTCATGGCGAAATATGGGTGTAATATTACACCTCTGCCTACCCCTTCAGGGATACAGGCGTGAGTCTATAAATAAAAAAAAATGATTTAGATTTTATCGCGTGTCTCAAATACAGAGGCGGTCGGAGGAATTAATTTTATAAAATCCAGATCTTCTATTTCATTTAAATATCAGTGTTATATTAACACTGTTTGAATGAGAAGTGATAAAACCAAAATAGCAAGCATTACTAACACGGTAATTCCACGGTCAACTTCAAATCACAAAGACAATACTTGGGGCTCCGTAACCCTCGGTCATGACCCATTGTCTCATCACGTCCTGTCCACATTGTTCGCAACCATTCGAGCGTCGCACGGGAATCGAATTCGCTACCGGCACCCATTGACTGTATCGATTCACGGTGCTCTGATTTCCGTTTGAATGGGTAATTGTGTTCTACATGGATTGGTATGATAAACCTTTGAACTGTCGTTTTAAAGTATGTAGTGACTCTTCAGTCCAGGGTCGAATTATTTTGATGTATGGAGTGCGTTAGCCAACATCAATTAACCCCAGGCAATCCATCATCAAATTTTAGAGGTAGTAGAGCCTTGCTGATTTCAGCATGAATGGTCCGGCTTGACCGGGGAAGTGCTACCCTCTCACAGAAAATCGACGTAAAGTACAGGACTTACACTGTTGTGTTTCGTTCGGTGAGTGAGAATGCCGGAGGCCCTATCCCCTGTTCCTTCTCCCTCATCTCAATCCTCATCCTATCCCTTTTCCCGACCCCAAGGCGAAGTAACTATTTAGTAATCTGTGCCCAAGGGGCGGCAACGCACTTGTGACTCCTGTGGTGTTGCTTGTGTCCATGGGTGGCGGTAACTGCTTACCATCAGGCGATCCGTCTGCTCGTTTGCCGCATATTACTATAAAAAAATCCAGAGGGCATAGACTAATGCCATGCGTTTCTGATTTCTACTTTCACTAACGCTTGGTTTCCATACTAACATAAGTAATTCCTTTTCCGTTGACCAGTTGTCGGTTCCATACATTTTTGCACTTAGCGTCTAGCGAATAGCGATATCTCTGATCGAATGTCACTTGGTTACACTCCCTGGAAGGACAAAATGTAAACTTCGTTCACCTGCCTAGCTCAGTGAGATCAGTGAAATGAACTTAAGACGTAGAAACGAGCATGAATGATAAGCGTAGTGGTTTAAAAGATTGCCTGGCCGTTTCGCATTGCCCCATATTTTATTTCCAATCCGGGTGTTCTTTCTGTCTTTTAATTTTATATTTGTTTTTTTTTATAGACTCTCGCCTGTATCCCCGAAGGGGTAGGCAGAGGTGTTATATTACACCCACATTTCGCCATGAGTTTTTAGGTCCCACGTAATAGGGGGCGAGCCTATTGCCGTTACCGGGCACATCACCAGACTCCGTGCTGTTACTGAGAATTCGGAAAAACCCAGTAACATTTTTGCCCGACCCGGGAATCGAACCCGGGACCTCCGATCAGCAGCCGCATACGCTATCCACTGGACCACGGAGTAATATAAGTAACGCGTATTTATCGCATAATTATTCGTGTATGTATATGTCTACAAGTCGCGAAAAAGTCTACTATAATGTTAATTTTATTCCTGAAAGCTACCAGACGCCTCATATTATTATATCACTATGTTTCATATTAATGCTTTTGTAACTTATTCCAGCCATTGCTTCTTAATTATGGAACAATTGTCTCGATAATTTATTGCCTACTTCACACCTAACAAGCAAATATCCGCCATACCATCTCATTTCCGTCAACATACGCCTTTAATCCTTTTTTACCGACACGATCTTGTAAAACCGTATCCAATAAGAGTGTTGACAATGCACAAATGTAATTAATCCGAGGCACAATGGCTGACGACACTCGGCCGGTATTGTCTCCTCTCCCCCCATCCTGTCGTCGGTATTGTTTCACTCCAGCCACCCGTGAACCATATCGCTGATATCATTTTGCACGTATTATTAATACGTCGCCGAGGATATTAAAAGAGAATCTGTATATTTATAAAATTATTGCATTACTGACTGACTGACAGACAAGGCACAGCCAAACTACTGAGGGTCTAGTACGAGTTTGCACTCGATCGACACGGTGCATGGACGATAGCCTAGTCGTCGGGAACAATTTCCATACATTTTCTAAATGCGCCCCCTAGCGGACTCTATCGATCGCTACTCGTATACGTCTGCTCTATCGTCCACCGTGACGATCGAGTGTAAAACTAGGTCGTAAAACGCTAAAATTTGGTAGGTATGAATTTAGATAAGAGAAGATTTTTGGAAATTCGTCTCCTAAGGGAGTAAATCGTCCCACGGGGTTGAGCTCCGGGCTAAGTAGTAGTAGTTATTGGTATTAATTTTCCTCGAAATCGTGCTGAACGATGAATATTTTGTTGCTACGAAAAGCAAAGATATGGCTTGTGTATTGTAGCTTGTGTATGGTGACGTTCGGATAAAGACAATTCGGATTTTGCAATACTCTTCATCAGCCTTTAACAGTCCACTGCTGGACTAGGCCTCTCCTTTGAAAGGAGATGTTGGCCTACTATACCACGCAAAAAGGTTACTTTCTACTAAAATCACACCCAGCAACGATAAAGTGAATGCTCATTATCACCAATTCACCAGTGAAATGATTGTGATAATTTGCCACAATCAGTTTCACCATACCTAGTTTGTTGGTTGAATGTTTGCAAAGTCTCCTGCGGTGCAGGATTTATTCCCAGTGACGGAGTAGTCTTTTTTAATTAAATCATCATCATCAGCCTCTACCAGTCCACTGCTGGACTAGGCCTCTCCTTTGAAAGGAGGTGTTGGCCTACTATACCACGCTGGCCAAACGGGTTGGTATAGGGTTTGTAATTTGTATCAAGTTTTCCTTCTATTACAGAGGTGTTCTCTGCATAATATGCTCCCTCTGTCGGCTCTTACGACACCCATAGGATGATATGGGATGGTGACATTCCGTATTCTTAATCCGTCACCACACAGACCATAGATGAGGCAGTTAAATTTATTTGTGTAATTGCTGATATTGAGTACTGTGTCTCTAGATATTTTTATGTGAGATTGATTTAACAATGATTTACCTATCGTCGAATAATACGCAGTGATAGAGATACTTAACAGAGTGCTACGCAGAGTGTCTCGACTTCAAGTCCCCGGCGTGTACCTACTACTTACTTTTGAAGTGAAGTGTGTATTAAACTCTTGATTATCTAAGGAAAACAACGTGAGGAAACCTACATGTCTCAGAATGTTCCATAATGTTATCGAAAATGATATGAAGTCTACCTACACGCACTTGAACAGCGAATTTGTAATAACATTTTCCACTACGCTATACTTTGGAAGGTATATATTGTGTCCTACTTCCAAAGGTTTAGTTAGCAGCTAGCGATAGAATTGTCATGGTCAGCCTGTGTACCCTGATAGCATTAGGTAGAGGTACATACTTAGAAACACGTATTAATAAATATCGTTCAAAATAACACAACAGCTATGCACATTCATTTGCGAAACTATTTCAATAATATTTGAATATTACGCCATTATTATACGAATACTAGAGGACGCCAGCAGCTACGCCTGCAATTTTTTTACATTTACCCGTTTTGGCGGATCCCGTGGGAATTTCGGGAAATCCCTTCTTAGTGCACCCCTACGGTCCCCGAGGAACATACATGCCAAATTTCAGCTTCCTGCGCCCAATAGTTTCGGCTGTAACGTGTCTGTCAGTCAGTCAGTAACGCAAGGATTTTATATATTAAGATTATTTGTTCAAATTGAATGAGAATGCGTTCTGGTTGGCAGTGTTAACATATTTATTAGCATGTTTAATCTGTTCGCGTTACAGCCGAGCGCATAGCAATGCATATTATATAAACTGAGTTGTTTAACTTACTAATCAACTTTTGGTTGCAGCTAGAAATACTAGCCAAGAATAATGTATACTAGTCGATTTAGAAATATCCATATGTCGTGGCTATTACGTTAAAGTGTACCTACATTTAAACGATTTCTTATCATTGATCTTCCCAAGGTACATTATGAAATGGCCAATGGATTCTTAGTCTTTTCATGAAATGTGACAGTACAGTATACATAGATGGGTAAGAACCAAGATATGATCGGCGTAGTTTTCTAGAGGTCAAAGCTTAACTTGAACTATCGTAATAGATCGGCAAAGGCAGTGATAGCTGAGTGGAGAGACCGACAGACTGCTACGCAGAGGGTCTCGGGTTCGAATCCACGGCACGCACCAATGACTTTTCGGAGTTAAGTGCGTATTAAATTGTTAATTATCGCTTGCTAAACGGTGAAGGAAAACATCGTGAGGAAACCTGCATATCTGAGAGTTCTCCATAATGTTCTCGAAAGGCATGTGAAGTCTGTCAACCCGGACTTGACCAGCGTGGTGGACTATGGCCTTACCCTTCTCATAGTGAGAAGAGGCCCGTGCCCATTACGTTGTGGCATTTACGTCAGAACGCTATCGTGCTTCGGATCGTACGTAAAGCCGTCAGTCCCGGTTCTTGTCTCAGGACAAAACGTTTATATCAAAGAAGATCTGGTTGAATTCGGGCATACATGGAGTACCTACTTGCAACACAGGACGATGATGACGACTGATGCATTGAACCGTGTGATAGATACCGACGGGATATATGTCACGTCGCATTCTATTGGGGGCGATGGGCCGTGTCGAGGACGTCCGCGGCCAGCGGATGGGAGCGCCCCAGTGCCGACGCCCCTGCTTCCACTAGCGTTCATATTACAAGAGGATGTAGCTATCTCAAGTGTGTGTTCCTCTGACATTGTCCAACGATGTGTCATAGTTTACGTGCAAGTCTAGGAAGAACTAGTACGATGATCGGGTTCCTAGCTAAGTAGCTAGATAGGTAGATAAAGTTAGATTACAAAGCTTCTTCCTTTCCGAGTGTGCTGAAGTGTATATCCGAACCTACCTTGCAAAACAGCCGCTTGAAGGTCTCCGTCATGATTTAACGATTCTTTTCCTGACACAAAAACCGGTACTGACGTAGTTATGTGTCCTCTGAGAGCACGGTAGCGTTCTACCGTAAATGCCACCACAAACTATGGAAGTTGCGACCTCAACAAGTCTCGTTCCCGACAGTGTCTATTTTTTAGAAGGTTTTGTATCATGCGGCAAATTCTGGACAGATGTGTTTGGTAATTTCTTCGTATCCTAAATGGTGTTCGCGACTCCGCCTGTATGGTTGTCCCGTGTAGTCTATGTGATATTCTTATGTATAAGCTATATTGCTGGAGTTTCATGAAAATCCGTTTTATCGCTTTTGCGAGAAAGAGTAACAAACATCCAACCGTACATCTATTGATCCTCATAAACTTTCGCGTGTATAAGCAGGAGGCTCAGATAATAAAACAAAAGGTTGAAACTTTTCGGTTTATAATATCAGGCGTGTCAGTGTATGAAATCTGCCTCCATGTTTCGACTAGTTGCTTTCAAACTACGATATATTATGTGTCATGCTACTGCACTTATTAGCATATTGTATTTGTGCACATAATGACAAAAATATCAATGCATCGATACAGACCGTTTAGGTCAACACAGACCACACACGATCACGACCACTATCAATACCTAATGTTTCTTAGGTACTTATTTCATTGTACTAGCTAACGGTGGCTTAACGTCGGTATAACTGTATGACTATAATTAATTCTACTACTGTTATAAGTACCGAATTTCCTGAAGATATTTGGATGTTTATTAATCACACGCAATTATTTGTGTCCGTTTGATGAATGTTTAAATCCACCGAGACACAGAATTCAATCCAGGCGCGGCAAGTACTCTTTAAAATGATAAACAACCTTCAACTATAAAAACTAGCAAACGCTTGGTCATATAGAAAGGAAGAAGAAAGAAATGCGTTTGTTTGCATTACAGACAAATGCACAATGTGAAGAGAAGACTAAAATTAGGTATAAATCGGTACACGCCTGTCTGTATGTATGTATGTTGTCTTGCTCACTTTTGTATATAAAGTAAAGACATAGAAACCTTCGTATTTATCGTCACCACTTAAACTGTTGCGTCTAAGTGGTTCACTTGGTAACAGACGTGATAAAAACTATTAGGATAGTGTGTGCAGTGCATGTCTCGGATTCCATTAGAGACGTTTGGAGCGACGGGGCTCGAAGACGACTGCACTTACAGCGTATGTACACTTGACATTTTTTGTGCGCGGAAAGTCGTTACTTGGTAAAGTATTCAACGTTGGTACTACTTTATGCAGTTGCCTGCATCAAGTATACAGGGTGTAAAAAGACCCTTAACGAAAACTTAAATCCCACCAATCACTACGAACATTTTTTACTTCGGCACCATACCTGGGCAATTACTGGTTCAGGAGATATTGAGGCTCAAAGTTAGTATGGAATTTCTCTAATTAGTTGCAATATCAATGCATTTACCCCGTCAAAATGTTCTTTAGATGCTCTATGACCCCATGGATAAGTAGGTATTTCCAGCGCAGCTTTCGCGCTTGTAGCGCGCGCGTGCAATGCATTAAGGTGGTGCATTAAGGTTTAAAAAATGAAAAAAAAATCGTAGGTATCCTAGCTATTATTTTTGGTTAGTATGACTTGGCATGATGTCCACAACAAGAAGACTTCGGCTTGGTGATGGGTCTTATGACACCCTGTATATTAATAGCTAGATTTTTTAGCGACTCCAGGCGTGTGACTGTCTGTTATTCCGAAAAGGAACCCTATGCTATTCTAGTTTATAACTTACAATATTACATCAAAATCTGTTCAGGAGTGATTGCGAGAAAGATTTCCTAACCATCCCTCCGCTTATTATTCTTGATAGTTCATAGTTGTACGCTGTGGTTGTACGTTTATAATAGTACCTAGTAGGTCTTTATGCACCATTTGCGTTCTAATCGGCAGAATAATCATTTATATTTAAATCTATAATACGTTTAGGACAAGCTCTGTTATATAGCAATAAATTTGATTTTAACATTTTTAAGAAACGATGGTAAAAAATCGTGGTTTCTGGACAAAACTTTCCAATTCAAAAACCATTGATTATACATGTGTTACTAAGGTAGCGAACATATGCCTAGAGTAGTTCTAGAATTTGCACCTATTTGAGGGAAAATATAGCTCTTCTAAAAGTTTCTAATAAATCGTTAAAGCATAAGGCTATGTGTCGAAAACTCCGTTTAGATACTTGTATTATTTTCGGTAGCCTCTTTTTAATAGGCATGCATCGTCAGCATCAAGTGTACATTCTCCCTTAGCCCTTATAAGCCGTGATATATTATAACTTATAACCCTGCTGGTGACATTGACCCTTAAACGTGACGTAGGTAATGGTCTTGACTGTGTTACACTACTTAATGTACAGCATTATCGTTCATTCAATAAATATGTGTATTACACTCATGGTCTTGTTGTCTGGCTAGAGTAGTTGGTAATTAGATTAGAAAATGTTATGTAACAAGTAGATTGCCTTGTTGCTTGCGCTCTATAAGTTTTGAGGGTATGAGGACTTCATTTTAGATTGTAAATCATGTCAAGGACAGTGTGAACCAATTTTGCGACATTTTTAAAAACATTACTTTATGATCTATGATGGACTGCCTCGTTGGTCTCGCGGCATAAATGTGCGCGTGCGATTGGGAGGTCTCGGGTTCGATTCCCGGGTCGGGCCTAGTGTTATTGGGTTTTCCCTTAGAAAATTCTCAGTAGCAGCACGGAGTCTGGTAATGTGCCCGGTACGGCAATAGGCTCGCCCCCTATTACGTGGGACCTAAAAATTCATGGCGAAATGTGGGTGTTACATTTACACCTCTGCCTACCCCTTCGGAGATACAGGCATGAGTCTATAAAAAAAAATTAACATACATCTGTCCTTTCAAACTTTCGCGTTTCAAACAATAGTAAGAATATATCCGAATCAATTTAATCGCATAAGAAACCTTGGTCTGACTGGAAATCGAACTCCGGCGTAGCAATCAGTGCCACTGACCACTAGACCGGTAGCCAATAAATCAATGAACATGTATCGTATATGCAACTATTGAAGTAATATTTACCTACGAGTGAGATATTTATACCACAAATTATGTAATTGATTAATTAGAAGCCTTGTACTAAAAGGGAATCGAACTCTCGCTCGGCAGTCAGTGGCACTGACCACTAGACCGGTAGCCAATCAATCAATGAACATGTATCGTATATGCAACTATCGAAGCTATATTCGCGACGATCGTCTCGGTTACTCGCTCCCGGTGGCATCGACCTTGTAACGCGAGTTGTCATATCATATCGGCGCGATGTCATACAGCCTGCGACCGCAGACCGCGCTTCCGTGTCTCCTCACTACACTAGTGATGTGACTGTTCATGCATCTGTCAATAAAGATTTATGAGCTCAAGACCAATCCTCGCATTTTATTTGACATCGACACCATTTTGAACAAATGGCGATTAGATTTTGAATTGACTCTTTGGACATAAATAGTAATCCGTGTGGTGACGGATTAAGAATACGGAATGTCACAGCCCCATATCATGCCATGGGTGTCGTAAGAGCCGACAAAGGGAGCATATTATGCACAGAACAGCACTGTAAGAGAAGGAAAACTTGAAACAAACCCTATAGCAACCCGTTGGGCCAGCGTGGTATAGTAGGCCAATTCCTCCTTTCAAAGCAGAGGTCTAGTCCAGCAGTGGATTGTTAAAACCTGCTGATGTAGACATTATAGTTCCTCCTTGACACATATTTTGATACTTTCAATTAACAATCTAGTTGCGATATCATTCAAGCATTCGTTTTTTAGGAGAATACCATTTATGACATAAGTGTGTCACCGAGATTAGATCAAACCTGCTGCATTTTAAACAAGTGTAATAAGGAGAATGGGCAGCTTGATTTTTATCAATAGCAAGGAATCCTTGGTTAGTAGTGGTTATTCGGGTAGAGTTAATGTCAAATGTGTATGGAATTTTTTAAGACTTACATAAAATCTTGAAGGTACTTAAGTTCCTTTTTATCCGGCGATGAAGGCCCTTACTAATAATATATGTATTGTTTATCAAACTATTGCATATCGAACGTCGTACAATAAGTTAAAAAAAAGTGCCTCCTCAACTACTTCACCTTAAAGAATTAACAATAGTTTGTCTTTGATTACTGTGATTTTTTTTAATCCGGATCACTTCAACTAAACCACATAATTATCTACACATCGAGCAAACCCAAATACGGATTGACAGTCCAATAGATAGGGCTAAAAATAAAAGTTATTTTTATTATGCAAAAATCGGTGTGTCAAATTGACATTGATTGGGTTGATACAACCGCGCATCACTAGCGCGCCATAATGTGGCTCCACTTGATATGTGACGACAAACTAGTCTTTGTAAAAAGTAATAGCTCCTGTGGGTAAAGCTCTATGGCCATTAGAGCGTAGCGCGCTGAGTGTACGAAGATTTACAACGCTTAAAGAGTTACCTATCTGTTGTCTGTTGATCAGGCATTGAGTTGAATTCAATATTGGATATATTCAATTTTGTGAGATTTCAGATTCGTTTTTGACATAAGCTTCATAATTATAAAATACTAGCCGTTTCACCCGCGTCCTGAGGGAACTACTTCGCGTACCCGAAAAACCCAAATATCTTACGGACCCCTATTTAAATATATATATATATATATATAGCCTATGTTACTCGCAGATAATGTAGCTTTCTAATGGTGAAATATTTTTTTAAATCGGTCCAATAGTTTTTGAGTTTATCCATTACAAACAAAAATACAAATTTTTCCTCTTTATAATATTGGTGTACCTAGATGAAAAGAAAGAACGAAAAGAAAAGAAAGAAAATACATTGTTTGTTTTTCGTGTGAGCGTGTGGCCAACTCTGGTGTCGGAGTTTTCAGACCGCCCGAAGGCCTCCGACATGGCCTAACGATCCTTATCCTTGGACAAGAACCGGGACCGACAGCTTTACGTGCCCTCCGAAGCACGGTAGCGCTCAGATGTAAATGCCACACACGGTCACCCATCCAAGTGGTAACCTGTGCAGGCGTTGCTTAACTTTGCCGATCTGTTACGAACGGCAAGCCAAGTCTCGCTACGAGCGCTACAGAAAATACATTTATTTGCAGCAGATTATGCAATACACATAACACACACAAGACACAGTTAATTACAAAAAGAAAAATAACTTAACTGCAAAATGGTCGCAACTCAGCAAAATGCTAGTTTTGAAAAAACTAGCGCTGGTCGTGGTAAACATGGTCGCAACGGAATTGCGACCATGTTTGTAAATATTATACCTAATAAATTTAACACAACTATGTAATACATCAGACGACATATTAGTTGTGTTTATTGTCAAAAACGTATCTCGAATCTCAAAATCCATGGATAGATCTAACATTGAAAACGAATAAAACATCTAGTCTCAGAACAACTTAAAGTTTAAACTTTCGTGGTCATTAACATTACTGTAAATTTTAAGAGTAGGTACCTATACAGGGTGTCACAAGACCCATCACCAAGCCGAAGTCTACTCGTTGTGGACATCATGCCAAGTCATACTAACCAAAAGTAATACCTGGAAAACGTATTTTTGTATGTTTTCACATTTTTTAAACCGCAATTAAAAGCGCGCGCGTGTAATACTCGAAATACCTACTTATCCATGGAGTCATAGGGCACCTAAAGAACATATTGGCGGGGTAAATGCATCGATTTTGTACCTAATTAGAAAAATTCAACACTAGCTTTGAGCCTCAATATCACCTGAACCAGTAATTTCCCAGGTATGGTGCCGAAGTAAAAAATGTTCGTAGTGATTGGTACAACATGTGATTTTAAAAGTAAATTAATTTAAAAATCGCTCAGCGTATTGCTAAACGGCGAGGTCACTTGCAGTTGTAATAAAAACTAGAATCTTGGTTTAAAAGGTTTTAATCAGATCCATTTGTTGTTCCAGATATTTCTGTAGCTGACGATCTGTTGAAGCAGTGAAACACGTTTAATATGGTAAATATATTGTTTAATATTTTACTAATTAACATTAAATTATTCAAGCTTAATAGGTCGAGGCATAAGCCTAGTGAAGATATCAACCGTTTACATCAAGAGGCAATTACTGAATTTTTTGTCGCTTGCCCCGTGCCTCGAAGAGCACGCTAAGCCGTCGGCCCCGTCTGTAGATTTAGGACATTTGTTATTTTTTTATAGACTCACTAGGTTTAATATTTCACCCACATTTCGCCATGAATTTTTAGGTCCCACGTTATAGGGGGCGAGCCTATTGCCGTTACCGGGCACATCACCAGACTCCGTGCTGCTACTGAGAATTCGGAAAAACCCAGCAACACTTTTGCACAAAGTGTTACTGGGTTTTTCTCAGGATCGGATCAGGACCTCCGATCAGCAGTCGCATACGATATCCACTGGACCACGGAGAAAATTGTTATTGGGAGTCAGTATTCACTCTTGACACTCGCCTTGAAATATCTCTTGAAATAAGTAAGTATATCATTCCTTATTTACGCGGAAGTCAGACGGCAGTCGCACTTTCAAAAAAGTTAATAAACTGTCATATAACTGTGCTACGTCGATGGTCGCGGGTTCGATTCCCGCTCAAGTCAAACATTTGTGTGCATGAACATGGATGTTTGTCTTGGCCTGGGTGTTCCTATGTATAATATGTATGTATTTACAAAAAATAAGTGTATATGTATGTTTATCCTAGTACCCATAGTACAAGCTCTGCTTAGTTTGGGACTAGATGGTGTTGTGTGTATGTTGTAGAATATTATTATTATCATATTATCTGCGTTAGACTCGAAAGCGGACTCTCCATTCAAAGAGAAAGGCCTTAGATTTTTATTATGACACGAAGACTAAGACCGATGGCCTTACGCGACTTTAGCTGCTGAAGCGCCACCCACCCAATTGGCGACCTTTACAAACGTCGCTTAACTTTACCGACCTGTTATTAGACAGGCCTCATGTCATATCTCTATGAATATACGTAAGTAGAATGACAAGTCCAGTGAATGAACGCCCTGTTTCATTACGATCGTATGTGTCTATGTAATAAGTGCGCTGGGTCGGTGCACCTTCGGTATGACGCGTCAGTTTTTGTGACACGATGTGATTCTAATAGACGTATGGAGGGCGGAGGCCTGATGCATTCGCAGTACACATTCTGACGTACTGCCCTTTTTTGGTCCGTGTGAAGAAGGAAGATATAACGAATGTCTTTTGAATTGATTAGATAGGTGCAGTGTATGCACACTGTAATCGAAGTGTAAGATTCTTATTTAATGAGTGAGTGACAGAGACATGAGTTTTTGAATTAGCGGAGAGCAGACAGGCAAACTCTCTGTGGAAAACCTAATATTCAGCCAAATCCGGTTAGACCAGTAAGCGAACTCCGGATATATGCTAGCATAACACTTGGAGGATGATCAGATGTTGACTGTTGCTTACAACTTTTTATAACGATATTTATTTTTTATAGGCTATAACTCTAAGTCGCCATAAAAAACATCTTATTATCCGACCTTAGCTCATTCAAGACGCTCTAGGCTAAAAATAGATGAAAATTATTCCCACCGCCCTTGCATAGAAGGGTAGTCAACGGATACTGTGTGTAACAAGACGCTTGTATCCTTGTGAGAAGACATAAAAAGTGCCATAAATGATACTCGATCATGATAGTCACACATTATTCTTGTGGCACACATGGTTGTTGAGTTATCAATAAATTACGTCATGATATCACCCTCTAGACTCTAAAGTTTAGAGGGACAAGTAGTAAGGGAGTGTCGCCAAGCGTTACTTAGAATTAAAGGGAGGAAGGTTTACCGGTCAAGATTATTAAACCTTTAAAACTATCTTTTAAACTATGATTCAGGTTCAGATTACAATCTGTAAGTGACTGCGAAGTACGTGAGGTCTCGGGTTCGATTATGTGTTGAGCAAAAAGTTATACTGGGTTTTTCCACAGGTTTTTCTGGTAAGAATTACAAGCTCGGAGTCAGAAAGTAGGCGGTGTTACAACCTCGTGCCTCGAAAATTCCGATGAGCTATTGGTCCTGTGCGTTATCTTCCTTCCTCATATTGTATCGCCTTACCGGGCAATGAGAATGAGATAACAGGGTGTATTTGTGGATACTTTGTACATGTCCACTTACACTTACGTCAAGATAGTTCTCGACAAAGTTATAATTAAGCAAATATTGTGCAAAGGGTAGGGTCTTTTTGTCCGACTTGTAATTTAATTTTTTTGCTATCCAACTCTGTGATACCCACAATTAAAGAAAAATGGGGGTGATAAAATCGCGTTGGTAAAACCGCGGCTTGTCTGTAAACCCTCTTCAGGTGTTAAGTATACAAAGTATCAAATACTATCAAAATCGGTGCATTCGTTAGTCGTTAAAGCGTAGCAAAAAGATAATTTAGCATTTAAATAGGTAGGTATAACGTTTATATCGGATGGACCATTTGCCAATTGTTTTAAATATTCACTTATTGTAGGAAATGACTCACTCTGCATAAATGTTTATAAGCATTAAAGGAAACAAGTAATTTAATATTGATATGATAAATGAAGCTGTTTATTATAACAACTGACGCGGACGCGTTTCCAATATATTAAATTGCGGTAGGTATTTGTTATTGCAAGCATCTATTATTGGTATAAGGCGTCATCACTATTGTACTTCTTATTTAATATTAGGTATTATTGTATTATCATCATACATAAAAGATTTTCGTTTTGGAACCTAGAGTCGCGTTACTGCTTAATCTAATCAGATTTTACAGAATATTGTTTGCCACAGTGCAACTGCCGCTTACTCCTTACAAACGCGAAAGATCTTTTGGATCGCCGGTACCGATAGCCCCTTATTCAAACAAAGGTATATATATTACCACTTCGACTTTTTTTAAATAAAGCATCCTAATATTTCCTATGGTAACATGAAAGGTATCGATGTTACGTATTTTTAATCTTTATTGTTTTCTTTACATATTATAAGTCATCCTACAACTCATCAACGTCATTTGTCACTATAAGGTGATGTCAAAGTTGACCAAACGGTTTTCGGGTGAAAAAAATCGAGATTTTAGCGAGTGTGTTCAATAAATTTGACTCTTTGTTAAAAAAAAAACTGGTATTTGCTTTTTCGATTTAAATATCAAAACTATAACATATTGTCTGTAATCTCACTTTTTAGCAGTGTGCGCAATTGACTTATTCATAAAATAAAGATGTTTTAAAAAAGTGGTAAATAATTTACCACTGTCCGATCTCGCTTTGATAAAAATCAGTTTATAATATACAAAATTCTATCTGTCTGTATAATTACGAAATGCTAAATATAATGTTATAATATTTTGAAACGTGCAAATTTGTTCTTATGTAAAGCGTAAATCGTTTGTTAACGTTAAACTCAAGACATCAGAATCTACTTATTTTTACGTTCAATTGGTATTTTGTTTATTTCAGAAATACAATATGTCTAAAAAAATATTATTACTTTTATTACATGCATTTTTTGTGTTTTACTATCTACTTTGATAAAACAAGTACACACAAGTAGAACCAAGAGGAAGTCACTAGTCTAGATATACTGCTGTTTAATATACAAAAATTAACCAAACGGACAATGGTAACTATTTTACCACCAAATTGCAAAATTTGGGAGTCATGAACGGACAATGGTAAATTATTTACCACCACTAAAATTACCCCATCCCCTACTTTTTTAATATTTTGATGCCAAATATAGAATCTGCAAGTGTTCTTTACCCTAAAACCACCCTAACTTTCTTAATAACTTGTACAGGAGCTAGCGTTTGTTTAAGGGTTAACGTGCTCTCCCAGGAACGGAGTAAACGATAATTCAGAATTTAATAGGCATATAATTTGGAAAACTCGGATCTCCTCCCTTTCTTGCACCAAGACAGTCTGTCTTGGGTTTTCGCTTCAGCAATTGGGCTCTTTCGAGGTGTCCCTTTATAATGGAATGCCAAGTCAGTGTCAAATGGTCTCTACCCTGTGTCTGAACGGCATAGTTTTCTAATAACTAGCTATTTCCCGCAGCTTCGTCCTTAGCGCCTTGATGTAAAGTAGCCTCAAGCCCTTAAATTATCTCCATAATAAAAATCACATGAATTCGTTGCTCTCTTTTGACTTGAGAGAAGAACAAAATGACAAACACATTTGCATTTATATTAATGGAACAGATTTTTAAAATGCGGGCGAAATTTTACAGTCATCTCCTACGTAGACATATGTAAATTAATAACATATTAAAGACAATTTGTTGTAGAGGGATGTTAGGACAGACAAACAGACATGCGGGTTCCACTCTTACTTTCGATTAAGTAATGATCGTAAATTGGACGACAATTTATCTGTTGGCTGTTATTAGAAACAGCTTTTTGTTCAAAGTTTTTCATCGGCTACTGTTAATTTGACCTTTTTTGTTCAATTCGGAGTTGTGTGATCGGTTAACGGGTTCGAAATTTAGATTAATCGGAGGATAGGGGTAGCTTGTTCACGGTTTGTGTGGTTTTATCAGTCTTGGATATACTTGTACCCTAATGGATGTCTCAAATTTGATATTGTGTGTGTGCAAGCGTGGAATACTGTTGTTTAAGGTCTGATTCTTCAATCATCAGCTAAATATGATTCGCCAAATTCAAATTACGGATATTTGAATAAAGAAGATCAACTGTTAATTAGAGATGAACCAATATCGCTCATGTCTGAAGGCAAATCTGAAAATCGGTAAATCGTGTTTATATCTGTTCAAAAGTCATTTTCAATCTAGTCTTGATGTAATCTCATTTCATTCAAAATATAGCTTCAATTTCATATAAAAGACGAGAATTGGCCTTTAGTACTTAAAAAAATCTGTGCGACTTTGTTGACTACTCATTCCTCTCGACAATTAAGTCGAGTGATCGCCTTGCAAATATGTTATAATTATGATGAACGATGTTTTAAAAAAGTACCCAGAGGCTCAGCGCTCATAATTGGCGCAATCACTCTGCCCTCGGGTGCGGACCTAAATACCACAAATTCAATCAGTATTCGTTAAGATTTGCACTTTTTCATCAAGCAAATGCAATATCATCGTCAAAACATTGCCTATTATATCCATTTACATCCCATCCTACTGATAATATAAAAACGAAAGTTTGAGGTGGATGGATGATTTCCCATTTCATGCAAACGTAACTGAACATATTTTGATGATACTTTGCAGTATTATTAGCTTCCACCTACATCAAAGTAGCACATAATATATGCTACATTTACTTGCGATAACCGATAGCCGGAGCCGCGCACAGGAAGAACGTGATTAGTATTATCACAGTATAAAGAATAATTAGACTGTGGTATTATAATATGATATAGGAAGTAACTAGAACCTAGATGATGAGATAAATAATAATGATTGATTTCAGTTCCCTTGGCGTTAGCACTAGTTGAATGGTTTAATTGAGAGTGACACAAATAAAAAATAATATTATAAGTTTCTTTATTTCACTTCTTGTGATTCAATAGGTTAGATTGAGTATGGGCTTTAAAGTTGATAGAAATCTTTACAATAGTATACTTTAAATAAAAGCATAGAGCCAATTCTTGTATTTTATATGACATTGAAACTATATTTTGAACGAAATCAGATTAGATTTTGAATTGACTCAGAATCGGTATTCTGCTAATTTAATGCCATTATCGTCTAATTTGACTTCTATAGTTCTTGGTTGACACATTGTTCAATTTACGATCTACTCACGTTAACATACCAATAACAAATAAAACAAATATAAGTTATTTCAGAGAATACTATTTGTGACATAAGTTCAAGATGCATCTCTGCATCTTGAACAAATATAATTCGGAGAATTGGGCCTCAGAAGTTGAAAAACTCCGTAACAAAAATCATTCTAATAAAGACAATTCACAACGGAGATCATAATTAAATTCGGCATTATTTAAATCTACTTTTAGTAATTTAAGGCTATTCAATTCTAATAAAGTCATAGTCTTTTGAACATGAAAACGAAGCTGTCAATGGATTAAAAATAGCTTTCCATTTCTTTTTAAATAAAGCAGCATTACAACATTCGCTCAAGGGAATCTGCCTTGCAACAGTTGCATCTAAGACGCAGTGTGCATTTTACTCGGTTGCACCGTATGCGCAGTGTTGGCCACGCGTCAAAACAAGCTATTTACGATCTTCCCCTGCTGAGCACTGCTTTTGATCTTTATTCCCGTGTTTGTTACTCGCTTTTTTGTTAAAAAGATAAACCTGGACTCGTTCTGCGGGGGTAGTCGGTTCTGGTTTAGGAATGCACTTTGAGACAACGCGATGGTCAAGTGCACTCCCAAGCTGGTTAAAAGAAGAAGATTGTGGAAATAGCTACTCGTTTTTAAGTTAGATTTTTAATATTATTCTTTATACTACCCGATGCTATTGAAACTGTTGGGTCCAAATATTGTGTAAGAGATACTGAGCGAACTTAGGAGATATTTATGGAACAAATTCAAAATAGTGCGCAAAATTGAATTTACTGAATCTCGGCAAAAATGCTAGCCCCTGCGACAACCAGTAACTAAAAGTCCCCAAAAATGTAAAAAAAGTGTTTATAATGTGTAGAGCAGTAAGTGCTTAGCTTAAAAATGATAAATAATTAACATGTACACACATCTTACAAAAAACATATTTGGCAATTTATACAGCACCTATATTAATTTGGCTGTATCATTTAATTACAAAATGCAGACGTAATAATACTATACGTGTTTACTTAACCTTATCTTGAATAAACATTTTAAGAACAAAATGTATCCTTTCACAAAACAAAACAATCTAAAGGAAATCATTTCTGTGCTCGATTCGAAGTACATTCACCTCTCGTAAAGATCGATACACTTGTTCTTATCGTAATCTTGACGAGATCGATTCTCTGATAATTGTTTAGCCCAGCCCTTCGGTTCTATCTCTATGATTACGAACAATACTACAATTTAGAAATACAATAGTAAGTATAGCCCTATCTGTAATTTGAATCAGGTTTCTGGTCCAATTCTTTCGAAATATTTAATGTAGCGTAGGTAGAGTTTGATGGATGTATACCTTTTTTGGAACCATGGAGTTTAAAGTTTTTCAAATTTTAGCTTAAAACTGCAAAGCCAAGTCGTAAGAAACAGGTTTTCATTTTTGGAGGCTCATATGCCTTTATACAGCTTGGTCCTTCTTTTCTCTATTTTAACTTTTGCTCATAGCGTAATTTGTTGCTCATAGCAACTTTTGCAGAGGTTTTAACTTAATGTGAAATTGACATCAGTGCGCTATTATATGCCTCAGAAGGCACATTAAGCCGTCGGTCTCTATACCTGTCTCAGTACAAGAACTTTTCAACCAAGTCAGAGGCCTTTGGACGATTTATAAACCCGACACCAGAGTTGGCCACACACAAGAATAGAGATGTCCTATACTAGTCTCCATCACCATTTTCTTTGTCCCAACGCCCACAGCAGGATATCAATATCACCTGTTAACCCAAACGGGTAAGATGACACTCACACAACCGCACCCACCTTCCTTGCATCTAACCAGTCGCACACCGACCAAAAAAACTATTTCTCAACCGTCCAGTATCAATTTCGGATGCACTTGTCAGCGTTCAAAAACGGAAGCGGTTCGTTGAGTCCGCCATTTTGCATCCGTGCGGCGCGTGCGCAATACAATTACGCGCCCCACCGTTCAAATTTAGAACGATGCCTTGACGTTTGACAGTTTGTAAACTGCAGCTTTCAGGAAGTGTGGGTAGTTTTGCAATTAGAAATTTAATAGCGTAAACAGTATTTCAACTAGGTGGATTTATTTGCAAAACGGCTCGGTAGGAAAGGAAACAAACTTGTGTTGTTTCGTGTCTGCTAGCTAAGCATAGAATGTATTATACGTAACAAGACTAGAGATTTCTCGTTACCCGAATTATTTTTCAGTTTATTCACGACTAGAGCATGCCCGTAGCTACGCCTGCCCATTTTATTTTAATTCAACCGTTTCTGCTCGATCCCGCGAAAATTTCGGAAAATCCTGTCTTAGTGCACCCCTACGGTCCTCAAGGAGCATACATGCCAAATTTCAGCTTCTTACGCCCAGATTGGCTGTGTTGTCTGTCACTAACTCAAGAGTTTTATATATCATTCATTATATACAGATCTGGCCAATAGTAAAGAAAATAGAGTAATCCCCACCCACATTTCTTCAATCCAACACTCGTAGACAGCCTTATAAATGGCTGCTATCTTAAAACCCATACATACAATACCTACGCGGACATAGCCGCGGGTAGACTGTAATATTATTATACATAATTTGTTCACATGCCTATCCCCCTTCACATTCATCAAACAAACGAAATCAAAACCAGTAAATTACAAGGAACAATTATGTTAACAACTCCATAACTTTCGGTTGTGGGTTTCAATAGTAAAAGTACGTTACAAGAAGACGTTATTGTTAGAACGTTACATTAATATGGACCTACATGCATGCAGTTGTCTAGGGGTGTCACAAATGCAATTAAAATATTTCTGCTCCAAAGTGACAACGCCTTCACCAGGAATATAATCTTGAATAATCGCGCAGGACTTTACAAATATTATAAACAACTAGCTGACCCGGCAAACGTTGTTTTGCAATTTTTTTTTTTTTTTTAAATAGATGTTGGCCGATTCTCATAGATACCGGATAAGCACAAAAAATTTCATCAAAATCGGTCAAGCCGTTTCGGAGGAGTATGGCAACGAAAACTGTGACACGAGAATTTTATATAAATAACAATTTGTGTATTACATTATTTAGTATTTGCCCGTTTGAGGATCGAACGGAACGAAGGTAATAAAATAAAATGCACTTAGGTGCAGGAATTGAAACTTGAAATATGAATACTTTCCCCTAACGTCATCAGATAAACACGCTGATCGACTTCTGTTTTTTCATAGTACTTAACAAATAATCGGGAATTTCTGTTTTATTTTCGTTGTCTAGCAGGTACGCTTTTTGCCTCCGTTACAATACTGTCACGGAGTGCTTAGAAATTTACCTGGCATAAAAATTCTAGAAAAGGCGTTGAATCTACGTAAAATTGATTATTGATTAATTGTACAGATATTTAACTTCAGGAGACAATACTTTCACTGCCAACAAAATTGAGCCTTATTCACAAAAAAATAAAAATATTTTAAGCGTGCAGTGGCAGCCCTATTAGCTTTCTCCGGAGGCGCCGCCGACTGTGACGTCATTAACGTAGTGATACGTCACTTCCGTCACGTCATCTGATTACAGCACCGTACACGATGATCCGTGATATATGACCACTACACTGGTGGAGTTATCTGCCGATAGATATGTGGGGACCATTGGTTTATGGTGGTGATTTTATAGGGTGATGACAGGACTAAGATTGTAAGTCTAGGGAGATGACAGCACCGTACACGATGATCTGTGATATATGACCACTGAACCACTGGTGGACTTATCTGCCGATAGATATAAAAATCATTCGTTGGCTTGTTGAAATATAGGGTGATGAGAGGGACTAAGATTGTAATTCGAGGGAATAGAGTTCGACGCGGTCTGTTTTCAGAGTTTTATTTAGTTAGATTTGGATGATTTCAAATCATCAGGTAATTTTTTAGAATATTATGCTGATTTCAGGTGTGTGACGTCTGTCAGACCGCATAACCTGGCAATTGATCTCTTCTTTTCCCCTATTTAGATAGAATAAATTGGAAAACATTTTAGAACAAGTGATATAAATCCGTGTGGTGCCGGATTAAGAATACAGAATGTCACCCCATATCATTCCATGGGTGTCGTAAGAGCCGACAGAGGGAACATATTATGCAGAGAACAGCACTGTAAGAGAAGGAAAACTTGATACAAACCCTATACCAACCCGTTTGGCCAGCGTGGTATAGTAGGCCAATTCCTCCTTTCAAAGGAGAGGCCTAGTCCAGCAGTGGACTGTTAAAGGCTGATGATGAATATAAATGTTACCTGTATCCCTGCAAAGTCTCCACAATTCCCTCGAAAACTATTTACTATTTCAAAAGCGAAAGTTGCCGAGTTCAGAAAAATCCAGTTTGATACCCTTTCACGCAAAACTACTGAAATCATTTTGATGAAACTTTGCAGTAAAACAGCCTGTACATCTGAATAGCATTGAGGTTTCCTTTTACCGCGTTATACCACACCAATGCGAGCGGAGCCGCGCACAGAGACTAGTAACCCATAAACCCTACCAATTCGTCACGCTCAAAATCCCACCTCTTTCACTTTCGTCCAACAAACAATGGGACAAGCCTACTATTTGTACTAGTGTAGTCTGATCAGACGGTAATTAAATCCTTTACCCTTTGCGCTGTCCGCGTGGAAAGATGTGCTGATAGAGAGTTCATTAATATGTATGTACGCACGTATTCTGGAACAATAAACACCTACCTTGAAGGGGTAAAGGGGATTTAAGTTGAAAGTATGTAGACTATATTATTTTCTTATTAACAGTCGTAGCTGGAACGTGAAAATTATGATGATCTTTGTGCTGTAAAATGTGTTATTTTTGATATTGGACGTGGCGTAAAACTTTAAGTACTCTGGCAAAGGTAAAGCGCAATTTTTTGGGACATACCTGTATAGACCTTTAGACTAGACTAGAGGATGCCCGCGGTTACACCCGCGATTTTTAAGGCTACTGCTCCGCTCCCGTCACTCATAGCGCGATGTTATATAGTAGTTCCTGAGATTAGCGCGTTCAACCAAACAAACAAACAAACTCTTCAGCTTTATATATTAGTATAAGATATCAGTTATCATAATTAATGTTAGCAAGTTAGCGTGATTCCAGTTGCATCCAAAACATTTGCCAAGCCGGGGTCCATTTTCTAGTAGAGTATAGTTTTGTGTGTGAAAAACTCATGTTCCTTCAAATCTGTTGAGAGAATATGAGAATGGCAAACGCCGTCTGATCTTCTCTCACTCTCAACTCATATGGCAAGTTATATTCTATTAGCTTAAATTAGTACCCCTTCTACAAAGTCTTATAAATCATCATAAAGGTGGGGCTGACGCTACGTGATCTCTCAGCTACATAATTATGTAACTGTTACGAACTTACGACGAGGTCATCAAATAGGCTAGTTGACAAAAAAAAAATTATAAGTCCGTTTTTTAGATTATTCAAAAATAAGCGATACGTATTTTTTTATTTGTAAATTAAACCAAAAATGACCAAGATATAGCTCATTAAAGTTATGTATAACGTCACACCGTGCTACATTTTTTCGCACTAGATGACGTCACACGTAACTTTAATGGGCTATATCTTTGTTATTTTTTATTTAATCGAAAAAAGAAAAAAAACGTGTCCAATATTTCTTTATAATCTAAAATACGGACTAAATAAAATATAATTATTTTGACCCTGGAAACTACCCTATTAACCTCGCGAAACGATAGTTTCATTAGATCACTACTTTACCACGAGATTACAGTAATACTGAAGTGAAGTAACCTAAGGTGTATTTCGTGTAGACGATTTGAACAAACTTTCCTAGACAATATGGCCAGTTTACTAACGATATATGTATATACTATAGTATGATAAACGTCAACCTGGAAATATCTGTGGGCTTATAAACCACTTACCGTTCCATCAACTACAAGCTCGTTTGCCAATTTATTACAAAAAATATATCACACACAAAGCCGGCTATCAAACTGTTCACAATTTGCTCGTATCTTATCACGCTAATACCTGGTGTATTGTGGTACTATTTTGCACTTAAAAGTGGCAAACGATATGTCAACGGGTGACATGATAGCACTTTTATGTCGGCGGCGCGTTGTAGACGATATCTCAGAGAGTTCCCACACGATTACTCTTAACTATTGTGTCATACAAGATACTTATGTGATAAAGAGAATTACGTATTTGCTTCTCTAGATCTTTTGCCATTTGTATGCGCTGATGACGTAAGACCTCAAAAATGCCCAGGGTCCCGTGTTCATCATTAGCCTGTCACAGTCCACTGCTGGACCTAGGCGTGTCCAATGTCCGGGTGGACAGACGTATGAAGAGGCAAGGGTGCTCATAGACACATCTAAAGGCTTTAGAAAAATTTTTGTAAATTTTTTTATAGTCTCATGCCTGTATCCCCGAAAGGGTAGGCAGAGGTGTAAATATTACACCCACATTTCGCCATGAATTTTTAGGTCCCACGTAATAGGGGGCGAGCCTATTGCCGTTACCGGACACATCACCAGACTCCGGACCGCTACTGAGTATTCGGAAAAACCCAGTAACACTTTTGCCCGACCCGGGAATCGAACCCGGGGCCTCCGATCAGCAGTCGCATACTCTATCCACTGGACCACGGAGGCAGAGTAAAGTTAAAAATTAGTAGTAATTATTTTTATTCTGTGCTTTGGATTTGCAATTGTAAGGGCCAAGGAGCGATTTTGTTCTCATAGTCGCGACATGTTAGGTAAGAAAATGTGCATAATTTTTATACCTAGATTTCTATCGAGGCTAATACAGCATAAGTCAGCGGGTTAGTTAGTGAACCAAACTGCCCTTGGTAATTGGTTCTCATAGTTACAGTGGCGCATTGTGGGTTCGACTCATACAGAACACGTTTGTGTCTTTTATTTGATTGCGAGATTTTGCAATCAAATAAGATTTTTTCTCGTGATCCGGCAATTTAGTATTATCCTCTCGCAATTTATTTCTTTGGTGTTTACAAAATAATATAAATGCAACCTATTTTTCTTAATATTGTTCTATCGCAACAGTACTTCTTTGGGACTTACAGAATAGTACCACGGATCTAACAAGGAAGCTTTAACGAATCACAAATGCCTTTTAAATCGCATTCCCCGATTAGATTTCCTTCCTACGCGTCCGTCTGGTTATTTACATATTTATCTTCAGGGTGTGACCCGGCAGAATGGGCAGGGACCCTACACAATGTTATCACCGAATCTCCGCGTATTTTTTCAAGCTTTAAAAGTAATTTGTTTCCTTATATTTTTAAAGTTTAATGGATTGTTTTAAGTGTAACACTAATGTTTGAACTTGGCAATTGCAATCGTGTTGCTTAAAGCATTTTCTTCCAGACAGCCTTAGGTGTTTTAATTAACATTGAAAAATTAAAAGATGAATTAAATCAAAAAACTGACACCAGGCAGGTGCTTAGTCACGGTAATAATATTAGATTATATTACCGTGGCTAAGTCAATATAGCCTTGACATAGTAGGTATATCCCGTATATCCGACCATTCATAGAACTTTGACACACAAGCGACTATTATATCGCCTTCGTATTTTTACGTTTGTCAATAAAAAATATGTTTTATATACATGTCCAAAGTATACCTAAGCCAATATAACAAAGGATCGAGAATTATGTCTCTTGCTACCTATAGATGGGGCCCAAACATAAATTAGTCCTTCAAACAAAATTAATATCGTCTCTATACACAAATGGAACAATGACATACAAGTATTGAAATACTAAGACATGCAGATAACACGCATACAAATGAGCCATAACGATGTGTGCAGACGCGCACGCGCATATAGGCGCATTGTATCTCGCACGCATATGTCACCGGCACTAAATATAGCATCGACATGTAGGCCACACATCGGCCGCGCTAAACATCACTTTGAGGTCAAATTATTATTGTAAACATAGTATTGTTGCTATGCAGCTTACATCACTTTAGGAATAATTAATCCCATATGACAAATCAGAAAAATAACGTCTTTAGTAATATGTCTATACCTAATCTTTGCTCATTTTGTGACCTTAAATGAAGGCCTTCGATATTCATAGTCATTTTAGCATTATCTCGAAAGCATGCTAGACCTAAATATCGTCTTAAAGCTAGAGGTCCGGTTTTAGTCTGACCAGATAAAACAGAATAATTATTCGCTTTACCACAGAGCGAGAGAGAGACTGCCTCCGTAGTCCAGAAGATAGCGTATGCGACTGCTGATCGGAGGTCCCGGGTTCGATTCGCGGGTCGGGCAAATGTGTTACTGGGTTTTACCCAATTCTCAGTAGCATCACGGAGTCTGGTGATGTGCCCGGTAATGGCAATAGGCTCGCCCCGTATTACGTGGGACCTAAACATTCATGGTGAAATGTACCCATATTTTATATTAATATTACACCTTTGCCTAGCCCTTCGGGGATACAGGCGTGAGGCTATAAATAAGTAAAAAAAACCACAGAGCGACTGCCGTTTGACCTTCGCAAATCAAGGGTACAAAGATGATCCACGGCTTAGAGCAGTGTCAGCATATTCAAGGGTTCTGTCCGCTTATAACCACTGATGGCACCGATCCTCATGACTGCCGGAACCACAGAATTTGATATGGCCAGGAATTAGCGACGGCTAAACTATGTTCCCCCGGTGCACTTTGAATCGCTTGCGATAATTAACCTTCGCTCATCTAATAACCTTCTCCTTCTTTGTCCTTCTCATAGATCTTCTTTCATCCACTCTTCTTTTCCTACCCAAGCTATTCTTCTCTGCAATGACCTTGCTCTCGAAATCATGTCGGCCACTACTAGGTATTGTTTTAAGACAAGGGTAAAAGCATCTTTTATTGGCCAAGTTAGCAGAACTATCGTAACATTTGTAATTATATATTTTATGTATTGGTATATATTTATTTATTTATTTATAGACTCACGCCTGTATCCCCGAAGGGGTAGGCAGAGGTGTAATATTACACCCACATTTCGCCATGAATTTTCAGGTCCCACGTAATAGGGGGCGAGCCTATTGCCGTACCGGGCACATTACCAGACTCTGAGAATTTCCTAACGGAAAATTATTCGCTATATTTATTACTTGGGTATATATTTATTTATATATGTACATATAATATGTATGTGAATGTAGGTATATACCTTTTAGAATACACCTACTATTAATCTCTGCACCACTCTTAGGTAGACTGAGAGAAAATGCCTAAGGCATTAAGTCCGTATACGCTGAGTGTATCTTCTTTCTCTTAGCGTTATCCCAGTTTCAATCTGAGGTCCGCTTACTAGTCTAACCGGATTTCGCTGAATATTAGCTTTTCCACAGAGCGACTGCCTGTCTGACCTCCGCAACCCGGAGGGATAGCGATATTCCATGGTTTAGACTAGTGTCAGTTTATTAAGAAGGTACTGACGCCCTGTAACGATTGTCAAAGATCTTCATGACAAGCTGAGTGTATAAAGCTAATAAATAAATAATCAACAATTTAGTACGCTGTTAATTATTACGTAGACCTTTAAAAAAATCTAAAGTCTATATAATTATTAACGTAGTAATTACTAACCTAAAAAGAACTTAGGAAATAAACTTACCTTACAAAGTATGCTACCAATTGAGACCCAAATTGAATAGCCTTCGAGATAAGATTGTTTAATGCTACCAATTATCAACATCTTTTGAAACTATCCACCTTTTTGAAGCAAGAATCTTGACCTCCTACTTCGTGCTCTAGCTAGTGAAAGAGTTACGTGCAGTCTCGCTAGACTGTCCGTCTGTCCCAAAATACCCAGTAAAATAAAGGTACCTCTAAGCAGCTTTTAGAATCGGTATTACACAGTCAACTCGCTTCAGAATCTAAATTGCAGAAATTTAATATAGGTATGTCTTAGTGGTAAACTGGCTATCAAATTGTATACAGGGTATTATTTAAAAGATTTTAAATCGCGATGAGAATTTTTAACGAATAACTGAAACAAAATTTCTAGAATCAGTGGTCACTAAAAATAGCCTATCTGGCTGTCTGTAACGCGATGAACTTATAAGTTATAATCTACTGAACGAATTTGTGTATGGTTTTCACCAACAGATAGTATAGTTCGTAAGGAAGATTTAGGTGTATACTACGCGCGGGCAGAGCCACATTCGAAGTCAAGTTCACAATATAAGCAGGCGAATGTACAATTGACGAGACGTCATGACAATTGAGGTTACATATTTTTAGAAAATTGCATTTTTATTGTCAATTGAACTATTGTCGAGTTATTTTTAGGAGCAGTTGTTGCACTTCTGTTATTGCAAGCAATTTAGCGGTCGTTCAGTAATTGCCGACAAAAGGAGAGTCGTTTTTAAATTGTCAGTTTAGACTGTCAATACGGACTGATCACTTTGTTAACGAGCGGACGGTTTAAGTTATGAACTAGTTAACGCCAGCTGCTTCGTCCATTTATATCAACAATGTTTAGATATACCTACTGCAAGATACCTAAGTGCAACGTCATAGACGGAAGAGAAGTATTGTGGGCTTAACTTGCTGTTATTGATTGATTTCGTAAATTTCTTTTTTCGACCACGAGACCTACAGTTCCATACATCTTCGCACTCAACGAATAGCGATACCTCTAATCGATTGTTACTTTATCTATACCCTCTGGTTTGCACGTTTCACTGTTCACTCCATAAACCATTCAATACTGCCAACAGTTTCGTTCAAAATCATTCGCGAATGGTATTCCGGCAATCGGTAGCTCATAATCTCTGTCGTCATTTCCATCCGCTCATTCCCGTGTGGTTTTGGCGAATGTTTACATTCCGGGTATTATCCGTCATCAGCGTACGCCGGTGTAAAATTACCTGCGTGTAAGGGCAGTATCAGATTAGCGTTTTATACGCGCGTATAAGCTTGTTTTTGGAAGCGCATATAGGCGCGACTTTTGGCACACGCGCAACACGTACGAGCGTTGACGCGCTTCTAAGCTCGTATAAGCGCGAGCAGTCAGAATCCATGTTAACACTGACAAGATGTCACTAAGTCACTACCGTTTCGAGCGAACACGCCGAAATATGCCCGTTTTCGCGTCCGCTTTTTAGGCGGTTGCAGATTAGCGTTTTATACGCGCGTACGAGTATAAGCTCGTTTTTGAGAGCGCATGTAGGCGGGTAGGTATAGGCGCGCCGTTTGGCACACGCGCAACTCATACGAGCGTTGACGCGACGATTCGTCAGAATCCATGTTGACACTGACAAGATGTCACTACCGTTTCAAGCGAACACGCCGAAATATGCCCGTTTACGCGTACGGTTTTTTGAAGCGCCTAATGTAGCGCGCGTGTAAGCGCGTACGCTGAAACGACCGTTAACGCGCAGAAAAATACGCTAATCTGGAACTGCCCTTATTACCGTGTAAAGTGTGAGATATTTTGTTTTGTAAACAAACTGTCATCCAAGTCGGCCATTGTCCTCGGTTCAATAGAATACGATTAACGCAGCCATTATGTGTGGGAGCCCGACAACGGATAGTAAATTGTGTTTTGAATATCCAATTATCGGTTCGATGTTATAATCTTATGGCGTATGTTCAATATTGTGCATCTCGGAGTGGGTAGGCAGCAGTGAATTCCATCGTAATTTTAAGCTTTTTTGTCGCCTGCGCCGACGATATGGACTGTTCTCGACGCTACATGTTGCATTTCCTTTAAGTAGTACTTTGATGCCATGTTCATTCTGTCTTCCTTGCTGTGTCTCTTCTGAAAGGTGTTGCTCCCCGGCTGGACCTAGGATTGACTACTAAGAAGGCTCAGTGTCTCGTTAAGTAGCTAAAAATATATTTGTCTCCCTTAAAAATGTACCTTTACACAACTTCCGTTGTATTCTTAGCTTTAAACAAGGCAATTGTATGGAGTCAGTTCGCCAAACACTCACACGAAAAACAAACAAACAATTTTTAGATGGTGTTGTTTCATAAGTCAGTTGTAATAAATGGTAATGAATGTAGCTAACTAAATAAAATGTCATATCAATATAATGTGAAATCACACAAGTCCATGTGGTGACGGATTGAGAATACTGAATGTCACCACCCCATATCATCCCATGGGTGTCGTAAGAGCCGACAGAGAGAGCATATTATGCAGACAACAGCACTGTAAGAGAAGGAAAACTTGATACAAACCCTATGCTAACCCGTTTGGCCAGCGTGGTATAGTAGGCCAATTCCTCCTTTCAAAGGAGAGGCCTAGTCCAGCAGTGGACTGTTAAAGGCTGATGATGATGATGATGAAATAAAATATAATTTAGGTCAATTTGTTGAATTCCCAATCTAACCTAAATGTCATATATTGGCTTTACAAATCTACTAGAAATATAACTTTTGGCAATACAACGAACAGTTGCAACACGTAGGTAGATAGAACTTATTGTTGTGTGTATGTGTTCACTAATTAAGCGTTCGTTAGCACATCGGTGTAGTCCGGCGAGCGCACTCACTACAACTGACCACTGTTCACAGGGCTGCTACGAATATATGTAACACACAAATGCATTAATACATAAATTATAAATGCGAAAGTTTGTCTTTAAACGGTGCAATGGAATGGTATGATTTTTTGTGGAAATGTACTAAACGGTCGTGGTCCAGATCGTCCCAGCCTCAGATTAATCTGAGGTCCCAGCGTTCTCTTGGTTGCATCCCAGATTTTTCGCCTCAAAGCCTGGTCCAGTCTCTAGTCTAACCAGATGTGGCGGGATACTAGCTTTTCCACAATAATAATTTTATAAAGGATAATAGGCAACAATGTATAGAGCCCGTACCTGCCTAAAAACAAAATTGACTAGCATTATGAACCATATCTGGTTGTGTTGTCGTTTAGTTAATTATATAGTAGCATGTCTGAATTCACACCCGGACATTATTAAGTATCTAGTAGATACGCACTTAATTTCGAAAAGGCAGTAGTTCGCTCCTTGGATTCAAACCCGAGGCCCTTTGCATGGCAGTCTGTTGGTATCTCCACTCGGCTATCGCTGCCTTCCTGATCTGCGTGCGTATTTGTAGGGCCTCTGCCTCGAATTTTGCGTGCAGCGGGGCTGTGGCGGCGGCGGCGCGGGAATGGCAGGATCTAATGCGTATAATCAAATGGACCGGCCCTCGAAAACAGCGGTGCGGCAACGGCGCGGCGGCGGGCAACGAGCGCGTGCGTCTGCATTTATTTTTGTGACAAAAAATATTTTTGAATCAAAGGGAGTTTGTCGTCGTTGTTCAGACGAAATAAAACAAATATCTCGATGACACAACCACGAACACAACACTACGCCGCTATAGTGCCGCGCGATCTGCCCGCTGGTTTCGAGAACGGGTCGGCGTTTCCCGCACCGCTCCCGCGTTGCCGCCGCCACCGCCCCGCTACACGCAAGATTCGAGGCAGAGGCCTAAAGGGAGGACTTTGAAGTCCGCAGAAAGTTTTAAAGTCCGCAGAAACCTATACGTGTCCGCGTACACGGACATACACTGACTTGTACGATGAATAGATTTTTTTACATATTATATTTCAAAGTCGCAGCCCTACTGCCGTATAACTCGCGTATACCCTCTAATTGGTGCATTCACCGTTAGTATTGGCACTCGCAAATTATCTGTTACCTGTTGCCTGCAAGTAGGAAGTCAGCCGGTCTTTAGCACGTCCATGCCATGTTACGCAATGTTTGTGTGTCTGCTTGACACCCAGCCCGTCCCAACGAAGAAACAGGACGGGTTTGTGTGTTTGTGTAGCGATGTGGACGCTTTAAGCGATTTTAGAAGATACTTTTCAACTGTTTCTCTGGGTTTTGACTGTAGGGCTTCGGACATACGATTTTGAATCATTTGCTTAACTTTATCTTGTATAAATATTATCTGTGGATATACCTTCTTACTTACCAGTTTTATCGTATTCATAGTCGTAAATTGTTAGTTCAGAGAATATCTGTTTGGAATTGACGCTTTCGACGCGATGGTCGGCTGTCAGAAAAAATGCATTGCAAATTCCAGTGAGTGCTTGGCCATAGTAGCGCGGGCAGCCCGCGCGCGGGCCGCGCGCGTCGCCGCGCGCGTCTTCATGTGTCCGTAGTGGCGCGTTTGCGGGCGCGGTGTACAGTGTTTGTCAAATTTAGTATTGTGACGGATCGCGGCTAGATTATATGAGTTTTCAGTTAGATGACGTTAGCACTCACCATAGTAACACTCTGTCAATTGTTCGCCAAATTCGCAACTAAATGATAACAAGGCTATAGCCGTGCGGAGAATACAACCGTCTCACGGTCTGAGGGCGTGGGTTCAAATCACATTTATAACTGCTTTGAGAATTTAGATGTTTATGAAATTTGGAAAATGTCTATGAATATTTAGCAAACATTTTAAAAAATTATATATTTGGAATAAAATATGGAAAATTCTAGTAACTTCAGGAATTAATGGAAGGGTTAAAAAGAGCTATGTGGTACCTAATGTAAATAAATAAAACAAATTAGAATTTATATAGAAACTTTGCATTTTTAAGTTAATCATTATATAATACCAGCTTTTGCCCGCGGTTTCGCGCGTTGAAGTGGTGTTAACAAAAATTTAATTGCAGTCTCATGCTGTGTGTGACTCCTGGGTCCCAATTCTCCTATTTTATATGACATTGAAATTATATTTTGAACGAAATGAGATTATATTTTGAATTGACTGAGAATCGGTATTCTACTAACCTAATGTCATTATCTTATATTTTGAAATAAAATGTTCGTCGTTGACACATATTTTGACACTTGTTTCAATTGTTTACGATCTCATTACAATTTCATTCAAATATCAGTTAATTTACGAGAATACCATTTGTGACACTGACATTATATCGAAATTGTATTTTGAACAAATTTATTTAGCAGAATTGGGCCCCTGATTAGTCTAAAGAGTTCAGAAATTCGGTCAGTATCCATGACATTATCTACCATTATATATACCGAATATATTGGTATCTATAAACACTTTCGCATTTATAATATTAGTAGAGAAAATCGTTTTAGCCGTTTAAGCGTAGACTATAATTATTAGTTTATATGCGCGAATAATATAATCACCGTACACGATATGACAATATGTATAATGTGACAGTACTGACAGATATACTATAACAGTTAGCACATGCGCAGCACTCAACTTACAGCGTATGCGATCTTACTTCCAAGAGGTACATTTGTGCCGTAGGTACAAACTTCTACCCTCCCTAAAATCCCTCCTAGTTTCATTTTTGCAAATTATGGTAGCCTATGTCCGTCTCCATGGTCCAATATATCTCTATATTAAATTTTGACGAAATCGGTTTAGCCGTTTTAGCATAAATACGGAACATATATACATATACCAAGAACTTACGGTCCCAAGCCAACCTCACCAGCAAGTGGTGCACCTGCCGATCAACGGACGAGGCTCTGGCAAACAAAATGTCCCAATAAGCGGCAATAGGCTAGCCACCTATTACGTGGGATCAAAACACTGGCGAAAAGTGGGCGTTTAATATGCCTCTGCCTACCCCTTCGGGGAAACAGGCTTGAGTCTATGTATGTATGTATGTGTATATACATACACACTTTCGAATTTATAATATTAAAGTAGGGATTCCTAGTTCTTAGTTCATCCAACTTTCTACATTTACATTGTTGTTCATTAATTATATTACAATTTTACTGTATTGTAAGATGAAGATAACTGATAACTTGATTTAATAATTACTCCTAATATCATTGCTCATAAAAGTTTGAGATCCGCACGCTCCGCATTGTTTCCCGCTTGCCGCCCGCACATTCACTACGGCACGGTAATATAAACTACCAGTATTGTAACTCGGCCGCCTTCGTGAGTTATATACCTACCAAACGCGCCGTATGCGAGCTGCGGCACGATCGCGGCTGTGGGTACTCTTGGCCTCTTGGCACAGTCCGCCCGCACAGTCTAATGGGTACTCTGCTCGAGGCGCGTAGGTATAACTCGAGTTTCGTGCGTTTGTATGGAGTTACAATCATACATACATACATACATATACTCACGCCTTCTACCCGTCGGGTAAGCAGAGACAACAGACTCGTAACAACAAAATGTCGATCACGCAACGGGATGAAACCCACCAGACGGCGCAGTGTCTATCAATGAGGCGACTGCTAAAACCACTACACCATACGTGCAGTAATGTTTTGATTTCCAAATTCAGACAATATTTCCTTGACATTGTTTGTAAACAGTATTACCCGGAAATGCTGAGTGTAGGTTTCGATAAATGACTAGTGCATAGGTGAACGGATTGTATGCGCAATGCGCGTAGCGTAGGTACTTACTTGAGTCACCGTAGTCATGGACAATTTATTTATTGACTGCACGAACGTCATCGTAGTGATTTTTCAGCTGGATGCCGTACTTTTGGTACAACACTAGCTAAGATTTCTGGGTTCAAATACCTTAGTCGAAAATACTTGAATATAAAATTATATAATTAAGTACATAACATATTTGATGAGAAAAGGTAGGAATAGGTTATTCGCACCTTCGCTCGCACTTTTTTCAAATTAGCGGTTTCTAACCTAATTCTAAGCTAATCTAATTTAATCCATTCTTAGTGCTCGTTTACGGTCTCCAAGGAACATACATACCAAATTTCAGCTTCTTGCGCCCTTTTCTTCTTTCAGTCTGTCAGTAACGTAAGATTTGTATATACACAGAAAGCTTAGAAATGTATAAAATATAATAAACAGCAAATTGGCTCCTTATGGCTAGGTACACGTATAAATAATATACACAGTTATTTTTATGGATGGATACTCCTCTTGGATGGAAAATAATGACTGTTAGGAGTTTAGCAAACATACTTAGTTACGCATTCTAACTAAGCGTGTATATGAAATGCGAGTCCGAACCGAACTGTGATTTTTTTTGTATAAATATGTCGATCCCACTAAGTATGTGTCATGAATGCACACTAACATTATATTTCTCTTGTCCACAGACTACCTCACCACACCAAAGAATGCGTAGAATATCACCCAATAACCCGGTCCGCAGACGACTGGTTTTCGACGATGCACAAGACCAAGCGAGAAATGACAACTTCACTAACATCCTCCAAGAATCCTTAAAAAGAGAGAGAAAGGAAAAGACCAAGAAATGGAACTTTGATTTTGCTACTGAAACAGCGTTGAAAGGACGCTATATATGGTACGAGAAAGTAGGTGACCATTTTGTGGAAATGAACCATAAGGACGGCGAAGATTCTCCATCGCAGTCTGACAATGAAAACACGCCTGTGCACGGCAGAAATATGTCTGTTCCAGAAGTCAGGAAGAGGAAAATCGAAGTAGAGAAGAGGAGCAATCATTTGGTGAAAAGGAGGGTCGATTTTTGAAATAATCGTAATTTTCGCATAGAGGACAGGACAGTAACTTGTCAAAATAACCCACAATTAAGCTAATGATCCAGCTGTACCTAAAAATAACCATGAATTGGAATGTAAGCCCATGAATGAGAGGGAAAAAATCATAAAAGATTATGAATAGGGTAAAGCCTCAAGGATCACATTAGCCACAGAAACCTCCTTTTAACATTGTAAAGTAAGTTAGCACATGCCTACGGATTGGATTGAATTCCACTGTCGTCCTGTCTTCTCGTGAAATGCAATAATATTATTTAACGCGACGTAACACAATGGTATCATTAGATAATGGGTGCAATTTTACTTTAAGGAAAATATTTACAGCAAAGGCGTAGAAACATTTGCTTATTGGACAACGCCAGTTTAAAGCAGGTATTTATTAAAAGTCGAAGATTTTGCTTTGGTAAAAGTCCTCATTTATTTTTAAATTAGAATTGCAACTACAGTTGTAAAATCAATGAAAAGAGAAAAATATAAGACGCCCTATTTTCGAGTGAATCCAAAAAAAGGAAGAAGAAAAGAAAGTCTTTCAACTTTTGCCTTCACTTGTAATATAGGGTGAGCTGTAACGTTTATTTATTTGAGCTTATAGCATATGTTCAATTATTCGTTTTCCCATTCATCCATTGAAGCGATATTATTCGGTTAGCTGTTTGGCCATTGCTCGGTTTTCATCAATGTTAAATTATTTGACACACATCTAGTCTATATTTAGATCACTGCGTTAATCGTGGTGGATGTCTTTGTGATGTGCATCTGTATTAACTGGCGATTCCATATGTTTTACGTTCATGATACGCTTATAACGTGCCAGAATTAGGCTATTTAGTAAGAATTGTGTATTTTTTTTTTTGAGTATTTTAAATACTTTCTAATTTAAATGTATATATTTTTCGGCTCCCCCTATCTATGAAAGACTGTTTAAAAATTGTAATATTACTTTAATTTATTTGTAAATGTTGGGTTTTCTTCTACTGCTGTCATCACATACAATATTGCTTGTGTACATATTATTTTCTAAAGGTTTGTTTTTTTTCTTAGGAGTGATTTCATCATTGTAGTCGAAACTAAATGTCGTCGACTTGTCACATTCACATTTTAGTGTAAAATATTTGTTTTTAAAAGGACGAATGTGATCACCGATACTGTTTATAATGTTAAATGTACGTTTTGTACCTAAAAGTGAGACTTATGTAGTAGCTGTGTGAATGTACCTTGTCTGAATTATAATTTAAATTATATTTATTACTAAGACCAAGATAGAAAGAAGGCTGTATTACAAAACAAAGACTCAGTATATTTCCAGACCTTGTTCTAGATTTTTATGTTTGCTCCAACGAATTTCATTAGCACAAACATTAAACACTAGTCTTCTTTTAACTTGCATCGTTTAATCTGTGACCAAACTTTGAAATATATTTTGGTTTTTATTTTGTAATAAGCCTCTTCGTATTTGACTGCCAATGATAACAGAAAGCAGCCAATATTATTTCGTAAAAAGTTTGTTTTTTGCCTTTGGAATCAATGTTCTTCAATATTGCTGTTCTATTTCTTTATTATAATTAAAGGAATCTGTAAATTATCATCGAAATCAGTTCAGCAGATTTTCAGGTCTAATGTTACAGCTTTCCAACTAGGTGAGCTAGCTGGATTTGACTGACAATGACAATAATTTCAGAAAAAAAAGATTTATAGTTATATTACTTTGAGAGTCATCGAATAGGCTTTCTATATTAAACTGAATTGAGATTTTAGCTATTAACCTAGGAAAACTTAATTTAATTTACTAGCACATGTATAGTAGTGCACTTACATTTTAGATCTATATTTCCAACATTCACACAGCTTTAGAATAAACATTGTAATGTACTCGTAGTAGATAGTTTAACAAAATGTAATTTACGTGTAATATTTTGGATTTAATACTGTTTTACTAATTCTAATGCATGACAAGTATGAATACACCTTTAAAAACTATTTACATAAGATCTCAAACATATTATTTCTACAACTTATTACTACATACATACATAGACTCACGCCTGTTTCCACGAAGGGGTAGGCAGAGGCATATTAAACGCCCAATTTTCGCCAGTGTTTTGATCCCACGTAATAGGTGGCGAGCCTATTGCCGCTTTTCGGGATATTTTGATTGCCAGAGCCTCGTCCGTTGATCGGCAGGTGCACCACTTGCAGGTGAGGTTGGCTTGGGACCCTAAGTTCTTGGTGGGAACCATATGCACACTTATTACTGTTGTATAATAATACATCAAGCAGATACAGTCGAAGACTAAGTCTAATTCAAATCGGTCTTGTTACAGAAATGTTTTTGAACTCGTCCTAACTAAATAAGCAAATAATTAAGCAAATGCCAGTTTTAGAAGTAAAGAATCTTGAATGAGTATGATAACATTTTTCTATTCTTCTAAACACTTTTTCTACTATCGCAATATACCTATCCAACAAGATTCGCTGCAAGAAAACTTCAAATTCAAATAACATGACAAAACCTATTTAAATACTGTGTTAGATAACCTAATTATTTGGAAGACTGGATTGCGTAGAATTACAAAATTTATGTGATAGCTACATCATGATCATCATTTTATTAGATATACAAATGAAAAATATTAATTATATACTTACTATTAATTTATTTTAGATCTTTTTCTCCTATTTTATCCGAAAATCTTAAGGCTGGCGCAGAAATAGCGAAGAGCATTTTCCGTTTTCAAACTTTTGCAAAACACCCAGGCGTATCAAACAACAATTTGTTTTGCTAATTGATTTAAAACATTATTCTAAATGCAAACAATGCTGAAAATGGTTTAACAGTAAGAAATGCTCTGCGCTGCGCTAGATTTATGGGTAAGCACTTAATATTAACGCAATTATAGTTTCACATTTAAAATCTGTTTTAGATTAATAATATATTGTGAACATTTCTTTGATCTGCGGGCTATGACTGGGATTTATGATTTTTCTCAGTCGCGTCGCTCTTAAAAGAGCGGTCGTGGTCGTAATAAGGCATAGTCATGTGACCCTCCTTCCTCCTTACATTTGTCCATCACCTGGATATATTAGTCGGAATCCCAGTAGGTACATGACAAATAGGACTAATTGCTAACTCTTCTTTGAGATTCCCAAATTGCGTCTATCACTCTTAGTACATTCTTGTATTCGCGTAGCTTGGAATAATATTACAGATGGGACAGATCTAACTTTATCTTCATGTATTCGCAATACTGCAAGCTAAGAAGTCTTAGCATGACTTTAAAACTACTTCTCGTCTCGATTCGATTATGGAAATTATAGCAATAAGTGCGTCAAGCAGCGTGCGGATCGAGGACAAACTGAAGCCATACTAAACTTGCAAATAAAATTGAAATGTTTACACTATAACTATAGTAAAATAAACAGATGAATAGGATGTAAAGGTAAATACAGCTATATTCCAAAGTCCATGTAGGATGTTATAGCTCGTATAGAAATAACTAGTATAATATAGAACTTATGTACTTATAATAGATTTATTATAATATCTACTAATTTATTATAATCGTTTTATTTAATAAATTATCGTCTTATACTGACTTATGTTTTATTTTTACCCTTTTTAATTATTATATTGTAAAAATATTTTTACCACATAAATACAACAGCTTCTAGTCCCAAACTAAGCAGATGTTGTATTATAAGGGCACCTACGAGACAATGGATAGACTTACATAGGTATTATACATATACTTTCCATTGACTTATCAACATTTTTGGAAATAAAAAAGTAGTGTCTAATCTTATGGGTTTGTTTCCTTTCGTTGAGTCTCAGGTTCGATTCCTGTGCAAAGTTTTTTATAAGTTCTACATAATTCTACTGCTGATAACAGCCTATCTGATTCTACTATCGCTCCTGATCACCGCAGTATACCTACTCTTGACACAGGAGCCTTTTGCACCTGTGTCAAGTCTAGAGAAGGTCAGAACCCATGGAGTATCGCAAACTTTTTGGGTAACGGAGGTCAGAGACCAATGTGTCAAAGCCAATATTCAGCCAAATCTGGCTGCAAAGCGAAGGTCTTTGATGCATCCAGGATAGCGCTATGACGAGGATGATGACTCAGATACAGGGAAAGCCTAGGGAATCATAATACATTAATTACCGTTACATTAGAACATACAACTCGTTGGTCTAGCTCTATAATATAAGGGGCCAGCTGAAAATCAGTGCTGTGCAATAGCACAACAAGTACTGAGCTGGTACCCTTTGCTGCACGCACATTACTTATAATTATCAGATAATACGTTTATTTCATTGTATATATATTGTGTGTGTATCAAAAATAAATGGTTTATAAATGTGCGCGTGGGATTGGGAGGTCTCGGGTTCGATTCCCGGGTCGGGCAAAGTGTTATTGGGTTTTTCGTTTAAGAAATTCTCAGTATCAGCACGGAGTCTGGTAATGTGCCCGGTACGGCAATAGGCTCGCCCCCTATTACGTGGGACCTAAAAATTCATGGCGAAATGTGGGTGTAATATTACACCTCTGCCTACCCCTTCGGGATTATAGGTGTGTAGGGACACATGTGTGTTATTGTCGAGTAGACATAATGTATTGGTGTGTGTGCCTACGCGCGGCAGCGCCCGCGATCGAAATATTTCTTTAGTCGCAAATAAACCTTTGTTTCGAAGTAACGTTGTTCATATTCCGCTCCCTCGCATCAACCTCGAACACGATAGTAAGATACAGCATTTCAATTGACCATAATTGGGCTGGGACCTTACAGGTGTGAGTCTATAAAAATTAAAAAAAAAAACAAAAAATAGAACAGTCATTCAAGATCGTTCTAGCGCTATTCCAGTTGACATTGCATTGCATCCTAGGGTCCGCTTTCTAGTTTAGTCTTAAACGGGTTGCAGACCAAGAACTAAGCTAAGTTAGTTTAGCTTAGCTCGCATAGCTGACGCAGTTTTTCATACTTGTTTGCAGACCGCAAACTATGCAAACAAGTATGCAAAACTGCGAAAGCTATGCGAGCTAAGCTAAACTAACTTAGCTTAGCTCTTGGTCTGCAACCCGTATTAAGTAGGCTTGGGAAAATATTTAGCTATTAAACTTTCATTCAGTTCTTCCATTATTCAATACATAGCGCTATTCTTGTCTAATGCAATAAAACATAGTCACAGACCGTTGTACTGGCATGTAACTGAGACACCCAACTAGGAACTGATTATGTTACATTCGCACTTAACTGTACTGTATGTTACACGTATAAATTACTTGCGCGGTGACACTAGTTACTATACAGGAATATAGATGAATGTACCTACTTCTAATATAAAAAAGCCGAAGAGTTTGTTTGTTTGGTTCAGCGCTAATATCAGGCAGTAGCTACTGGTCTGATTTGAATAATTCTATTTGTGTTATAGCCCATTTTTCGAGGTAGGCTATGGGCTACATAACATGACGTTATGACGGTTACGGAGCAATAGCCTTAAAAAGCGCGGGTGTAACCGCGGTGATATCTAGTATAATTAATATCTTTTGGTTCTTTTTATTTTGATGTCGCGATATGATATTGACATAGGGTACTTCTGTTAGCAATTATTATCGAAAGTCTGATTCACCTCAAAGCTGACGCAGACCCTGGTGAATGAGTATGTACTACAACTTTCGAAATAACTTCGGCTTACGTACAAAAACCACCGCTGTTTTCTCGACCTCTTCTAGTGGCAGTCATGCTAAGCTATATCAGTGCGGCGTTACTAGTCCGACCTCGTCGTCTAGGCAGGGCACTCTGCAAAAGTGTGCAGCGCCGTGTCTTCAATAACGTCGTAGCAGTTGCCACAGTGATGACCGCAGTATCAACAGAGCACATTTTCCGTAATCTGCCTTAGCGGGTCTGTTTCTGTAAAGAATTGGCCAAACTTTTACAGAAACCGGTGCAAGCAACCGTGGCTGGCAACACCTGGGTCAACCGGAAGGTGAGAAAGCCGTAAAATCTCTCCTGCCAATCTTCCAAAACGGGTCTTATCGGTATAACTATGGCGTGTCCAATGCTGGGATGCACGAGTCCTGACGCCCATTCCGCCTCAAGGAAGTAATATAATAAATAATAATATTCTGGGACAAGTCACACTTGATCTTCTGATTCAAAACTAGATAGAGCTTGTGACTCATAACGAGTAATCGAACTAATCTCAAAAACATTTGTGGAACCATCTTCTTAATTTTCGGCGTGATCTGGGGTGATCTTACTATTATCTCACTTATAAACTGTAAAGTTTGTGAAGATGGATGGAAGAATAGATGGATGGATGACTGGATGTTTGTTACCCTTTCACGCATAAGGTTACTTAACGAATTTTGGCTTTTGCAGAAATATAACTTACACATACATATACATACATACATAGTCTCACGCCTATATCCCCAAAGAGGTAGGCAGAGGTAGGTATACTGCTACACCAACTTTTCGCCAGATTTATTTTAGTCCCACGTAATATGGGGCGAGCCTATTGCCGTATCGGGCACATTACCAGACTCCGGGCTGCTACTGAGTATTCTGGAAAACCCAGTAACACTTTGCCCGACCCGGGGCTCGAACCCGAGACTTCCCAATCCCACGCGCACATTTATGCCGCGAGATCAACGAGGCAGCAACTTACACAAATAGCTCATAGGTAACCTTTGTTGCGATAGCCGTCATCCATGCGAGCGGAACCGCGGGAAAAAACTAGTACCACTAGTAATACTTTCCTTCTACGTTAAAGGAAAACCTCCATAAAGATACAATCACCAATAAAATATTTGTAAATCATTTCGTACGCCCATAAATTATGCAATCAAAATCGGGACATCTTCTCATCGCAGTCCACGCGTAACGTTCGTCCTGTATTTACGCATTACATATGCACCCTACATCCTGCAGACCGTTTACCGTGAATTTTCTCTTTGTCTTCACCCTTTTCCCTTTGTATGGTGATCACCAAAACTGATTTGGGAATATAAATTGCGTCTGAGCGAGTTTTTCTGAGGTATGCAATGGCGTTAAGATCTGCTTTGATATTTTTGGGACTCTTTAACTGTTTTTCATTTTTTTTTAAATTAGGTAGTGGCTAGTACACCAGCTTGTTTGACTTTTCTTTAATTAAGTAGTTGTTGTCCTAATTATTATATTTTTACGACAGAGTAGACACGTATGATATCGTTGTTTGCTTATTTGATAATACTGACATCCTGTATGGATTTCTGTTTAGCTTTTAGTACCTAAATATTCTTCTACCTAGTCCTACAGTTTTTATAAGAGACGGGAATTACCAAGAATCCACTCCTAGTGCTCCCTATAATATCTAAGGAACATACATTTCAAATTAAGCTTCTTACGACCAATCGTTTTAGCTGAGCCCTGTCTGACAGTAAGTCAGTTGCTAAAGAATGTTATATCTAAGTAAGTACCTATAAAGGTATTTACTTAGATATAACATTCTTCTTCTACTAGATAACAGTAAATTTCAGCGTAAGAGTTGAAGATTTTGAGTGCGTTGCCTTGGCTACACGACCTATGTATGTATATGCGTAGATACGTTACCAAATAACCTACATAAAATATAATACGAATATAAATCTGTTCTATCTGAAATCTTTTCGCATTGACCATGAAGCGCAACCGACCCAGCTAAGTAAGTATAAGTAGGAATTTTATACATATGTATGTGCAACTGTGCACTCATTCCCACGAGCCAGTTCAGGATACAGTGATCCTTTTTTATAGTTATCCTTTCGTAGTAATGATTTCTTTCCTTCAATCGCGTAGAATGTTCTAGGTATATATTAGCGTTTTTATACCAAGCTTACTTTTTGCTTGTATTACTGAAATTGTTATGTAATTGGGCCAATATCTGTAACTTCGTATGGTGCGGCAAGATATATTTAAGTATGTTTTCGAATGAAAATATTCGTGTGGTGGTATAGTTTTGCAATATGTGCGGCAACCTTAACTTATTTTTTGTTATTACCATTTGCATAAATGATGAATATAATGTGTACATTTAAAGAAGCTGCATATTGAGGCAATTAGACAGAAGTAGCTCTGAACAGAAGCTAATATTCGGTCAAATAATAGACTGGTTAGATGGACTGGCAATTAAAGCTCAGTCTCTAAGGTGGAAGACTAAAATGCAATCAAGATAACGCAATGTATAAAACGGGTCCACTTGCTATAGTCAATGAATACAGATTAACATAATAGAAGCGCATTTCTTAAGGATTTCGTGTGCCGATTCCAAGTGGCGTGTTGGCGGGTGTCACAATTTCTTTGGCGGGTGTCGTCAGTTCGTCTCTCATGCACTCATAGAGACAGCTGTCACAACGCGACTGCCACGCCGCCAAGCGGCAATTTGGGTCACATAAAGTTTGTTTACAGAACACCCGTAAGAAATGCGCCTCTATATAAATATCTATGCTCTATGCTATAGTCTCACCGGATTTGACAGAATTTAAGCTTTCCACAAAGCGATTGCTTGACCTCCGCAACCTAAGAGAATGGCGATATGCCGTGGTTTAGATTAGTGTCAGTTTATTATATACCGCATGTTGATTAGTTTGTTTACAGTTTATTAAGATTAAACCTTAAGATGGGTTATTGGTCTCTTAAAAAAGATATCACATCAGTATTATTGTAGCCATCAGAGTGCCTAGGGACTCTGCTAGCAGGCAAAACTTCGCGACTAGATAAACATTATTTTTTTATTAGTAGGTATGTAGGTACATTTCTTATAGTACTGCTCACCCCAAAAATTTGAATACCACCGTTAACATGACAGCTGAGACCGGAATCCGTACAAAGTACATCCTCATTGGTCCCTCTCGCGAGGTATCCGGTTCGATTCCCGTCGGAAGTATTAAGTGGCGGAACAGTATGCCGTTGTTTCATTAATATGTTCACACTTGCGTGCTTTAAGAGGGTGGGTAGAGAAAATGGATGGTGATATTAACGTTATTACAGAAACGTTTTGTATAGAATAAAATAAATGTTTTAAAGCTATTTTTTTGGGTTAATTTTATAAATTAGTAAATAACGCCTTTGGTCTCGTAGTTTCGAATTTTACGCAGATGCAAACATTAAGTGTGGCAAACACAAATGGAATTTTAATATTTTTAATATCATTGTCATTGTCAATATACTGGGTCAACCTATGAACTCATACACAGACATCTGATCCCAACTTAGACAGAACCTAGCCTAGGGCAACCAGACTACTGACGTACTTAAGTATATTTTTGCCTAGTTTTGGCAGATTTTGGCTGTGCCCACATAGCCAAAATATTTTTTTTTCTCTTTCTCATTTATTTTTGAACGCGCGGTCAAAAATAATAAAAATACAATTGTACTTAAAATTGAAGTAAATTGTATGAAAATATGTCAATGTCTAGATACTGAGTAATCTGAACGTTTATGTTGGTGGTACGGCTCATGTTTTTACTTTCATCTAAAGGTAATATTGGTCGTTCGTCCATCGCCGAGATCATTCGACCATGACGCGCCATCTTTTCATTGGTATGCGATATTAGTTTACGTGTTTATTATATCTTTTTTTCTCTAGTTATTGTAGTTGAAGTTGGTATTACCGACATTTTGTTTGAGCGTCTGTGCAGGTGTGCTGTGCATTAATGATAGAGTTCATAACTTTAGGCAAGCTATGGGTGAGCGCAGAAAGGTTTAGAGCCTTCTGCGCTCACCCAAATCCTCGTTCGCGTAAGCTGGACTAGTTGTCGGCTGCGTGGTATTGTCAACCAAACAAACACAAACCAAATAAAAAGAGCGCAGAACGTTCTAAACCTGAGATTACTGCAGTAATAGATACATATTATACTGAACAACTAATACAGTAGGATTGTAGTGAGTCAAGAAATGCGCATCTGAAAGAACTCACGCCTAACTGCGAGGTAACTAAGTTAATAGAAACTAATACCACGGATGAGACTAAATGTGTGGTAGGTAAATGTTGGCATTACAGGGAGTTCATTGGTAGACATGATCTGAAATACTTCTTATACATAAAAGTATACTTACTGATTTAATAAGTGATGACTGATGCACTTTACTTTGTTTATGAGTAAGTAGGCAGTGTCAATTGACTATTGGAAAAAAGATTGTCACGTTGATTGCATTGGTTTGATAAATTGATTCATAATTAAAACAAAACTGTCATTATGTTTGTGTATTTTTTTATTATCAGTCGTCTTCTAAACAGTTTTACCGATACTGCTTAGATAGGTACTGTTCTTACCTATGAATGCAAATCTCGCGAGATTCGGGCTCAAGCGAGATCGCGCGAGATTATGAATAACAATACTGCGAGATCTCGCCAATTTCGAGATCTCGCGAGATTGGCAGTTTTGTATGTTTATTTGCAAATAATCGCAATATTTGAATAAATTAGGACAAAAGTAATAATAATTTTAAGTGTTATAAGATAAACATTTATTTTCACGAATTTTTCAATAGACTTTTATGCATCAAACATTGTTTGACGTATCTGTCTATATTTTTTAATAAACTTCTAAGTAATAAACCTTTGATCAAATAACAAATGTAAGAAACGACCAGTCTTCGCTTCTAATATCAAACAAAAATCTTTAGCTCCTTCAGAAGCACAAAATGTACTTTTTTTATTATAATAGGCGGCAAATGAGCAGACGGATAGCCTGATGGTAAGCCCATGGACACAAGCAACACCACAGGAGTCACAAGTGCGTTGCCGCCCCTTTGGGTTGGGAAAAGGGATAGGATGAGGAGTGGGATGAAGGAGAAGGAATAGGGGATAGGGCCTGCGGCACTCTCACTCACCGAACGAACCGCAACAGTTAAGGTAAGTACTGTTACTTTACGTCGATTTTCTGTGAGAGGGTAGTACTTCCCCAGACGAGCCGGCCCATTCATGCTAAAAACAGCAAGGTCTACTACCTGGAAAAGCAACTTAACTTACAAAGAATCGTCTGCTAAACGGCTTCCTTTTTTGTTGTTTTGCATTGCATTCCCTAAACGTAACAAACGCAGATGGTGCAGTGGTTAAACGGAAGCCTTCCTAGGTAATTCAAGTGGTTAATAAGTTATAAAATACGACCATTACTTCGACACATACATAAATATTTATTACATTATTCAAAATCTAGAATTACGATCCATACAACAAAAGTCTTATATCCCGCATTGGTTTGTAACAATATAGCAGATAAATAAAAAAAAATTTGTACAAAACTCGCCCATTTCAATCGGCGTTACCATAAATCATAGAGAGTTCCATAAGTTTGGCTTATCGCTTTTTTTATTTGCGTCTGTGGTAAAAAATTGGTCACATGCCATGGTGTAAAGTTACAAACATCTGGATTGTTTCAAAATTTGTGGTCTGTGTTATATTACTTTTGGTTTTGGCGTGCCATAGATCTACATATTTGTGTACTTTGCGCAAAAAAATTTACATGATGGCTTTATACCTGCTGCTAGGTGCCAGGTATACGTATGGTTTTTCGGGACAGCTGCTTTTTTTGTAGATGAAATGGAAAAGATAGGAGATTTTGCACCAACTTTGAAAATAAATAAAGCAGTAATAATTCAATAGTTAAAGCATTAGTACAATAAGCACTCGACCGAAGTAACTATTTAGTAATCTGTGACTCGAAGCCGTATGTTGCCCCGGGTATGATGCGCTTTGCCTTCGATTTTTGTTAAACTAACAACGGTCCATGTAATGCATATAGATTTACCCTATCTTCGTGTTGCAACTTAACACTAAAACCATTGAAAATCGCTCTGATTTCGTCCATACACATCTCACGAAACTTACCCATTAAAACTGTATAATAAACTTTGGTCCATCCGTCTTCATCAATCAGTACCACAATTCAGCATCCGACCATTGTCGTTCCTACCCTAACACTTCATTAAGGTAACCCCGACCATTGTGACCGAAGTATAGGGTAAAACGCACAGTTCACGTCCGTCAATCGATTCGATATGGTTTTACGTTATTTTGGGGTTTAATGAGTGGATGCGTGTCGTCAATGTGTCTGGGAGGTTTTGGATGATTTGAGGAATTTTTCGGTGTAAGGGCGAGTTTTGGGGTAAAAAAGTATATTAAGATTTTGTTACGGTCGCTGTGGTGAGATTGACGGAAGTGAGCTTTTTTAGTGTAATGTGTGGAGCGTGCATTAAAATGGTTTTTTTGTCATCAAGAGTATGTACTATACATACTGCCACTGAAGGTTGTATTTACATATGTTTCGTGGCTTGCTTAGTGTCCTCTCTCCAAAATTAGCTAACATTGGTTTACCCACTGTAAAATCACAACAAATTTTGATAAGAAAATACCTAATTGGCATCCTACATTTTTAATGTTTTTTTTTTATTGGTTCGCAAAACTGGATACAATCTTGTTTGGTACAGTGTTAAAGTTATGTGCTTACAGTTTGTATATCTAAGATGTATCCTACTTATTGCAAACACTACACTAATGTTTAAAATAGGTATCACAAATAAATGGTTACTCTGAATCTTGCCAATAACTATCAAAAGATTTGCCAATAAATGACCTTAGTGTAATATCCGTCAAGATATGCATTTAACTGTTCTCAATAAAAATGTAAACAAAATATTCATATACACGCGACGCAGTGTTTATCTCCATTGCAGGTGTTATCCTCACAATACAAAAAATAAGCTCACATTCTTATAATTCCCACCGAAATCGGCATAGCCGTTTCTAATAGGACACAGACGCATCCCCCGTCCAAATTCGTTCTCCCGTATCGTTAAACAATTCTGTATATTGTTTCAACGGGCCGCACCAATTTTGGAAAGTGAGATGAGCAGTAAAAATAAAATTTTATGTGTTTTTCATTGAAACTGTGCCCCCCGGCTATGATATTCAATTAAGCAGGTCACTCCAATTGATAACTAACAATCAATTGATAACGGACACCCGTATTGTGGGAAATTTTGTTGGTAATGTTTTTTACCAAAACACCCCAATTTGGTTGTGACATTGCCTAAAACTAAAGCATTTTCTGCTGTACTTAATACATAGTAGGACATTCTTTATAGACAAGAGGTTGAATAATAAAACGGAAAAATTATTAAATGGACAAGATCACACCAAAAAAACATCGTATATAAAGAGCGAAACATAAAGCAATGAATTAATTATGATTAAACTTACCTGTCGTTCTGATACAAAAATACCATAAAAATGTATATTATGTAATAAATTTTGATATTTTTACCGAAAAATTTTAGAGATAGATGCTTTGCAAAAATGTATCATTTATAAAATAACTCTGACACAGTTACAGCTAAATTCGAACTAGCTTGTTTCGTAGTGAGGCTTACGATGCAACTATTTAGTAATCTCTGGTAGCTCTATTTATTACGTTCGTTACTTTAAACATGCAAAATCAAACCATTTTGAATAATTCCAAATTACGGTGAATAATTATATTCGTAAAGGCCTGCAATTTATTTAACGTTCTTCCCCTTTCTTTAACTATATGTATTTTTCTAATTTTTTTCATTCAGTTTAAACGTTCATATTTTTATCTTATATTAAATTATTACTTTTTAAATATGAAATTTTTTATTTACAAACCTACTTAAAAAAATAAATATTACGATTATGTAAGTAGGCCGTATTTTGTCAGAATGGGACCAAACGCCATCTGTCGTCGAGTAGTTGTCCTTCATTTTAATATTAGGTGATACCTTATCAAAAGTTTTTTACACCATACGGAAATAGTAATAATCATGCAGTAATCATGTGTCAAAAAAAAACAAAAATGTGTACTTGATAAATGTCAGCCAAAATGTTTGTCTTCTTGCACCGCAAAGTGCTTTCTCTAAATGTAGCCAATGTAGGTAGGAAAGTGTTGTTTATTCCTGTATTCATAAATTTATTTATTTGTAAAGACACTCATTAGCTTAACGCCGAGAGCTTTGAGACCTGAGTAAACAAAATTAAATGATTTTATCTTTGTGACACTGCAAATTCCAAGGATCGAAAGTCAATCGCAAAATTCGTAATGTAGATTGAAAGCCCCGTAGCCTTGATGCCTGAGCTGGGGGTCTAGTATGAGTTTTGCACTCGATTGTCACGGTGACGATAGTCTAGTCGACGACGGGAACAATTTCCATACCTTTCTAAAAGCGCCCTAACGGACAGTTAAGTAGCGTTGGATAGAGTCCGCTAGGGGGCGTATTTAGGTAGGAAATGAATGAAAATTGTACCCGTCGCGTCAGCTAGTCTATCTTCACCGTGTAAAACTCGTACTAGACCCTTTGAATGATATAATACATTCAAATATCACGCTGTAAAGCGACAATCGTGTGCAAACTGGTACTAGACCCGCTAATCTTGGGTTATATTGTAGTAGAGTCTGTGCGGAAAGAGAACAGACTTTTGATTTGAGGGCGTAACAATACGTACTTACTGTATTTCTCATGTTGGCAACATTGTTAATTTATCTATTAGTATATACATAGTTATTATAGTGCGACAAAAAATCTTGATCTGTTGAGCCTGTGTTACTCAGACAGACAGAAGGGTTTCCAATCGTACGTACATAAGTTAAAGATTACTAAAGGGACTCGGACGAATGTTAGTTCCAATTTACTCCACGCCATTCTCTTCAGTCTAGCAGTCTTTGATGCAATCCTAAACGGGATAATGTTTGACTGCACGTATGATGTAGTGGTTTCAGCGTCGCCAATGAATACAGATTTACATAGAAGAGCAGTTCTTAAGGATTTCGTGTGCCGATTACAAGTGGAGACTGTCTCCAGTTTAGTTCGTAGTTAGCGCCGTTGGCGGCGCTGGCGTCGTTCTCCGTCTCTCTTGCTCTCGTCGTCTCGTTGTTAAGATACACAGGAGGAAGGTTCGCCTCTCTTGTTCTCGTAGAGACAGCTGTCACAGCGCGACTGCCACGTCGCCGAGCGGCAATTTGGGTCACAGAAAGTTTGTCTTCAGAGCGCCCATAGGAAATGCGCCTCTATGTAAATATCTGAGCTCTTTGGCGTCGCCTCGCCATTTGGCACTTCGCCTAGTGGTTCGATACCCACACGGCTCAACACTTCGTGATAGGTACGCACTATTTGTTGTTTCGAGTCAGGGTACCCTTGGTGCTTGATGATAGAATATTTGCAAGTCCCTGCGCTTCAAGACTAACTCTCAGCGCGGGTATAGTCTCTTAGAGACTATATAATATATAGATGACCTATATAATCTACATACCTATAGTAGATTTACATATCGTAGTGTCGGGCCCTTCGCACAGTAGCCCGGTGACCCATCTCTACCAATTGAGTCAATTTGCGAGCGCCTAGTTAAACTATTATAAACAATTGATGTTAGGCGGACTAATTTTAACGATGGGGCTTTAGTTACATGTGTACTTACCATACTTTAAATATAGTTTATCATAACAATGGAAATATGTATTAGAATAATACGTTGTAGACATATTTAATAGAGTTTTTTCATTTAAAACGGTAATTAATTAAAAGTTATGGCGAACTTCAGAGGGTCTAGTACGAGTTTGCACTCGATCGTCACGGTGGACGATACGATAGCCTAGTCGACGGGAACAATTGCCATATATTTTCTAAATGCGCCCCCTAGCGGACTCTATCGATCGCTACTCTCCGCTTTTTGATGAAGATATTGACGATGATGATTTTTTATTTGTAATATTTCGTATTTCGTAATGGACTATAATTATGAGGATTATTCTCATCTCAGGCTCACAGCAATAAGTTATTTAGATATGTAAGTGCTGTAACAGTAGTGTTCGTAGCGTAAATGGAGATCTTCAATATGTGCGATATCATATTTTTTAATTTCTTGGTTTTATTTTGAATCAAAAACCATCAACGGAAAACGGAAAAACAATCTAACACTAAATACTGTAAAACAAAATCTCCCCAATCAGGGTTATTTTTGTCTTTTGCACTGGCAACACTGTTTACCCATTGGGAGGAACGACGAGTAACCTAGAATGGGTACGATAGTTTTACTTATTAGTCTGTGTAGAAAGAAGCGAAGTCTGTGTAGAAGCGTCTATGGCTAACCATAAGTAGGACAGCAGGTAGATATGATTGTTTTGCATTAATATAAATTAATATGAGAAATTAATAACGAGCAGAAAACTTAAAACTCAGACAAGTCAGTATATAAGTACAATTAAATAAGACACAAAATCTGAGACATTCTAAATCCAGAATGATATAAGTAACTGATAAAATTTAAATGACACCAATCTGAAAGTAACAAACAAAATAGTAGGAGCCCAAGATACTAAATTGGGACTTACTCGAGCGTCAAAGAGAATTGGGTTGCAAAGCTAAGATGATAAAATGATAAAAATGTAAATAATGTATCCCTTTTCATCGGTAGGGGCAGGCGGCTATAGATTTTCAAAAGTAAAAAAAAAAGCTGTTACATTAATCCCTCCAGATAATCGTCAGATTATGAGAAAGCACGTCTAGGACGTTATGGTAAAGTATTTTATGTATATCATAATCGGACGCGCCTGAGTATTTCAAAATGGCGAATTCTTATTCCATGTTCTAATAATGGCCACGAGTTTGGGTCACACCCAAATCGTCAGTTCAATGAGAGCCTTTTTAAGGTTCACTTATATGCCCTTAGAAAATCTTACGTACGACCACCTCCAACTATGCAAAAGATCAGAATAACATTCCTAATTTATTAAAAATACGTAGGACATGGATACTATCAATACCTATCTGACGCGCTCGGGTAAATCCCGAAATCCCTTCTTGGGCTCTAAAAGGGGAAAAGGTAACTTGGCAATTCAGCAAATTGTTTACAAACATTTAGAACTTACAAGCGAATTGATTAATAACTTTCTTTTTAATTTACTTTGTATTACGCAAATTTTAGAACATGATTTCTCAAATACCGTGAGAAACATCACGCATCATCAGCAATTGTCACGACAGCGGTGATGTCAATCATCATCTATTGTCCCGGCGTTTCGATCACCAACCCTATCGGCCATCCCGTATGCTGCCCGCTTTTTATCTAACGTTAACTAAATGAATAAAAATCACGTACTTAAGCACGCTCGTGGCTTCCTCTATACGGGTTTATTGTCAAGTATAAGGGCATGGAAAGCACTTGATGCGCAATTGAGATGGGTGTGCGGTGTGCGTAATGAGCGCCTCTGTTTTTTATTGCAACGGTTTCGGATTGAATAATTTGAAGTAATTATTTAGTTAGGGTAGCTTTTTAGTGAATTTAACGTGTCATACAATAGGTAGGTATATATGTCTCTGTATGGGTCATCGGTCAAAATATTAGTTTTAAGGTAATCAGCTAAAAAACGGCAAGAAACAAACTTGTCGTCCTTTACTGAATTGCTTTTGAAAAAGATGTCCCATAATTTTTTCTGCATCTGTCTGAATAATTACTGCTTTCTTTACTTTTTCTTCTTTTCAGCTTAACACAAGGTACATGAAGAATACCTAGGACACGGTGAAACAATTGGAGTTATAAATGCGAATTGATTGATTGGATTGCACTTAGAACGTACGCTCTGGTATTAGCGGGGCGAGACTATATTACTACTGTACTACATCATACATGGTAAAAACTAATGTGGTAGAAAGTAGAAATAAAGTAGGAAAAATAGCCGTATTACTAAATTCATTCCTTTACATAGTAGTTTACAAATTCTTAAAGCAGGAATCCTCTTGTCCAATCAGAAAGAAATATATTAGAAAAATACATTCCCAGAGCGATGGTATAGGTACAGGACTAAATTGAAAGCGATGCCCTGAAGCCCTGATACTAGTATAGTATTATATTATCTGAGCCTGAAGGTAAGTGACCAACCATTGGTATGAAGTATGACGCACACAGCATAAGAAGTCTTCTTGAAAAACCAGGATAACAACAAAATGTGCCCTCTTCTCTTCTCCCAAATGCAGTTTCCTTACTAACTGAGGAGAACCGGAACCGGTTGAAGGTATAGGTTATATAAGTATGTTTGTTTTCCCCGAACTTTCCACCCGCTTACAACAGTTGTAGTCACGTAGGGATTTCATCACCACATTACTTATTAGAAAAACATAGTGATAAAAATCTCACCCCCATCTCATTAGTAGTGAGAACACCGTTCACATGATTGATAACTTTCGAACCAAAACCATTAATACCAATCTATAGATACCAATCTATACATCGACAGATGTACGTTGTGAAGTTGTTCTCTTTAAGAGAATTGCGTTCCGTAATATTAATTAAAAAATGTATTCACGCTGCGTTTTGTTAATTGTTATAAATCGTCTTGCGGTTTTGATGGCATTTTAGTGATGTGGAAGCTGGCGTCATTTTATCGGGCATTATTTTTTAACCGACTTTAAAAAGGAGCAGGTTCTAAATTCGGTTGGTATGTTTTTTTCTCGGTTGCTGGCCGATTACTATTTGGTGGTAGGTAAGTTATAAACCTAGCTGTTCTTGTAACTAAGAGCACACAAATATAGGACCATAGAGGGGTTCTCTCCCTATCATCATAGCCACATTTCCAGGCGGCTGCTTACTACGAATAAGGAAAGATTGCCGAAAAAGTATTACATTGCTACGGCCACAAAAATCTGTTATCTCTATCACTTATCATAGTTATAATTTACAAATAAGGCTTTTTTCTAGTATAGAGAAAGAAAATATCACCTTTCTACTTGCTATGGTTCCAAAAACAATTCCACCTCGCTAATATTTTTTTTAAACTTAAAGTCATCATGAATAAGACATCAACAACACTATATTTTCAATTTTCTAAGTCGTTAGTAACTTCGACTACAAAAGTAGTTACAATTCAATTTAATACCGAAAACGATTTACAGCCATCTAATAAACTACAGCAATTTGAGGAAAGCCGTCACGGATTTCTAAATTGAATAAATGTAATGAAATTTGTAACGTTCTTTCTATGCAAGCCCTTTTTACTTGTACCGTGAAGTATTTCATTTTGTATACCTAATGTTCTATTGTTGTCGATTTACCGTAATCTCCCAAAGTTTTGATCAGCTCGCATTGCGGCCAAAACTTGTCGTTTTCGACTTTGACGACATCATTTGTGGGCTATTATTAATTTATTACTAAAGATTGACCAGAAAAATACGCCCAGCTATCATATGTAACAGTGGCTAGTTATGAAGCCTTAGGTATGAGAGCACTGAGAAGTATGTGTGGAGTGTCTTTGAACGACAGAGTAAAGAATTGTGTGATAAGAGTGTTGTGGGGTAAAAGTAGATGTAGTGACAAGCATCGAGAAAGGTATGCTAAGATGGTTTGGACACGTGGAGAGGATGGATGATGAAAGACTGACCAAGAAGTTATATTAATAAAGTGTGAATGGGACAGGAGGAAGGGAAAGACCTAGACGGACGTTTTCTGACCAGATTGGAAACATCCTAAAAAAGGACAGGTTAGAAGTACCCTTGACCGAAGAGCATGCCTGAAAAATATGATGGGAGTGAATGAAGCAAGCGAGATATGTCAGGATCGTTGCAAATGGCGTTCCGTAGTCTCTGCTTACCCCTCCGGGAAACAGGCGTGATCTATGTATGTATGTATGTTCTTGATGTATATACAAAATTTAAACAAAATTTGTATGAATTCTGACAAATATTTATTTGAAGCTGGCCCTTAATCCAGCCTCGCTATGTGCCACTTGATATATACTTACTTCTGCATCAATCTCTTGAACTGACATCAAAGCATAACAGAAAGCCTGGCACTTCTGTTGTTTACGGAAACTAAACATCAACTGAATAATTACAACGTACGCATAGATAATGTGATTAGAACGTAGCGGTACGGTGCAGGCGACAGATGCGCCCCCATGCCGATAATGTTGTGTGATAGCGATCTGCGCGCGTCGACGCACGCGTGCAGTGTCAACGCGGTTAAGGTGAAGGATATCTATAATATTAATATCCTAAAAAATCTGTTTATATAAGATTGATGCGTTACTGACTGACTGACAGACAAACTACAGGCAGAACTATTAGGCGCAGGCAGTTGAAATTTGGAAATGCTGTTTCCTTGGGGAACGTTGGGGTGCACCAAGAAGGGATTGCCTGAAACTCGTTTAATTTATTAAAAAATTAGAGCGTATCTACGGGCAGCCTCTCAATCCTGCGGAAAACATCGTCATGTGACCGTGGCTTGCTTACCGATGCCAAAAACTTATTTTACCTACTCATCTTTATTTGCAAACAAATATACAATCTGCGTCCATTTCATAAATTAGGTATGTGAAAATAGAGTATAATTCAGGACAAATCTAGATGTAGGTACAATCAAACTAGTCGGCGCTGGACCAGTTTGAAAAAAATCCCTTGGCTCGCTAATTGAGTCGAGGCATACTAGTAACTAGTTAGTTTTGTATACGAGTGTCAATGTGTGTGTGAAAGCAACGATGTCTTGCTGAGCGATTCTCGCCCTTATGATGGTCTAGCGGGAAGTTGTTTGACTGTACCTTGTACCGAAAATATCTTGAATTTACCCGACGTTTCGGCGTGGTTGTCCATTGGTGGTCCATGTGTTGTTCCGTAGTCACGAGCTGTGCAACTCCTTAAATTCAGAAAGTATTTCTTGCTGCTTTGCAGCCCTGCTTGTTACGAGTATGTTATTTCCAAATACCCAACGATTACAAACACACGATGAAATAACATCTCCTTAACAAAGTAAGGCGAGAGCTAGACGAATGTGGCGCCCTGCTGCGCCGTCATAATAAATACAAAGTAATAATGTTATAATCTTAATATATGTTCGGCAGCCATGTAAACTGTTGTGATTGCTGAGATAAAGCATGTATATGCGATTTGTCTGTTTATTGACGACTCTCTCATATCCACGAGGGACAGTGGATTTTGGCCTTGCATACAATATGAGTCTTAGGTAGGTAAATGAAAAGTATTCTACTTCAGAGTAGGCGCAGTTATAAAAAACCTCTGCCAATGAGCCGAATTTATACTTCTGCCACCTATTTTTAATAAATTCGCAGTGTCTTTTGTTGCATAAAAAAGGGCTTGAAATAGTTTCACATTTGAGGAATCAAAGATACATTGAAGAAAATATTAAAAACATCTGTAAATAAAATATACTTGTCGTATTTCTTGCCGCTTCTTCTCAGCAACCACGTCGTAAGGACGTTTCGTAAACAAAGTTTTCTTTCAAGAAGTACCATTTAGTTATAGATAATTTAATTTTCAAAGCCGTGTGGTTGACGGCATAGAATACAAGTGTCACCACCCCCTATCTTACCGTGGGTGTCGTAAGAGGCGACTAAGGGATAACACGATGCAAATACCATCTTTGCGTAGAGACGGAAAACTCGACATCAAACCCTATACGACTGCCTCGTTGGTCTCGCGGCATAAATGTGCGCGTGGGATCGGGAGGTCCCGGGTTCGATTCCTGGGTCGGGCAGTGTTATTGGGTTTTTCTGTCACGAAATTCTCAGTAGCAGCACGGAGTCTGGAAATGTGCCCGGTACGGCAATAGGCTCGCCCCTTATTACGTGGGACTAAAGTATATCTGGCGAAAAGTGGGTGTAGAAATACACCTCTGCCTACCTCTTCGGGGCTATAGGCGTGAGACTATGTATGTATGTATGTAATTTAATTTTCATTGCAAAAGTACCTATATACCTATCAAATTTTATTACACATTTGGTTCTTCTGATCTACCATCTGCGTTCACACCCGCGCCGCGGGTAACAGCTAGCTGAATATAACTACACATTATGTAAATAATTTAAATCGATATCGCACTTTACGTGGTCCATTAAATAGACTTCCATTGTATGGTAATGTACGCCCGTAATTTACTCAACGCATCAACTTGCATAGTAAATGGTAATCAACATTGTCAATTTATTTTTATGATCGATGCCGTTTATATTTAAATATTTCGATGGAGTTATAAATTGCATTAAGAGGTCACATATTTGTGGCATTTTTATGAATATGGTAAAGTTTAAAGTTAGTTTATACTTCATTGTTATGTCACAGCTAAAGGTAGGTTTAAACTTAAGATTAAACCGTTTAACTTTGGTTTATATTCGAGAAAATGATGCGAATGCGTACACTGAGGGTCTAGTATCAGTTCCACTCGATCGTCACGATGGACGATAGCCTATCGAACGGGAACAATTTTCCATACATTTTCTAAAAGCGCCCCTAGGAGTGAGTAGCAAGAACGTCACCCGATGGAGCGACTTTTAAATCGCGAGTATAAGTGTCATTTTGATCGACGAGTCGACGACGATGATGGACGACGATAACAAAATAGGCAAATCCGCAGTTTAAGTTGCACTTTTGACAAGTCAAATAAAGCATATCGAGTCCATATCCGAAGCAAACGAGCATTCTATTGTCACTGAAAAAATTTCGGTGAGCCCGTGTTGTGAGTAGTGTAATAAATTAAGGAAAATCATTATCTTATGTTATTTTGCTTGAAAACTTATTGTAATGGCTCAGGAAGATGATGTGGCTGAAGTGTGACTCTGAGAAAGAGCGAGAATTGAAGATAACGTACAAAATTGTCTTCAACCAACCGTTTGTTAATACCAATATTATTTTGGGTTCTACAAAGGAATGTTAATGAAGGTTGAGTCATAGAGTGTTATTAGAGGCTCATAACATTCCCAGAAATAACGCAGGTGAGTAAAAATTGTTTTAATATGTATATTAAAAGTTACTTCTGAAGTGATCAAACCTTAACATTTTCTGTTACACAGGCTCTCTAAACATATCTTTGTCATGTCTACTTTGCTAGCAACGTAAATATATACCTAAATATGTATAAATATGTAATGGATTTAATTAAAATAACGGGGCGGTTCACAACAAGTTAATTACAACAATAGATCCTTTGTTTCGCAAACTTGTAAGTAGATATTAATTGTTTAGAGGTAGGAATGTAGGTATCGTTGTAGGTATAAACTTAAGAAGGAAATACGAGAAAAACGATACACTACATCTTTATACTTAACATTTAGTAGGTACCTATTATCTAAAGATGATAGATAACTATAGGTGTGGACCTTGAACTGCGATTATAATTATTAGTTCATAGTAGGTAGTATTTGAATAACCTAATAATAGAACCTACAAATTATGGACCTATCTAACCTAACTAACATTGATCACGCACCAAAGTTCAATGTAATTGTTAATTTTTTTATGTTGAAAAACGTTTTCTAAATTGTCAACAGGGAACGGTTATTTTTATTAAGATGATAGCTACAGCAATTCAACACATCCCTATACTCAAACCATTCAATCATTGATGTGATGGCACACAATTGAAAATAATATTTTCATGTTCTTGTTATGTAATATATATTATGAAGCATCAAATGTACCTATTGTCGTAATTGCACTACATCAAATTTATATGTACTATGCACTTTGACTCATTAACATTTACTCCTTTTTACTAAATTTCAAAAGTTAGTTCACCTAACTGTAAATAATAATTGCTGATTATAGGGAGTATAGCTACCTTTGTCAATTAAATTATATCATTAAATTTGAATATTGTTTATTACAGAAGAATTATCAAATCAGAAGAAGAGGAATATCATCTAATGGGAACAGGCAAATTGGAATTTGCATCAAGATTGATGAGCCGTTGATGGCTGTTTACATGATATGACAATTCATGTCTCTATAATCATGTTATGTATATGGCAGTATAGACAGAGTTACAGAAAGGCAGTAAATGAGTGGACCAAACTGCCACAAGCAATTACTTCATCTCACTGCTTGAGGCAACTTATGTTTTGTTGCAGGGAAAAATGAAATTATGTAATCTTGACAAAAATATGTATATTTTGATAAAGAAAGAACAACATACAATGTTTTATTCTGTATATGTGTTATGCATTCACTAAATATATATATGTTACAATATTATGCTTTTCCTTTATTTGAAATACAATAATATTTTATAAATACAAAACAATCCATGTAAGAAGTAAGATCTTGGAAATATTTTACATAAATTGAGTATATTTATGAAAACACTATTAGACAGTCCTAATTAATTATGTCTCTTAATAATAAAATTCGTTTTTACATTCACACAAACTATACTTGCTGCATATTAAGTCCAGTGATTAAACATAAAACTGGTTTCCGTGAAAAAATAACTACAATACAAAGGTACATTCAATACCTAATAAACTTGTAAAGCTAATCTCTGCTACTATAAATTTTACATAAATTGAGTATATTTATGAAAACACAATTAGACAGTCCTAATTAATTATGTATTTTAATAATTAAATTCGTTTTTACATTCACACAAACTATACTTGCTGCATATTAAGTCCAGTGATTAAACATAAAACTGGTTACTGTAAAAAAATAACTACAATACAATACACAGGTACATTCAATACCTAATAAACTTGTAAAGCTAATCTCAGCTACTATAAATTAAACTCAAGTGTTCCATAACATGCTACACCGAGACATGTTCAAATTGTAAACTCCTTATTTCAGTACTAATATTGCCTCAGACTTCATATTCTTGCTGCACCGAGACATGTCCAATTTGTGAACTCATTATTTCAGTACTAATATTGCCACAGACTTCATATTGTTGCTACACCGAGACATGTCCAATTTGTGAACTCATTATTTCCGTACTAATATTGCTGCAGACTTCATATTCTTGCTACACCGAGACATGTCCAATTTGTCAACTCATTATTTTAGTACTAATATTGCCACAGACTTCATATTCTTGCTACACCAAGACATGTCCAATTGGTGGACTCATTATTTCAGTAGGTACTAATATTGTTGCACACTTCATATTCTTGCCTAGTCTCGGTTCTTGAAGTCTGCCGTAGTTAGCTAAAAACAAGAAATTATTAAACATTGAAATAAGTAAAAAAGACATGACCTTATTTAATGATATTTTTTATTACTCCTGTATTTATCAAAATAATAATATATCATTTCAATTTGCCAACAAATTATATATTTATTAAGACTATGACAGACTTAGAGGTTACCTATCATTTTTTTATGAATTTCAGAACAATATTCAGAAAATTTTTAGTTATTGTATAACTAAAAATTTTCTGAATATTGTTTGTTTTTAAACTGACTGACTTTAAAACCACATGCATTTAGTAATTTGAAATACTGGCTTGGGAAAATATCACAAAGTAACTATATTTACTAACCATTGGTATAAATACAGATAAAAATAACATCCTAATCTTTAGAATACATACCTAGTGGTTTGTATATCACTGCAATTTGTTTATTGCGCGACATCTTTCAACATTTGTCAATTTATTCAAAACTGCTTGGTGTTGAAGTCCTTTTATCCACATGTCTTATGATCTACTTGCTTCTTACACTCCTGAGACGTTTCAAACTCGATCTGCGCACTATTTCAGCTAAACTGAACACGAAAGATCTGAAAGAGTAAGTTTAAGAGAATTAAAGACAAATAATAGGATTGGTTTACTATGTATCTCGTTGACAATGAATAGGTAAACGATGATAGAATAATACTTACTCAGCATAATGTAGGCGAAATAATTAAGTTTGAAAGAAAACAACAAAGGTAATAATTCAACTGACTTATCTGTATCTGACTTAATCTGACTGACATTTATAATGTCATTTTAGTGATGCCAGATGCAATTTCTAAATTAGTATTATAATGCTGAAGAGTTTGTTTGATTGGACACGCTAATCTCAGGCACTATATTAGTTGCCGTTTATATTCCGTGAGAGCGTAGTATTTCCTTTGATGGGTGGATCACGGCACAGAAAATCACTGTTTTGTCTGTTCCGTGGGGTCGATCCACTCGTGATGAAATCAGTGTCATCCGTATAAATCCGATAGAATACCTCAACCGATAAACTGCATAAGTATATAAAATAGATGAGCGTAGCTGCGGCATCCGCTATTATTTGTATATCTATATTCTTTTTATAGGCTCACGCACACCTGTATCCCTGACGGGGTAGGCAGAGATGTAATATTACACCCACATTTCGCCATGAATTTTTAGGTCCCAGTGGTCCCACGTAATAGGAGGCGAGCCTTGCCTTTACCGGGCACATCACTAGACTCCGTTACTCTCTACTGTGTTATTATATTTATATTTCATACATATAATAAAACACTAAAAAAAATATTTTTGTACATTGAATATGTTTAGAAAAAAAATACTCTGTTAGGCTAAGAATCAGTAAAGGAGTATGAATCTAGAAAATAAATTCTGTCTGTTTGTCCGTTTGTCTATTTGTACACGCTAATCTCCGAAGTTACTGGATGGATTTGAAACGTTTTTTTGTAATATTGCTATTAGGTCTGGGTCAACATAATTATAGTCTATATTAATTGATTTTGGAAAGTGGAACACCTGATGCAGAACCACAACAGCCCACAGTGTCCGCCCTAGAACAGGCTATGTGGACAGAAGTCATTATCAAATTCCCGGAATTAGTTACTTTCTACCTGTAAACAATACCCCTAAACCCCTGATTCCAAGAATTGTTTACGTGTAACATTCCATACTGATGAGTCATCGTTTATTAAAGTAAGCTAATGAGGTAAATGCAATTAAAGAAATAGGTCAGTGGCATTTTGCTACACTTGTGCTAACACCTCATGGCGACAGTTCTTATTTTGTTTAAAGTTTTAGTGATGGATTTTACTTCTGGAGGTACCTATGTAGGTATAATATTTTTTCTTGTAAGAATCCTTTTAATGCGAAAAATGATGTTTTATCTTTGTTTTCGAACTTATCAAGCTTGGAAAAGCCATGTATCCTCTTGTATCTAGGCTGAAGTTTTGATATGTTTTAGCTGCATGACTATGGATGATTATGGCATATATGTATTTTACGTAACACACTTGAATACAACTATTTTTTTTTCTTATTTTTCAGAAAAGCTTTACTCTATTAGTAAAATAGAGCTTTTCGAAAAATGGCTAAAGCTCGAAAAAAGCGATAGAAATGATCGTTTATTTGAGTTTATTTCATCTTAGTTTGATTTCTTTGACATTACTGAAGAATGTCAAAGGGAAATTAAGATGAAATTAGCTAGTATTTCGTAGAAAATTTCTACAAAATGGGTTTCTTCAGGAAAGTCAAAAGAGCGTTTCCTTAATAAGAATAAGATGTGACTGGAAGGCGATGAGATAGAATTTTGTATGCGATCGACTCAACCACAGCCTTCTCCGCTGACCTTTTTCGGCCTGGCAGGCCTAAAAAAGTCTTCGAAGATTCGTCTTTTAAAACTAAAAAACGTAGAGTTGAAGATCTAGTTCAATCGCGAAGTGTTGGAGAATTAATGACTGCAGCAGAGGTAACTGCATGGTCAACTGGACATAAGAACGTTGCCAGAGTTATAAAGAAGCTTCAGCTTCCGTAAGTGTATGTATTGGCCTTCAACAACCAAGTGCTGTGCAAAGTAATAGACCGCTGAGTAGTGACGAGGCATTAACGTATTATATTGATTCAAAATCAACAAGTCACTCATACAAGCAGACTAGGACATGGACTATGAAAGTCGGACATCACGTGTTTCCATCATATGAATGAATTGTTAAATAAAAAAAGCGTGTTATCCTTCCGAGAATCACGTTGTTGTGACACAATCTCGAGCAGAAATTGAGCTACAAGCTATTTTAAATAAAACTGCAGAACGGTTAGTTAGAAGCTCAGAGAGAAGTTGTCACAAGCGTGCTCCACAATTCCTCGTTTACTCTTATAAGTAAATGGGTGGTCTATCATCAAAATCATCATAGTGGTTATAAACAGAGATTTGACAATAGCGAAGACACTGATGAGTTCCTTTTCGTTTTTTCATTTGTTTCTCTTAGGTTAATCGACGAAAGTAACAACATTATCTGGCAAAAGCCTCATCCATCGTCGACGATGTTTTGCCGTTCAATTAAATTCATTTTTGCCAAAGAAACTACGGAATTAACAAAAATCGAGAGTAATAATGTTTTGGAACAAATAAACAACTTGGAGCCTACATCTTGTGATCTTGGTGGTTCTTTTTATATTTATTATTTGATTTGAATTGACTATTATTTTTTATAAATATGTCAGTTAATAATTTTTGTATAAATATGTCAGTTTGTAATTTTTGTATAATATATGTCAGTTTATAATTTTTGTATACATACATAACGTCACGCCTTTGATGCCCGAAGGGGTAGGCAGAGGTGTATTTCTACACCCACTTCTCGCCAGATATACTTTAGTCCCACGTAATAAGGGGCGAGCCTATTGCCGTACCGGGCACATTTCCAGACTCCGTGCTGCTGCTGAGAATTTCGTGACAGAAAAACCCAATAACACTCCCCGACCCAGGAATCGAACCCGGGACCTCCCGATCCCACGCGCACATTTATGCCGCGAGACCAACGAGGCAGTCGTATAGGGTTTGATGTCAAGTTTTCCGTCTCTACGCAAAGATGGTATTTGCATCGTGTTATTCCTTAGTCACCTCTTACGACACCCACGCGAAGATAGGGGGTGGTGACACTTGTATTCTATGCCGTCAACCACACGGCATAATTTATTTAATAATATAGTATTATATATTATAATGACTGAAAATATATTTTTGTCCACCTGGCTTGTTCTACGCCGAACACTGTGCAGCCCGGCGAAACTATAAAACATAAAAATGCGGTTTGGCAAAAAACATTATGCCTGATGAGCATTTTCTGATGAGAGATTATTTGAAGATCTCGAACATCTGATGCGGAGAGCCCAGCTACGCTAAAACATATAGCCATGACGTGTTAGATAAAGTTATTTAGTCTGATAAGCTTTTCTGTTGCCTAATAAAAATCAGAGATCTGAAACATCTGGTGAGGAGTTATAAGATCCCATCTGCACTATACTATAATTATACAATATACAGACTCGACGGCTTAGCATTAGTTGTCCAATATTAAGAGGATTTCTTGTTGAGAGATCCATATTCATAATTCTTCGAGCAATTAAAGACCCGAGGAAGGACATAGTTTTTATCGCGATAACCGACATCCACGCGGGCGGAGCCGTTAGCGACAGCTAGTATTGACATATGTATTTTGTATGGATCTGTTGTCAAATATGCCTCTCTAATCTTCAAATACATGGGTAGATTGTATACATAATATAAGAGAGACAGAAACTTATATTAGAGAGACTTGAGTTCGAAACCATAGCGTTTTTTTTTATTTTGTGGTTATTGTGTGCTGCAATGTGACCGTAGAGTACGTTAATCCGTTGGTTCCTTCTGTCATAAAGATCTTTGACCGTCTTTGTAAGGAGTAAGTAGCGGCAGTAGCTTGAAATATCCTGATTCTGGTCAAAACCATATTATCATTTTAAGTTGCGGAGGTCAGATGACATAAGAAATAGGTACTTAATCGATTCGTATATACAATCGGGATAAGTAGAATAAGTAACTTTAATACTCAACTTTTCTATTCTTCAATCAGATGATTCTATTGTTCAATGATAGCAAATAATGAAGATTTTTGTTGTTTAGTCCAATGAATAACACAAACGGCTTAAGTTACTAATCTATTACCAGAATATACAATATTAACACAGTAATAGATTCGCAATTAGCCTATTAACAATTTCACATGAGGTGATGAGGCTACGAATACGTTGGTTCTACTATTTCACTAATTCTGTTCTTATATTATGAACACGACTTCATGGCCATTGCATCAGTATATCCGAGTGAAATTATTCGTCTCATACATCCACTCGCGCGGAGCCACGTGTGACAGCTAGTTCATAATATTATATTTATAATATATAATTTATAATTAGACGTTGTTTTTTACAATATGTGACGCGGAGTAAGTAGTGACTTGGAGTTCTAATTAAAATTAATAAGAAAATTTTCGACGTATCATTTCAGATGAAGTCATGTATATCTCAAAGCATATTGGTTCTACCATCCATGTGGTACACATTATTTGCATTAAATTGTGAATCAAAACCATTGTCAAGTCCTCTTGAACACACACAAAAAATTTCATCATAATTGGTCCAGTCGTTTAGGAGGAGTTCAGTGACATACACACGAACACAAGAAATATATATAATATATATAATAATAAATAAAATAATTTAATAAAGATAAAGATGTACCTAATTAAAAGTTAAATTCCCAAAAATAATTGCCTTTGGCAACATTAATTAAGACTTCTGATTTTACAGTGTTGTTACATTAGATAAATTGTTAGTCGTGTATGGTCGTAAAACAAAATTCCATATAAATTACATTACATTTAATAATAAGAAGATTTTGTTAATTTTATTGCAGGATTAATTTCACGTTGCAAATAAAACAATTAAATAAATAATCAAAATAATTCATGACTAATTATATTACAAAAAAATATATAAAAATTGTCAACACTCATGTATTTTAAATCTGGTATTCTGGTTTGCCATCTCCGTCGTGTCAAAAATGTCAAAATGAATGCGTATACTTCATCTCTTTCTTTCCGAGTAGTTAAAAAGAGAGAGAAATAGAGGGCGTGGCCTATGTGCGTATGTGTGCAGATGATCGGAAATGGCCTGCCCGCCGTGCCATTTCGAGAGCTCGTACTGCGGATCAGTCGAAATGGAGTGAAGCACATCGAGCTGTCCATTCTCTACAACGGATAAGTCGTTGGAAAACTCGTACTAGACCCTCTGTTGATTGTTGTGTAAATCGGAAACCATGTTTTTAATAAAGTTTTACTGAATTGAAGCTTGATGATGCCTTTTTTTATTTTATGGTTTACGTTGGCAGACAGAATTTAGGTACTATGTAATATTTATGTTTTGGATAAGAATGATTAGGTATGCATACAATTGATTAATTAACCAAAGAAAAAAAAAATTACACGGCAGTCTTAAAATCGAGTAAAGATGAATGTGTATTAGGATCACGTATTTCTTCTTTTTTCGATCTATAAGTTTGTACAGAGGGTCTAGTATGAGTTTTGCATTCGATCGTCACTGTGACGATAGCCTAGGCAACGGGAACAATTTCCATACATTTTCTTAAAGCGCCCCTAACGGACAGTAGCGATAGATAGAGTCCGCTAGGGGGCGCATTTAGAAAATGTATGAAAATTGTACCCGTCGAGTAGGCTATCGTCACCGTGTAAAACTCGTTATAGACCCTCTGTAAGGATATCGAACTAACAAGACTCAACCTATGAATTGCCTGAAGCAACGAATCAAACCTCGAACCATTACGGCACTCTTAACTCTTCGTGACTTACTCTTTTATTTAAGCTCATGATACCATCTACCAAATTCTTAATTAATTAACTAAAAAGTAACTTTTATAACGTCATTAAGCCCTTATGGCATTCGTAATAATAATTATACACTTCTGGGTCAAAAATGAGGGTGTGACATGAAGACAAATGGTATAAACGTCGTAAGGCCGAATCTACACCATCGGGTGACGGCGCGTATGGCGCGATGTCATGCTAATTAAGAATTCTGTCATTTATACTAACGCCTTAGTTACCCCAATTACTACAGAGTTCAGCACCCACCTTAAATATTGCCTTTGTCCTACTTTTAGAGTTTTACCTGACACTTGTGACAAAGAGCTCAGATATTTACATAGAGGCGCATTTCTTATGGGCGCTCTGAAGACAAACTTTCTGTGACCCAAATTGCCGCTTGGCGGCGTGGCAGTCGCGCTGTGACAGCTGTCTCTACGGCAGCAAGAGAGATGAACGTTCCTCCTGTGTATCTTAACTATGAGAGCAAGAGAGACGGAGAACCGCAAACGGCGCCAACTAAGAACTACACTGGAGACAGTCTCCACTTGGAATCGGCACACAAAATCCTTAAGAACTGCGCTTCTATATAAATCTGTATTCATTGCTTGTGATTTCGAAATAACATAATATTTGTAGAATTGTACCGGACCAATATAATTCCACTGTACCAGCACCGAAGTAGTAGGTATATAGCTTTGTGAGTCCAGCGAGGCACCAGGCACATCACCTAGCCTAGTCAGAATAGACACAACAGAGGGTCTAGTCCGAGTTTGCACTCGATCGTCACGATCGACGATAGAATTGTCGCCGGGAACAATTTCCATACATTTTCCAAAAGCGCCACCTAACGGAGTGTTGCGATCGATAGAGACCGCTAGGGGGCGCATTTAGAAAATGTATGGAAATTGTTCCCGTCGACTAGCTATCGTCGATCGTGACGATCGAGTGCAAACTCGGACTAGACCCTCAGAGGATCTAGCTAACTAGATCCTCTGGTATTTGTATGTAAAAAAAAATACATATGTGGCGCCATATGTATTTTAGCTATTATGTTAAAATGTATCGTATACAAGGTAACTTTCAGGATTAATAGAGTTAAAATTTAACTTTAGGGAAGGGTTATGTGTGTAGGTGAACGAATTTAGAAAAAACATTGAACTTTTACAAAATGCGTATACCTAATTCTATTGCATGCCACGTTTTTGTTAATAAAATACTGTAACTATAAATATAAACTATAAATTTTCTCATCATCAGCCTTTAACAGTCCACTGCTAGACTAGAGGCCTCTCCTTTGAAAGGAGGAATTCGCCTACTATACCACGCTGGCCAAACGGGTTGGTATAGAGTTTGTATCAAGTTTTCCTTCTTTTACAGTGCTGTTCTCTGCATAATATGCTCCCTCTGTCGGTTCTTACGACACCCATGGGATGATATGGGGTGGTGACATTCCGTATTCTTAATCCGTCACCACACGGACAATAAATTTTCTATGTGATTGTAAATTACGTATACTATGTTACTATTAAGCAGCTGATTTACACCAAACAGCTGTTTCATTTCCAATCTCAAGTTCCGCTCCAGTACCCTCATGCCTCTTACTAACTGGAGCAAACAATTCGCCAAGTCATCCTCATTCACTTTTGGAATCAGGACTAGATTCACTTACACTCTCTATACAATTCCGTTTAACACTTTTTTTGAAGATGACCCTGTTTAAAAAATAAACATCAAATTGTCGGTCAGCCACGACGCCTCACGCCTTGCGCGTGTGATTTGGGACTAATGACGCTATGGTCGAATTTAATGAAAAAGAGATTATTTTGTTTCACGCCCTTTATGTTTCGGGGTGTTGTTTTGTTTATTGCGCTAATGGCATTCCTTCTAGATGGGACTGTAATCGTCCTTAATCCATAATATTCAAAGAGTTGTCAGCTTAAGAATTAAATTTCATAAATCATACTTTCTTTATACACATCTTTACATTCCTTAACCCACACTATTATACTTTTATTCATTGTATTCCAAACTAGGTTGTCTGGAAGAGATCGCATTTTGCGATAAGACCGCCCTATTGTGCTACTAGTTTTAAGTTATTTAAGTAAATATTGTATCGCCTTATGTTTACTGGTGTACAATAAAGTGTTAATCAATCAATCAATCAATCTTCTTTATATATAAATTCCTTGCGTTACTGACTGACTGACAGACAAGCTACAGCAAAAACTATTGGGCACAAAAAGCTGAAATTTGGCATGTATGTTCCTTGGTGACCGTAGGGGTGCACTAAGAAGGTATTTTCCGAAATACGCACGGGATCGGGTAAAACGGGTAAATTAAAAAGTATTACGGACGTAGCCGTGGGCATCGTCTTGTTTGTATATAAAGATATTCTTACTGGTAGAATTCAAATTCTAACTGACGTTACACTTAGTTTAAAAAAAATAGAGACTGGTGGGTGGTGTTCTCCTTGGGTTCCATCCAATGGCCTCTGCGTGACAGGCAGCGACTCTTCCAAAAAGACTTTAGAAAAAAGCACCCGTAAATACATACAGCAATGACCACGGAACAGCCTCTACTTTATTTAACTTGAGCTGATGTATGAGTGCTTTTGGCTCTTAACTTACGCAATCATGCAGCCTTTAGGAGTCCACTGTTCTACATAGGCCTTTCCTACTTGGCTTTACAGTTGCACTGTGAGTAATGACTCCTAATGAAGAAGATTCCGCCTACTCCTAAGTATAACACGCTGAGCAGACGAGTTGGTTATCGAGTCTTCCATGTCTTCTCAGAGATGCTATTTGCTCCGTGTATTTTTCTTCGTCACCACTTACGACACCTACTGAATGTAATGGGTCAGTGAAATTTTGTATGCTTTAATCCGTAACCACAATGACAATATGCTTCGTGCTATATCAACCTATTTTACCTGATCTGTATTGTAAACATAAAAACCTCAAGTGGCGCCCTCTGACCGCAACTTATCATCGATCAGCAGCGGCTGCGTTAGACATGTAAATGATGCAGCCCATCTGCCCGCCACCTGGCGTCCAAATACTGAATTAATTATGAATAGCACGCGCTCCGCACGCGCGCACCGAATTAATGTTGCCATTATCGAAAAATATATTCCGTCGGTGACATTATTGAATGATGTTTTCTAAACTGTTATTATGTTATTGATTGTTTGAGCTGATGGAATTGAGTGTAGTTTTAGATTGATATGATTTTTGTTGATAGTAATTTTTAAATTGTTGTTGTCGGTTTATTGGGAAGGCAGCGATAGCCTAGTGGAGATACCAACATATTGCCATGTAGTGGGTTTTGGGTTCGGATCCACGGCGCTTAACTTCAAAAAGTCAGTCTTTTTGAAGTTATGCGCCTCGGAGAACACGTAAACCCTAAACCGCCCGTTCAGGCTGGCGTGAAGATCGCTGTCAGTCGTTACGGAGAGACATTACTCTCCAATAAACTGAACCATGGAATATCGGGGAGGTCGGACGGCAGGTCGACCTTTGCAAAAGCTATTATATTAAATCTGACTAATATTACCTTGTCCGTGTGGTGACAGATTAAGAATACGGAATGTCACCACCCCATATCATCCCATGGGTGTCGTAAGAGCCGACAGAGGGAGCATAGTATGCAGAGAACAGCACTGTAAGAGAAGGAAAACTTGATACAAACCCTATACCAACCCGTTTGGCCAGCGTGGTATAGTAGGCCAATTTCTCCTTTCAAAGGAGAGGCCTAGTCCAGCAGTGGACCGTTAAAGGCTGATGATGATGATGATGAATATTACTTTGACTGAATATGAGCTTTTCCACGGAGCGACTGCCTGTCTGACCTCCACATCACAAAGGGATAGCGATATTCCTATTTAGCGTAGTGCCAGTTTATTAAGAGGTACTGACCCAATACGCTTTGCTTGGCAGTCTGTTGGTATCTCTACTAGGCTATACATACAGGGTGTAAAACGACCCTTAACGAAAACTGAAATCCCATGTTGTACCAATCACTACGAACATTTTTTTACTTCGGCACCATACCTGGGAAGTTACTGGTTCAGGAGATATTGAGCCTCAAAGTTAGTATGGAATTTTTCTAATTAGGTACAAAATCTATGCATTTACCCCGCCAAGATGTTCTTTAGATGCCCTATGACCCCATGGATAAGTAGGTAGTTCAAGCATTGCACGCGCGCGCTTTTAATTGCGGTTTAAAAAATGTGATTTCCCAGGTATTTTTTTTGGTTATTATGACTCGGCATGATGTCCACAACGAGTAGACTTGGGCTTGATGATGGGTCTTGTGACACCCTGTATTTGCCTTCTCTTTTTACATACTTGATCATAACTCTGACAAATTTGAATGGCTTTAAAATGAAATATCTATCATATCTTTTTATACAAATGCCTGTTACATATGAATCGGAATCTCATTGACCTATATACAGACCACACGCCTCGCAATCATACCCAAGAGCCACAACAATAATAACGCTATATCGTTTAAACTAAGCGAATATTCTGCAAATAAAATTGTTATTCGGTATGTTTACAATAATAATGTAGGCAAGTAAATAACTTGCTAAAATGCCTACGTGGTCCAGTGGATAGCGTAGGAGACTGCTGATTGGCGGTCCCGGGTTCGATTCCCGAGTCGGTCAAACCTGTTACTGAGTTTTACCAAATTCTCAGTAGCAGCACGGAGTCTGGTGATGTGCCCGGTAACGGCAATGGGCTCGCCCCCAATTACGTGGGACTTAAAAATTCACAGCGAAATGTGGGTGTAATATTACACCTCTGCTTACCCCTTCGGGGATACAGGCGTGAGTCTATAAATAAAAAAATAACTCTTAAGTAGAACAATATAAAATTGAAAATGTTTATGGCTTCTCTACCACATCTAATTAAGTACTTACCTACCTAATATTATGAAAATATAATAACGAGTAAAGAATAAACATAATCAAAAACGTAAGCTTTTGGAACAAAACGATGATTATTTATCGCTTTCTCGGAAAATAATTAGGTTAGATGTCCATACGAGATGGTTGCGGATAATTTACTGCCTAATGATAATTACGTCACATCATCGAATCGCGAATACCGGCGGGTTATAACGCTTGTAACTAACTGAATATGAAAGTAAACGCCATGCTGTTTTAACAATACGACATAGCTTTTAGTCTACTGTAGGAATATACATACATACATACATATCGTCACGCCTTTTATCCCCGAAGGGGTAGGCAGAGGTGTATTTCTACACCCACTTTTCGCCGGATATACTTTAGTCCCACGTAATAAGGGGCGAGCCTATTGCCGTACCGGGCACATTTCCAGACTCCGTGCTGCTACTGAGAATTTCGTGACAGGAAAACCCAATAACACTGCCCGACCCAGGAATCGAACCCGGGACCTCTCGATCCCACGCGCACATTTATGCCGCGAGATCAACGAGGCAGTCGTATAGGGTTTGATGTCGAGTTTTCCGTCTCTACGCAAAGATGGTATTTGCATCGTGTTATCCCTTAGTCGCCTCTTACGACACCCACGGGAAGATAGGGGGTGGTGACACTTGTATTCTATGCCGTCAACCACACTATCAACATAATGCATCTGCTACCCTATCTTACCAATAGCACAGAATATATACAAGAGTATTTGTATACTCTTGTATACAAGTACAAAAACCAATAGATGCAATGCCTAGAATAATACGCTACATTTTATAAAAATGCTTCTATGACCCAAAGAACTTACGATTTAGTAATTATGGGATGTACAATTATGTAATAGAGATAAGGTCAATTATAATGATAGGCTCTGGCGAGCTCGGGGTCCCGGGTTCCTTGTCTGGGCGGGGGATACAAATTGGGGTGAAATATGATTGTCTTACTGATACCACTTGCTGAGGGATGGTTGGTGGTTTTATATGGATTTTTATTTGGCGGTTATTATTTGAATTTGATTTTGGTGTTTGGCCGTTATTGAACATTTGCAGCCATGGAACTTGACTTACTATAAATATCTGTGGAGCCACGTTTTTATTACAAATAAGTGTATAATAAAATGTGTAAGTACAAATCCGTCTGACCACTTTTCATCACATGTCACAATTCGATCCAAAATTCCTTCATTTCTGTACCGATTCAACTCGTATTCAAAAATCACTCGAATTTTCGCAGTATCCATCTTTCTTGTCTAAGTTGAATAACAAAAACAATTGAAAGTCGATATTCAAATATTTCACATTTTTAAAAGAAGAACATCATAGAGACCATGTGAAAAAAGTTGATTCAAAAACCTCAAACCATGAAGTTTCTATGTCAATTCAAAGTACAAAAAAACGGCAATGTCATACTTTAACCCATATTACTTCTACTGACTCACATTGCTATTGTCACGCAATTAAGGAGAAGAGACCAGAGTAAGGACTTATGTCCAGCAATGAACGTTCAAAGGCTTTCTGTTGATGATGATGATGAATTGAAGCGGCTATTTAGTGGAGGCCTGTCTATTTTGTCTTGCAAAACCAAGCATGCTGTCTATACCTAGTTTAGTACCTTTTTTTACTTGAGAAGAGCTGCAAAAGAACAAAACATTACAACTAAATAATATTCCACTGTTACTCCATCAGGCTCACAAAAAGAGCTTGCGACACATGTTCCTAAAAACGCCAACTAAGTATCCCCGATTCCCCTTTCTAAATGGCCGTTTGTTCGGTCATAAATAACCATTAATGATACAATAGCCATGGTGCCTTACGTCTTGTGAGGGTATACCACTCTCCAGGTGCCTACTTAATTGGAAAAAAGCTAATTTCCAACCCTCTGACCGACTTAAGGATATGTAATGAAGACACGGCCCTTGCGTAGAGTTAGGAATCTATTGGACAATAGCATTTGTTTTAAAGACTGGTTGTTTTGTCAAATATTAATATTGTTTATAATAAAATTGTTTCTAATATTCATATATTAAAACGAATGATGAGCACATTCATGCACGTAAAAATGTTTTGATTATTTCATTTACACGTATGCGTTGTGTCTCTATAGCCCCAAATCACACTTGCAAAATATTTTGAGACTAGATGGTGATGTGTGTCCTGGGCACGGGCCTCTTCTCACTATGAGAAGGGTAAGGCCATAGTCCACCACGCTGGCCTAGTGGCCGGGTTGGCAGACTTCACATGTATTTCGAGAACATTATGGAGAACTCTCAGACATGCAGGTTTCCTCAGGATGTTTTCCTTCACCGTTTAGCAAGCAATTTAACAATGTAATACGCACATAGCTCCGAAAAGTCATTGGTGCGCGCCGTGGACTCGAACCCGATCCTCTGCGTAGCAGTCTGTCGGTCTCTCCACTAGGCTATCGCTACTGTGTGATGTGTGTATGTGGTAGAATATTATTATTATTATTTTGGATTAACGTTTAGCTCTTTAGGCTAGTTTAAACTACATAGACGGGCTGAAGCCAAGTCAATATAGCGTGTGGTGAGGTTTTATGTAGAGTGGTGTATGTTGTGCGTGGAGTTCTCGTTTTCTTCGGTTTGCATGAACTTTCTTACTATTCGACTAGTGTTAAGAATTGCAGCTTTATTATTATTATTTACATTAATAAAATTAGTAAGATGAAATATTTGTTTACATTTTTGATTTTTCCTCTCCTAGAGACACATTTTGAAAAGCCGAAGATTTTTGAGGATCAGGTTGCAAAAAACCTGTGCTCCATTCCCTTCTGCGTATGAAGAGGCGACTAAGGGAAATACAGGAAGCAAAAAAGTATCTTAGCGAAGGGACGGAAAACTCGACATTAAACCCTCTACTAATACGTCCGGCCAACGTTATATAAGTAGTAGTTCAAATCTTCCTAATGACCCACAGAGCTGCTGAAGCAAATGAGAATAGGCTTACGTCAAGCGGACTGTGAAGGCTGTAAAGGGAATATAATTCCCTTTTATTCTCTGCCCAATATTTATCCTCAACCTCTGTGTCTTTATAATTTAATAGTACCCAAGGGCGTCGCCAGCCGATGGCCTAGGGGGGGGAGGGGGGGGCAAGTTGATATGGAAAATGAGAAAAGTATGGAGATAATATATATATTTTTTTTATAGACTCACGCCTGTCTCCCCGAAGGGGTAGGCAGAGGTGTAGTATTACACCTACATTTCGCCATGACTATTTAGGTCCCACGTAATCGGAGGCGAGCCTATTGCCGTACCGGGCACATTACCAGACTCCGTGCTGTTACTGAGAATTTCCTAACGGAAAAACCCAATAACACTTTGCCCGACCCGGGAATCGAACCCGAGACCTCCCAATCCCACGCGCACATTTATGCCGCGAGACCAATGAGGCAGTCCTAAATTTTAGGGTTTTAGAATCTATAGGGGGGGGGCGCAAAAATTAGGTATTCCTCAAGGTAGTGTGTAAGGACCCCTTTTATTTAATATCTACATCAATGATTTGCCGAAGGTAACTAATCACCCTATGATTTTATTTGCTGACGATAGCACCATCATTTTTACATCCAAAGACAATTCATCTTTACAATTTGACATAACAAATACTTTAAATGACATTATAAACTGGTTGACATCAAATAATTTAATTATTAATTTAGAAAAAACACATTTATTGACATTTAGAAATAGATTTTCAATGCCCAGTGACATAGCAATAACTTATAATGGTACTAAAATTCAAGAAGTCGTTAGCACAAAGTTTTTGGGATTAACTATTGATAGTACACTGAATTGGAAAGCATATATAGAAAATCTGTGTACGACATTACACCAACAGTCCTATGCGCTATATATGCTCTCTAAAATAGCTAACCGAACAGCAGTACTTACAGCCTACCATGGGTACGTTGGATCTAGAATCAGGTATGGCATTATGTTCTGGGGATATTCCACAGACAGCGAACTTGTATTTAAGGCACAGAAAAGATGCGTGAGATCTATTTGTAACCTACAGCAAACGGATAGCTGTCGCCCATACTTTAAAGAACTCGGTGTACTTACAATACCTTCCTTATATATGTATGAAGTTATACGTTTTGTAAGAAATAATTCTCATATGTTTACAAATTACAGTAGTAAACGACATAAGAACAAAATCTGTTGTCCCTCCCACAAAACTGCACTTTTTAATAATAGTATATTTTGTATGGGGCCAAGAGTGTACAACCATTTACCTAAAAGTATTCTAGGGTTAAGATGTGATAAATTATTTTATTGCGAAGTTAAAAAGATAATGTTACAAAAAGCTTACTACAGTGTAAATGAATTTCTGCAAGACACTTTGTAAGTAATTTATTAATTATATATTGTATTATTTGAATTCCAATGTAATTTATTATATTATTTATTGTTTGACATATTTTTTTAAACCTTGGACATTATATATAATTTGAATAGGACGTATGCAAGTTTGATAATGTTGACATGTATTTAAACTATCATAACCAACAATTTATGAATTGTCGTCAAATATGTCCTCTCAATAGGGTTTTACTTTATATTGCATGCTGTAACGCAGAATGTGGTGACACTATTATATTATTGTAACAACATTGTATATACCCATGTTCGCAATAAATGATATGAATGAATATATGTCTTTCGTTTTTAATAATTTAATTTAATTTCTCGTGCCATATCTAAACATTATAAGCGCTAGTACCAGATGTAAGTTCATCGGTAAACTACACCAGGTGTGGGCGGGGGCCCACTGACCTTTGTCTTACGTCAGATCGCGCGATTATAGGGTTCGTTATAACCGTGCAAAGGGTTATTTGGGGTGTTTTATGATACATCGCGAATGTCTGTTGAGAAATATTGGTTTTAGTGAAGATGCTATAGGAATTTTCGTATGATGATTTGATTTTTTTGGAGATGCAGTTAATGTTTTTAGCTATGATGATAATTCTTGGGGTTACAAAATAATTTACTATTGTCTTCTGACTGTATTTTACTTACTGTGTTTTATCAAATTAGAAATAGTTTAAATATTTTGTATAATTTCATTAAATTATTCATAAAGCAAATTTTCGGAAGGTCAATTTGTAAAGTTTTCTAGTAAAATATCCTTCAAATAGCTGTAAGTATAGAATAACATTTATATTTGTGCATAAACAAACTTAAAATATCTTTAATGGCTGCACCTCTTTTACACAGCCAAAAAACTACAATTTTACACACATTTGTCGAATTACGAAGCAGACAGCCTATCTTAAGTATATACTAATCGTAAGTATATACCTACTCGTAACATACCACAAATAAGACATAACCTTCGTCAATAGGTTAATTGTAATTACCTATTATTATACCCATCAACAGAGGTAGTCAACATCACCACGTATATACATATTATATTGACATTTACCCCTACGGTAGTATTGACACACCACAACGTCCGCATACGCACGACGCGTTAAATTTATGCACACAGCGCAAATTAGTCGCTAGGGGACGATATCGACCCCTTACGAAGAAACGAATATCCTGGCTCACGATTACCAAGCTATCTAGTTTTATAAGAAAAGGTAAATGAAAATTATTTTTCTTAGGTCGATATGATGCAAGTTGTAGCGATAGCCAAGTGGAGAGACCGATGGATTGCTACGCAGACGGTCTTAGATTCACACCGCACGCACCAATGACTTTTTGAAGTTATGTGCAGATTCAATTGTTTATTATCGCTTGAAGAAAAACAGCGTGAGGAAACCTGCATGGTCAGCGTGATGGACTAAGCTCATAAAAAGAGGCCTGCGCCCAACAGTGGGACAGGTTTTAAACAAGGCTGTGGATAATGATGATGAAACAAGTTTTTATGAATTACAGGGGCTATATGGTTCTAATGTGCCACCATAGATTCTTGACTTTGTAGTTCTTTGTTTGACCGAAGCCGAAGCCCCTCCTTCGATCCTAGATGGACAATTTGTTAAAGGCCGGGTGGCTTAGTGCTCAGCCTTTAGCCACATTACTGACGGCCGGTTGGCGTAGCGGGAGTGTAAGCGACTGCTACGTCGAAGGTCGCGGGTTCGATTCCCGCTCAAGTCAAACATTTGGGTGCAGGAACATGGATGTTTGTCTTGGTCTGGGTGTTTCTATGTATAATATGTATTAAATGTAATAATTGTATTTACAAAAAAAAGTATATCATCATCCTCTTAGCGTTATCCCAGTTTCAATCTGGGGTCCGCTCACTAGTCTAACCGAATTTGACTGAATATTAGCTTTTCCACGGAGCGACTGCCTGTCTGCCCTCCGCAACCCGAAGGGATAGCGATATTCCATGGTTTAGACTAGTGTCAGTTTATTTAGAAGGTACTGACGCCCTATAACGACTATCAAAGATCTTCATGACAACCGGGACCGACGGCTTAACGTGCTCTCCGAGGCACGGGACAAGCGATAATTAACAATTCAATACGCACATAACTCCGAAAAGTCATTGGTGCACGCCGTGGATTCGAACCTGATATCCTCTGCATGGCAGTTTGTTGGTATCTCCACTAGGCTATCGCTGCCTTTTTTTAAAAAAAAATGTATATATTATGTATGTTTATCCATTATCTAGTACCCATAGTACAAGCTCTGCTTAGTTTGGGACTAGATGGTGTTGTGTGAATGTGGTAGAATATTATAATTATTATATTATTACGTCTCATCTCAATTTATTAGATCCTCGACCAGAAGAGACTTACACTTTTGTTACGGAATTGTTCGGCTTCGACTAAAGGTAATCGTCTCGTATTGACTGAAAAATATATGATCAAGACAAAATCCAAAAAATATTCCTATTAAGAAAGGTACTTACTTGTTGCTTATCAGAGGATAAGATTAAACAATCTCGGCATTATTTGACATATTACCATAGTATGTTATTCTACCGTAAAACATTATTACTGAATCAGTAATTCACATCTGCAGAACCAACTATTACTTTCTTCAAGTACCTACCTATCAAATTGCAATCTGAGTAGAGTTCGTGCTTAAGATCATTGAACCCAAACATTGGCATCTCAAGTGTCACGAAATATCGGCACTATTAAAGGGCAACTCAAAATTAGCATATTTATGGACTCTTGTCACACCATCAGATTTCACATACCTATATAAAATGACACTTCAAGAAATCCATATAATACCTATTATGAATTATTTTAGAATTGTCATCGCTAGGGCTCGCCTACTGTGTTACTTACTTGAGTGCTTACCCTGTTGAGTCTAATTGCGTACTAGAGCGCCCTCCCGTGGCGACAAGCCGCATCACAATCGAATTTGACAACGAGCTTAGCAGTGACATCTGTTGGGGAATAGAAGAACATATAGTTCTGACATTTTCTTAATTTTTTATCTAACACAAATCGGCTTATTATGTAATTTATAATTTCATACAACGTTTACCAAACTTGTTGCTAATGGATGTCACATAGATTTGATTGTTTTTCTATTGTTTATTACTTATTAGCAAATACAAAAAAGAACATAAGTAGGTATAAATAAAAATACGAACCGTCTGTGGAGCAATTTTTTCAACTTGAATTTTTCTTTACGAAAAGCACTTGCCTTCGGCAACGCCCGCGACTTTTAACATTTTTATTTTAACTAGAGGACGTCAGCAGCTACGCCTGCAATTTTTTTAAATTTACCCGTATTGGCCGATACCTTGGGAATTGCGGGAAATCCCTTCTTAGTGCACCACTACGGTCTCCTAGGAACACACATGCCAAATTTCAGATTCCTGCACCCAATAGTTTAGGCTGTAGCATGTCTATCAGTCAGTCGCAAGGATTTTATAATATTAAGATACCTAGATATTTTATTTGTATGGTATTTTCATTTAACTAAGTTTATAATAGTTAAATATCCCAATAGTGACAGAAGATTGAATAGGTGTGGGTCAAATTAATTAATAAAATAAAACTACTTTAATTTATAAATCTCATGGAAATTATTCGTACTAATTTTGTTATTCCAAAGGGTAACTTCTACCTACCATAACTTAAGGTTAAAACACAGCAATCTTAAAGTTAAAACACAGAATGTTTTCACTGAGATCACGATGTAACGCTTCATCATCATCTTCATCAGCCCTACACATTATATGTCCCACTGCTGGGCACGGGCCTCTTCTCACTATGAGAAGGGTAAGGCCATAGTCCACCACGCTGGCCAAGTGCGGGTTGGTAGACTTCACATGTCTTTGAAGGACATTAGGCAGATGCAGATCTCTCAGACATGCAGGTTTCCTCACGATGTTTTCCTTCACGTTTAGCAAGCTTGTCACTTGTTAGTTATCACAAGTTGATACGCATTTAACTACGAAAAGCGCCGCGGATTCGAACCCGTGACCCTGTGAGTAGCAGTCTCTAGGTGTTACCACTAGGCTATCGCTGCATGGGTCTTATGAACGGCAAAATTAAAGTTAATTACAATGATTCTACATTTACATCCACTGCCACGTTCGCAATGAAATAGCATGCAGCCTGGTAGAAAAGGGCATTGTTGATTGTTGGATTCTCAAATCAAGTTTAAATTATGAACACAAACATAACTCATACAGAATAATAAAAATAAGTAAATATTTTGTAATATAATACTAAGAAGCATAGACTAAGTTAGAATGCAGATGCACAATGCAAGCTGCAGTTTGCAGACAATAGCCAATCAGGGTGCTCGAAGCGCACGCGCGCCATCACTCATCCACGCATTCCTAATTCAAAATTTTAATATTAGTAGCGCCAGATGGCCAGATGTTGCACTTTCACGGGACAGTCTCCCCGATTTATTTATAATAAACTTCCCCGGAGCGTTGCAGTTTTAGAGGTGATCGTAAAATATAAATAAATGTGGAGAAAACATAATTGAATAATAGCAGTTTTCTTTTTAATTTTGATCATCTTAAGAGGAAATGTATTACGTATATTTATCATGAAATACATAGGTAATTAAACTGTTCATAATAATGTTAAATAAAAAAGTGTAATGTCGTGTAGGTAAAACAAATCTATTTATGTAAGTATTAATGTTAAAGTAAATCATTAATGCCCAGCCATGGGTTCGATGAAATAGACATGGATATGATATCATAATATATCATTTAAGGATATGTCATACATTTTTATAATAGGTAAACATATTTATTTAGCTTGGCTAACAGAATCCACAAGAGCAATTAAAAACGTTTAACCCTAATTGCAAGTACCTACACTAAAATTATTATTAATGCTATAAATTTTTGTTACTTAGGTTTATATTTAACTGCACTGATAATGTTGTGGTTTAGACGGTTGCATCGCCGCTTAACACGGCGCCGAAAGCTGTGGGTTCAATTCCTATACGAGACAACACTCCGCGTGATCCACAAAGTTGTATCGAGCCTGGTTATTCTTTTTGTCCGTTCAATGAATGTTAGAGTCATATTTAGAGATTTGATTTTTATAGAGTCACATTAGTAGTCATAAGCCGAATGGTAAGCGATTACACCTGCAAACCCAGAGAATCACCAATGCGTTGCGGAACTGGATCGGTGAAAATAATAGGAGAAGCGGAATGAAGGATAAAGAAAAGGGAATTGCATTGGCCTACCACCGCATGAAATACATCATTATATTAGATTTTTAGTTACCACGGCTGTAGAGCCTTGCTGATTTCAACATGAATGGGGGCTCAATCGGGGAAGTACTACCCTACATACATACATAGACTCACGCCTGTTTCTCCGAAGGGGTAGGCAGAGGCATATTAAATGCCCACTTTTCGCCAGTGTTTTGATCCCATGTAATGGGTAGCGAGCCTATTGCCGCTTATCGGGATATTTTGTTTGCCAGAGCCTCGTCCGTTGATCGGCAGGTGCACCACTTGCAGGTGAGGTTGGCTTGGGACCCTAAGTTCTTGGTGGGAACCCTATGCACCAGAGAGAGCCCTATTGAGTTCGAAACCCTATGCCCTAAGTACTACCCTCTCACAGAAAATCGACGTAAGTACCTAAACTGTTGCGTTTCGTTCGTTGAGTGAGAGTGCCGGAGGCCCTATCCCCTATTCCTTCTCCCTCATCCTATCCCTTTTTCCAACCCCAAGGGGCGGCAACGCACTAGTAACTCCTGTGGTGTTGCTTGTGTCCATGGGTGGCGGTAATTGCTTACCACCAGCGCAGATAATATAACACTATACTAGCCAGCAGGGGATCCGTCTTCTCGTTTGCCGCCTATTACTATAAAAAAAACTTTACGTTGATATTCTGAGATCTTCCCCGGTCAACGATTCATGCTGAAATCAGCGAGGCGCTACATACAAGCTACTAAACTTAGCCTTAACGTAAAGCGCCTTGTGCCTATAGCAGCTGCTCTATTATTTACTTACCGCTTGCATATTGCCGATAATGTTGTAAAGGAGCTGGAGCATCGAACTATCTTTGCGTAACTAGTAGAATAGGGTAGTTTCTAGGGTCAAAATAATTACATTTTATTTAGTCCGTATTTTAGATTATAAAAAAATATTGGACACGTTTTTTTCTTTTTTCGATTAAATAAAAAATAACAAAGATATAGCCCATTAAAGTTACGTGTGACGTCATCTAGTGCTAAAAATGCAGCACGGCGTGACGTTATACGTTACTTTAATGAGCTATATCTTGGTCATTTTTGGTTTAATTTACAAATAAAAAAAATACGTATCGCTTATTTTTGAATAATCTAAAGGACGGACTTATAAAAAGTTTTTTGTCAACTAGCCTATTGTTTTATCTGTCCTTTGCGTACAATATTAAAAAAATATATATAGAACTTGATAACAATAAGTGGCACTAGACCTGTATCACCTCACCTATAGGCCACATATATACCATTGTATATGCACAACCCTACTATAGGGCTCGGGCCTCTTACTCGCAATGAAAAAGGTTAAATCATATACCTACCAGCACCCTGGTCAAGTTCTGGTTGGTAGACTTCCGTTGTGTACCGACAACATTATGGAGGAAACTTAGTCTCGCAATGTTTCTCACGATGTTTTCCTCTCCTTAGCAGTCTGCTCGTCGTTCCACTAGGCTACCAAAGATAATTAAATAATATAAACGGAAGGAGGATGTTTAATTTGAAATCTAAATTCCTAATTGGTTTAGGTACTTTATTAGTTTACTATGAGTTAAGTGCTTTATATTCAGTATTGTGTCCTAAGATTTAACAACACCTTGGTCATCCTAATATGTTCTGCAAATTGCTCCTTGTTTGAAAATATGTAAATTAGCTAAGTATTTTCTATTTGGCAAAGGGCAAAACTTTTGGCCACAAACAATGACCACTAATTTGACAATTGTTGACAATTTTAAAATAGAGGGTACCGCAGCACGAGCCGATGTTTATTTATCAAATAAACAATCGATATAACAAACATATTGTTGTAAAAAAAATGGCCCCTAATTTTCTTTAGCGCCAACTCTCCCTTCTTCTCTATGGCTAATTTTCTTTTTAATTCTAATGAATGTAAACCTCAATGCTGCTAAATTTGAAACTGGAATTTCCTTTGTTATCAAAGCTAAAAGGGGTTCATTAATAAAATTTTGCTTGGCTTTGCAAATTATGCAAACAACTTGCTGACAAAAATTGTATGCCTATTGATGATAATAATACATCGATTGTGTGATATAAATGCTTAATTATATTATTGTCAAATGTTTTGACCCACTTTCAAAGTCATTGTTTAAGCTGTTGCATATTCAGTGACAAGTTGTGCAGATAATCTGGATGTGCAGGAAATCTGGAAGATCTTTTCAAATAATTGATCACTTATCTCGGCTATGAAATCAATACAGAATTTATTCTATAGCAGTATGCTATGTCATTATTAATTCAGGGTATAGATCCGGATGCTATTTACAGTGCTTAGCTCTAATAGGTAAGTACTTACGTGTTATGGTATGATTTTTGAAAAGGGCTTCACCTTTTTGAGTCATGCCTTGTTAAGCCAAAAGCCAAAACATAATACTTTACGACCAGAAGAGCATGAAACTCTAGCCTTTAAACCAGTTCTTATATCATACAAATATGCAGCTAAATATGTACATACCTACTAGTATCATGTTGGTTACCTCCTTTTACTTTCAAGATGTTAACAAGAGATGCGCACTTTCTTGTGTTGCTAAGAAAATAAAATAAGGCGCTTATGAAGCCCCTTGAAGAACACAGCTAGAAGAATATTTTCTACTGTTAGCAAATTAATCGTAATATACTTTTGTATAATACTTACGCAAAATATGTTACAGACAGCATATCGATATGTTAACAGTATGATATCCGTATATTTAGCATACTATTTATGTCACGATAAGACTGATGAAATTTTTATACAAATATTTTTATGTTATGGACGACATTTTGGATATGTGGATGTTTGTTACTCATTAGTACACGCAAGATCGGCTGAATTGAGTTCGATGAAATTTTTTTGTAGTTGTTGTTGGCAACACTTGTCATACGGTTTTAGCCCCGATTCTGGGCTTGTGGTGACACGCCGCAGTCACACTTTCGCTGAGATGGATATACTTAACCTTGGGTTGATATTATACCAATCATCAATCAAAGATGATAATTGTAAATTATCATTCACTCATAAAATTTTAAGATTTTAGACAGCAAATCTATAAAAAAATAAAAACATCATTCATCTTAAAACTTTATCGTCATGAAAAGCCTTCTCCAAACGAACGGTGATAAAAAAAAACAAGATGTAAAGTGCCTTTAACTTTCTTAGCCTTGTAAGACGTTCATCTTGGTTGCTCCTTAGTTTCGACAAGGCGCTCATAGAGACACAATACGTTCATTTAAGATTATTTTACGTTTTTTACATACATAATTATTGCGCTTTTGTCATATTTTATATGTTTATTAGTAACTGTAGAAGGATAAGTTGGAGGAACTTTTCTTTTCTTTTCTTTTCGAAACCAATTGACGTTTATTAGACCTTTTTCTTGTTTACCTCGACTTTATGATTTATTTTAAGCTAGTGGGTCCATATATAAACGCTTATAAGCCACCTTCGAAGTCTTAGAAATATTTGAATTATAAAAGAAATTATTAGGGAGTCAGAGAGACAGGGACTGCTAATCCGAAGGTCGTGGGTTCGATTCCCATACGGAAAATCTGTGTGTCATGAGCACGATTAGGTACCTATTGTTCTGCGGCTGGGTGTAAGTTAATAGTAATTTAATGCAGGTATGTATTTAATACACCTCTGCCTACCCCTTCGGGGATAAAAGGCGTGAAGATATGTTATGTTATGTTATTTAAAATTATTTATCTATGTTTATCAATTATTTATCATAGTACCTACAGGCTCTGCCCAGTTTGGGATCAGATGACCATAAATAAGTGGGTGTCCAGAGATACATATTAATTATTAGGTATATTGGATATCTTATAAGCTCTGATGCAAACTACGTTTTTATAATCAACATAAAAATGAATTAAACGAAAATGATTTGAAAGATGTCACTTGGATATGCTATGAATGCTATCAAGGCCCAAGGGTATCTGGTACGCCGGCGAAGTCGAGCTAAAAATAATTATAATATAAAATGTATATCTATAGGGAAATCTTTCTTAAACTGAAAATGGTTTATTTATTCGAATTGCCTGAGGATATCTCACAGCCTACTCGATTGATGAAGTTCTTGAATTCATCATGTTTAATGTAGGTGCTTTGGATGGAAGTCAGGTAAGACATAGGCCATATCTGGTAAGACATAGGCCTGAAATCCGGACTCGAGGGCGAGTAAGGCGACAGACTTGGATGCACCCCGAATAACTCTAGAAAGATGATGATGCATGTAGGAACTTCGGACTTCTAAGTTCGTATGCAATGTTTTCTCAAAAAATGAAAAATTATGTGTCCGATGTTTCAATGATCACAAAATATCCCACAAAACAATACCTGTTGCTACTGATATACCAAAAAAAAAAAAGGAACGTATGCCTTGAAAGTGTTGGGCACAAGAGGTATTTTCTGTGACATAATAATATGTTGTTTGCATGTTACATTTATATACCGAACAATGATATTTCTTTTCATCCAAATGAATTGTCTTACATAGAAATCGCAAGCATCATAGCCACCAACGATGCTACATAAGTATTATAACAAACTCATTCGTGATCCCACAAACTGTTATACGAACAAATTATTGCAGCAAAGCAAAAACATTCATAATTCTCACACTTTACAGATTCATTACTTCCATATTTTAAAGCCGAAACAAATTCTAACTACTCTACCGCAACCTTTACAAAGAAGCGAATGCACAATACTGGCAGCCATTTCCAAAGAGGTGTCGGTTCGCTATGACTCATGGATTCCCAAGTATTCCCGGCAATCAGGTGACTCACAACCCCAAGCGTCGAACGGTTTTTTATTTAGGAGTTAGGGTTCCTTAGCATGGCTGCTGGATAGTGAATTGGATTGGAAATAAAGGAGTATCGAGGGTTCTACATCGGATTAAAGACCATTGCCCACAAGTCCTACAACGGACAAAATATATTTTATTAAAATCTGTAATTAGAAGAAGGGGAAGACCTAAACGGACGTTCTCTGACCAGATTGTAGACATCCTAAGAAAAGGACAGGTTAGACGTACCCTTAACCGAAGAGCATGCATGAGAAATTTGATGGGAGTGAATTAAGCAAGAGAGATATGTCAGGATCGTTGCAAATGGCGTTCCGAAGTCTCTGCCTACCCCTCCGGGAAACAGGCGTGAGTCTATGTATGTAAGTAATATATACTAAGTAGACTTTACCCGCGGCCCCGTCGCGTCCACTTGAATTATACACCAAAGCCTTCCTCAGGATTTACACTATCTATTGATGAGAACCGTACATAAATCCGTTTATTATTCTTTCAGTTTATTGCGTTCACACAGACAGACAGGGCGAAAAGCGGACTGCATTTTATAATAAGTTTTAGATACATCTATGGATAATATAGCCGTGCCGTGTGGTTGACGGCATAGATAGCCGTGTGGTTAACAGCATAGAATACAAGTGTTACCACCCCCATCTTCCCGTGGGTGTCGTAAGAGGCGACTAAGGGACAACACGATGCAAATACCATCTTTGCGTAGAGATGGAAAACTCGACATTAAACCCTATACGACTGCCTCGTTGGTCTCGCGGCATAAATGTGCGCGTGGGATCGGGAGGTCCCGGGTTCGATTCCTGGGTCGGGCAGTGTTATTGGGTTTTTCTGTCACGAAATTCTCAGTAGCAGCACGGAGTCTGGAAATGTGCCCGGTACGGCAATAGGCTCGCCCCTTATTACGTGGGACTAAAGTATATCTGGCGAAAAGTGGGTGTAGAAATACACCTCTGCCTACCTCTTCGGGGTTATAGGCGTGAGACTATGTATGTATGTATAATATAATTTCTAAAAACTATAACTTTGTTTGATATATGCTCCATACAAAATACCACTGCCTCTGCCTGCCTCTGTGGTCCAGTGGATAGCGTATGCGTCTGCTGATCGGAGGTCCCGGGTTCGATTTTGCAATAGTAGATAACTCACAATGTGTAACAGTTGCAGCTCCTTACAAAGATAACATGCAAAACCATTATACTGGCAGTTAAAAAGAGTGGCCACGAGTTTTATTGCCCGTTCTTTCTCGTGGTTCTACCTATTGTACCTATTGCGAACGTGGCAGAAAATGTAAATGTAGAATCATCTAGTAATCAACTTTAATTTTTGACGTTCATAATAAGCGTCACTTTGTGGCCTAAATGAATCAATGATTTCGACTTTGACTTTGATTCCCCGAAAATTCATGACGAAATGTGGGTGTCATATTACGCCTCTGCCTAGTCCTTCGGGGATACAGGCGTGAGTCTATAAATAAATAAATATAAAAACAAAATACCAAGTAAAATGCTTTACGACGAAAGTAATTTGTCATTATTGTCGTGTTCGCCCCTGAGTAATAAATAATCGTGCGAGGAATGCACTTTTACACTCGCAGTTAACTGATGAGTACGCGCTGAGGTATTTAAGAGTATTTTTGTTTTACTGGTATTGGCGCGAACTGTTTCAGTAGTGTTTGATTAAAATCCAGGTCTGTAGTATTGGACAAATATTGAACTCGAAAAATTGCCTCCGTGATTCAATGGATAGCGTATGCAACTGCTGATCGGAGGACCCGGGTTCGATTCACGGGTCGGTCAAAAGTGTTACTGGGTTTTTCCGAATTCTCAGTAGCAGCACGGAGTCTGGTGATGTGCCTGGTAACGGCAATAGGCTCGCCCCCTATTACGTGGGACCTAAAAATTCATGGCGAAATGTGGGTGTAATAACACCTCTGCCTACCACTTCGAGTCACAGGCGTGAAGGCCTATTAAAAAAACAGGATATGTTATTACCAGATGAGCTTGTGATTACACCGCACTATTTAGGGCTACGCCGCACCTGTGCGTTGCGCGATGTTTTATTGCATCCCGACTATATCTATGATATCTACCTATTGTCCACAGGGTGACTGCCATGCCACGCTGCTGCCCCGTTAACTCCACGCCGCCGCCGCGCTGTCACGCTTTCGAAACGCCGCCGCGCCGCCGTCACGACACCAGCCTCGCCCTCTGACCGAAGCTCCGAAGTCTGCTAAGTCATATGACTTATTGGATACAGAACCATGAACGAATCCATGGCTATTTGTATTTTGTGTTTACTGTGTGGGAGAGAAACAAATATTTGGACCCACTGTAGCAAGAGGAAGTCGTTTGTCCAGGAATTTCGGGACTTAGGGCCAGGCCTTACGTTTTGTCTTTTTTTAATTATTTACTTTAAAAACATGTTAGGTCACAAAATACTCATTTTCGTTAATCGTTTCCCCATTCATCCAGTTTAAGTTAGGTGGAGCTTCGTATCATCTGTAGGTACCTATAATCCTTGCGTATATATAATCCTTGCGTTACTGACTGACTGACAGACAAGCTACATTCGAAACTACTCGGCGCAAGAAGCTGAAATTTTGCATGTATGTTCCTTGGGCACCGTAGGGGTGCACTAAGACGGGATTTCCCGAAATTCCCACGGTATCGGGAAAAACGGGAAATTAGAAAATATGTGCGTGCGAAGCCGCTGGCGTCGACTAGTAGGTAGTGTATATGGAGAGAATCGATCCCACGACCTTTTACTCAAAGTTGATCTTACACATTTTTTCAATTACATAAAGCCATTTCTAGATGGTTTCAGACGCTTGGTCTTCTCCGACTTTTGTTTCTAACTGGAGATGAATTGGATGCGTCTCTTTAAGACTTGAGACTGATGTCGTATATTATACTTAAAGCCATAGTCGAGGCTGGAGTACCACAGAGTCTCAGCCTACTTTACCATCGACAGCAATAAAAAACAAAACAGCTGCGCTTCTCCTATCCTATGGTGAAATTATCTTCTATAATTGTGTTGGTATGTGGTTTACTCTAATGTTGGAGTCTATGATAGCCCGTTCAAATGCTTGAAGTTTGCAACAACTGCCAAAGCTAAGTAGACAATACAAAAGTAGTAACCCATCTCAGGGATGACCTTTGAAAAAATTGCTTAACTTTACTGATCTATCACGAACCGCAGGTCAACTCACACTAAGAGTAATGGGATGAAATGAAAAGGAAACAAATATATAAGAGTTTCATTAATTTCATTTATTTGGACACACAAAATACTAATTTTGTATCTATATAAAAACTTTTAACTTATATTTTACATCTTAGGACTAAAGGACAGCTTAATAGGAAGCGAATACCGCTGACAGCGGCCATTTTTAATAGACAACATTATTGCAGAGATCATAGACTAGATTCTACATGAAGAATTATTAAAAAGTGTCGATGACGACATTTTGATCAGATATTTATTTATTTAGGCTCAGTCTACTATTGGCTGTTAAAGTGACTAATAGATTTTTATACACATTAAGCCGACTGCCCTCGGTGCGTGGTTTCGCGAACGGACGCGCGTCACCTTTGAACTTGTCCGACTCATGGTGTAACTTTAAAGGTGCAGCGAGCGACCGTCCGCAGAGCCGCGTACCGTGGGAAGCAGGATTTAGACAAAATTAAAGTTAGTATCAAATTCTCGAATATTCGAAAACTCAGCACAACTCACAGCAAAACAGACACATTTTCTAATTAATTACTTTTCAACGTAAGAACTAATTAGTATGCATCAATAGGTATATGTATAAATAGTCTATCAGTAACCTTAATGATTTAAAGCAGGTATTCCCAAAGGGGTCGATATCGACCCCAAGGGGTCGATATCGGTTCGACCACTTTGGGAATCCCTGGTCTAGACTCTTGTGAAACTTGTGGTAATTTAATAGGGATCGATTTTTATACCTCGTTGACCCCCAAAATCAGTTTTCGTTTTTGGTCGTCCCTAGGAAACCGATATCGACCCCAAGGGGTCGATATCGGTTCGACCTTAAAGTAAAGGAACCTAATTAAATTTACATTATACAAGTTGAATTGAAATGCAGATAGATGAAATACTTATTATACGTGGGATTATTAGGAGATCTTAGTTCCAAGCAAATCATTGATCTAGTACAAGTTTAGTATCAACCACTTTACGTCTAATCTCGATTTGATCGCCGTTCACAGCTCTGTGGGCCCAATCCAAGTTTTGGCAAAAACATGGCAATATTTTGTCTTAAATTATCTAAAAACTTCCTTTACTACTGACCGCTACTAATCGCTAAGGGTGCTTATAGAAAATGTCTGGCTGAATGTTCCCATCCAAACGACTCGAATGCGATCCATTGGTAAGTAAACTCAGACTAGGCTCCACAGAAATTAGCCAGATCAATTTCTGTGACAGGCTCCTTGTATTAAAAGTGCGAAAACCGCCTGTCTCTTCGATTAGAGTAGCGTCGAACGCAGAACGTACTGACTTTGAAAGTGCCACAATAAAGCAAATACCGATATTTGAAAATCTACAAGAAAACTGAATAAAGTCAATTAAATAGTCAATGATTAGCCTGACAAATTAACGAAGTAATTATCCCACGAATTTTGTACAGAAAATACTACCTACACAACTTCACTACATTATTTGTTACATTTACATATTGTAGGTACTTACAAATGTTATACAACCTTTTCTTACAAGATTTTCATGAGAGGCAAGTAGAATTTGAGAAGTATAAGTTTACAATCATGGTCATGAATATTTCTTTATTTCATCTTACGCTACTATCTATTTTGCAGAATATGTTTGAATAAAGATATTTATATTTTAACGCAAAATATTTTGTTGATGATACTATCAGAGGGTCTAGTACGAGTTTGCATTCGATCGTCACGCGGTGGACGATAGCCTAGGCGACGGGAACAATTTCCATACATTTTCTAAATGCGCCCCCTAGCGGTCTCTATCGTACTAGACCCTCAGTGCCCTTAGTATGAATTTTTATAGTTGTCGTTTTCGATAAAGGTCATCGTTTCTGTACACATGTATCTACAAATTATTCTACCGTCTCTATTAGAAACCAAAAACAACGAGGAGATACGCAAAACTCATACTGGGACAGGTAATTTGTATTTTCTTTACATGCAAGTCCTACGCATATTTGACAGTACTTTAGCAAAAGTTTGCAAGGAATTACCATTAAAAGCTCTCTGAGGGATATATGCACCACTAGCGTACTGTAAGGATTACTAAGCACTATTTAGGTGCTGTTTTATAGCTAATCTTATGCCTGCCAATATTACATCAATTTCCTAAATAATATTTTGCGTTAAAATATTGTATCTTCACAATTTTACGTATTTTACTGTTATAGCAACATCTTTAAATTATTAAATTAGGTATGTTTTACACATAGTAAAACATTTACAAAAAGAAAACTTCATAATTAGTAATTAGTTAAATACATATAAATACATTTGGCGTAACACAATTTGATGATTGGTTGGCAATGCGGATGATTCCTAACTGGCAACACTGTTTTCTAAGGTTAGAGGGTCTAGTACGAGTTTTACACAGTGGCGATAGCCTAGTCGACGGGAACAATTTTCATACATTTCCTAAATGCGCCCCCTATTGGACTCTATCGATCGCTACTCTCCAATAGAAAATGCTTTTAGAAAATGTATGAAAATTGTTCCCGTCGACAAGGCTATCGTCCACCGTGACAATCGAGTGCAAACCCATACTAGACCCATAGTTATTCGCTAAAGGGAAACCAGTGACCATAGTTTGTTTCCCGCCCTTATAAAATAGCTACTATAATATTATGTTCGCACCAATGATAAGCGTTTAGTACTTATTCGAGATATTTACAAACGTAGTAAAAACTTCATTTAACCTCATTTTACAAATATCAAGATTCCCTTGGAATCAACTACACAATATAACCATTACAATTTTTTTAATTTCCAAATAACTTTAGCCTCTAAATACCAAAATTAATTTACTTACTTCATTTCCAAAAAAAAATACAATTTATTATCAAGACCAATATTTTCAATATTATAACTTCTCCTAGGAACACAAAGATTTTCCTAGCAATACATTGCTACTTTTTAAAATAATATTATTTTTTAATAATTTATAAAACACACCTCTATACATAGATAAGTTGAACTTTAAGTTGACTAAACTAATTTATTATAACAATAATTTTAAATTATATTTTTAACTAATTTTCTTTGTCACTCGACGCAGCGTCCGCGTGTTTTCTTAACGTCCAGTAATCTGTAAAAAAAGAAAAATAACGTAAGAAACATGACAGAAATAATATATGTATATATTATATACGATTATATATAATAGTATCTATGTATAAGAGTGGATAGCTGCATTCCATAACTTTGCTGTATACTATACGCAACATATTTGATGGTCAAATTGTATAATAAAAAGTCAGAAAACTTTCTAATGTAATATGAACACCGAGTATCCGATATTCCAGCATTGATTCTATTTCTAAGACCCTTTTGCTCTCAAATTGTTATCTCTATTTCTGTATCAAATAGCAGAAATTTCGCGCACTATGTCGCAATAAACTCCTCTCGGTTAAAACCGCCCCTTTTAACCCCCGGGAGATTAAAAAAAAACACAATTGTCTTGATAAACTTCTGTCTTCCGTCCGATATAAAAGGGAGTTGCAGGAGTGTCCAAATATTGGATACCTACTCTAAACAAAGGTAATTAAAAAGTCCCGAAAGACTATTTCAATGAACCCCGTGCTGGTAAAAACTGTATAACAGCGCAAAGGTTATCTAACAGGTATGTACCTACTATTATTCATGTTATGTAAGCACTTTATTTTATTCCGTTTAAAATTCTATACACCTTGTGAACAGGGGCCTTCCCATGGACCGTTACTTTATGACAATGCCACATTCAGAATTGCTAGCAGGCGTATTAAACATCGTTTATAAGACATCGTGGGCCACATAAAGAATATTCGAACAAGCACATTGAACATTCAAACGCATACATCTTCATAAGGATTTATGCTTAGATAAACATGGCAGCTTAAAATTGTAGCCACTTGAAATACGCCTACAGGCATATCTATCTACTAGTTAAGTGGCTTTTTGTTTACACTGTAGTCTTGTATAAGAAAGCGACCAATCAAATTTTAATATTATTTTCCTTATGATAGCACAGTTATTATGTAAGATTCACGCTATTATCCTAAGGAGTCTCAAAGTGTGCTCCGAGTATCTCTAGGGGCTCCACGAAGATGTACATACATAATTGTGTCAGTAAAAATAAATGGTTTTAAAGCGCACGTAGGAATCGGCTTTGTTGTATTTTAGGGCTTCGCCAAATATTTGATTACCCAAAAGGGTTCCATCCCTAAAACATTTTGAGAACCACTGCCTAAGGTATGCCCTAATATCATAGGACAACCCACTACCACTGCTGGTGCATAGTGCAAAGATTAGGTACTGCTGTAAAAAGAGCTCATTTGTAACCTAACTAAACAAACGCAAAAAGCTCAGTAGTGTACAATAACAGAAGCGGCCGCCAGAGTCAATTTCAAGAGTTATTTAAAACTTGCGCTCTCAAAGCTACTGACAATGAAGTCGCTGACTCACATTTATTATATTACGCAACAACTCAACTATTGCATTACGAACATGCGTAAAATTCGACACGTTATTGTGTGAAGCGTGTGGAATTCTGTACAAAGAAAGATGACTGTGTTAATTGAATGAGATCGTTGAATTGCGCGGCAAAAAGTATTCGATTTTTAAAAGCAGAGTCAATCTGTTGACCACCAACTGCGCCATGTTTATTCTATATTTGAATAGAACCTTTTTTTAGTTCTCTAGGTATACCATACAGCCGTGAGAAAAGTCTAGTGCGGTACTAATATTGAAACCACAGCCGCAAAGACTTCTTTGATGAAATTATTATAATAGTTACGCAAGGATCGCAATGTTTTCTCGTTTACCTATATGAGTGGGTCCCATGGAGATGTCTTTGGGAAGGCCTGAGCCGGAGGCTAGGCTCCTCCTTAAAAAAGCTGTTGTCTTCCAAGGACAAGTGACTTTTAATGTCCCCTCCTTTACCAGGTTCGAGCCTCCCCCAAAACAAAATTCTGGATTCTGCTCTTGTGCGTGTTAAATAAGGCTCAATTTCAGTGCTCAGAAAAACGCTGCCTGCCTTAGATTGCGACACTTGATTAGTCATCATGTTTTGTTCACCTAAAATTTGTAAAATTATAAAACTTTATAATACTAAAAAAATATGCCGGAGATAAAACCTGTAACCACGCACTGTCTTTAAAACGCTGTGCCACACAATCATTTTAGTCGTTGATCCTTATTTCAGAGTTCGTCTGAACATTTATCTTGTAGAATTAAAATGCATGAGAAACACCATCCCACTCCCGAATAACAGGTAGCTACACGGATCTATTATTAAAAGAAATAAACCAAAAAACAAACTTAATTACTTCCAAAGAACAAAATCTATAATTGCTTTTATTCTGATAATACAATCGTACAGTGTGAACTCACACGAAAAAACGAGCTACAAAGATCTAAGTCGAGAGAGAGACAGACATATTTGCAAATAAAACAGGTTTTGGTCCGTGTGGCTGACACGAACGAAAAAAAAAACACTATCACGAACGTATTTATTGAGTTGAGCTCCGCTACCTGGGTTACGCGTCCCCGACTAAGGTATCTTTACCAATTATCGGCTATCCGATTTAAAATATTCTGTCATCGCAGTAAAATATAGATAGGTAACAAAAAAAATCTTTTTTATTTTAATTTACTATATCGATAACTGGTTTCAGCACCGTTGGAAACCTTTTTACATACTTTTTTAGTGTTCACAATGGCGATCCGAGGTGGCTTACGCATGTTATTGTTTATGTGATTTTATGGTGTCGTCCCATGGTTTACTTAAAAGGAAAGTTTTCTATACATATTTATAGGAGTTCGTCTTTGGAAATGCAAAAGAAACGAATGCTTTAAGAGTACCGTATTGGTGCACCGTTTTGACTTACAATGTAGCTACTTGTACTGAATGGCTTTCAAGATAAATTTTGTTTTGTTTTACTTATGTTGGTAATTTTCATACGAGCTACTGCTTGCAGTAAAGGTCGTTGCTATGTGGTTTAAGTCAAATATAATTTTCAGGTTTAAATTGATCTATATATCGCCTGCTAAACAGTAAAGCAAAGCATCGTGGGGAAACTTGCATGTCTGAGAGTTCTCCATAACGTTCTCGAAAGACATGCGAGTGTGCCAAATCTGCCAATCCACACGTAGCCATTGTGGTGGTCTATGGCCTTTACTTCTCATAGCGTGGAGAAGTCCAGTGCATGTTCATTCATGTGTCATGCTCATGACTGATGATGATAATTTCTTTGACTGTCAATATTATTTTCTTCATGAATATATCAAGAGATAGTACGTCTTGATGGTTATTTATAATTACAGCTAATTCATTATTTCGATAATAAATTTGTTCTTTTCAATGGAAACAAAAACTAATCATGTTTCATTACTCATAGCCTTACACGTAAAAGGCGGAACACTTAGAACACTGTTCACGGAAAAGTGATTTCCTGTGAGTAGTCTATGGCTTGTTTTTAGTTTCATGGCAAATGGAACGTCTATTTGCTATTTCCAAAGCGCAGTCTTAAGTAATATTTGCAGAATGTTTATAAGAAATAAAAAGAACCCAGTAACATAAAAGTATTTTTAATCCTCCCGGCATTAAAGCTGTAATGTTCTTTAATATTTCATAAAATGGAAGATGATTGCACTCACTTGATCAGCAATAAACTATCCTATAAAGTGAGAAAGACAAGTAAATATGTACTAAAAATTTAACGACGCTACTGAGAAAAATGTCGTAATTTTTTTTTCTAACTCCTTTCCTTGATAAAGCTTCATCAATTTGAAATTAGCATCAAAGCAATAATTTAGCTACTTGCACGAGTCAGAAGTGTCAGAACACCACGCGTTTGATACAGGAAAACCCACCAATTAATAAGTCTGACATTATCTATCTAATGACCAATCAAAGTCTCGTAACTCTTCTAATGAATGCCTAATAAACAAAGTTTTATTTTGGTCGCAATAAAATCTAAATTATGGACGCAATAACGAAATTGCTTCTTTTTTTGCTACGCTATGTTTATAAAATATAACCCACATAAAAGATAAAATTATTGTTTAGATGGCTTTACAAACTATACTGTATATAGATTATTGCTGTCCTTTGTACTTACTACTTAGTAAATCTTAATATATAAAATCCTTGCGTTACTGACTGACTGACAGACAAGCTACAGCCGAAACTATTGGGCGCAGGAAGCTGAAATTTGGCATGTGTGTTCCTTGGGGACCGCAGGGGTGCACTAAGAAGGGATTTCCCGAAATTCCCACGGGATCGGCCAAAAAGGGGAAAATTTAAAAAATGCAGGCGTAGCTGCTGGCGTCCTCTAGTAACATCATAAATCTATAAATCGCATACAGGATAACTAATAAATAGTCGTGTGCTGCCCAAATCACGTAATCTGTGCGTTTATTTTATTATCATGTCAGCAGAAAGACGTTTGATTGCTGGACATAGGTCTTCCCCAAAGATTACTAAATAGTTACTTCGTACCCAAAGCTCTCCAAATACACTGAGATCTTTAACTGGTCGCATCTATTCGCATCCCGCAACCCTAATAAGCAACTTTCATAATTTCCAACATCCGTTAAACACATACTTTTTATTAATTTTAATAACAGAATTGCATCATAATTAGCTTACTCATAAAATTGACGGCGAGTATCTAGAACATGGCTGTTAATTGGTCCTCCTTCCTGTTTCCGCGCAAAAAGTTTAAAAGAAACATTTGCGACTACGATTGGGGATTTTGTGTAATTGTTTATTTTTGCTTCTTCACGCCAGGTGGTAAGACGGAGTGAGGTTGAATGCTATGTTGCTGATATTCTTGGTCATAAATTTAGAGGATACTTTTTGAAGCGATTTGGTAATTATGAGATGCCGTGGTGGTTTTAAATGTCCACGTACAAACTCTGGAATACTTCGTGTCGATTGTTTAGCTTATAATTTTTAATGTAGAGTGGATCAAAATCTTGATCAGAAATTTGCCGTACATAATTTGGGTGCTCTTCTTCATTTATTAAGAAATACGACCAAAAGATATTGGTATAGGTATGTAATTAAATTGATTGTTGTTTAAGGCCCACGACCGGACTTCGCATTGCTACTGATAATTTCTCTAAGAACATTTGGATAGGATCTTCACCTTAATCTTTAAATCAGCAGCTTCATCGCTACAGTCACTACACTACAATTCAAAGCAAAATAAATAATTCCAAAAATAACCAATTACTTACTTAAAACCCGACACGGATATGCAAATCATGAATCGGTGAAAGGATATCAGATAAGCCAACATTCACAATCCAATCTAACCGAATATTTCTTGGAACAACTTGACTCTTGCACAAAGTACGTACCTACTACAACATAATACAAAAACCACTGTAACTTGAACTGCCATTGTATCAACATGCCGCAAAAAGACAAACCGTCTAATACTGGTGCATCAGTTAGTTTCTCAGAAAAGGTCTCAAACATGTTTGATTTTTATTTCGGCTACATTTGTTACGTGCACCCGAATTACCGGGAAGATCATGTGATATATTGGAGGAATATTACTCGAGATTTATGTGGGACTTCGAGCATAAAACATCTGGTGAGACGGGAATTTCGCTTGAAGAAGGCAACAAGTGAAATCGGTCTTTTTTCTGCGAAGATAAATTAATGAAAGAAGGATACCTTGCGGCACACGATTCAGATGAAAAAAGTCTTTTTTGTTACTTTTAAAAAAACAACAACACTTGTACCTACAACTATTTTCAGTTTACTGAATGGTACAATCATTATAGATATTCGGCGCGATGCTAAACGACGAGACGAACGCTAAAATAACTATCCACGCAGTCTGAGTATTTTTCATTTTTTTTAAGACAACTTCTGCACTAGGTATAAATCCTGTGTTGCGGGACTTTACAAACATACCTACAACCAACGGACACAATGAACACCCAGACTTGAACCAACAATTTATGGATCACACAAAGTGTTGCCTCGTGTGGGAATCGAACCCACGACACTCGGTGTAGTGTCAAACGGCGATATTCGACAGAAATTGTAAGTACAATTTACAATTTCTGTGGCCATTCAACATCTCCAAAAAACTAACCTATCTCCGTTTTATGAATACAATTTGGATATTTTAAAGTCACGATTATGTGCATCATATTGAGTAGAAGAGTATGGTCCCTCAATCATATCATCAATCAAATTGAGATTATGAATATAAAAGTCAGCTTTTTATGCCAAGCTCAGCCTTTTGTAATGCATGATGGACTTAGGCATCCCCAAACTTGCGTGACAATAGCATTGTGAGGTAATTAATGGATTTGGCCTGACCACGCGGGCCAAACGGGTTGGCGTATAGTTTGATATCAAGGTTTCAGTCTTTTCGCTAAGTTACTCTTTGCTTCGTGTATCTCCTGTCGCATTGACACCCACGTAACGAAATAGAGTAGTGACACTGTATTTTTAATCCGTTAATACACTGAAGCTTTCATGCCAAATAGAGACAAATCTTACAACAGAAAGATAAGTACCTGGAGGACCGAGCTTTTCACGTTTTTTTTGGTAAATCGTATTATCTAAAAATGAATCCTAGCTTCAGCGATTTATCGCCCTCAGAACTCGCTGCATACTAGATTTCAGGAAATACTTTGCAGCTTTTAAAAGTATTAGATCACACTCATGACCACGGTTATTAGTTTCACGAACACAAGTCTAGCTTTACACGCATCTAAGGCTAGGGAACAGGTTCTTCAAGTATGACCACTCGACCTATTTCCATCGCTGCACTTACGCACGCTGCAAGCAGTGCTTTTTATTGACTTCCTCGTTGGAGTACTAGCGATACTATTATTATTGCTATGGCACTACGAGCAGTAGCAAAATAACATACTACAGCCGATGTGGATAAACAAATAATTGTACGGTTCTAACTAAAACACTGGGTTTATAAAAAAGCAAGGGCAAACACAGTTCAGGTTGTACTTGTAGCCTAAGATTTAGGTAAAAGTTAGTAGTTAGTTTTTGCTTAGGTCTATCATGTATAGATAGATATGTTAGGCCTAAGCAAAAATAGAGACATTTATATTATTATTAAGTTATCATTGGCAAACGTAGGACGCCCTCCGGCTAGGTGGAGTGGCGACATACGCAAAGTGGCTGGCAGCGGCTGGACACGAAAAGCCGACAATCGGGCTCAGTGGCGTGCCATTGGGGGGCCTATATCCAGCAATGGACTACGGCAGGCTGATGATGATGAAGTTATCATTCTCATCATCAGCCTTGTTTAGGCACAGGCCTCTTCTCATAATAAGAAAAGTTAGACCTTAGTCTGGCCAAGTGTCGGTTGGCAGACTTGGCGTGTCTTTCGATAACATTTTGGAGAAGATAATTAAATTCGCACATAGCTTCGAAAAGTCATTGTGAGTGACCGAACCAGAGATCCACAGGTCAGCAGATCTGCAGCGTGCAAAATAATCCAATCTTCGAGCTGTATTGAGAGACCTCAGACGTGTGAGACGTCGTATAACGGTAGTCGGTACCTGATATCACAGTATAAAGCTAATATTGAAACCAAAGCGTACGATAGTCGGATTATAAGCTGTAACTTTTTTATTTCTTGCATTAAACTTAATATCTTTACGTTGAACAGATAATTGGGAACCCGACTTGTGGGAAATTCACACGCAGGACTTAAAGACGATTTTTAAAACATGACATATATGTAACCGGTAGGTATATCGCAACGATTTATCTGGCATCAGTATGGTGACCTTTTAACTTAATTTTATTTTCAAGCCTTTGCTGGATAGAAATTATTATATAAATACATTTTTGGGACGCATTTGTCTCCAAAATTCTATAGGTACTAAGTCTATAAAAGCTTTAGTGACATAAGGACCTGGTGCCACAACTATAATGTAATTCTGTTAATATAAAATTATTGTAGTTAGTGCAAACAATTTTAGCACAACCAAAATCAACCCTAGCAAAAAGTTTTAGTCAGCTGATTAACTATATTAAATTTTAAATTTTTGTTGTAACTCCTAATGTTGGTTTTGTACAAGGCATGATGGGGTTGGCGTATCCACATGGATAAAAACCCCAATTCAAATAAAGATTAAAAAAATATATATTGTATTACTGACACAGATGGACTGATACACATCGTACAGCCAAAACTTTTGGGCGCAGGGAGCTAAAATTTCGAATGCATGTTCCTTAGGGACCGTAGAGGGGCACTTAGAAGGGATTTCCTGAAATTTCCGCGGGATTATGCAGAAACGATTAAATAAAAATAAAATATTCGACCGTAGCTGCGGGTTATAGTATAGTTATAATAGACTGGTACCTATACTTCAGAGAAACGATCAGGTCTTTGTCCATATTAGATATTTCACCGACAGTAAAATCAACTTTTCTTTATGAACGTCCAAAGTTTAATCACCGCTTAGACAGGACACGGAACACAAAATAAAGCTTAGCGAAAACCTGCTTTCTAAGACACCAAATCACTCCTAGGAGTACAAGTTTTTTAGCTTCGCTATATTCACATATTCATAGTAGGTTATTCACCCTGAGTCCCGTTAGGTGTATCATGTCTTTACAAAGTTACATACGAATGTTGGTAAACAAAATATAAGCGAACCAACATGATTCAGTAGTCGATAATTTAAACTTTCTTTTTGTTATTTAGCTTGGCAATCTGGTTTCGCGACCTGGTTAAAAGAGGTTGTACGAATTTTTGTTAAAGTTTTCCTGCTATTGTTCCTTTTAAGTGTCAGGGGAGGAAACAGTTCGGTATGGTTAGGCTGTCAGAGTCACATTTTATTCCAGAAAATAAACAAATGTGTACTTTCCTCAACATTTTGTAACAAAAACCGAGTTTTGATCTGAAACTTTTCAATATTTAGCAATGTTATTAATACTTTCGCGGAATAGATTACTCATTTTAAAACGTATCAGACCTATTAATCTGCAAATGTAGGCACGAATATAACCACAAGACGAAATAGACATTTATTTAATAATATGGTAGTACTATTATAAACTTATATATCAAATCCGTAGGCGTATTACCAGTTTCTTGTTACCAAAGACCTGTGGTCGCGTGATCTAAGGTAACTGTGAACAAAATGGACGCCCATAACAAAATTAACTTGTTTAGGAACATCAATCTAAAACGCCATCATAAAACTTGTAATATGTTGTTTTGATTACCCCAGACAAACGAGTTTTGTATTAGAAAGTATTAAGAGGAGTTTAAAAATAGTTGCCAAGGTGCAAAAACTCTGTGGATAGAGGTACCTATGTGCCGGCATGCATTGTGCTGGCAACACTAGAAGCAATGTGTTTTTTTACAGAATCTACTAAAGAAACACTATCTAACTAACATACGTTTGTTCATATGACAGCGACTTCGGAATTATATTTTCATTAGATCTCGATTGGGTCAAAAGCTTAACATAACGAATATCCACGAATTTATGAAAAGTGACGAAAACGCATTTTAAAATCAATACAATTTAGTAATAGATAAAGGTGAAGAATTAGCTGGTTCAAACGAGCTAACCACAGGCATTGATAAAACCAATTTAAAAATATCCCTTTGCGACTGAAAGCCAAATTTTTAACTCAGGCATATACCATGCTACATCATGCTTCGGGCTTTAGGAGTCGGACAAAAATACTAGAAAGAAGAATGCCCCTTTAGTGAAATCGACAATGATCGACTGGCCAAGTTGCAGGGCTCAGCTAGATTAATCTATAAACCATAGGTATACATACATATATCGCCTACATCAAGCGCATACATAATCTTAAGAATGATCTACTTAATGAACCGTACAAGATCGTCTTAACTAGACTAACCGTAGCATTGGGCCCGTAGCTAATGTGGAATGTATGTGGGCCAGGCTTTTCTTTGAGCCGTAAGAAATGGATCAATTGGTTGCCTGAAGCGTTTAAGCGAGACTGCGTAGATAACACTTGAAAATCTTTAGAAGTAATGATAATTTTCTAGTGCGCGTGCGGCTTACAATTTCTATGAACGTCGACGCGTCATCGTTAAAATTAAAGAACTAGAAAAGAGGTCTATGGATTTTAAATTGTTGACATGAATATTGAATACATAAGCAGCGATAGCCGAGTGGAGAGACCGACTGACTGCTACGCAGAGGGTCTCAGGTTCGAATCCTCGGTTCGCTCCAATGACTTTTCAAAATCATGTGCGTAATTAATTGTTAATTATCGCTTGCTAAACGGTGAAGGAAAACATCGTGGGAAACCTGCATGTCTGAGAGTTCTCCATAATGTTCTCGAAAGACATGTGAAGTCTGCCAACCCGCACTTGGCCGGCGTGGTGGACTATGGCCGTACCCTTCTCATAGAGAGAAGAGGCCCGCGCCCAGCAGTGGGACAGTTTAAAGGGCTGATGATGATGAAGCATCTTTAAATTCCTTCTATTCTTGCTTGCTTCAATTCTTATAAAATTCCTGCGTTACTGACTGAGTGACGGACAACGGCGCAAGAAGCTGAAGAAGCATCTTCTTTTTCATGTAAGTATGTACCTACCTAAGTTGTTTTCCTTGGGGAGTTGACTAAGAAAGGATTTCCTGAAATCCCCTCGGGATATGGAAGAAAAGATTAAATTAGAAACCTGTGCGGCGTAGCTGCGGGCATTTTCTGGCGTCATATAAAATTTTAGCACCGGAATTTGCAACAACTAGGGCTCTTTAAACCACTGCAACTTTACTGATATCGTGTAAATACGTATTTATACTCGTAAATAGAGGGTGTTTTCTCGACGTGTGCCGAGTCATTGTATGTTATCGGGTACATAAGGAAACCGCCTGTTATCAGGGGCACGGGCGGTCATCGAACTTTGGACAATACCTTTTGCCAGCACTGGGTAACATGCACCAAGGGTCACAAAGATAATGCCATGGGTCCATGTTCATATTTGGGTGAGATTGATAAGTTTACTTGCATCATAGTGTTTCGTTAGAACAGAAGACGTAGGTAAATAATTTAAAGATTGATAATAATTGAGAGAGGCACAGAAATAATTGAAGATTGATAATAGAATAGAGAAGGTTATCTTTAGTTTAGGGCAACGACAACCCAGCCTACTAGACACCTAATGTTTTCATTTCTACAAACAAACAATTAAGTCAAAGCGGTGAGGTATGCGGGGGCGAAGGGGGCTACAAAAATATGCATTCTTATTGGCTGGTTCAAATTTGCGGTACGTCACTCATAATTCAGAACTAGTGGGATGTGTCATATAAGTCTAACGTGTTGTCAAAAAGTGTTCGCCTTACGTCTGCCGTCTAGTAGGCTGGGTTATCGTTGGTTAAGGGACAGGATGTCCAGTGGTCAGTGGAGTTGTTGTTGTTATGCTACTTGACAGTAGTTAAACGTGACTGGAACGACAATTGGTAAGTATGTTATTCAGCCTGAAAGTGTCCTCCATTTTGATTTTCTTTAGGTACCTACAGTTACTTGGCGAAACATTTACATGATTGCCGTCTTCCCAATTTCAAATAGATGCCGTTTAACCTATTTGTATTTATGTCGCATTCTTATTTTCCGTGTCATCACCCTCAAATTTCTTCATTATTTGTCGCCCGCTTTGTTAAGTGGTATGTGGATTTCTGCCAACTTCTCTAATGCACTTCTGATTAAATTTGATGCGGATTCCAAAACAGATTCCCGATACTTCACGGGTGTCAAAAATTTTTACTGCTAGTGATTGTACACATGTGATACAATAGTGGGAATGTGGGTGGGACTAGCCCCAGAAAAAAGTCGAAAATTATGTTCTCTACTGGAAGTTTTGAACACGAACATGCAACAGGTTATCCTGCCTCGATCAGTTTAATAACAACTTATATTCGCTACACTATTGATACGCCACAGATTAAAAATCGATCGCCTTTTCATAACGAGATCACCGCAAACATGTTTTATTTTATATTTTTTTAATACTCTTTGAACGTACTCCAACTTTTTTATTTGCTGTCTGTGGTCTTAAAATTATCAGATGCAACCTAGTTTATGGTGTTCACAGCCAATAAACTTGTTAATTTGACTCGTTCAAAAACCCATAAAAAAGCAGATAACGGACGTCAATCTTATTGACAGAAGTTACAAGGTACTCGTTATTTAACTCCTACTTAGTTCTTAAATTAAAATTTTTCGATTAGGCATTTTCTACCATCATCGTCCTAGTGCTTTTACCAGGCCCCATGGCGCCATGGGAGGAAGAATGGACAGCACCTGTACCCTGTCTTCCTCCCGTAGAGCGTCTTTAGTCGGCAGTCGAGGTGGTTTTTAGTGGTAACACCACATTCTCCGGCTCTCATTTCCCCAGGAGGTGGAGAGCTTTCCACCTCGTAAAAAAAATTAAAAAGGCTCCGGCATCCAAGACTTTGACTTTGGACCCCTAGATAAGCTCTATACTCTAACCACAGTTGACAGTGTTTGCCTGATCTATGCATGCCAAAGGAATAGCGATGTGCTAGGAGGAATTAGGCCCTTTTCTACCTATACCGTGGTCTAGTCTGTCAGTCTCACCTACAGAAAATTTACGACTAACTTATAAAATATTTATATTCTTAAATTTCTGCTTACTAAGGAACACATCTCATTATACATAGTAAGAAGCGATTTCCGAACAGTCTGCATTCCATCAAAATTACCGCTAAGTTCGGACGCATATGCCATTCCAAAATTGCACTGTCGTGTCGTTCGTCGCATGGTTTCTGTTATTTAAATGTGCCCCGGTTGGGTATCAGTGCGCTTCATCACGCTATATCACTCAGGGTATAATCGGAGAGCATCCAATCAGCAAACGGTTCTTTGCCGTTTTTCAGAAGTTCTGCTTAGGGCGTTGGTAGAATTCTTTTAAGACACGCCATGTGAATGCACGGATATTTTAGGTAGTCAGTAAAAATAAATAAAAATGGTAATTTAATGCTTAGCATAAAAGACTAAAATACTCACGCTATTTAGGCATAAAGCGAATGCATCGTATTGCATTCTGTTTTGCCGGCTTTTTAGTTCGATAGTTTCGAAGTAGTCACAACAGCGAAGGTGCGTGTTTCGGCTTTGCATTGTTTTTGACGATACCTTTATCGAACAAACACCAAAAAAATATGCGTGTCAGTACTGATATGGTGTTGAAATGTGCCTTCGAGATTTATTTTTATAAGTCTGCCTCAGCCTTATTCCTTCTAACGTTTATGAGTAGTAATCATATACTGCAGTAGCGAATTCAGGAAGGTGGTAGTAAGGGTTGAATGTTGAAAGGGTTTAGACCAAAGTCTATAAACTTGTGACTACCCAAGCCCACCAGTTCTCATGACACGTGTTCTCACAAAATGATAATAAAGGCCTGCCTGATAATAAAAGACTGCCTCCGTGGTCCAGTGGATAGCGTATGCGACTGCTGATCGGAGGTCCCGGGTTCGATTCCCGGGTCGGGCATAAGTGTTACTGGGTTTTTCCGAATTCTCAGTAGCAGCACGGAGTCTGGTGACGGCAATACGCTCGCCCCCTATTACGTGGGACCTCAATTCATGGCGAAATGTGGGTGTAATACTACACTTCTGCCTACCCCTTCGGGGATACAGGCGTAAGTCTATAAAAAAAAGATAATAAAGTTACACAAGTCGAGACATCCCCAAAGTACTTAGAATAGTTGGCACGCATGCTTGTCTAGCTAAGGACTTTGTTTACATTCGGCTTCACATTAAGCTATATTGTACTAGTTACTAAAGAATGGTCAGGATGGAGATTTCCGAACACAGACGGATTAAATTACATGTAATTACTAGAAATTGTGCACCTATACGAGACGCACCAGTGTGCAGTCAAATATTCGCTGAACATAAAAAAACGTTAACTAACAAAATGGTTGCCTCCGATGACATAATAAACCAGTTCATTGCACCTCTGCGCCGATCACGTGACCCGTCCACATATTATAATAGTGCAATGTATATCTATTAAAAGTTAATGTCTTTTTTCATCGAACCATGGCATAATTTCAACTGATTGTGGTCCTTGGTACCAAGAAGATTGAGTATATTTTTGGCTGTGATGATACTGATTTTATTGCAAGTCTAGACAACAAGGATTTTATTAGGATTGCTACGTGAATTTTAAATTTGATTTTGATCGATGTGATAAAGATGGTCTGTGAAAATAGTTAAATGTCATCGCAAACTTATTCAGACGGCATTTTAATTGCGATTGTTGCATAATATGGTATCTTCAGACGGTCTTTATATTTATGTGAATTATTTCTTGCTGAATAGGTAGGTACTCTTCCAGTTCTTCCACGTAGCGATGTGTGCGGTTACAACCTCGCTAAACGGAAATGACTTATACCGTTAAATAAAAGAGATTGCCATATTAATATGCCATGCCTTTGAAGTAAGGCAACAATAATGTAAAGTACTAAGCTCCAGCAGTTAAGATAGAACACAACATTTTGTGGTTCCTAATTTTTGAAGGCCAGTGGTCTTCAAAGATAAGCAACCCTTAGAAAAGTCGTTTTATATTTATAACCCATACTTAAGAATAGTTCATTATGAAAGACTATTTAATTTTGTAAAATACTGGTACATACGTTGACACCTTATTGTCAAATTAGCTACATCCTGGTGGTTTTGCTAGAATAATAATTTTGAACTTAATAAGTACCGCTGATCTTATGCATTCTACTTGCGTCCACTTGTTCAAATATTATTTTATCTTGAATCTTATGTAACCCCTTACATCCTCTTTACACTTTTGTTACTCGCTAGTTCTAATAAGAAGATGAATCAAATTTGAAGTGTCATAAAAATCTGGCTGGCTTGAATTAATTCTAATCATCGAACAAACATGGCCGCCTTCGAATTTTAAATTAAACGTCAAACATAACCCTCAAATGCGGGTGGATCAGTGACCAGTCAGAGATAATAATAGTGAATAATAATAGTATAGACAAGTGCTCCCATAGGCCACGGTCGGTTGCTCTCACTGCGTAGGGTCGTCAGTTCGTCACGCTATGCACTGTTCTGGTTGACGTAACCACAGAATTTTAATGCTTCATTCTTATTATTGGAGATGGGAATGCTTTTTGAAATTTAACGGTCGGAAGTTTGGTTGCTACTGTGTGTAACTTGGACTTCACTGTAGAACTTCAAAATTGTGGTAGTAGGGGGATAGGAATACAAGATTGCTTAGGTGCATTTGTTTGTCTTATTGCATCGAAAAATATAATAAAACTAGAAGTTGCCCGCATCTACGGCAGCATATTTTATTAAATTTAACCGTTTCTGCCCAATCCCGTGGGTATTCCGGCAAATCTCTTCTTAGTGCACCCGTAAGTCTCCAAGGAACATATCTACAAGCAAAAAATTCAGCTTCTTGCGGCCAATAATAGCTTTGACAGTGCGGTGTCTGTTAGTCAGTCAGTAACGCAAGAATTTATATATACATACAGTATATTATCTTTATTATCCTTGTTGAATGCCGGATATAAAGGTTGGTAAATCTTTAAAGACTATTCGTTTTCCCTATCGGACTTTCGCTGTTCGATAACCTAAATCACAAAACCGTTTTTTACACATTTATTTTACTAATTTAGACTGCTTTGTGTGGGTTTTCACATTTTCGATAAGAACTACCTATATACAATAACAAGTTCAAACATGTCGAGTTATTTTGCATACATACAAGCAGTTCCTGCATGATTCACCTGCATTGAGTTTTATTTCTCGGAAGAGCGCAATCGGATCCAGTGAAATTAATTCAAGATTTCACTTATACGCAGTCCGACAAAATATACAAAAGAAATACTAAAATTAAATTGATTTCTGAACCTAAAGATAGGACTGTTCGGCAAATCTTTAATAATATAACATTACGCTACAGAAGAAGAAGTCGGTGTAACTGCGGACACAATTAGTCAACAATAATAATAACTGAAAATGCAGTATCAAAAAACAATAGGACTATTAATATAAATGTATTTAATCAATACTACAATGTAAGTAGTTGAAGATGCTTTGTTTTGAAATGGGATACCGTGTTTAAGTCTTGTTTAAACGGAAGCATGATTCTATGGCTTATTGTCTAGCACGTTCTGCACGTTTCATTGTAGGAACTATACGATGATTAATTTGTCTTATTAATTAAACTGTCGACTGTGCATACTAAGCACATTATTATTTAGTAATAGCTGCATATAACTTTAAGCAGCAATAGCCTAGTGGAGAGCAAAATTCTATGTATTTTCACTAGGATAAAAACGCTTTTGGTGATGATACTGATGATTTATTAATTGTAATAATTTTGTGGACTTTTTTATAGTAATAATAATAGGCGGCAAACGAGCAGACGGATCGCCTGTTAGTAAGCAGTTATCGCCGCCCATGGACACCAGCAACACCACAGGAGTCGCAAGTGCGTTGCGGCCCCTTGGGAATGGGAAAAGGGATAGGATGAGGAGTGGGATGAGGGAGAAGGAATGTAGGGCCTCCGGCACTCTCACTCACCGAACGAAACGCAACAGTTTAAGTACTGTTACTTTACGTAGATTTTTTGTGAGAGGGTAGTACTTCCCCGGTTAAGCCGGTCTATTCATGCTCAAATCAGCAAGGCTCTTCTACCTGACTTAGGATATTACATTCAATAGTATTTTTTGGGTAATTGGGATCCTACTTTTCAGTAATTTCTGTCTTCGTTTCATTTGCGGTAGTTGACATCATAATTAAGTAGTTGTGATTAATAATTTGATTGATAGTCATTTTATGCGCTTAAAGACAGAAGGGTTAATATTGTTTAAGGCATAAAAGAAATCATTTTTTTACAGATTTATTATAAGTATTATAACTACAGATTATATCAATTTTGCTCAGACGTTTAATTTCAAACTTTATTGAGGTTTTCCTGTACCTACCCATTTTTTTCGTATTCTCACCATGTGCGACACATACGAAATATCTACCGCCAGCCAAAGGATTTCCTTATATTGTTCTATTGTATCGCCACTCGAATTTCTCAAGCTTTTGTGTCTAGTCCCGATAACATCGACACCGTTTCCCTTGTATTTCGATGGAATTCGAGCTCGTTTTGTAAGGTGAACAGAACGCTAGAAGGTGTCGGAATAGTATAGAAAAAGTTATTGGACTTGAAAACATTGTCGATATTTTTTGTACTTTAGTTTGGTAGCTAAAATATTCTGCTTTGGTAGATAATATTCTGTCAAATCTGGTTAGACTGGTAAGTGAATCCCGGGATCTTAGCGAAAAGCTTTGAGATAACTAGGATAACGTAAGCACAATGATGATTATGAGTTTGGTAGATAAAATTTCATAATTTTTTTTATTTTTGAAAGTTTAGTCTTAATATAATATTATTAAAAAATACTGGCCATTACTCATAACTAGAGATCGGATAATCGGATGCATATTTACCTAAAGTTGAGGTGTTGGCTATTATGGAATGCACTTTTGAATCGAAAAATCCCGGGATTACGGAATCGACAAATTTAGTTTTTTTATTATACAATCAAATCAGGTGTAGGTAAATTTACTTATTTTAACTTTTGTACCAAAAAATAGCTCTAGAAATAATAAAATCCTCTTAATTTTCTTCAATTTTCAAAACACTTATCTCAAACGAATAATAAATAAGAATTACATAGAAAAACCATTCAATCTCATAATAATTATTAACTTAGATTCAAAAGCACCCACTGCGTACGATTCCTCTTACACTCAACATACTCATAAATTGATGGGGAGCTTAAAATTAACTTCAAGTAAATACACATTAATAATTATATAATCCCGGAGACCAGTTTCTTTTTAAATAAAAATCACATGTTAAAGACGTCGTTTCCTTACCATTTTACAGAGTAGTTTCACATTCCCGAATTTTCTGGAATCCCGGGATTTTTATTTAAAAAATATGTTTTAAGAAGCCGCTTCCATAATATCCTAGCCAAAAATGAACTTTAGGTGAATATGCATCCGATTATCCGATCACTACTCATAACTCAAAAAGAAATCAATCCTTAAACTCCATTAAAAGCACGTGTCCGCTATTAAAACCGATGATCTAAGCCATGGAAAGTATATTTTTTATACGTGAGTCAGAGATCAGACATGTGCGAACAGGTGCCCTGCGGTTGAGCAACCATGCCAACGCCTGAAGGCATGACATAATTAAATGATGTCATTTTTAAACTCGAATACCTATATTTATGTTCCTTAAGGGAGGCGGGAAAATACCTATTAAAGAGAAAGTTAGAGTAGGTAAGATGTTAGGAACCTGTGAACGTCGAAATAAAGTATATTTATTTTATTTATAGGCTCGCGCCTGTATCCCCGAAGGGGTAGGCAGAGGTGTAATATTACACCCACATTTCGCCATGAATGTTTAGGTCCCACGTAATAGGGGGCGAGCCTATTGCCGTTACCGGGCACATCACCAGACTCCGTGCTGCTACTGAGAATTCGGAAAAACCCAGTAACACTTTTGCCCGATCCGGGAATCGAACCCGGGACCTCCGGTCAGCAGTCGCATACGTTATCCACTGGACGACGAAGGCAGTCCAAATAAAGTTAACAATAAAAATAATAATGTACAGACCTATTAGATAACCTAGATTAATATTTTAGATTGAAGTTTGGTCCATTACTCAAATTGCTATCTTTAAAATTCGTTGGAACAATTTTGTAATAAGGTTTATTAGTTTTTATATAAATAAAGCCCTATGTGTCTTGTCAGCAGCGTTGCCAACTCTACGTATTTTTACGTAGATCTACGTATTTCGGACCCTTCCCGCGAACCTACGTACTTCAGGCCCAGAATCTACGTATTTTTATCAGATAACCAAAATTAGCAAAATAACGAGATTTTACTAAGAAAGAAGCATTATTAAACACAAACCACAAGTAAAAATGGACCTCGATGATATTTCGGTCCATGTTTATGCCTATCGAATTAGTTTAACAAGTACAAACTAAAAACATTTCGACCAATATAAGTCAATAATATTTGCTTACACACTCGGATCGGTGTTGGAAACACATGTTTTACTCATTTTTACTCTCTTTTTCTTAGATATAATTAAAAGTACGTAAATCTACGTACTTTTTAACTCCGATCTACGTCTTTTTGAAAATCTGAGTTGGCAACACTGCTTGTCAGACGATATGAACAAAATCTGTGGAGTGTTATAGTTGCAGTTAATTAGTATGCGTGGCATTAGTTTTTAGAAGAGGTTAAATTTAGCAAATTGGTAAAACTTAGCGATCTAATTTCTTTGAACATTCTTTTCCCACTCGACGCATATGCGGGGTGCATATGCGTCGAGTGGGAAAAGAATGTCCTAATGAAATTCAGTTTCACAATAATATGAACTTTAAAATCATTAGATGTATTAACGTTACTAAGTTTACAAAGTTTCCTTCGTTGACAGAAAATACAATATAGGTCTTTAATCTCTTCACAGACAGCATAGCGCCAAACATCACGCCACAACTTTTATAACATAAAATCAAACGAAAATATGACATGTGTTGCATACTTTTGCGATCCAATGAGGTCAAGCAGATAGGCACGCCCAGTAAATATCAACATGTATGTTTATTTGCATTAACTTACTCCGAAACCATAACACGCAGGGCTGTCAACAGCCTACAACCAATAAAGATAGTAACCTCAGCTAATTTTGAATTCATCTCGCACCTCATCTAATATTGTTATTCGATCATACAAGAGTATTCTGAAATGAATTTCTATTATGTTGTGTTTTCGTTATCTTTATCTTAATATATAAAATCCTTGCGTTACTGACTGACTGACAGACACGCTACAGCCGAAACTATTGGGCGCAGGAAGCTGAAATTTGGCATGTATGTTCCTTGGGGACTGTAGGGGTGCACCAAGAAGGGATTTCATGAAATTCCCACGGGATCGGCCAAAACGGGTCAATTTAAAAAAATGCAGGCCTAGCTGCTGGCGTCGTCTAGTTATAATATATAAGATGAAAATCAAAAAGCACCTAGGTAGGGCACCTTAATGTATTTATTTCACACATAGTTAGGTATCATTCCAAAAAATGCTTTGCATTGCATATTTATTGTTTGTCAGAAGAAATGTTTTACATAATCTAATCTGATGATATAACCTCGCTTTTTCTAAGCTCGTATCCACGACCACAACGTTGTATTTTCTAGGTTTTATTTATATCTGCCTCGTTAGTCTCGCGGCATAAATGTGCGCGTGGAATTGGGAGGATTGGGGTTTTATTGGGTTTTTCCGTTAGGAAATTCTCAGTAGCAGCACGGAGTCTGGTAATGTGCCCGATATGGCAATAGGCTCGCCCCCTATTACATGGGACCTAAAAAATTCATGGCGAAATGTGGGTGTAATATTACACCTCTGCCTACCCCTTCGCGGATACAGGCGTGAGATAATAAAAAATATATATTGCAATATTATAGCATAGGATATACTTAAATCTTAATAAGCAGCGATAGCTGAGTGGAGAGACCGACAGACTGCTACGCAGAGGGTCTCGAGTTCGAATCCACGGCGCGCACCAATGACTTTCCGGAGTTAAGTGCGTATTAAATTGTTAATTATCGCTTGCTTATCGGTGAAGGAAAACATCGTGAGGAAACCTGCATGTCTGAGAGTTCTCCATAATGTTCTCGAAAGACATGTGAAGTCTGCCAACCCGCACTTGGCCAGCGTGGTGGACTATGGCCTTACCCTTCTCATAGTGAGAAGAGGCCCGTGCCCAGCAGTGGGACAGCATAAAGGGCTGATGATGATGATAAACTATGTTTTAGAAAATCAAGTCAATTTATTGTTTCCTGCTGCGATCCACGACTTCACTGAGGCAAGTGCATGCGCGTGACAACCCTATGCTCACAGTTTAACCTACTTGAGTTTATCTATGGTAAATATTTACCTTTTTCCCTTTAAATCTTGACTTATTGAACAAAGTTAAGTTGTTATCATTGCAGCGCTATTCGGGTTAAGTGAGCGATCGCTCACTATGTTCCACGATATGATTACATTTACAATATTATTTATTTATAGATACTACGGCTTTAACTATTTGTTGCGAGGCATAATCCTTGTGATATAATATTTTAATACAATTTTCACCTACTTTTAGTAGTGATAATATGCATCTGACGCAACTAGTCTAACCCTCATATTATTACTAAACACGAATACGATACGAATCATCATCCGTGTAAGTATAAGACGTCACCGAGTTTTTACAATTTTGCTTTAGACACATCAGCAAAAGCAGCAGCATTAAAAATCGATTTTAATAAAATAAAATCAAACCATATTTCATAAAAAAATGCATTAAAAGAAAGAAAGGTGCAGTTCATATATCTACCAAAAAGTGTCTATTAAAAACTTTAACTGACTTTAAAAACTTTAATTTACTTCAGACCTTGGGATACTCTTATCTCTACAAAGCCAACGATAAAATTGAAACAATTGATACCCTAAACCATCCTTCAATTAAAACCATATCAAGGGGAAGTACTACCCTCTCACAGAAAATCGACGTAAAGTAACAGTACCTAAACTGTTGCGTTTCGTTCGGTGAGTGAGAGTGCCGGAGGCCCTATCCCCTATTCCTTCTCCCTCATCCCACTCCTCATCCTATCCCTTTTCCCAACCCAAAGGGGCGGCAAAGCACTTGTGACTCCTGTGGTGTTGCTTGTGTCCATGGGCGGCGATAATTGCTTACCATCAGGCAATCCGTCTAAAAAAAGTTCCATTTTACTTGGCAGACTAAACCATATTTTATTCAACCGAGTCAGTACAACCCGTCAGTAAACTTATACACTTAGGTAATCAAATATTCCACGCAGCGTTGCTTGACAAAGTAATAGTGCAAATGATATAGTATAGGGAACTATAATTCATATTAAATCTAGCTAAACAATAGCCCTGAAGTCTAGACTGTAGGCTTATCGTGACTCGTCTATGTGGTTCGTCAGATATTAAACCCAGCCACGTCATCTCATAAGCGGGTAGAGCTTGGGTCAGAAATGTGTGGATCTCTTTTCTGCTTAAAGTGATGAAGCGAGATGTAGCTAGGTATAAGTATAATATACATGACGCTATATCTGCTTTGTTTTATAGCCAAAATATCATAATTATAAGGTGGGTAAGTGATTATGCAATAATTGGTTAAGTACTCAACCATAATTATGTGAGGTTTTAATGGATTCAGTGATATTTGACTTTGACGGCATTTTTTGTGCAACATTCGGCAAACTGTTAAACTGTGTATTTAAGCCTGGGGACTAGCCTGTGGTAACTTACACTAATCTAGAATTATACTTCTAATAAGAATATTGTCCAATCTAACTATGGCAACTAATATGCCACCAAAATACAAAAGTAGACAAAAAAATATCAAATAAATTGGGTATAACGAAAAAGGCTACATTTTTATTTCCAAAACCTTACGCAAGAATCTCACCGGTGATCGTATAGATACGGGAACATCTTTCCTTGTTTCTAAAACAAAAGATCCGACTAATCGCCTGTTCTTTTCTTCACTGCGACTAATCGTCTGTTCCTTTCTCCACTGCGGCTAATCGCGTGTATGTTCTATTTTAACAGAACCACTTGACTAAAGATAGAAGCTAACAAAAAGTCCAATTATGTTCGGTAACTCATAATTCATATAAGGTCATCGACCCTTGTACGATGCTTGTACAATCATTAAGTAGTGGGTGTATTGGGGTTCAATTATGATTCAAAATGGGGGCTTAACGTGTGGATGCCACGTAGTTAAAATGTTATCTGCACAAATTCATCAATGCATTTTTGTTGGCTACATCATCCTCTGCAAGGTTTGTAGGTACTAATTTGCGAAAATATTTCCAATAAAATATGGAATGCTGTGTTTTTTTTAGTTTTGACTAGCTTTCTATTGTATTGGGGTAAAAAAAACGCCCTTTGTCAATGTGGTGGACTAAGGCCCTACACTTCTCACAGTGAGAAGAGGCCCGAGCCCAGCACTTGGATTGTTTATATACGAGTACAGGGTTGATGATGATGATGACAAAAATACCAGAAAATCTGCGACGAGCTTCTGAAACAAGCGGTGAACCAAATAGATTGTTCAGGTGTTCGTTAGATTACAATGGATACTCCATGACACGGAGGCAAAAACGTCACTAAAAAACAAATATAATATATTTCGATATTTTACGTCAAAGTTATTTGGTTTGCCTCTAACTAAAATCAATAAAGATTATCAATTTGTCATGAGTTAAAATATTAATATTTGTTGACTACCACAAAAACTTGCCTATGGCTACTTAACTACGTACAAAAACGTGCTTATATAATTTTCACTGTACTTGCTACATCGATTAGTACCTATCAACCATTTCTTCTTAATCCTTATTACCAAAGCATAAGGCTCAATTTATAAAATAAAATTCTAAGGTATCATTTTACTGGGATGGTAGCTTGAAACAAAAAACGCGGGGCTTAGATGACGTAACGGTTCATTGAACCCTCACCATGGACAGATCGAATGCCATGACTCGAATCTTTGATGATTGTACTTAAGATATGTTTTTGATAATCTCTTGTTATGGTCATAGACCCCAAACGTGTTAAATCACGTTTGGAAATTTTGTAATTTATTGAGCTTAGTAAGTGTGTAGGAATTTGGTGGAAATAAGGCCCAGTTTGCATAATGAGAGTTCTCCATGATGGTCTGGAAAGACATGTGAAGTCTGCCAACCTGCACTTGGCCAGCGTGGTGGACTATGCCCTTACCCTTCTCCCTGTGAGAAGAGGCCCGTGCCCAGCAGTGAGACAGTAAATATAAAAGGGCTGATGATGATGAAGGCCCAGTTTGCATAGACCTAAAACTGGTCTTGTAGAATATAAACTGTCCCTCTGCTAGACGGCATTTTCGCACTATGAAAAGTTAGGCGGCTAGGCCATGCCGCAGTCCACTAGGTACGTCAGCCAAGTGTGGGTTGTAAGACTCCATGTAGGTATATTTTGAGAATATTATGTCATATATGTGGGTAGTATTTTTAAATGGATAGGTTTTCTCAACTAGTTTTGGACATGACTTGTTTCTGAACAAATAGATACCTATTCCAAACTCTAGCTCTTTATAGAGGATGCTGTAGTTATTATAGATAGGTAATGGAATGCTTCACTTGTATAGAAACCGTTAGTTAAAACAGATTGAGGCAGAGGTGTACACACCCATAAATGGATTCTATTTTTAGCTCCTACGTAGTAAGGGGCGCGTCTGCTGGCACGTTTTCAGACTTACAGAGAATTTGTCGACAGCAGAACGCGATGCATACTATCGCACAAATTACCTGTACCGAGGTATAGCACCGTAAGTCTTCAGAGCTGAAAGTCTTCCAAGAATACAAGTTATAAGCTTTGTGATTTTATAAAAGTGCTTACTTGTATGTTCTAGCTGGAGCTAACCATCTAATTTGAACGAAATACTATGAGTATTACCTCCGATACCTAAAAGTGCGGGTCTTCAAGAAGTAAAACTATGCTGGTAAAATTAAAATGATAATCAAATTATAACGTTATAGGTATACTTGTGGTATTACGTTAATGCGGCAAATGCTCTTCTAGAATTAGAAGAAACCAAGCAAGCAAGCTAATGCAAAGATTTCGAAGTCCCCGGCTTCAAAATAATCTGGTCATAACAGAAACAATTAAGAAATATCTAAGTAAATTGCTGTAAAATGCATCCCGACAAAATTGTATCGCTTTTCCCACTGTTTCGTTCGTTCCCATGGATTGTCCTGTTATGGAGGTGAAGGCTACGGGATGCGGCCGCGGACGTGACCAAGCCATCCTCCAAATACCCCGGAACAAGCCAGCCGTGACCGTTTTTATAAGTACTTACACTATCAACATTTAGTTTTTATTACACGCATGTTACTTGGGTAGCCTTGAGCGAGAAAGTTTGAAGGTTCTTGTTTGAAATTCCCTTCGGTTCTTGAGGATTCTCTTAGGACTGAAGTTCCAGTTGCTGGATTCTATTATTTTTTACTCTGATGTCACCTATGGCTGAGACCGTAGTCCGAGTAATTTCGGTTTTAGTCGCCAGAAATCGGTTATCTCGAGATTTGAAAGTATTTGGAATTGAAATCATTTAAAGAATTGAGCCTTTTTGGTGTTCCAACTGGTATACACCTATTTTTTACAAACTTAAATCTGATTTGTGAGTGTAGTGGCCAGAGTCCTTAACTGTTAAGCTGGAACTGCTGGAAGTAGTCAATTCGATTTCTATCTTGGAAAAATCTTAGTATGATGAGCTTGATTATTTGTTTTGCCTGGGTGTTATTCTTGTAATTCATCAGTTCAGTTGTTTGGATACATGCTCTGAAGTTTGAGATCAGATGACCACGTAAGATTTGTCCAAGGATAAGAAAGTCTTAATCGTAACTTACAGTTGTGACGTATAAATAAGTTTATGAACTAGGAGACGCCCAGTAACCTACACGTTTAATCTCGGCATTAGGAGCCGGTTTGTCCTGAAGCCTGAGTCATAGACTAACCCGATCACGTAATGGGTATAGGTGAGGCGTACTACTCTACTCAAATGCAATATCGCTTAGATCATAGAATGTATAGGCACGTCATAGGATGTTAGTCTATTTTTCTGTAATATTAAGGTTTCGTAACCTTTCTTTTGGTATTAATACCTCCAGATACACAGGGCACACATATATTCAGGACTCAGTCCTGAATATATTATACGAGAAGAGCAGTAAACATCTAGTTATTTGTATAAGCCTCAAAAAACAGCCTTCATTTAGTTCATTTCACTGTACAGCATAGAAGTAGGTGCATACAAAAGAACTCTGTGTGTCTTACAATTTTAGTAAGATTGATCGTATTGAATCGTATTAAACTGTATTAAGAAGGGCAATTTAATATCCTATCCGAGAATTGTATTCTCAATAGACTTATCAAACCACATCGGTGTTTTAAGCTCAGGTAAGTACAGTTGAGAGTCATGAACCCCTACTATAAGTACATGTACTAGCGATGCTCTCACTATAGTAACTTCAGATTTTCAGATAGATAGTTTTAATGGTCACGTGCCGCGAAACGTGCCGCCAGTAGCAGCAGCGTGCAACTCCATAACCAGTTTGACTGAGTGACTAATACTATACTATATACATAGTATACGAAGCCCATGGTAAGGGTTAAAAGGCAACATGAAGTAAGGATAATTATTCTACTGTGATGGAAACGCTCAAGTTTGTGCGGGATGTTTGTTGCCCTTTTATGTAAAAACTGCTGAACGGATTTTGATGTAACTCTGCTATAATATAGCTTATGAATCAGGCAATTTTTATCTCAATACTGAAACCCATACGAGCGGAACGTGGGCGAAATCTAGTAAGTACCTTAATAATGCGTCCAAAATCAAATAGGCTTTTGATAAAAAAAATCCTGTTACTTTTAAATATTTTAGTAAGAATTATTTTCTTATGCATATTTATGTCTATTGGAATAAAAAATGTTTGTTTTTAAATGTACAGTGAGGTTACTGACTTCTTCACGCGTGTTTCTAAAAACACGCTCGTTTATGTCACGAACATCACAACGAAAATTATTGTTGGAAGATTTTTTTTACTCGATGGTTCGATGCCATAAACCAAGCTCTTGTGATGTCTCAGGTTAGAGTGCTGGCCCAGAAAAAATGTTACTGAGAATTTCTACAAAGAAATTGGTCGGATCTGAGTCTTGGCAATATACAAAGACGAGTTTTAAAAACGACAGGGGTGCACTAGGCTTTACAAAATATGATAGATTTGACCGTCATTTGGTAAACTGTTCCGAAATAATTTCTGTGAGGTAAAAAATTACTTACCTACCGTAAGTATTTTATTTAATCCTTAGAGTATGCTAGCGTTTGTTCTGGCTAACATGTATTTAAGTACTAGGTTTTCAGTATACGGCAAAGTTATTAATATGTCAAGGATTGCATCAATTAAATATTTTAGACTGATGTATACTGATGGATGTAATTATTTTTACAATAAAGATAAATAAATAGATAGAGGATGTTTTTTAAAGTATTAATGTTTCAGTTGCAGTTAACCCTAAAATGCGAACGAACCACATTGCGGTCTTCTACTTTGTATTATTGATATTTAATGTGAAATGACAACAACATTATTATGTAAAATTTTGGTTTTTTTAACTTCTTTAGTGTAGGACAATATTAAATAAAAAATATATTTAGGTTGAAATTGCATAAAAAGGGCGACATGTTCCAGTTTGATATAAAGTGAATGGCGAAAGTGGACATGCAAGATTTTGAACACTTTTGCAACTTTCCTTTTACAAGATTATTGCAGAAATTAATGTATCTGTATAACATCAGGCTGGTAAAGCCAAAGGGGTAACCAGATATGTATGTTAACACATATCGATAACAACGTTTATACGACCTGCAAATTTTATCTACAACTGTCTTATGACATGAGCATTTCATAGAAAATACAACAACCCTTTGTTTGCCCAAGGACCCCATAGGCACTCCCAGATAATACTTCTGACCTAAGATGCCATCAATATAAAGAAAATAAGCAACGAAATTATGTATGTGGTGTAATTGAACTCAAATATTTGACTTCGTATGCAAAATATTATACACAATACTTAGACAGAAAACGAGCTGGCAACAGGCCAAGCCGACATTAAAATGTATCACAGAACTAGGGAATAACAGAATGTATTAATAATTTACAGAATGCGTATAGCAGGAGCCCGTTCTAAATAACATAATCAATCGGTAATCAATATTTGCTTGTCGTGTTTGAACAATTCGAGCCAGATAACGCTGGGCTGGCCCATATTTCACAATTATGATGCACTCTGCAAACATGGCCCCATAAAATAAAATGCACTGATCAATTCCTCCGGTGCATTATGCAAGACGGCGGCTGAATACGAAATGAGACGTCGACCAAGATTGACACAGGTATACTCGGAATAAATAATATGATGAAAAATAGCTGCAATGACCACTGAGGGCCTACAAATGATACAAAGTAACTGTAGGTTAATTTTTAAAACAATATAAACTGACCTGTCATTTGCAGCTGTCTCCTGGACGCGGGGGTGCGAGGGGTGCGCGGCGTCCGCGATGCTCGAGGGGTGCGGGGTGTCCGCGGGGTGCGCGGTGAGCTCGATGAACTGCTAGCAGCACTGCGACGAGAAGGCGATCCCAGCACCCTCAGGTCCGTGTTCCCAACACATGCAAGAGCATCCGTCGCCATTCTCACTGGACTCTGAGAATTCTCCTTGTCTTCTTCACAAAACTTCACCGGCGAATCGATCTTCGCAGATTTATACGTGCATTCCGTCTCAATATCAAAATTGAAACGTCTGATGAAGCGCTTCCTTTCCCTTGCGTACTGTTCGGCCATTAGCCTCCTCGTCTCGTCCCTGTCCGGTGCACCGAATAAACATTTGCAGCTTCCGCGCCTCCTTCTCGGCGTATTAGATGTTCTGAGTGCCATCCCAGCTGACATCTCGAATCTCCTCTGCTTGGGTGTACGTCCTCCGGCTGCCATAACTGATAGTGATAACTGTAGCGCGCGTCAGGTGAGCACTGACTGGTTCGCAAGAAACATCTGACTAATCTCCCGAGAGAAAACAGCTGTTGTCCGCAGGTAGCGAGGCGAGAGGGAGGATAGGTGCGGCGGTGGGTTAGAGCGGGGGAACGGATCGCACCTGGCGGACGCAGGCGCGCCAATTCTAACCTATAAAGTGTAGCGTGGTTGCGTGTGCGCGCGCGCTCTCCACAACACCGACTGACGCGATGTTTTCCCGCGCATCGCCGCGTGCGCGATTTTGGCAGTCACTTGGCGCGCAAACCTATAACAATGGAAGCAAGGACGCTTTTTGTTCAGGGATACAGGTGGAGTCTTGAAAGGGGAAGAAATACTATTAGGTACAGCAAATATTCCTTACAATAAATATCGTCTGTATGGTTAGTAACAGAATTCCCGCGTGATATATTATTAGGCATGCGTGACGTCTTATCTACGCTCTGATAGATAAAGTGGACATTAGAACAATTCTATTTTTACCCGACTACGGCGAAGCCAAAAGGAAGGGTAATGTTTTTGGCAGTCTATGTATATATGTTTGTATGTTCCACCGTAGCGCCTAAACTACCAAACTGATTTTAATAAATGGGGTGTCAAAAGATTCGTAATAATGGCCCGGTTGATATAGGCTATATACATTTTATCTAAATTTTCTGTTACGAAATTAATACCTCAGATTCCGACCTCAAAAAAAATAAAACTGGGATAATCATTACGTGTTTAGTATCAAAAGAAGGGTATTGGTGAGTACATTACAAATATGTACATATATTATACTGTTTGAGTCAAAATATAAGTTTTATACGTGGTTGTATTTACAATTCGCGCGGTACAGACGCTATGAGTTACATATTTTTATTTCTTGCTTCCTTTAAATGTGCCAATGTAAATATTGCACGGTTAGTTTACATGCCCTTGCCCTGGATACGGAAAAGGATTAAATAAAAAAATAAGTTTTAAAACTATAACCCGACTACGTAAAAAAGAGGGTCTTAACCCTTTTACTGGTGGTGGCAAAACAAGAAAAGTAAAAGTACAGAAATGCTCAAGCTAGAGCCGTGGTCGCACCTATTGTATACTAGTGTACATGAAATTACCTGCCACTTTTGTCTATTGCAGGTTAAGTATTCCTGGCACCCACACATTAGATAGGTATACAAATAGGTGCGACCACGGCTCTAGCTTAAGCATTTCTGTACTTATACTTTTCTTGTTTTGCCACCACCAGTAAAAGGGTTAAGACCCTCTTTTTTACGTAGTCGGGTTATAGTTTTAAAACTTATTTTTTTTTAATAGTAACTAATACTGTTGGGTGTAATGGGCGGTCTTTAGGAGGTCTCCAGTTCAATTTCAAGGTCAGCAGTTGAAAATGCGGTTTTACATTTGTAAATTGTTTCGGGTCTTGAGCTTAACGATTGGTTGGATGTACTAAAATTCACAGGTAAAATCGATTTCGTTATGCATTTTTTCTGATAATATACAAATCGTATACAATATTTTGGACAATTATGAAGGATTTTATTGGACATAAAGATCGTAAACATGAGCTATTTCGGAACATTATGTCCGTGTGTATTATACCTAAATATAATTCAAAATGATATGTAAATACATGCGTTTGAATGTTGACCCAGTACCTACATAAGTAAGCATGTAGCTAGGTATCTACCTACCTTAGTTAATTTACTGCGTTGTTTTGCTTGTTTCGTGCACTTACAATAATTATATCTTTCGCCGTGCTGTTTTGACATAAGGCGTCTTCTTGACAAATGACAATTATTGACACATGTTTGACATTTCACGCGACATTTCAACCACATTCATTATAATTTCTTGTTTCAAGGCCGCAATATGGCATGAGTACCTACAACATTACTTTTAATTATGATCACAAATTGTCAACCGTCTAGTTTTGTTGTTAAGCCTTAGTGCTATGTTCATATTAAAAGTAACTACATAGGTTGGTACCTACCTGCAAGTCCGTATAATTATATCTTTCTTCATACCAATATCATTCATTTACAGTTATTGATATTAGTTAACCCTTTACCTGTCCCATGACCCATCTAAGGCTCATAATTTTTTATTTTCGATTGTGTCTTTTGACGGATAGTGATCTTGTTACTTAGTACGGGATTATCAAGGGAGAAAGCCTGAGGGCTAAAGCCATCCAAATGACTTGTTTCCCTAAAAAGACAAATTACTTTTTTGTGTTTCCCTTGATAAAACCTTCCGCTATTAGGTTCAAGTCACAGTCCAACAGATTTGAAATTACGGCCATCTTACACATGCAGTGGTCACATGCAGAATCAGCGGATAAGTACAAATTATAATCACCAAGCAACTCCAAAGTATACTAAACGCCTTTTTAAATCCTCATAAGTTTTACCCGGGCCCTAGTGGTTAGTAAAATCTTCAAAACTGACGTATCTGCCTGAAACTTGTAATTTCGTCCAATAAATTATAAAAGTCATATTTGAATATTTAAATTAAAGGAGTGAAATTGGTGGACTAAATTTCTAAGATCTTTGTTTTCTTTTTGTCTTTTTGTGTGTCTGTGGGTCAACAGAACCAACATATCGTCTTAAAATTGAAAACTTCATTAAAAATAGGTTCACACATTTCAATTTCTAATGCAGGTCTTTCAGAAGTATACATATACCTATATCAGTACCGTGGAAATAAGTAGAAGTAAGTAGTAAGAAATATTCTTTAAAAGTAAGTGCTGCGCTCAATTAACTTTATAACTTTAAAATTGGTGATGATTTCCTTGAGATATATAATTTTATGAGGTGACCATATAATTATTGTAAATAAGTAATAATATTCCAATGGTTCGAGGACGCGCTACTGTAGTTATAAATGTTATAATGGATCCAAGCTCTATCTCTGGTTCAGGCAAAATGTAATCGATTTTCTATTAGGAAGACGTTTTTATTAAAGACCTTTCTCATCATCAAGATGTCTCGAAAAGTCATACTTGTAGTTGTTTCAATATTTGTTAAGTCCTCGTGACACGTGATTTATTCCTTTTTCTTAAGGTGCAATCTTTTCTGACTTTCTTTGCGTGGCGATCGGCAGACAGGCGTGATGTACGGGTTAAATCACTGCTGTGTTCCACTCTTTGGTTATGGCCTCTGCTGGGGAGTGCGGGATCGATCGAGCATAGCATTCCGAATGAAATACCTGATAAAATCGAATACCACCTGTACGATTAAGATTTTAATTCGATCACCCACTTTCCTACATAAGCACATACTATGAAACATAAGCATAAGCACAAAGTCGTTTGACTAATGGAATAATGGTGCATCCACATCGCAGTTATTTTTGCTGAGCAAAATTATAAATACGGTCCGTGTGGTGACGGATTAAAAATACGGAATGTCACCACCCCATATCATTCCATGGGTGTCGTAAGAGCCGACAGAGAGACCATAGATAGCAGAGAACAGCAATGTAAGAGAAGGAAAACTTGATACAAACCCTACACCAACCCGTTTGGCCAGCGTGGTATAGTAGGCCAATTCCTCCTTTCAAAGGAGAGGCCTAGTCCAGGTGGACTGTTAAAGGCTGATGATGATGAATATTTACAAGCACGGAAATATTTAGTAACATTCAATAACATTTAGATTTAGATACCTCGACTGTTTTGTTGTAAAATGTAGTGCTCTAACATACTAAAATGTTACTCATTTACTACAAAGTAGATGCACTTTACGAAGCAGTGTTGCGTTTTCTAATCAAACCCATAGCCACCCTACATCTACGTCAGACGCGTAAAAGCCTTTTCTTTTATCGTCCATTGTTCTTCGCAAAATATATTGTAAGTTAAGTCGGCGTAAATCTCCAAATGACACGCTTTATGTAACACAGGTAGTGATTTTCCCCACGGCGGGTGCTTCCATGGTGTCCCATCAAATGTTTTTATGACTGTTGTTCTTCGTACTTTGGTTTAAAAGTGTATATAATCATCATAATAATTTATAATAAACTTTGTAAGCTTGCAGCTACGTTGTGAGTCCATGAGCAGTTTCGTTTACGTCTGCCATAACTTTTAATTAATTTTATAGGTAAAAACTATTTCTGGCAAATACCATTTTACTTCTACAGTATTAATTAAAGAAGGGCTATTACAATTGTCTCTCTCGCCAAACGAAACAAATGATATTGAGTTTATACATACAGGATGTCACAAGTCCCATCACCTAGCCGAAATCTACTCGTTGTGGACATCATGCCAAGTCATACTAACCAAAAATAATACCTGGGAAACGAATTGCTTTTTAAGTTTTCACATTTTATAACCGCGATTAGAAGCGCGCGCGTGCAATGCTTGAAATACCTACTTACTTATCCGTGGGGTCATAGGGCATCTATGCATATTGGCGGGGTAAATGCATCGATCTTGTACCTAATTAGAAAAATTCTAAACTCAATATCTCCTGAACCAGTAATTTCCCAGGTATGGTGCCGAAGTAAAAAATGTTCGTAGTGATTGGTACAACATGGGATTTCAGTTTTCGTTAAGGGTCTTTTTACATCCTATATACGAGTATTCTAAGTACTACCATGTAGGTACCAGCTGCTCTCTGCAATATGCATTAGCAATATTAGCATGAACTGATTTTATGTCGGTCTGTCAGATTGTATAACGGTCAGAACATGTACGTACTAAATATCCTATGACAACTCACACCAATGACGTATTATAATATAGACGCGCCATACTCCCACAAAGCGGCTCTGAAAAACGGCTACAAATACCAAATAATATATTGTATGAATAAGAAAGAGAAAGTAAATAAATACTACTATAGGGGACCCCTGTTGTTAGAGAGAGATAATTTTAGTTGTTTTTTAAATTCTTACATATAAATTATTGTTACGGAGCGTACAATCACAACACAGGTTCACGTCACGCGTAAATAAACGGAATGGCGGCAATTGCCTTCATTTCAGTTTGCCATTTCAGTGTGCGGGCAACGCATCTATAGTTTTAATTTTTCATATATCTTTGACTCACACACGTTTAACTGATCCTAAAAATAGCAGAGCCTGTAGGTACGACGGCAACCAATTATATTATCACAATCACATATTATAGATAAATTACACTGAGACACAGAATAAATCATTGGGCTCATCTCTCTCATCGCTCAAATATTTGTCTGGGTTGGGAATCGATCGCACGAACTATGGCTTAGCAGGCAGCGTTACTAACCACTACACCAACAGGCCAATCGAGATCAAGTATTGTTTACACGTTTTTAAAGAAATACATACCTACTAGTAATTTTAAAATATCTCGAGGTCACATACCTATCCGAAATTAATTAAAAAAAAATGGCACGTTTGTATTTCACGTTTCAAATCACGCGGGAACACAAGTATGGCGTGTGGCCTATATTTTGGCGGGAACACGTGAAACATGGCCGATATTGGTCAGTTTCGCGCCAAACCGCGCTTAGTCATAGCGAACGATATCTATGACTCAAGCTTTGTCTATAGACAAACAAATAAAAAACTTAACGAACACTGATTAAAAATATTCTACAGGTAAATGTGGTATAGGATGTAGACCACCGAAATACTATTAGAATTAGTTTTTTTTTTATTTATTGTCTCACGCCTGTATCCCCGAAGGAGTAGGCAGAGGTGTAAGTATTACACCCACGTTTTGCCATGAATTTTTAGGTCCCAGCCTATTGCCGTTACCGGGCACATCACCATACTCCGGTCTGCTACTGAGTATTCGGAAAAACCCAGTAACACTTTTGCCCGACCCGGGAATCGAACCCGGGACCACCGATCAGCAGTTGCATACGCTATCCACTGGACCACGGATGCAGCCATTAGAATTTGATTAGGTTGTTGTAGAGCAAGTATTATAGTGGAGAGTCAGATAGCTACACTACCGAGACCCTGTCTCGGGTTCAAATCCTAGACGCGTCGCATACCACATACCACTGATTTTTCGAACTTATAAGCTAATCGCTTGCTAAACGTTGAAAAAAAGCATCATGAAGAAGCCTGCATGGCTGAAAGTTCTCCGTTATTTACTGGAAAAACATGTGAAACTTGCCAACCCGCATTTGGCCAGCGTCGTGGTCTATGGCCAAATTCATTGGTGAACGCCATGGATTCGAACCTGAGACCCTCTGCAACAGAAATTAACCTAGCTTAATTTCTATGCCTTTGCGTAGCAGTCTGTCGGTGTGTCCACTAGGCTAGGTATTAAAACGTAATTTATTTGAAATAAATCTCCGTCAGTCCATGCTGTCATTTAGCTAATAGTATCACAATGGGTACCAATATGTTTTGTAATGTTATGATCGTTAACGTCAAGGTTGCAGCTATAAAAGGACAGGGTTTATATCTAGCAAGTAGCTTAGCAACTGACAAAGTTTATGTCTACCGCAAGTGAGTAGTAATAATTAAACATCGTTATCGAGCGGGTAAAAATGGTGGCAGTGCGGTAGCGCACTACAATAGGGTTGTCATGCGTATGCGTCACGTAGGTGCATACATTTAATAAGCTTTTTCGATTATGTTATATCGTACAATACCTTTATTTAATTAAAATATATTATAGTTTTAAATGTTTTTTTTAAAGTATAGCTATATAGTATTGTATTTTTTTTTCGCATTGTAATAGCTTTTTCACTAATTACTCTTAAATATTTCAATGTACTTTGAAAGTTAAGGCGAAATTATTTTTAAAAATATTAAATTATTATTTCGCAGTCGTCATATATTGGATCAAATTTTTACAAGCATCTATGTTAAAAATATGTTTTAATCTATTCTTTACTTTCATATTTTTGTTGTAATGTTAAAAAGTGTTAACATATTTTTAAAATTGGCAACACTAACATTATGTGAAAAATTAACAATATAAACTTTTCAAATTATTTCACAAGTTTAAAATAAATACGTCTTTGTTATCTCAAATGAAGTCAAAAGGTAATTTTCTTACTTAAAATGTTTTTTTTTTTCAGCAGACATCTTAAACTAACAGAAAGCAGTATAAATAAGTTGTTGGTTATTTATTCCAAGTAGACCTAAATATCTTCAAGGAATATTTTAACAAAAAATATTCAATAAAAAGTAATTGTAAAATATTTATGTGTTTTATTTCAACATTATTTGTAACGAAAAACCTACATTAATTATTTTGTATTGACTTAGTTACGAGTGATTATTAAAATATAATTTAATTTTGATATTTTAATAAGATACACAAGGACAAATTGAAATATAGATTCTTAATTACATAAAGATATCAAGTAATAACATTTAACTATTATTTAAAAAAAAATGTGCATGCTATATGGGTACGCGCGGCAACCCTAGCGTCGAATGCCACGACCTTCACCCGCTGGATAACGATGTTTAGTAATAATATAATATGAGTTAGAACAAGGCTCCAGCAATTTTATGAACGTAACTTTATTATTCGTAATTTTTTGACTGTATCTTTGGCGTACTGGTTTAAGCTACCATCTCGCGTTTGTGTCCATTGGTGTAGGTTAGTTCCACATATCATATTATCTTCTTAATATATAAAATCCTTGCGTTACTGACTGACTGACAGACACGCTACAGCCGAAACTATTGGGCGCACGAAGCTGAAATTTGGCATGTATGTTCCTTGGGGACCGTAGGGGTGCACTAAGAAGGGATTTCCCGAAATTCCCACGGGCTCGGCCAAAATGGGTAAATTTAAAAAAAATGCAGGCGTAGCTGCTGGCGTCCTCTAGTTACCTATAATAATGTTCGATCGATACCCCGCGAATCATGACTTTGATTGATTCAAAAATTGGTGTTCTGGTCTTTGTAACCGTTCGCGTTGGTTGAATATTTGTGAAGTCCTCTGCGATACAGGATTTTTTCCTAGTGCGGGCGTTGCTTTTTTCAACATTACTTTTTTTTACATCTAGCCAGATTTATTCGTAGAACAGGAACATTGGGGTGGACGAAGGGTCAAAAGAGGTGGATATTGCCAGTACCTTCAGCTTTTTTGTTTATCATCGTTGTTGATGGCAGATTGGCCACCGTATCTAGTGTTAGTAAGACTTGATTGTGTCTAACTTATTGGAAGCAATTCTTTCCACGGGGGAAGAAAGTAGAAACGGGATGAATGGAGTAGAGATCTCGTAATTGGGCATTTGAAAATTCTTTTATCGGTTGACAGGGCGGGAGCTTTTTGCATTTATTTTCACGCCATCTCAATGTTGAAGTCACTGTTTTTTTTACCGGACCTGTTATAATTTTATTCGTCTTTTCTGTTTGGTGTTAAATATTCCAATTCTAGCATGAATATCTAATGGTTATTTATCCTCTAGGGATACTGGTTTGTTTCTAATGCATTTTCGTGTTCGCCCTCAGTATTTCTGATGACAAAAAGCGGCCCCTGCTCTCTGAAAGCTGGCAGAGACATCTCCTAAACATAACCCGTTACAAAAAACCATTTTATCAAACTCTTAAAAGCTGACATAACTCTAAATTTATCGAATTTTGGACCAAAATCCACTTAAACACTATGAAGTTCTGCTCTTGTACAGGGTAAATAAGGAAATAACCAACTCGGAACGGTTGAATTAAACGGTCTCTGTATTGACACGATCGGAGATAATATAGACAATGTTTAGACAGTAGGTATGGTCGTGTGCCGACTGACCTCTAATTATTTAAGCTCACACCACTCAGAGCTGACGTAATATACCAATCTACTGTCTGTAACTAAGAATGGCACAAATTGCTATGATATTTTGTATATACCTACAAAATGTTATAGATTCCCAGATAAGAAAAAGAAAAGAAAATGTTTATTTTGTGCCTCACAGCAATAAATAACAGGAAACACAATAAAAATGAAATGAATACTAAATCTAATAGGTACAAGAATTTAATAGAAGAGCATTAGTGAGGCCAAAATTGAAGCCTGCCTCAGCTAATGCTGCGACAAACTTTGCCGCAGCGCTGATATTCTGGCAGGTCCATTGAGTGGCGTCACGGAATCACAAACATAATGAAATAAAAAAATAAAAATAAAAACATACCTATAAAATGAAACTTATGAACATCAAAAAAGATAGAAGAAACTTAGATAGTGTAGATAGACAGGATTCTGTCTGGGTTTTCAGATTTAAGTTTTAATTTCATCTTATTCTTTCTTTAGTTCTAGCAGAGGCAAATGATGACACAAATCTCGCTCTGGGTGAGTGAAGGAACAACAAAGGCCTGGAAAGAAAGATCACTTCATCAGTGCTAAAAAGTGTGACGGCCATTTTTGTTCTGGCTTTGCAATTTAGCTAAACCTCCTCTTAGTTGGAAGAGGAGGTGAATCTACGTTCACGGATGAATATCCGTGAACATAGCGCTTGCAACAGTGCCGAAATATCGGTTACTCGAAACAAAGGTAGGGTAAACTATAGTAATGTTGGCACCCCCCCCCCCATGATTGGCACTCTGCTGAATTATCCTGAATATTAGGAAAATCTTATATTATTATGTCACAGAAATACATTCATAAGTAGGATTAACCTATTTCTTATACACAGAACAAATATTTAAATCTTAACTATGAATCATTTTTACTTAACAACTATTTTAAACAAATGTTAGGAAAATTGCATAAAAAATTAATGAAATGTTTACGTTAGGTAGTTACTTTCCGAAGCGAAAAAAAATATATTTAATTAATTTTACACAAAAGTACCTATTTATTTGTATCTGTTATCTTCATTAAAGCTTAATAAACGTTAGTTTTGCGCTATTAAATAGATGGATCGTCTTTTTCGATACTGCCAATGACTATACTTAAAACTTGTTCAACAACATAGTCATTGGCACATTTTAGAATCATATTTTTTTCAGATTTTTATTTGTTTTCCGTCAAATTCGCATAAAAACAACTTTAGATTTCTTCGCATTTACACCCAACTTACTATGGTACGGTCGTACAGAGATAGCAACCTTTCTCTACAAAGTACCCAGAAATCAGAACAGATATCGCTTAAAACAAAGAACTTAGTAAGTATAGACAAGAATATTACGAACAAGATGCTTGTGAGAAACTAAAACAGGGCTCATTTGCTACAATGTGTCTAAGAGACAAGATGAGCTTCATTAGAAAAATATGCTGAAAGAAAGATATAAAACGTGGTAAATGAACTAAACTTCTCTCAAATATAGACTTATGTAAGAACTATTAGAAGGTTACATAAACATTCATAAATATATATTTTGATTACGTAGAATACATGTATAAAGATCCGGATATCAAATCTTAAGACTGTCTGGGTATCACGGCCTTAGGCCAACAGTGCCAATGATTGTACCTTTTGGGTACTGCCAATAACTATACCAGGGTGCCAATGATTGTACTTTTCTTAAGAAATAAGTTTGAGCACATTTTTATGCTAATAAAACGGCTTTATTAAATACGATGTTTTATTTTTATTAATGCCCATGTAAACACAATTCCGACAAAACCATAGAAAATATTATTGAATTTGTATTTTCCTGAGAATTTGTTACTTAGCAGTAGAAACCGCTTAGGGTGCCAATCATTATACTGTTTACCCTACGTGGTACTTATATATCCCGTAGGAACAGTAAACAGTTATGATAGTGACCACGAAAGTTTAAATTCCTATACAATCCTCTGTTGTCCATTCTTAGAATGATTAAATCAATAAGCTGTAATCACAGTTCGTAGTTTATTATCACTTACAAGTGATAATAAACTACGAAACTAACTACTACTACTATATCATCATCGTCGTAACCACATAAATAGATCTAGCTAGATTATTTTTTGTGGTCCTAACGTAGTCCCGGTTTCATCCAAGGCTCGAACCTTAGTGTCCGATGTCTGCTTTCTTATCTAGCCATTTCTGTCAGTTTTTCACTGTCATCTAACCTCCGCAACCCAGAGCAACCCGTGAGGCCCGCGGTTACACCCGCGTTATTTAAGGCTATTTCTTCGCACTTTTGCCTCATAGTGTGATGTTATATAGCCTATAGCCTTCCTTGATGAATGGGCTATCTAACACTGAAATATTTTTCAAATCGGACCAGTTGTTCCTGAAATTAGCGCGTTCCAGCAAACAAACAAAAAAATTCTTCAGCTTTATATATTAGTATTAGATACTGACTTTGCATCTACTGTCAATGACATTCGTGACAGATGGTAACGACGGCAGCAATATTTAACGGTCAGTGAATTTGATTTGAAAAGTCAGTGGTGAGTACCTTGGCTGTGAACCCGATACAATTTTCGTAGCAGTCTGTCCATATCTCTAATGGTCTATTGCTGCCCTCCCTTAACACATACCACAACCTTAATATTAGGTTTAGATCAATTGCTAAAAAACGGTTTTATTTTAATTTCGTAAGATTCAATAGCAACCTATTGAACTTCACTTCCTATAAGAGTTGCTTAGCTAGGACACAATTGAAACTACCATTAAAGAACCTATTCAAATCATGCACACGAATCTGAAATCTCATAAGGTAATCGATATTATTATATGTATAGGTCTGCCTCCGTGGTCCAGTGGATAGCGTATGCGACTGCTGATCGGAGGTCCCGGGTTCGATTCCCGGGTCGGGCAAAAGTGTTACTGGGTTTTTCCGAATACTCAATAGCAGCCCGGAGTCTGGTGATGTGCCCAGCGACGGTAATAGGCTCGTCCCCTATTACGTGGGACCTAAAAATTCATGGCGAAATGTGGGTGTAATACAGCTCTGCTTACCCCTTCGGGAATACAGGCGTGAGACTATCAATTAATAAAAATAAATAAATATTATTATATCGTGCTTATACCTTGATGTTTTACTTTTTTTCTAACGTGGGCATTGAACCCAATACTTCGAATTCAGAATTAGCGAAATGCCTAAACTCCAGGCCATGTATCGAACAAGCCAATAAATCAATGAAAGGCTAAAAAATTAAAGGTTAAAAAGAATTTACAACAAAGTTGGCGCCATTATTTATTAACATTGTAACAATATTTTTTATGATAATTAGCCGCCGATGTTCATCGATAAGACATCGGATCCTTCGATAAGACATCGGATCCTTCGATACAGGTATACTTGAAGTATTATTTAAGGACGTGCATATCGGTATTAATTTTTAAGTAGAAGTGACATCATGGTGCGACCTTAGGCATTTCGGCTACAAATTACCTAATTATACAGCTTGGAGAGGTAAAGTGGGTATGACATGAATGTTTGTGGCATAATTTGTTGGTATTGAACGCTTTTTTAGACTAGAGAATGCCTACAGCTGCGCCCGCGAATTTTTTTTATTTAACCGTTTCAGCGCGGTCCCGAGGGAATTTCGGGAAATCGCTTTTTATTGCACACCTACGCTCTACAAGAAACATATATTTTTAGCTTCTTGCGCCCCGTGGTTTCGGCTGTGCGTTGTCTATCAGTCATTGATTACCGCAAACAAAATATATTCATTGATTGATTGATGATAAAATGATAAGGTAACGGAACATTGATAAGGTTGCCATGAAGCTGCTCTAAGTTCTAACTCAACACAACTTATAAAGTTATACGAGATTATCTATGACGATACTGTAATCTTGATAAATAAAATTATTACTCTTGATGTTCTTACCACTGGTTTAAAATCTACCTACATGTGAGGGCTTTTTATTGGCATATTGTAAATTTTATTTGTTGTATTTCATAGTTTTAATTAGTACGTCAGCCTTCATTAGAATTAAATAAATAAATAAAACAACATCCAAGTAACGTCGAGGATCAAAAATGTAGTTCCGTGAGATATGAACCGTATACCGGCGAAGGAGTTTTTAAAAATAAAACTCTCGGACTACTGTCCGGCTTAGAGGTTGAAACAGAACTGACTTTATTTTAAAACGAAAGTACAAGGTTTGGTCGGGCGTAATCTAAACAATTCTAATAAAAAGTGTAAGGTGATGCTCAATGAGTGATGACGGCGGTGTTTACACCAACGTAACTCCTCCCCCCTTAAGTGAGAAGCACGCCGAAGACTGCTGGTCCTGTAGCAAGGGCTCTTGTGGCTGGAGCTGCTTGGCTTCGGTCGTTGCTGGTCTTCCCCTTCGGTGAAGATATCGGTGGGTGATGAAGCCTATGGCGGCTAGTGTCATGATCGCATACAGGCATATGGTGGGCCAACTGGGTTTAGTAGCGATGATGACTGTTTCTTCCTTTTCTTGTAAGTTTTTAGTCTTTTCTACTAGTTTGTCTAGTTCGTTGAGCTGAACATTTTCTATTTGTAGATTCAATTGTGAGTGCTTATTCGTTGTGCTGTACTGTGTTCTAGGCAGTGGAACGCTTTCTCTGTTGATGAGGAATTTCTTGTGTGTACGTTGGGTTCTTCTTTCTATGCCAATTGTGCATTGGTTATTGATTGATATCAGGACGACGCCGCTGTATCTTTGGTAGTGTACTTCTTCTCCGCAGGTTGTCTTAATTACTTCTTCTTGTTTCAGGAGGGCGATCCAGCTGTTTTCTTTAATTTGGTGTATAATATTCTCGTTGAATTCTACTGTGGCGTAAGTGCAGTTGTATGGTTTCTTGTGTTGTAGTAATTGTGCAACGCAGTCTTGTGATGCGATGAGTTCTTGTAGTTCCAGGTGATGGCAGATGACGATTTCGTCGGTGATGGAGGCGCATGGCTCGCGAGGATACGCAAACATGTTGCTGCCCAAGATCAGGTAAGGATTTTTAGGTATTAGGATAGAATTGTTTGCTTTCGGGATCGGGTATAAATGGAGTAAACTATAAGGAAGATTAGTTACTAAGGGGATCTCTAACACAAAGTTAATCGATTCATTTGTACTGTATGCTTTGACTACAATAGATTTTTCTATTATATGTATATTTTTCATTGTTGGTGCATAAAGTAACTGCAAATCTTTGAAGCTCATATCCTTTTGGATGCTCGCTAACTCTGCAATAAGATAGCTAGGTTCGACTATACTAGGATGTAGTCGTCCTAGGTGACTGAATGTTATGGCGTTCTCTAAGTTAACTAATCTATCATATACTTGTTGTAAGCATGTTTCAATTTGATTATATATTTGCATGGTATATACTTTATTTTCCATTTCCTGATTTTCTTCTACTAATTTTCCGATCGCTTTAGTTAACTATTTCTGATTTTTAGTAATACTTTCTAATTTACTATGATATTCATTAATGAAATCGGACATTATTCCTAAGGTTTCGCTTTGCTTATTTACTGTTAATTTCCTTATTTCCTGAACTTGGTTTTCTAAGCTAATTGCATCTTCCTGGTCTAGGTTGCCAGTGATAGCTTTTATTACGGATCCTAGTCCATTAATTAAAAGAGGTTTTATTTTAAATCTAGGGATATATGTTCTTCCTAAGCTGAGTTAGGTAGATCCTAAGTAGACTAATTTACTTTCTATCTTATCTATAAGATATTCTAATTGATTTCTAGTAACTAAACTATCTTTATGATTGGATATATTCTTATGAAATAACTTAAATGTATAATAATCTCTACTTACATCTACATATGTAGTATGTGTACAATGTCGCGTATCTTACTAAAGTTATAGGATATAACTAAATGGAATCTTATACCTATCTAATCTAACTCTGATATCTACTTAATGGTAGTCTGTGGTAAACTCAAACGTTCATATTTAGGTTTGAGATATTTTACGCATTAATATTTATTTACTTTTGAATTTCGGCCAATGGTAATTCTTATATAACTGTTTGTATGTTTCTTGTATGCCTCTGTGGATGGTTTTGCCTTCATGATATTTTCTTATCAACTCTATTTGTTCGTTGTTATTTTCTACTAAGGTTACCCTTGTAGGACAACGTATTAGCTTTGGGCCTCTATTGCTGAAAATGGTTTTAACTACCTTGCAAAATATGGGATATAACTCTTCGTTGTAAAAATAACAATGGAATATACGGTTGGGTATAGTATGTTCCTTTAGGAATTTTATAATTTGCTGTTCAGCTTCATTGATAGGGATAAATACGTCTTTAATAACTATCTTGCCTTTGGTTCTGTTGTCTACTCTGTACTCAAAGCCAGGGCATTTTCGAATATGAAACTGTTTTAACTGTCTGTCTATGGCATCTAATATTTCGGGAATTTTATAGTCTAATTGGTTGTCTGAGTCTAACTGAATGGGTTCCGGGGTGTCTATCCGGCTGTCTATTGACTGTGGTGGAACAAATATTGTCGAGGTGTCAATAAGTGTTTCGATGTCTATTCCGTCGAGATCGTTAAACGTGTCACGCGACGTTCCGGGTTGAGGTTCTGTCGATAAGTTTGTCTGATTCTCACTGTCTAATATCATGTCTACTAATTGATCGTCGTTAGTCACAGATTCTATGTCGTTATTGTAAACTATTTGAACACGGGATAATGCGTCGGCGTTCGTGTTTATCTTACCTTTCTTATATTCTATTTTAAAATCATATTCAGCAAGTTTTAAGCGCCATCTTGTTAATTTTGAATTGGGGTCCTTTAAAGTCATGATCCACGTAAGCGGACGATGGTCAGTGTATATGGTAAATTGTTTGCCATAAAGGTACGGACGAAAATACTTAATTGCCCAAACTATTCCTAATAGTTCTTTTTCTATAGTTGAGTATTTTTGCTCTGTCTCCGACAGCGTTCGTGAAGCGTACGCCACGGGTTTGTCTGAACCTACTTTTCCTTGTGAGAGTACGGCACCGAGTGCTACGTCCGATGCATCAGTGGTAAGTATAAAAGGTTTTTCGAAATCGGGGTATTGCAATATAGGTGCATTAGTAAGGACTTCTTTGCATTTTTCGAAAGATTCTATAAACTGCGGGGTTGCTTCTACTTTGGCATTTTTCTTAAGGCATGAAGTTAAAGGCTTTGTAAGTTGCGCGAAGTCTTTAATGAACTTTCTATAGTATCCCACGAGTCCTAGGAAAGATTTTATTTCCTTCTGTGTTTTAGGAAGTGGAAATCGCTTGACAGCTTCTATTTTATCAGCATTAGGCTTAAGGCCTTCGTCTGTAAGTGTATGACCAAGAAACTTAACTTGCTTTTGTAGAAATTCGGATTTATTTAGTTGCACTTTGAGATTATGATATCGGAACCTATCAAATACCTGTCTACATTTTTCTAGGTGTTCTTGTAAGGAAGATGAAAAGATAATAGCGTCATCGAGATACGTTAAAACATTGTCTAATCCTCGCAAGACTGAATCCATTAGTCGCTGAAACGTACTAGGGGCATTCTTCAGGCCAAAGGGCATTCTCATAAATTCGTTATGTCCTCGGTCTGTACTAAAAGCTGTTTTCTCAATATCTGAAGGGTCCATCTCCACCTGATGGTAGCCAGATGCAAGGTCTAATGTGGTAAAATACTGGGCACGTCCTAATTTATCCAGGATATCATTGATGTTTGGTAGCGGGTATTTATCTTCAATAGTTCTCTCGTTAAGCCTACGGTAGTCGATAACTAACCTCCACTTTTGTTGGCCAGTTGCGTCTATTTTCTTAGGCACTATATGTACTGGACATGACCAAGGTGAGCTACTTTCTCTAATTATATTCTGACGTAATAATTCTTCGATCTGTTTTTGGATTTCCTGCTTTTGTTTCGGCGCTTGCCTGTAGTTACGTACAAAGATGGGAGTGTCGTCAGTAATTCTAAGTTTATGTTTAACCTGATGGGTAAAGGTAAGTGGTACATTTTCACAGTAAAATATGTCGCGATAATTATAGCATAATCTTTCTATTTCACGTCTCTCTTCGTCGTTCATGTGTTCAGTTCTAAGTCTGCTAAGGTTATTCTTAAGTAACTGGTCTAACTCTCTACTAGAATGCAATGTATTAATTGATGAAACCTTTGAAAAGCTATCTGGAAATGGTTCCTTTTGTAGTGGTACTAACTGTACTTTATAGTTGTTAATTAAGCTAACTTTACTGTCTGACTTATTTATAACTGATGTTGTAAACATTCCTGATTTTACGGATACAAATGCAGAAGGGAATACTAATCCGTCACTGGTTGTTTGTTCAATTAATTCATAGTCGCCTTCTCGGTAATTGCATAAAATATAAACAATCTGTTCACACTGTGGCTCTATTGTTGTATATGATTTCATATCGCCCTTTATTGGAATACAAACAACGTCTGTTCTTAACGTCATATCTTTCATGTCGATTCTACAGTTTAAAGCTCTTAATAAGTCAACACCTAAGAGTCCGATGAAGTCTGGGTCAAAGTCAAACAAAAGAAACTTGTGAGTATAGTCGCAATTGAAGAGTGAAGGAAGTTTTATATAAACAACGGTATCGTGTTTAGTTATACTATGCGCCGTCTTTATGAAGTGTATTTCACGCTCAAAGTGGGCATTGTTTTCTAATATTGCGTTAGGTGATATGAGTGATTGCGTCGCGCCAGTATCGATTAAAAAGCGACCGCCTAATTCTCTAATGTAAATATATGGTAAGCGGTTACGATAATGTAAATTAATGAACTCTAAATCGTGACATTCTTCTAAACAATCGTCTGGTTCAGTTTGGAAATTTATGGGTGCATAAGGCACGGGTTTATACACAACGGGAATAGGTCGGCTATTATTGTTATTCTTATGTGTACCAGGTTGGTACATAGGTTGCGTGTTAGGTACCTGACGGTTTAATTGTCTTTGCGGCTGTTGCGCACTAAAGCTAGCGAAACTAGGTTGTGCCATCTGTTGAGACCTATATGGGTTAACGGAAGGTGGCTGAAAACGGTAATTATTATTCTGATTCGGGTTAGGCCTAGGTGCGTTAGGCTTCGACCTAAAATCTACTGATCTTTTATTTTTTAACTTAAGATCCTCCTGTTTAGCTAGGACGATAACCTGCTCTAAGGAATCTGCCTTTTGGACTTTTACGCTTAGTGCTAAGATCGGGTCTAGCTGGTCTAAAAATACATTGATAGCCATTTTTTCATAGTAATCCTTTTTGGTTTGATCTAGGTGAATCAAAATGTAAGTTAATTCTCTAATTTTATCTGCAAAACTATCTATATCTAAACTTAATTTTCTAATATTCATTAGCTCCTGAACTACCTGTACCTCGTCTCGGAATTCGCCGAATCTACGGGTAAGTATGGCCTTAATATCTTCCCAACTATTAAATTCAGTGCATTCTGATAATGCTTCTACTGCTTTGCCTGTTAGCTTATTCCTAATCAAGCATGCTATGCTTGGATGCTGCCTATTTTCTATAAGCTCTAAAGCATTCTCTACGCTTTTAATATAAAATGCTAGCGTTTTCTTGTTGCCGTCGTATGCGGGCAAGAAAAAGGATAAAGTTTTATAGTCGATTTCGACTTTTTCTTCTTTTACAGAAATGTCTAACTTCTTTTGTTCATGAGCCATTTTAGCACAATGAAAAATACACAAATTCACACAAAAAGTATAAAAATACAACAAAATAGCTGTAAAAAGTGGAAATCACACACAAAATACAGTACACATAAATCAATTAACGGTGTAGAGTTTGATACACAGTTAATAAATAAAAATATAGGAAAGATCTCGGGAGAAACAGAGGTTGATGCTTACCCCACGAGCATGCCGATGCTAGGCTGAGTTCTGCTTCCTCGCCGGTTTTCTTCGCCGCTTTTCCGCCGGTTTTCTCGGTTGACCGTAGGAACTTTGTGATCGCGTCGCGGATGTACCGGAAAAGAGATTCGGCAACCGTATAACAGACACGATCCTACCGACTGCGCCAGATATGAACCGTATACCGGCGAAGGAGTTTTAAAAAATAAAACTCTCGGACTACTGTCCGGCTTAGAGGTTGAAACAGAACTGACTTTATTTTAAAACGAAAGTACAAGGTTTGGTCGGGCGTAATCTAAACAATTCTAATAAAAAGTGTAAGGTGATGCTCGATGAGTGATGACGGCGGTGTTTACACCAACGTAACTCGTGTGCACCTGAAAAAGTAAACGCAAAATAAATAGACATTTCATTTCAGAATGTTGCAGAAGCCTTTTACAATCAGCAATATTACTATTTACCATGGGATCTAACTTAGTATCCTAGCATTGCACTTAAAATGTTGAACTGACTACAAGAGGAGGTTCTCAACTCGATGGTAGTTTTATCTGATTACGGTTGTTTACGATTAGGACTTCAGAACTTTTTACTTACTGATTACGATCATACGATTTTGATGATTACTTGAATGCAGTAGCTTCTCTTGTTGTCACATTTAATGATCAAGATTTGACAAGTAGATAGTTTTTGGCTTATCCTATATCCTAATGCGTGATGAAGTCGTGTTTTTAAAACGAAGTTTCCACCTTAACTTTATGAAATTGCATTTGGTGTGTGTTCTGTGCACTGATTTGCTCAAAAGTTGTATTAAACTGTTCATCTGTTCAAATTACATTGAAATCCAATAATGTAAGCCTAGTTGATAAAAGATAACAAAAAATTTTACATTTTTATTATAGCTTTATATGCAATTAGGTGTAAACTTAGCGGACAATATTGAGTAAGTAGGTACCTAACGATTCTGCGACTAAATTGACCAATTTCGTGTTTCAACCCTAAAAGTGACACATGTCACTTCAATCGACGCACGTGTCCCGTCCAACACTAAAATTAATTTAACAATAAACAATCATTATGCTCTAACAACTAATTTGTATCGGAAATCATTACACAGCAAAATTTTATTAATTGTTATTATAGACCGATGATTTTGTCCATACGCCCGTGACATTAGGGGCAATGATTGGCCCAACATGTTCGTTTTGACATTTTATGACTGTTGATAATGACAGTGGTAATGACAGCGTGTCCGGTTGTGTTTTATTGATTTTGTAACGTATGACGGGTTCAACAGACGGTCGAAATTAATTGTCAATCAGTGAAAAATCGACGCCCTTTCGACGCCAGATGTTTTATAAAATCTTGTTAACGAACGCCCGCCGGGATAAAATAGGTGTTGTTAATTTAATACGACAGTACCTGGATGACCGGTCATGATAATCTCGTACCCCTTCGAGGATACAGGCGTGAGTCTATAAATTTTATAGACTCACGCCTGTATCCTCGAAGGGGTAGGCAGAGGTGTAATACTACACCCACATTTCGCCATGCATTAAGCATTTTTAGGTCCCACGTAACAGGGGGCGAGCCTATTGCCGTTACCGGGCACATCACCAGACTCCGTGCAGCTACTGAGAATTCGGAAAAACCCAGTAACAATTTTGCCCGACCCGGGAATCGAACCCGGGACCCCCGACCAGCAGTCGCATACGCTATGCACTGGACCGCGGAGGCAGTCAGTCAGATTTATAAATATACAAGAATTTTTCGTTTGAAGGAATTAGATCTGTTCAATTGTAATTTAGTCGCTTATACATATATGATATAGTAAATTTTTACATCTTTGTAGTAGATTGCATAAGTAGCAAATTAATTAGGGTTACAAATAACTGGCTGCACGCGACTGTCAAATGCCAGTGCCGAGGTCTCGGTAGCAACTGCCAGGTCGGACTCGGTTGCAAGATTGTCAGTACCCTCAACTGTCCTGACAAGCAAGGTCAGATGGTAGTATTGCCGTGAAAATTCACAGATAGACATATTTCGATGGACCTATTAGAAAAGCAGCCCGTAATTCACTCATACACAATTGATGATACTGATTTAGCCAGGACGCGTATTTACAAAGCAAAATTAGAGTGAAAGTGCAAACTGAACTGGCTTAGCTTTTGTTTGACAGAAACTTGACGAAACCCTATTCTATTCTAGTACAGAAATTAACCGAAATCGCGTAGACTTCGTAAGATAAATTCATTCTAACACTGCAGCCACAAATGCTATTCAATTTGGGTCTAGGTTTAGGACCACAATGTGCCTAGTGCCTAGTTTTGGTTGGTTAGGTGCGACTGTATGTAGGTAATTCAAGTAACTAAATAGGTTATGTTAGGTTCTCTTTTGACCCTTAACCCAAAAATAGGAGCCCCGCGAAGCAGGGCTCCGTCAACTTAGTTTATATTATATTATATCAGTAAGTAGACTTTATGTCCAATTAAATAGTTTTTAATAAACTAAGTTGACGGAGCCCTGCTTCGCAGGGCTCCTATTTTTGGGTTAAGGGTCAAAAGAGAACCTAACATAACCTATTTAGTTACTTGAATTACATACAGTCGCACCTAACAAACCAAAACCATGTTTGAAAATATCTCGACGAAGGCTTTCTATTTGAGTGAATATGCATTATACAGTACTAGGTTTTGTACGTATTTTCTTTGAAAATATCAAGGCCAAAAGCTTATCCATTTGAATCAATTCTTTTACTGAGATAGATTAGGTATTGTCGAGTAATATGCATAAACAAAAGCTCTTCTATTAGAGTCCGACTCGTGACTCAAATAGTATAAGCCTTTGTAAATACGCAGCCAGGACGGATGACATTCGTGATTTAGGTATTATCATAGACAGCCAATTGACTTTAGGTACCTACAACATAAGACGAATAGTATTGAAAAGTACAAGTACCATATTATTTTGTTTATTATACCTAAATGTATGTGTTATATTATAGGTACTGTGCAAAAAATGATTTTTGTAAATGTCGCAATGCTGCAATGCGATGCTGCAATACCTAATGATAATGCTTTAATTTTTGAAGCTACTTTGGCTCACACAAAGCAGAGTTTTTCTTTTCTTTCTGTTCTGTCAAGAGTCTGTCTCTTGACAGAACAGAGAGGGACTACTTTAATAGGATATGCTTTGTGCCTCTTATTTATAAATACCTCAGAGTTGTTTAGCTACGACGTAGTTTCTGATAGGTAGATCCTCGCTATCTGCTAGATAAATAACAGGACTAAATACATGTTTTTGACTTTTAAGAATTTAAATAATGATACTTAAATAATGATTTCTTGGATAAGACCGATTGAAATACCTACATAAATGCAAATACATATTAAAATTAAAAATTGCTTCACTGAAACGAGTTCTAAAGCATAATTACAAAATCAATTATTTTACTTCAGTTAATAGTAGATCAATAAATTGTCTCATCTGTGTATGGCAGCTTCTCTGAAGCGCGCCAAATTTACTACTAGGCATATCCACAAAACAGCTGTTTGCTCATTCAAGAACATCAGGTAACCATCAATAAATATAGCAATAAACTATAAGTGGCACGAAATATTACTTCTTTGTTAACAAACCATAAAACTTGAATAATAAAATTAAATAGACAACTTTTCTTTTAATTTATCCTCAAGTGACGAAAAGGCATAGTTGCCAATAACATTTTTTTTTGGTTTAGACCGTGATCTTTTTTCAAATTATTGCATTTATCTGTATCGAGTATTGAATGAGTGTATTGCGATTTTTTTTCAGTTCATTCATCTTAGGGGCGTCGGGATAGCGGAAACGGACACAATAAGTACTTGCTCCGCTTTGGCTTCCGGTACAGTCGCGCGGTCGAGTGATAGAGACTTCACCTGCCTGGGATATCTTTTTTTTTAAATGATGAGTCCTTTTGATTTTGGAAACGATACTGAGGTATCCAAATTAATGACGACATAATAAAACCAGTAAGTTTGTTGATATCCCTTTTAGTTTTAAAACTTAAATTTGAATCAGAACCTGCAAAATCTGTAATTTTTTAAGGAAATACATAGCAACGAAACTGAAGGAAATAAGAAAATTTTATGTTCCTTAAGCCAAGTAATTTCTTACAATACAGTTTAGATTACGTACTATCTACTCGTTGATATGATTTAGAACAAAACAATTGTGGGAAAGTAATTTTTACGGCTTTTTTATTTCTATACGTTGACTTGCAGCTATCAAAATGTACCTCCTGTTATAGTTTTAAAAAAAACATATCGTCATAATATTAAATAGGTACAAAATAAAAAATATAAAGTGCTTCATAAATTAAATTTTTAAAAAGCACTAGAGCGAAAGACATGGGATTAATGATAAAAACCACGAAACTATAAATTCACTTTCTCACAGTCTGACTAGTGTGCTCGCAAGTACGTTTTAGTGTTACCTGTGCCAGTCGGAAGTGGCGTATTGTCTCACGCCCCGCGCCTGTGACGTGCACTACAAGTTCTTTTTTTGTATTTGCGCGCCATTCCCCCAATGTTTCGCAATTCCAAGTTTATGGTACAACAAAGTGCCGGGATGTTATATTGTTGTTTGACGTTTTGTTTCTATTTTTGAATAGGTGTAATGTAGAAGTGCGTGAAATTAAGAAGGTCTAGCACTTTCAAGTGTTTTATGATGTCCTTCATTATTAGTAGTCATTGTTCTTCTGTGGGCGAAAGGTCCTGAGTTAGATATCCAACTTTCTTTTGGTCATACTTAGTTCCTTTTGATTAAGATGCAGCAGGCCTAACGGCAGTGCTGTAAGTTGGTATACGACTACGCATATAATTATCTACTTGCAGCACTGCACTAACAACGCACTTTACGCAATGGTTAAAAAAATCTTTGAATGTTGAGCCCGCTTTCATCTTGGAGCCCAGAAGAGGTTGGAAATAATAAACGTGTTTGACCCGTGGTGTCCTTTCCTTCGTCACCATCTGGTTTTTTATGGGTCACAGAAAGTCACCGTCACAAAAAGTCACACCTTGTAGAGCACCAAAAGCTGTGGGTTCGGGTGTTATGAATATCGATGATAGTAGTAGGCAGGTAGAATTTGTTACCCTTAAATAAGCTGCCACTGGTCAATACTATCCAACATGTTAAGGTCTTAGTCCATTTACACGACTCGCCTCACACACAACCACGGAAGAGAAACACACAACCAACAACATGGTCAACCAGACAACATTTAGCACACAGCGTGCTGTCTTCTAATTTATGTGCCAATGTAAAGAATACCTAAAGAGCAATACTTAATACCCATCATCATCATCCTAGCGCTGTCCCGGTTGCGTTCCAAAACCTACGCCTTGGAGCCCGTGGTCCGCTTTCCGGCTGTGCCTCCTCCACTTCGAACGGTCTTCAGCATCCCTGGTGGTTAGTTGATTGGCACGCATATCATCCCTTACGACGTCAAGCCAGCATTTCTTTGGCCTTCCCCGTTTACCGCGGCCCGGCGGAGGTAGCATGGCAAGACAATTATTACCCACGTAAGGTGCCGGTTGACGTAAGACGTGGTCACACCAGCGTAGCCGACGCTCTTGCACTTTGTCAGCAATGACACGGACATGAAGGCTACCCCGGATGCGGGAGTTACTAAAGCGGTCCTTCCGCATGACTCCACGCATCCAGCGCAGCATGTTCATCTCCGTGACACGCAGACTTGCTTGTGTCGCTCAGGCACAGACCATTTAACAGGACAGGTCTAATGATGGATGTATAGTCCTGTCCCTTGAGCTTAACCGGCATTTTGGAGTCACATATGACACCGCTCACCTCGCGCCATTTGGCCTAGGCTGCCGAAATGCGTGCCTTGACGTCGCAATCGATGTCACCAGACGCGTGGAGTACTGATCCTAGGTACTTGACCAGGTCCTTTCGCTCGGCAATGTCTCCGCCTATGCGAATTAACGCGGGATCTGTACTGTTGCTTAAAGCCCATATTGGAATGATAATATTTTGGTTGGGTGTGAGGCGAGTCGTGTATGTAGGCTAAGACCTTAAGGCATGTTGGCATCCTTTGAAATCTGTTCAAATATAGGATAGAAGTACAAGGGATCCAAAATGTTATATGTCCTATATCTCCTAACAACGCCTATGCACATTTAAAGATGATTGGTTGTGTAGTTATAGCGTGAAAGTGTAATACACAAACAAACTCAACTTTGCAAATATATTTTAGGCTAAATTTTATTAAATATGCATTTTTTGCCTAGCTTTGGTGATCCGGTCAATCAAATCAAACTTACTAATTAATTACATATTATGTCTCTTGGTTTGCTGCAGTATATCGTTAGTGCAATTTATTTTTCCTATGAGTACAAAACAACAAAAGCAACTCGTACAATCAATAATTATGTGTCACTAATAATGATCTATCTGCCATCTTGGCATAGATAATGGAGCTCTTATTATTCAGATCAGCTAGCTTAAGACAGATGTTCCACCGGGTTTCCTTTGCAACAGGTTCTAGGCAGATAATTAAGATATTGATCGGACAATAGTAGATCGTTAAAGCAATCCTTCTTTGGATCTAAGGGTGAGATTTCTACCTAGAACGAGTAGGTATAAGGCTAAGACGACGTCGCTATACTATCTTAGGCTTCCCTTGAGCACAGTCTTTATACTGTGCCTTGAGTGAGCAATACGAATATATGTAGATACCTAATGTACAAGATAAAATAAATATATAAAAGCTTAGTAGACGACATTTATGCAAAACTTAGTTCCTGTCAAATGTAACTTTGAATTATAATTTAAATTATGACTTCGCCGGCGGCACTATTAGGTACCATATTTTGTATTAATCGAATTAATTTTATATGCAACATATCGCACAGAAGCAGAAGTTAATGCAGATACACCGACCTTATACTTAATTGAAATAGCCAAATGCTAACAGCTGTTCCTTCAACGATTCATTCATTCGGATAAGTGTTCAATCGTGACGTAATTTCCGAAAACATTCTCTATTTAAATATTCAATCATTCATTTTTATTTACACCTGGCCACTAATAGTGTTCCTTCCTTCCTAACAATAATAAGTTAAGCACGACACAGTTCTTTAATAAAATTTATGGGCTTTAGACGCCATAGTCGATATATGCGGGCACTTGGAAGTTTAACGGATTATATACAGATGTTCTCGAACACCTTTACTTCTGAAGAAGGACGTTCAATGATTTTTGAGTGGGTGCGGGATGATTGTGTGGAATTTGTCTAACCGAACTTTTGAAGTAAGTATATCGAGAGCTCGTAGCAGAACAAATCCTTAGGCATGTGTGCTGAATCATATCAGAACCTACTTATGTTATGAAATAAAAAAAGTATTATTTCATAACCCAGGGTAGCCGATCTGGATAGTCGTTCAAGGCGCTCAAAACGCTCAAGCGTAATGATTTTGCTCCAACCTATTAGTATAATACATTATTACCTACATAAATGTAGGTAATAATGTATAATGTACCCTGGGTTATGAAATAATACTTTTTTTTAGCGGCGAGTTACGAACACAATAGGTACAAGCCGCTGACTTGATAAGTGTGTACTATGAAGGAAAATAAGATACTATCATCATGGTCCAAGCGTTATCCCAGTTACATCGAAGACTTTTCGCCTTGGAGCCCAGAGTTCGCTTACGTTTTGCTCAGTCTTCATGGCGTAGTCATACTTCATTCTAATTATACATAGAAACTAGCTGACCCGGCAAACGTTGTTTTGCAAAATTTCTTTTTTTTTTTTTGAAAAATAGATGTTGGCCGATTCTCATAGATACCGGATAAGCACAAAAAATTTCATCAAAATCGGTCAAGCCGTTTCGGAGGAGTATGGGAACGAAAACTGTGACACGAGAATTTTATATATTAGATAGTAGCACGAGCATAAATAAAGGCATGTCAAGCTGTATAAGAACTGAAAGTGGCTCTAATTAGATTTGACAGAATATAAGAAAATGAGACAATAATTATTGTGTACGTTATTCTTATAACGCCTACATGCGTCTGATGTCCTTTAGAGTGTTTAGGTACCTATAATAGGGCAGGAATGTAAAAATATCGTTAATCCCAAGATTATCCCAAACATGACGATGATTAGTTGATGACACTTAAATTTCGAACCCTAGCTGTCGAAAAAAGCTAGTAGGCAGAACAACACTGTCACCTAGACAACAACATTAAAAAAAAAACTAAAAATAGCTTGACAAACAATAACACGAGTGTGTGACCTTATTAATATGTATATGTGAGTGCTCGTGCGACGTATCATGTGTGGTTGACCGGATCCAAGTAATTGTGATGCGTGAGTGAGGCTTCCTGCATCGGCAGTGTTGCCAAATATGGCACCAAATGAGACACTGTCAGGCCTAAAAATTATATTTATGTGTGACTAAGCAGGATTCGCTCGCTTCGAATATGCTAATTTGCTAGAAAAGGTGAATAGGAATAAATTAGGTAATATCGTTTGTTACGATATGAAATTTCGTTTTGTTTCAGAGATTTCGCATTTAATTTAATAAATTGAGTTTTATCAGGTAGGTATTATGGGAAATGGAAATATAATGTGTTGGCACCATTAAAATTTTTATACTCCTCTATTTTTCCTGTATGATAGAGATAGACCACATCGTACCATCATTAACCTCCTAGCGTTATCCAGTTGCATCCTGGGGACCACGGCTTTACAGATTTGACTGATTATTATCTTTGCCAAAGAGTGAGTGCCTGTCTGACCTCCGCAATCCAAAGTGATAGCGATATTCCATGGTTTAGACTCGTGCCAGTTTTCTCAGAGGTACTGACTGTCTAACTACTGCCTAAGATCTTCATTACAGTTGGGACCGAAAACTAAACGTGCTCTCCGAGGCAACGTGCTCCAGGCGAAAATTAACAATTCAATACGCACAGAACCACGAAAAGTCAGTGATGCGCGCTGTGGATTCGAACCCGGGTCAATCATGGCAATCTGTTAGTATTTCCACTTGACTATTGTTGCTAGAATTGAACATATCGTATAATACGATAATTTTGATCACGTAATGAAGCTTTTAAAGCGAATTAAGTATTTAGTTATTAATTTATTGCCGACACGTGTCGGTCGGACCAATGACAGCTGTCGCTTTTGTCATAGAGCTGATAGAGCATCCTACACGTGCCTTCAGTATCGCTTAGTAGTCTGTGGTGCCTTCACAACGAAGGCGCGCGTGCTCACGACTCAAGCCACTTAGTTTGTAGGTACTGTAATCTAATTCATGTTATCATAAATCATAATATACAATGCTTAAACGTCTATAAATTAAGGTCCGTCTCAACTTCAAGGGACTTCTTCCCGTGATCCTTGCACTCAGTTACCAATACAATTCGTTAGTTGGATCCAGTTGATTAAACAGGGCATCTTGTGTCTTACTTATTTGGTTGTAGGTACAATTCTAAGATCTGTATAAAAGGAAGTCATGATATTTACAAGATTTTAAATTACTTAAAATTACACAAGAACGTTAAGAACTACTTCCTACGTAGATAAAACACAGGAACTATCATGGGTCTTGTGTCTTTAAGAATATGGTAAAGCTGAGCTAGCTTCTTTGAAGATGGAACCCTGTTTACATTTTAGGAAAGACGATATTTGCGTAGGCGTTAAAACGAGCAGAGGGTCTAGTATGAGTTTTGCACTCGATCGTCACGGTGACGATACGCTAGTCGACGGGAACAATTTCCATACATCTTCTAAAAGCGCCCCTAACGGAGTGTAGCGATCGATAGAGTCCGCTAGGGGGCGCATTTAGAAAATGTATGGAAATTGTTCCCGTCACCTAGGCTATCGCCTCCGTGACGATCGAGTGCAAAACTCATACTAGACCCTCAGTACGCACTGATTTCGAATGGACCTCCTATCTGAGCGCTGCCTGACATTACAGATACCTATCTGTAATGTCAGGTGTCTTACTTACTTTACTACCGTTTAAAATAAGCGCATGGCACCGTATAGATTGGATCATTTTATTATGCTGTATAAGGGGCTGAATTATGTCATGAAGCATGGAGGAGTATTGTGTAAGCTCTCGCTGAAAACCACTGGAAACTGTCTTTCATTCTGAGCTTCGACACGATAGGTAGAACGAGATTTTTGGTGGTTGGGAGGAAATAAAACAACCTTATACCTAACAAGAGGAGCAACTACGCCTGCACATTTTATTTAGGTAGGTAACCGTTTCTTTCTGATCCTGCGGGAATCTCTTCTTAGTGCACTCTCACCTTCTTGCGCCCAAAAGGTTTGGATGCGTTGCGTCAGTCAGTAACGCAATAATTTTATATGAATGTATAGATAGCAGCTTGTCCTTTACTTTATAGATAGCAGCTTGTCCTTTACTTTGTCAATGAATGCTAAAAAAAAGCTAATGGATTAATTGGTAGCAAAGATACCTAGTCCAACGAGAAGTTATACTTATTTAGATCGACGACCATATTGCGCCGCACTAATGAAAATCTAAGTGCACGCGACACTCATTTTAACAGTAAAATCATTGAACTGTGAAATAAAAATCATTGTTTTTTTTTTATTGGTAACGATACGCACCCCTAATGTTACTGTACCGCACAATTCAATGGCAAACTAGGTAATTTATCAAAATAACGTACAACATGAAAATAACCAATCATCGTGATTACATGTATTTTGATTATTAATTATTGTATTTCTATTATGGCACAGAGCACGCGACCACAGGTAATATCCTGACTTTTTTACAATGGCATATGGCGGACATAATTTTGGCGGGAGCGAAAATATGTTTCAAAAGCAATATGGCGTTTTGTTCGCGGTAATCCGTTTAAAAGATTACAATGAATTAAGTTCTTACCTACGTTTCAAAATCCAAGGAATTATAATACATCTTTGAGTATTAAGTTAATTGTAACATATTTTTGGATTTTCTATAAAGACGCCGCGGATGTATTTCTTCAACTTATAAAGTTAAGAAGGCAACCGTCTTTTTAGTCTTTTATAAACAGCCTACCTACTACTATAATATTGTACTACATTGATTATTTTGCTGTACTGATACGTAGTAGTTTAGAAATACTGCCTCTGTGGTCCTGCGGTAGTGTTAGCGACTGCGGATCATGAGGTCTCGGGTTCGATTCCCGGGTCGAACAAAAAGTGATATTCTGATTTTCTGTTAGGGATTATCCAATAGAAGTCCGAAGTCAGGAAGTTGGCGGTGTTACACCCTCGTGCTTCGGAAAGCACTTTAAGCCGTTGGTCCTGCGCCAAAACTCTCTCCGGTCGTGTCGCATGTGGCGTCACATCGGACTATGAGAGTTGTGCAGTATTATTTTGTCCCACACAGTTGGCAAGTCTTATAAAAAGACAAGGCCGGAACAGGTCGGGATCAATTTTTTTTAGTTAGGAAATAAATAAATAGGCAAATGATTACCTACTGCGTGTTGTGGGTTCGATCCAAAGGTGGCATGGTACGGTCTATCTACTTGCGACGATTCTGGGCTACCTTTGCGTTTCTATGTTTATAAAGGCTCTTTTAACAAAGTTATAATCCCTAGGGACAACAAACATAATATTACCAAAATCTTTGTTTGCTATTAGCTTTTGAGAGATAGTTTAAGCTGCAGCATGTTAGTATTTATCCTAAAAACAGAACAAAACATAAGTATATAAACTTGCAGTTTTTAAAGCATAGGTACTTAGTTTAGTACTAATGTTTATCTAATGTTATTTTGATTTGACCTATAAACTGTATAGTTGAGCTCTTTTGCTCTGCGCGGCCAAATCTATTTGAGTAACCTAACAAGATACATAACGAACCGAATCTCGGGAGATGCGAATACTAGGTAGGTTACAAACGCTTCTTCAGGTGCGTACTTCTTGACTCTCTACATACAGGGTGTCACAAGACCCATCACCAAGCCGAAGTCTACTCGTTGTGAACACCATGCCAAGTTATACTAACCAAAAATAATACCTGGGAAACGTTTTTTTTAAGGTTTCTCAATTTTTAAACCGCAATTAAAAGCGCGCGCATGCAATGCTCGAATTATCTACTTATGCATGGGGTCATAGGGCATCTAAAGAACATATATTATTGGCGGGGTAAATGCATCGATTTTGTACCTAATTAGAAAAATTCCATACTAACTTTGAGCCTCAATATCTCCTGAACCAGTAATTTGCCAGGTATGGTGCCGAAGTAAAAAATGTCCGTAGTGATTGATACAACATGGGATTTCAGTTTTCGTTAAGGGTCTTTTTACACCCTGTTTTTTAGGCTAACATTACCAGTATTACCACCTCTCTCTTTCATACGCTCTATTTTAGCGGCTTTTCGTCGTCATTAGGATGCTAAAATTCCGTTTGGAGTTCTTACTTCTACTTTACAAATCTTTTGCAGTTCGTCTCCCCAGCGCGAATCTTGCTAGCCTTCTGAAATTCGCCGACTATTAACATTTATCTGAATAGTTGGAGGGTACAGTTAACTTCTTTAGTTGGTTCGTTATCTGGAGTTGTGTATCCTACTACTGTATAAAAGCAATAGATGTGGTACCTACGTAATATGGTGTTCGTTATTCTTTCTCGTAAAAGCTACTGCAGTGGTTTATTAAAACATAAAACTTTGCAGTAATATAGGATATAAATGAGAACAGCACAGCCTTTTATCCTGATGACCCACGTGAGCGAAGCTGCGGGCAAAAGCTAGTTAGCTATAAAGACACATTTACACCGATTTTAAACTTTCGCGATTTGTACATTTTCTTTACGCGGTTGAAACGTAGGAGAATAACCGAGGTATTTATTTATGCCTTTGAATAAGTCAATTATCGCGACTAAGACCCGCTGAATAATATTGTATGACATTTATACCGCGAAACAGTCGCATGACACGCGGCTCCCTTGCCACAATAATAAATAAATTGTCAACAATACATCATGATCCATCACTCCTATTGATAATAACAGTTCGTGTCTCGTATTCTAATAATAAATAACGCACATGCTGTGGTGAGATGTGAGGAATTTGCGAAACGGTGTTAAGAGAGCAACCCTTGCTTGTATTGTGTGGAGCAGATGTTGGGATCAATCCACCGGTTTTTGTGGCCCGCCTTTGTGGGCGATAGAGTAGTGTGGATAAGCCGAATGGCGCATAATTTTTATTTTCGTGTAACATTATAATAATAACAACGTATTAATAACAATCGATAACGAAGTGGGTGTTCATTGTGTCCGTTAATTGTATGTTTGTAAAGTTCCCTGCGACACAGGATTTTAGTCCTAATGCGGGAGTTATCTTTAAAAAAAAAAGGAAAAAAAGAAAAGTTCGCGCAGTGACGGATGAATACAAAGTGTCTCACAACCCCATTTTATACACAGTTGCGCGCGAGCTGTCGAGGCGAACGTACAAACGAGTACTCTGTATCGCATAGCTAAAATTGACGCGTTATTTAATATCTACCTACATGTTTTTCATATTGATTATTTATGTTAAATATCAATGGATACAATGAATAGTGTTGAATTTTGTGACTCAAGTGGGAGTGAGATAATGGATGAGGAGATGACGGAGAGTGAGCAACAACTTAATTTTCATATGATTGAAGAGATGCGGGAAAATATGGAGCGAGAGCAACAACTTACACAACTTACTTTAACAAATGAGATGGCGAAGAAGAAAAATGATGAAGAAAAACTTGGAGAGAAGAGAGGAAGACTGAGCGATGAAGAAGTCATAGAAGAAGATGGATTTGTCACAGTAGTAAGAGGGCATAAAAAACTAAACCGAAATAACTCAAATAGTATCCAACTATCAAATGAGACTACCGAGATAAGCAGTTGTATAGTATGTGTGACGGGAAAGGACGCGTTACCGAAACAGTTTGGAATGGCCAAACTCCTGCGGTCATATAATATAGAAAATATATTGAAGATGGTTTATAAATCTACGACTAGAGTCCTTATTCATTTTGAGCATAAAGAAAACGCAATAAAATTACTTAATTGTGAACCATTTAAAAATCTTGGGTATAGAACACAGATGACGGATGAATCTAATTTATGCTATGGAATCATAAGACAAGTTGATTTAGAGATGGATGAAAAGGAAATCATTGAAAATATTAAATGTGATTACGAAGTTATTTCAGTAAAGAGATTAAGACGACTATCTGACAGTGGAGAATGGGTTGACTCTGAAACCATAAGAGTATGTTTCAAAGGTACCACTTTACCGCCGTACGTACAAGGATACGGTTGTAGGTTTAAAGTGGAACCGTATACATTCCCTGTGTCTCAATGCTCAGGATGCTGGAGGTTTGGGCACCTATCAAGATCATGCCCAGTGAAAAAGCTTATATGCCCCAAGTGTGGAGGTGACCATCCCAATTGTGATACTACTCGATACACATGTATTAACTGCAAAGGACCACACATGGCCATGTATAAAAAGTGCCCTGTCTTTCTAAAAGAAAAAGAAATAAGAGAGATAATGACTAACCAAAGTTGTACGTACCGCAAGGCCTTAGAATTATATTTTAAAGACAAGGAAACCTATAACACTAATAAGAACAGTATAACAACAGACAATACCAATAACAACAACCTTTCTCAGTCCTGCATATCACATGATACTCAGAAAACATCCTACAGAGATATCTTAATCACTGAAGCAATTGTACACAATAAAAGCCCTACACCTAATTGTCAGAACGCTAAAAACGCAAATAAACGCAAAGAACTAGAAACACAACAAAATAATGTGGCGAGCCTAATCGATAGCAGTGGTAATGCAAGCAGACACATCAACAGTCAACAACAAGCTTCACATGTGGACAAAGAAAACGAAAATTCTGAGCCGATCGAAAAGAGTTTTAGCTTAGACTATATATACGGTATTTATAAGAGAGCGAAAAATATATGGTGTTCAGATGGTAAATGGTATGAAAAAATTAAAAAATTAGGTAAACTTCTTTACGAAATATGCGAACAATTGTTGTTAAAATATTTTAAAAGTGATGATTTATGTAATAAAATATTAACTATGTTCAAAAATGGCTAACGATGTCACAAAATTACGTCAGATCAATATTATTCAGTGGAACGCACGGAGCTTGCGACCAAAACGTAATGAACTAGAACTTTTACTATTACAAAATAAAATACACATTGCGTTAATATCGGAAACTTGGTTGGAACCGGAATCGCACATTCATATAAATAGCTATAACATATTTGGAAAGGATAGAATAGATGGCTATGGCGGCGTTGCGATACTAGTTCATAAGTCTATAAAAACACAACAATGCCCTGTCAACATAAACAACTCTGGCATAGAAATTATTTCGGTTAAACTCTTTGAATGTAGCAAGATTGAGAATATAATTTTAATATATTGTCCGTCGTCAGTACCTACAACCTCGTCCGATTGGGAACAAATTTTTACATTATTTAGTAATAAATGCATTGTTGCGGGTGATCTAAATGGTTACCATTCAACTTGGTCGAGTAAGACCGATGCGAGAGGGATACAGTTATATGATGCTGCATAAGAAACAGGATTTATATCTCTTAATGACGGTAGTGCGACTAGAATAACTTGCGCTGATAACTCTGTTCAACAGACATCGCCTGACGTGACATTTGTATCTACCGACATAGTGCATTTATTAAATTGGAATGTGATAAACGAAAACTTGGGGAGTGATCACCTGTTTGTTAAAATTTCATACAAATATAATAGTGAAAATATATATTGTGAACGTAGAAAACGCAATTTTAAAATGGCTTATTGGTCTCAGTATAGTAAATGTGTAGAAAAGCACCTATTGAAACCTTTGAACATTGTCAGTGTACAATCTTTATACAATAATCTTATTGAGCAGATAAACAAGGCTACGAATGAACACATACCGCTAATAAAATACTGTAGCAAAACAAATAACAATTTTAGACCTAAACCTTATTGGAATAGTGCACTTTCTCACCTAGTTGCACAGCGTAGATTGGCCTTAAAAAATTCAGAAAAAATCCTACTCCTGATAATTTGACCATACTGGAGCGAAAGACAGATGCGGCGAGGAAGGCTATCAGGCAGGCAAAGGTAAGTCATTGGCAAGGTTATTGTAGTAGCGTTGATGGACAAACGTCCAGTTCTGAGATGTGGAAACGGATGGGCTGGGTGAAGGGGCTTGCGTCGCCTAGACCACACGTTTCTAATGAACAAAAGATAAATCTCCTTTGTGAACTCGCACCTGATTATATTAGCCACAGACCCCAAAGTTTTGAATCACATAATGATGTTCTGGAGAATGAATTTACGATACAGGAAATGTGTAATTGCTTAAAAAGAAAAGATACAGCACCAGGGATCGACGAAATTACATATTCACAAATTTATCATTTATCGCCTGACAGCAAAATTTATTTATTGAATTTATTTAACTATATTTATAATACGGGGGTTGTCCCTCTACAATGGCGTAATATATTGGTGACACCAATACCTAAGATTTCATCTAATAGTGGTTGCAAACTTCGCCCAATATCCTTAATGTCCTGTTTATGTAAAATATTTCACTCAATGTTGACAAAACGACTTGAGTGGTATATAGAAAACAATAAATTGCTATCACCATATACGGCTGGATTTAGACGAGGTCAATCATGTCAGGATTGTCTAGTGAAGTTAATCAGCCAAATATATATAGGTTTTTCCCATAAAATGCCCACAGTGGCTTGTTTCGTAGATGTTTCCAACGCCTATAATAATGTCTTAGTTGATGTACTGACCAAAACATTAGATGAAATTAAAGTAGGGAAAAAGTTATGTCAATACTTATGGAACTTCTTGAGCGAAAGACACCTTATGATGCAAGACGGGGTTAACAAGAACCATTATTTTATTAGACACACTGGCAGAGGTTTAGCACAAGGTGATCCAATGTCACCAATATTATTTAATATCATTACAGCTAATTGTTTTAAAGAAGTTAAAAATGTAATGCTATGTCAATACGCTGATGACTTTGTTTTCCATTATACATCCAGTAACTTACTGGAAAGTCAAATTAAGTTACAAGAAGCAATAAATACATTTTGTTATATTCTGGGTGCTATGGGCTTAGAGTTGTCAGCAAGCAAGTCTAAAATATGTGTATTTACTAGAGGATTCAGACAATTACAAATTGATTTAAAAATTTATGGCAATAGTTTGGAGTTAGTAGACAATTATAAATATTTAGGGGTGTGGCTGGATAGATCGTTACGATGGAGTAAACATATAAATATACTAGTAGAGAAAATACAAAGAAATCTGAATTTACTTAAAGTCTTGGCTGGTGCATCATGGGGTCTGCATCCCAAACATTTGAGACATATTTATATAGCCTTAATCAGGAGTCGTATAGACTACAGTAGTTATTTATATGACGCCAGTGCCAAGCGTCACTTAGATAAATTAAATAAAATACAAAACCAGGCTATGAGAATAATAGGAGGTTTCATTAAAACTACACCAATCCACAGTGGCGGCGCTAGACCACATGTGGACGTCGGCGACATCAAGTTCGCGAGGCCCTTTAAATCGATGGCGTGGCCCCGTTTACTTACTACTACTGGTTTTTTTTACTTCGTAGTAAAAAAAACCGGTCAAGTGCGAGTCGGACTCGCGCACCGAGGGTTCCGTACAAACCTGTAGGTATATAAGTAAAAGTTCACCAGTCATAGTTATGGTATTTTTATTGCAAAATAAAATCCATAACATTACAGTATGGAAAGCTGGAGGAGCATAAATTAAAGAAAAAGGTGTCTTTGTCGTTTGTAATCAGTCATCATTTATTTTATATTAACATTATCGCTTATTTTATAATATAACTTAAATACTTATACCAGCCTTGCAGCAGCCTTGCAAAAGTCTGCTGATGAATGATGGTAAGATTTTTTATCAAAGTTATAGATTTACAAAGTTTTAGTGACTATTAGAAATCTGTTACAAAAATACTAATTAAGTATTTTTAATAATTATAGTATTTATTTGCGATGAAAATTAAACTAGGGTGACTATTTACACATAAAATAAAACAATACCAATCATTACAAGGAATAAAATATAGGTATAATTAAATCTAAGATTAAAAAGATGCTATTAGAAAAGGCTTCTTATAATATACTAGCTGACCCGGCAAACGTTGTTTTGCAATTTTTTTTTTATATAGATGTTGGCCGATTCTCATAGATACCGGATAAGCACAAAAAATTTCATCAAAATCGGTCAAGCCGTTTCGGAGGAGTATGGGAACGAAAACTGTGACACGAGAATTTTATATATTAGATGTGAATTTTTGAATGATGTTAATCTTGTATAAATGACATGAATATTTAACAACTGTTCTATTTTATTACATAATTTATATATATTTTGAATCATCCTAAATATTTTGACTAATTATTTTTGACATTGTATAAGAATTTATTAAATTAAGCATGTAATTTGTACGCCGATTACGGCAGAACATGTTGATACTTTTAGGGCCGGAACATATCTGACGGAAGATCCGTCGCGTTTTATCGGTCGCGTAACGCCAATACATACAAATGTATAGAAAAACGTTCAACCATTCACACCTGACCGATAATCCGTTAGTACGTCGAGCGTACTAACGGATTATCCGTCGACGTCGCGCGCACCACGCACCACGTGTATTTTGACCTTTGAGTAAGGAATATAAATGGAGAGGGCAAATAGTAGGTACATATATAAAAATTACATTATTCACATATTATATTATTATATTTCATATTTTTATGACTCACGGCTGTATCCCCGGAGGGGTAGGCAGAGGTGTTATATTACACCCACATTTCGCCATGATTTTTTTTATACACATATATAGGAAATCGACATAAAGCCACCAAACACAGTGTTGTCTCGTTTTCTCTTAGGGATATCTCTGTCAAAAAAAAAAAGAGATAGCCATTGTTTACTGAATAAATTAATCATGACGATATTTTATTGGAAATGTCATTCGTGCCACTATCGCCATATTTTTCGCCAAGGTTTGTGGTACATCTGCTGTGAAATCGTTGTCTATCGAACATAATAATTTTGTTTTTGTGCATAAATATGTCTAAAAAACCGATATTGGCTCTCAGATAATATTTTGTTACATTTTTCATACAAGGGTCGTCTTTCGCTTTGCCATGTTCGTGGTTTGCATTATGGAATAAACTAATCTGGCAAAAGATTTAAACTAACAAAGGTAACTTACTACAAAAATGTATTATTCTCCTCTAACCGGCTCCATATCGATATCGATTACATTCTGGAGAACAACCCAAATGGCAGCCATTTTATTTGCCCAACGTTTCGTAGGTGTGCACGCTAAATTCGTAGGTGTGCACACTAAATTCGTAAGTATTGGACATACCATATCCATGTTATTCCCAGATCGGTGATTTTAAGATCGTAAGATTCCAGGGCCGCCAGACCTTACTTATTTTTTCAGAAACGAAATGTGTCGAATAATGTAGTGTTAGTATGTGCTATGAGTGTACGCATATTTGCTAGCTTGGATCGAGGGCCAATTTTTGGGTATGAGGTGCTAAAGGTCCACGGGAACAATTTCCATACATACCTATATAGAAAACATTTTGTGTCTTGCTCTGCAACCGTAGTCTGTAACCCCTTCTATATCATTTGTATAAGTTTTGTGAAAAACCGTAACCAAATCGTATTATCGTCTTTTATTTTTGAACCTCCATACCTAAATAGGATATATATTGAAATAACGCTTGTTGGCTACTATAAAAAATCTTCGAAGTCCGACATATTTTTAATAGTCAAACTCGAATTGCAATATAATTAACTACAGGACTTCAGTGACTACATAACATCAGGGAACACGAAAAATAATTAGGTAAAAGAATATGATAGTAAAATATTGAGCTGCCCTGAGTACGGCCCTGCACAAACAAACTTATATGTGTGCATAATAGCCACGCTTTCAGCGAATGTGTGCAGATACGCTCGACGCATTTTTCGTCAGATGTGTACCGATTCATTAGACGGAATAGACGCGACCGAAGATACGTTCGACGCATCTTCGGTCAGATATGTGCCGCCCCTTAAGACTGATATACCATCCATTTTTGTAAACACACATGTTTTGACAAATAAACGTTATCTTATCTTATCTTATCTTACAAAAATTGTTGCAGCCTAACGGTGTTATATACCTGAGTATTTTATATGCATTTCAATTTAATACCTCTACGCGTTCAAGAGAAAGGGGTGGTAACTTTTAATTTATAAAAAATAAAATCTTATATGACGTAACTAAAAATTTACGGTTTTCGCAATTTTTCCTTTATATGTGCTATAAGCTATTGCTTCGTACCAAATTTCAAGATTCTGAGTTCACGGGAAGTACCCTGTAGGTTTTGATTCACTTGCGAGTAGGCGCGAGTTTGAAAATATGCTTATATTGCACTTTCTTTTGATTGCGTTGACATAGAAGCTTGATTTTGTTGCAGCCTAACGGTGTTATATACTTGAGTATTTGATATGAATTTCAATTTAATACCTCCACGCGTTCAAGAGAAAGGGGTAGTAACTTTAAATTTATTAAAAATATTTTTTATATGCTGTAACTAAAAATTAACGGTTTTCACAATTTTTCCTTTATATGTGATATAAGACGTTACTGCCTACCAAATTTCAATATTCTGAGTTCACGGGAAGTACCCTGTAGGTTTTGATTCCAATGCGAGTTTGAAAATAGGTATGCTGCAATTTGCAGCATAAACGGCTGTATCTTTTGATTGCGTTGGGTTAGAAGTTTGATTTTTTTACAGCTCTATGGAACCGTAGATTCGAGTACCTATTTAGTATAAATTTCAGTTTGATACCTCCACGCATTCCTGAGAAAAAGGGTCTTGACACACGGACGGACAACAAAGTGATCCTATAAGGGTTCCGTTTTTTTCCTTTCGAGGTACGGAACCCTTAAAACCGTTAAAATTAAGTGAGCCAAATTATAAAATAATGTATGAATAAATAAATGACAATGCAAAAATTTTCACCCAACACTGATCTTGTCACGCACGTGTTCGAAAATAATTAAAGTCATTATCATCTGCTTTGCTTTTTCCCGAATTGTTCAGTGTCGGCTATCTAAGCCAAGGAATACTCATATTCTTACATTACTGTATAATATCCTATTCAACCCGGACACCCCTTCGTATCTCAAAGAACGTTTTAAGTTCCTTCATGACACACATGCAAAGTTTCTGAGGTCGTCTAAGGATCTGAGGCTGCAGATGCCAACACATTCCACAAATTTCTATGACAAGTCCTTTACTGTGCAAGCAGTACGCTTGTGGAATGCGTTGCCGATAGAAATTAGGCAAGCAAACTCGCTTGGCATATTCAGAAACGCCTTAAAACGGCATTACTTGGCTATGTGACTGAAGTTTCATATTCTATTTAGTTCGATGTAACTACGTATTTTGTATGGCTATATGTATATTACATGTATTATGTATTTATATATTTGTGTATTTATTGATTTATGTATTTATGTTTTTATGTATTTATGTATTGATGTATTTATGTACTTGTGTATCTATACATCTATCCTTACTTAATTTTATGACTACACCACTGTTTTTCTTTCTCTGATCTTTTCCAGTCCATCCCAAGGTTGCCTGGAAGAAATTGCTTTCAGCGATAAGGCCGCCTATTGTACATACCTATATTGAATTGTATCATGTTTTGTAGCATTTGTATCGTATCTGGTGTACAATAAAGAATTTTCTATCTATCTATCTATCTAAGCCAGGATGATTGGCGAAACGAAATTACCTAAGTATGTAACTTGTAAAACCTTTTGCGAGGCACCCTCAGGCGCGAGGCCGTCGGCGGTCGCCGACGTCGCCGACGCCTAGCGCCGCCACTGCCAATCCACGTTATGGAGAGTGAGCTTTGTGTTGTTCCACTGAATATAAGACGGAAATATTTAGCTTATAAATTTTGTCTTAAATCTATGTCTCTTGCGAATAATATCAATATTGAATTATTAGATCAACTTCATACCTTACAGTTAAATAGTTATTGGTGGAATAAAACTTTACCATTATTGGCCGTTACATACAATCAGGTGAAAAACCATAGGATAATGTCTTCCAATCCACTCTTTATGTTTACTTTAAGGACATGGGTTAGTAAAATTGATGTCAATAAGATCATTGTAGTGAATTTAGAGTCAGTTAAACATGCAAAACGATTCTATGATACCAATACATTAAGATGTGACACTGTTAGAGAGTTACAGACAAAATATAATGGATGGTTTTGTATATATACTGATGGATCGAAAGCTGTAGATGGTTGCGGAGCAGCATTCTATACACCTAATAATCCTAATCATGAGAACAATTGTTTTAAATTAAGTGAAAATACAACCATTATGACATTGGAACTCTTTGCAATCTCAGAAGCATTGACGTATGTCATAAATTGTGTACAATGTGAAAACATAGTGGTTTTCACGGATAGCAAAAGTGGATTACAACATATAGCTCGATGCGCCTCTGGACACAGAGGTGTATCGCTAGCATATGATATCCTATCTAAGATAGATATATTACAGCTAAAGGGTGTTACACTGAGATTGCAATGGGTTCCATCTCATATTGGATTACGGGGTAATGAAAAGGTTGATACTCTAGCAAAGTTTGCTGCAAAAGATGGCACAGTAATCAATATTAATTTAGACTACTCTGAAATGTTACCTACCTATAAAAGAATATGCTATAATCAATGGAAAGAATATTTTGATAAGCGATCTTTAGCTAAAGGGATATGGTACAAAACACTACAGCCTCAGCCTCATTGTGTACCCTGGTTTATCAACAGTAGACTTAGCAGAAAACTGATTGTTACAGCCCTTAGACTCAGATCTGGACACATTCCTTGTAACAAATTTAGCTTCATGATGAAGAAAACGAGTACCCCTAATTGTAGGGAATGTGGTGTAGTTGAGGACTTGCATCATTTGTTAATGGAATGTGTCCGATTTGATTCCCACAGAAGTCACCTGTTTAGAGTCATGAATTTAAACAGAATCAATATAGGCTTCTTTCACGAAATTTTAACCCAGCCGAACGCAGAGGTGGCAAAGCTTCTGTTTGAATTCATGGCTCAGGTATTATAGGTTGTTTGTTATAAATTAATATTTAATTTGATTTGATAAGTACGTATTTAGGGTATGATGGGACCGACATATACAATGTATAAAGTGTCCCTTTAAATAAAATAGATAAAAAAAAAAAAAAAAAAACCATTTTATGCCGGGGGTATCGTAAGATGCGACAGGAAAATACGCCAAGTAAATTGTATTTTTGTGAAGAGACGGAAAATACAACATCAAACGTTAACATGCTTCTTGGCTATTTTTGGCTACAGAATTCTAAAAACCTATTCAAGGACGCATTAATTTTTTGCATTGCATTAGATCGTCATAAACACGGTGTTTATTTACATCGCGATCGCCGAAGTTTAGCTTATATGATTGTTAATAAATCTGAGGCGACCATAGCGCATATGCTGGGCCACCGCAATGAGGTCAAATTGTGACATGGACATCAGCATAAATAATCAGCATCCGAAATGAGGAACGATGATGTTAAAAACAATTCTGAAGTTCAGCGTATGCTGTTGCTGAAGTTGATACTCTCAGCAACCCTAATGGAAATACGAGCGTCATCTATTCTTCATAGGGAAAGCCTCATCTAATAAGTAGCCTTTTGCCTTGCCGAATAAAAGTACCAATTCCTCATCTAAAGGTTGCATCTGCTCCAGTGGAAAGTAAAATCTATACATCTATAAGTACATATAAATAAAATTGGAGTGTCTGTTTGTAATATTAAAATAACCGCATTTTACTAAATGCATATGGATGTAAGTATATGTTACGGGCAACTTGAGAACACTGGTGAATAGTGACCGGCCTGTATACATAATTCCCATGTCACATGGGAAATATGATTAAAATTGCATGCCCAATCACTTTCCCGGTCAGTATGAATAAGGGCAAATACGTTTTGGGCAAAATAATAAAACAAATGAAATGAAGGTTAGGTAAGACTTTAACTCAGGTAAATAGGTAATGTTAGGTTCTCTTGTGACCCTTAATCCAAAAATGGGAGCCCTGCAAAGCAGGGCTCCGTCAACTAAGTGTTTTTTTTACAGTAAGATTTACCAGTAATCCTAAGATTTACAAAAACACTAAGTTGACGGAGCCCTGCAAAGCAGGGCTCCTATTTTTGGATTAAGGGTCACAAGAGAACCTAACATAACCTACTTACTTGAGTTACAGTCTCACCTAACCTTACAGGCTTACGTTGATTTTTTAAATGGACCACGGGCCGCGTGCATTATAATATGGACCGGTCTAAGTAATTAAAATACAAAAATTTATCAAATAGCCCGATGCTCTTGGGAACTATTCATAATACTCGGCCCTTATTCATACGGCCTGGTTAGTCACGTTGCCCGTAACATATACACGGTACATGTACCGAAATTAAATTTTTTACAATTTTCGTCTGTCTGTCTGTCTGTTTGTTTTCGCTAATCTCTGGAAAGGCTGGACCGATTTTGACGGGACGTTCACTGGCGTATAGCTGATGTACCAAGGAGTAACTTAGGCTAACCGGGTACGCGAAGTGGTTACCTCAGGATGCGACTGAAACCGCGGGAAACAGCAATTTTAAATAATAGTATAATGTATTAAAGATCTTTGACAGTCGTTACAGGGCGTCAGTACCTTCTAAATAAACTGACACTAATCTAAACCATGGAATATCGCTATCCCTTCGGGTTGCGGAGGTCAGACAGGTTAGACTAGTAAGCGGACCCCAGATTGAAACTGGGATAACGCTAAGAGAAAATAAGAATAAAATGTATTAATAAAAATACTTAGTAATCTATTTTTAAATACTTACATTCCACTTACTTTACGACGACCGCGACCCAAAAAAGTATTCAGTAATGTCCACACTAAGCTGTCGCATGTTAGAGAGAAGGCAACAGGTGTCGGCACAATGGCCGATATTTGCCATCATCCGCGCCGTTTACATTATTGTATTTAATCTTTTGAACAGCCCCGAATACGCTGTACCATCAAAAATTATTATTCCAGCTCCTATCAACGGTCAAATGATTTCAAATTGTTTCTGTTTTAAAATTCAGAATCATCGTAAAGTTTCTGTTCTTTTTTTAATTTTCGCGCCAAAAGTTTATGATATGGAACAGATGCTGTCAGACTGGCAGGTGATGCGCTTTTTACTAAAATGCTGCGAAATATTTTTTTATGGTAAAATGTTTTTGTGTCATGAACTGATGATCGTTATATTTTTCTTGGTAAGATCTACATTTTAGACTGCCTCCGTAGTCCAGTGGATAGCGTATGCGACTGCTGATCGGAGGTCCCGAGTTCGATTCCCGGGTCGGGCAAAAGTGTTACTGGGTTTTTTCCGAATTCTCAGTAGCAGCACGAAGTCTGGTGATGTGCCCGGTTACGGCAATAGGCTCGCCCCCTATTACGTGGGACCTAAAAAAAAATCATGGTGAAATGTGGGTGTAATGTTACTAATGTTACACCTCTGCCTACCCTTTTGGGGATACAGGTGTGAGCCTATAAAAAAATCTACATTTTTGAATTAAGGGTAACAAGTAGTTACTTAATGTTACATTTTTGAATAAAACAAAAACAGATATCCTTATATTTAATTTATTTGTATTTGTGTATTTCTTATTGTCTGTGCTATAAATTGACTTTGAAAACCCCAAAAGGAAGGCACGGCAAATCAGGGCCAGTAGCCAAATGGCATATTATTATTCCATAAACTATATCGCTAATCGCCAAGTGCAAAAATGTATGGAACTGACATAAGCTTTCGATATATCACGTGGTCCACGAAGAATTGCTCCTTGAAGGAATTCCTTATGTTGCCATGGCAACCAAGCGTTAGCGAAAATAGCGAAAGTAGCAATCAGAAGCGAATGCCAATTGGCTAGGATATTTACATAGAAGCGCAGTTCTTAAGGATTTCGTGTGCCGATTCCAAGTGGAGACTGTCTCCAGTTTAGTTCGTAGTTGGCGCCATTGGCGGCGCTGGCGTCGTTCTCCATCTCTCTTGTTCTCGTAGTTAAGATACACAGGAGGAACGTTCGTCTCTCTTGCTCTCGTAGAGACAGCTGTCACAGCGCGACTACCACGCCGCTAAGAGGCAACTTGGGTCATAGAAAGTTTACCTTCAGAGCGCCCATAGGAAATGCGCCTCTATGTATGTAAATATCAGCTGTTTATGAGAAAAGCAAGAAATTTAGTCCAGTGGCGTAGCGTGGGTTTCTGCCGCCCGGGGCCGTTCGGCAATTCGCCGCCCCTTTTTTTACCCCAATGTTTCTGCAGAAGTGTAAAGTTTTTTGGGTTTTGGTATGTTTGTATATTTATGAGTATATCCTTTAGATTGACTTTACACCCTAAACGGCATAAAGCAGTTTAAAAAAAATGTTGTCATTTGATCGTCTCAATCTCATGAATATGGGGTACGGGTATAATAATTTTACGACAAAACGTGGTAGCTGTCAGCGGTGTTAATGGGTTCCCCCCGTGGGATCTCCACCTTGTCGTGGTGGGGGGACTCAGTAACCGAGGTTTGGACACCCACGGTGAAGCTAAGCTGGATCCCGGGAGTGGACGCTCCACGTGGGCTTGGGTGAGGCCTGCGTAGGATGCGTCCCAAGGTGCGTGTGCGGGGGACAGTTCTGTCTGTCCCTCGCAGTTGTGCGCGGTCGCGGGAGGAGAGGCGTGTCGGTGTTACGTTGCCGCGCGCCCTATCTCCCGCGACCAAATGGGGGCTCACCATTTGATGCGTTGCGGTGGGGCCGCTGAGGAAGAGGAGATGCGGTGTTGTCAGGTTGCCGCCCTCCGTATCCTCTGCGGCCGTTTTAGTGACAGCGGACGGCGAGCGCTGGGGCTATACCCCGTCCGCCAAAGGCAAGGAGGCGGCGTAGTGTCCGCACCGCCTCCCAAGTAGCATAACGAGGCGGGGCCTGCCAACACCAACGGCGGGCCAGTCCCGGGCGGGGTCACGGAAAAGTATGCTATCCGCGAATCGCGTGACCCCGCCACTGCACGAGACCCGTAGGGACACCGCGGTGGTTTTAGTACCCCGAACGCCTCGGGCGAGCCTCCACACACCTCCTCCGCCAGTCCCAAGCCCAGGCGCTCACACTCTGGCCGGGTTGGCGTCGAGTTGAGATGGCTCATAAGCAGAGTTTCCACCGTTTGTTAATGGGTCGCGCACGACAGCGGCAGTTTCTCTGCTGCAATATATAGCTTAGTCTATTCCAGACGGCTTAAAGGATTTTAATAAGTTAAATTTCGATGGATTTCCGTCATCACTTGCACGTGCTTTGTTGTTTTTAAGAGCCGCCCGCACCTCACAGTGTTCGACATTCGGGATGGCTTTGGTGTAGTGTTGCGTCAGTAGGGCACTGTGGTCGTCGGTACTAGGTCCAATTGTTCTGTCTACCCGCGAGGTAACCAAGAGTCAATAAAACCTTTCAACGTCTTCGAGAATCTCAAACTTTGAGTTGACGGGTCAACTCAAAGTGAGCATTTATTGTGTCGCTTCAACTGCAGAACGAAGATCCGCGGGGTTTTCTCGATCGCTGCCTCCATGGACCGAGTGTTAGAGCGTTGGAGGTCTCGTCGCGTAAGCTTTCGCATTTGTCGTTTAACGGCCCGTCCTTCCGGCGAAGACAGCCGACAGGATGGCGTCTCGCGTCTTTTCTTCAACAGTTTGAGAGTCTCTGCTGGCAGTTTAAACTCCTTGTCTTTTTCTCTATGCGGAGCAGATCTTTCGAGACGAATCTTCTAGTGCCGTGACCACTGTGGGCGTCTTCTGCTTAATGCTGTCGGTGGAAGAGGCAATGTAGATCTGAGAGTAGCCTTGATTGACTGGGCCTTTTCAGTTCTGAGGTTTATATTAAGAGAGCCTCGTACACGTCGGTGATCACTTTAGGTGTTTGTCGTATTGATCACCGTCTTTAAATATGTGCTTTCGGTCCGGCGCGGCGTCGGGATGTAGTATTTCACCTTGCTTGTCACACGCCTGTTAGGCTCTTTCTTTCAAAAGGAGTTCATAAGAAAAGCCCCACTTTCGATTTTCGCTTCGCCGCGTTCTTGTACTTCAACTTTCGCGTTAAAGCCTGTCATAGCTCGCCACCACGTTCTTGGCCGGGAATAACGAAGCTGTCGGGTATTGGGGGCTTTATTTTATGGCACTTAATTTTAGAGGCGTAGTCCGTAGTTAAAGATAAACACCAAACTATTTAAAATAAGGTGTAAATTGATATATGTAATTATACATCAAGCATCTTTGAAATCACTTTATGCTCCTCTTGGATATTTCAAATACAGAATAAAATTATGACGCCTTGGAATGGCTTTGAATTGTCTCCCCATATGGTATCCTTCTCCGAATAGCGGGGCGACCGAGAACTGGTGCCGTTGTTGTGTTCGTGAGCGCCATGAACGGCGCAGGGCGTAGCTTCTTGCACGGTGACGTTTCTGCCCGTCACCGGTTAATAGCATTTACTCCTACTCCTTATTTTTGCAAAAATAAGGAGTTGAGAGGCGAAATCTGTAAGTTTATGGACAAAACCCGCGTCACATCCCACGTTTGTAATGTGTGAAATAATCGGCTTTGATTTTAACGCAAGGTCATAAATATTGGAGTCCTAATTCAAGTGCTTGGCTTAAAGTTAAACCGCAGATGTGTGACTTTTATCTTGGGAGACTTGTACCTCCCTTCTTCCCTATTTAACAATAAAGATTGTGTAGTAGTTAGAAGCAAATCAAAAATAATTTCAATAATTAACGCTGGTATTTCATCGGCAGTCGGCATGCTGCGGCCCTATTGCCCTGGCGCCTGTGTACGCCGCACACATCGCACATAGGGATGGCTCGGCCCTGATATGGGATAATAAATTACTCATAACACGCTGGCAGATCACCGCAACATTGCAACCCATTAAAGAATTCATAAACAAAAACTACGAATTACAGTGTGAATTAAAAAATACACCCATAACCGAAACAAAGTCTTCACGTATTGAAATAGTTATTTGTGCAACAAGAGAGCAAGGTTGTTTTTTGTTTCGAGTGCTGATTTTGAGTCCCGAGCAAGCGAAGGATTCTATGATTGAACTCTTCTTGGTGTTAAAGTACAGTCAGCATCGCTAGTTTCACTCATCTTTTTAGATTATTTTATATATTAATATAAATTTAATACGTTACGCTATACCTACTGTATCAGCATCAGCGAAATTTTCATCCCCGCTACTTTTTTAAATCGCGTTTTAATAATAATAATATAAATAATATTCTACCACATACACACATCACCATCTAGTTCCAAGCTAAGCAGAGCTTGTGTTATGGGTACTAGATAATGGATAAACATACATATATACTTTTTATTTTTCTAAATACATACATATTATACATGGAAACTCCCAGACCAAGACAAACATCCATGTTCATGCACACAAATGTTTGACTTGAGCGGGAATCGAACCCGCAACCATCGGCGTAGCAGTCGCTTACACTCCCGCTGCGCCAACCGGTCGTCAAATACCGCGTCACTGATGTTTATTTTTCAAATGTATCATTGTTGTAATTCTAAATAAAAATGTATTGGTTAAATACTAATTTTATACTATTAATTAGACTTATTTTTATTAAAATCCAATAATAAATTAAACATGTAAACAATAACATATAAAAAAAGTAATTTCTTTATTCTTTTTTTTTGCGTTGCCGTAGACCTGTTTTCTTTGAGGTCGAATTCCAAAATCGAATTTCGAATTCGAAGGGGTTTGTTTTTTCACTCACTTTTTATATGCATGTGAAAGAGACAGAGCACAGTAAAATTCGAATGTTTCAAATTTGTGGCTGAACAATGTCAATTCGTGGCACTGAAGATTGAAAAATTAAAAAGCTACTTTGCCTCACGCTCGAATCAAAATCGCGTTTTGTTCACTGTTGTCTCGCAGCAAAAGCGGCATGTTTGAGCTGCTGTGGTGAAAATTAGGTTTTGTTTTCGATTGTTGTTCAGTTCGGGAAAGCTCGGTACTTGCTAACTGCGACAGGACTCGACTTCACCCCGCCCCTGCCTAGTTCCTGCAGCACTCGCGCTGGCGCGCGGTCCTACTTGCATCACGTCAGTGCACGCGCCAAGTACCTACTTATTTTTTTTTTTTTATTTACGCGGCCTCTGTTGCCGCCCCCTTAAATGTGCCGCCCGTGGCCATGGCCCCCCTCTAAATACTAAATCACTGATTTAGTCATGTAGCTGATAACATGGGCCATTGGCGTATGTTGGCTTATTATTAACAAGGGCGGGCTCGGATAGGTAAAAATAATTAAACCGGTTTCTCAGCTGTAGGTAAAAACATGGTTTCATTTATTTTGGTGTGAGAATTTTTAGATGTCCAGCCTAGAATTTCGATCCGGTGACTAAAATTAAATTGTTAATTATCGCTTGCTAAAGGGTGAAGGAAAACATCCCGAGGAAACCTGCATGTCTGAGAGTTCTCTATAATGTTCTCGAAAGACATGTGAAGTCGGCCAACCCGCACTTGGACAGCGTGGTGAACTACCTTACCCTTCTCATGACGAGAAGAGGCCCGTACCCAGCAGTGGAACAGTTTACAGGTTACAGGGCCGATGATGATGATGATGACTAAAATTCTGGCGTGTAAAGTCATGCCTCAGATGACTCAAGTCCACTAAAACATATTGGATCAACCTCGGCATCCTCTACTACCTACGCTAAGGAAAAAAGACTGGTGTCAGAGCAGGTTGGTAACTAATGGCAGAAAGGATAAACTACGTTCACTATATACGTTACGCGTCTCTAATGCGAAAGACTTGGATGCTACCGACATAACCACAGATCATGTACACTGTAAGGTTTTTCTTTTTATTTTATTTTCTTTTATATAGGTTCGCGTTTGACCACTATCATGTCTGATGGTAAGCACTGTTGCGATCTAGTATGTAGCACGCTAACTTAGAAGATGCCTATTCACTCGCGTCTTGAAGACCCCCAAATTGTAGGTACTGATCGGGAAACACAGATTCTGGCAAGGAGTTCCATTGTTTTGCAGTACGCATGATGAACGAGGAAGCAAAACGATATGACGCGGCATGCCGCGTCAAGCCGAAGCGTCCTTTGGGCTACCGAAACATGCCGTGCCACGCCGTGTCGCGCCGTGCCGTCAGTCGGCGCCGGCCTTAATTAACAGTAGCCTGTACCCGCAAATATGCACACTGTTGTCCGACGCGCAGCATGGTTTCCGTCCGGGAAAGCGCACTCCGGGCAACTTGTTAAAACTGATGACACACTTGATGCCAGTAGTGGACGCTGGTCAAGAAGTCGACGTCGCTTTCTTTGACTTTAAGGAGACGTTTGACACAGCAGTAAGTTGGCTAGTGTAGGCTGCATCCCGCATACGTTGTCAGTTGTTTTGATTCCTACTTGAAAGGTCGGCGATAATACGTTGACTGCAGCGGAACATTTTCTAAACCAGATTTTACAAGATCAGGTGTTAGTCAGGGAAGTAATTTAGGGCCTTTTTTCTAACACGCCACCCACCACTTTAGTTCCTCTTCCAGTTGTGCCAGATGTTCATCGAGTCGTAACGTGTGTCCATAATACGTAGCCATGATGAGTCGGTTTGGAAGCCCGGTGATAGCCCGGTTATTACTAAGACCGCCGCCTTGGCAAGGAATAGCGGGACGGCCGGGAACTGGGAGCCGTTGCGTAGGTGTGTGTACCATTAAGGTTTTGGTCTTAATCACCTCGTTGGTCAGGCAGATTGCAGGGAATACCGAATAGCTTCTCGTACCAGTGACGCTAGCGCCCATCACCGATATTTTCTATTTAGATACGCCTATTTACAACCTTATGAACGTTAGTCCATCGTTAGTCGGTCGCCAGAGCCTCGTTCGCTGGTCGGCAATGTACCAGGGGCAGATGAGGTTGGCTAGAATCTCTAAGATAGAGTTGTGGTCCTATGCATCCCTTTTTCTTGCCAACAATAAATAGTACTTGCATTAATAAAGCTTTTTATTTATACTCAAAATATCTTTTTACCTACTCTTAAACTAGCTTTTGCTAATTGCTACGCCCGCGTGAAAGGCACTTAGATAAAAGGTATAATACTAACTCAGCCACCTTTTTACCCCTTAGAGAGACGATTTTTTTTAAAATCCTCTCTTAGTGCTCCCCTTTACTCCCCAAGGAACATACATGCTACGTCTTAACTTCTTGCACCTCATAGTTTTGGCTGTGTGATGTAGGTATGTCAGACAGTCGGTAACGGAAGAATTTAATATACAGGCTGTCACAAGACCCATCACCAAGCCGAAGTCTACTCGTTGTGGACATCATGCCAAGTCATATTAACCGAAAATAATACCTGGGAAACGATTATTTTTTAAGTTTTCACATTTTTTAAACCGCTATTATAAACGCGCGCGTGCCGTGCTCGAAATACCTACTAATCCATGGGTTTATAGGGCATCTAAAGAACATATTGGCGGAGTAAATGTATCGATTTTGTACCTAATTAGAAAAAATCCATACTAACTTTGAGCCTAAATATCTCCTGAACCAGTAATTTCCCAGGTATGGTGCCGAAGTAAAAAATGTTCGTAGTGATTGGTACAATATGGGATTTCATTTACCGTTAAGGGTCTTTTTACACCCTGTACATTCCAAACAAACGACGCGAGATGCCAGGTTCGTATTCAGTCACGCAATATAGGTAGGATTTCTCTGTTAGGATATTCTAGGAAAGGAATAGACCACTTTTTTAGGGCTGGCGCAATATTTGATCTATCCATGGATATAGCTACTAGAGATACATATTTGACATTTAAGTCGCATACGAGATATGTCAAGTAGACTCATAGACTCACGCCTGTATCCCCGAAGGGGTAGGCAGAGGTGTAATATTACACCCACATTTCGCCATGAATTTTTAGTTCCCACGTAATAGGGGGCGAGCCTATTGCCATACCGGGCACTTTACCAGACTCCGTGCTGCTACTGAGAATTTCCTAACGGAAAACCCCAATAACACTTTGACCTACCCGGGAATCGAACCCGAGACCTCCCAATCCAACGCGCACATTTATGCCGCGAGACCAACGAGGCAGTCATGTCTAAAGATTGTATGTCAAATAATTATATCTTTAGCTACTGAATCCATAAACAGATCAAATATTCGGTATAAATTAGTCGGTTGTTAAAGGCGTAATATATTCCCAATGTGAAATAAAACAACTTCATTTAATAAAAAACATTGACTGTAATTAAATGCATAATCAATATTAGGCATATTCACAGATATATAAAACATTTATTTATTAAGATTTCGAGAACACACTTATTTCATAATTATTTTTTTAATATATTATTAGCACAATTTTTAAGATTAACAATTTATTAAGTTCTAAAATGGAACAATTTTCAGTGATAAGATTTAACAAATTAGGGTGGAGTAGGCCTTTATTAATTTTTAATATGGTAAAGGTAAATATAGCGATATAGTGGTATGTACTAGTGATGTAATGAATATTCGCATTCGCGGATATTCGCATATTTTTGCATATCCGAATGTTTTGCGAATATAATTTTTAAAAATAATGTCCTCAGACCGGTTCAGGCCACGGCGGCGGCTCGGCTTTATATGAGACTTGCCAACTGCGCGGGACATATCATAGTGCACAAGTGTGTGCGCAAACACGATTGAACTATCTATTCCCGCACTCTCATAGTCCGATGCCGCGTTAGACGCCACAAGCGACACGACCGGAGAGAGAGAGACCAACGGCTTAACGTACTTTCCGAGGCACAGGGGTGTAAAACCGCGAGCTCCCTGACTCCGAACTGCTATTGCATAATTCCTAACAGAAAAACCCAACATCCCTTTTTGTTTGACCCGGTAATCGAACCCGAGAAATCATGCTCCGCAGTCGCTTACATTGCCGCAGGACAGAGGCAGCCTGTTTTGCGGGTAATAGTTGGTTAATATAACAAAATGCATTCATCCATTCAGGGAATCAGGGTTGCCAGAATATTTTCTCGAATCGCCTGGATGGAGCGCGCGTGTAGCTCCAAGATAGCCTAACCTGTAGCCAACGGATGATACCTATATTATTATTATCGCCGCCCAGTAAGGGAGAGCCCCATTGGCGCTAAATAATCTGGCAACACTGAGCGGAATGACAGTTCAGTGGAATGCGAATTCGCATTCGCGACTGTTGGCAACAGATATTCGCATCCGCATTCGCATCCGGGAATATCCAAAATATGACAATCGTTACATCACTGGTATGTACTATTGCATATTTCGCTAACTGGACAAAATTTCTTTTTATGCATAGTTTACACCAGTAATCATAATACTTACTGTATTCTATATCCTCAAATGTTATTATTGCTTAAAATATATAATAGTAACAAAATGAGATACTAATGATTACTACTAGTAATATGGCTTGCAAATTGAGAATGCTTTGATTATAGACAAGTTTATAATCAAAGTATTTTTGTTAACCCCTCTTATAACATGAAACAAACTCACACCGTGGCATTGTGCGAAAATCGTATTCAAAACCTTTTGGTCGTAAGGCCAAAACGTTAACTATTGGCCAACGGTCGAAGCCGCCTGTGTACAAAAGGTAGATACAGGCGGCGATACAGCGCTCTGTATTTTTATTGAGGACAAAAAAGTAAAACCTGCAGTAAAACGCGTCAACACCGTACATATTGTATTGTGATATGTATATAAACGATCATGTGTGACAAAACTCTTGTCACGGGTAACGACCCGTGCTAGGCCTACACAACCATCCGAAACACCAATATAATAAACTTTGAACATGTAATGTGTAATATGTAACAACACTTTATACGTAAGATATCACATAATATTATTTACTTTTTATTTATTTATTTTTATTATTAGGTTAGACAGCGCCTATTTGCAGTATAGGTAGTGCCAGTTGAAACGCGTTTTGGATGTATGTTGAACTGTTGCCAGCCTGAAAAATAAAATTAACATTTTTAAATTAATTTCAGAGGAACTAGTTAAATAATTCTGTGATCAATAATTACAACGGCTCTCAATGGCGTTGTAATCTTAATATATAAAATCCTTGCGTTACTGTCTGACTGACAGACACGCTACAGCCGAAACTATTGGGCACAGGAAGCTGAAAGAACAATGGCAGGATTATACCTGTGAAGTGTTAGAAGCGTCTATAAACGTAACTTATGAAAAACTTATTAATATAATTATTTCGTATTTTGTACGTTTTTAGTTTCAACTATAAAAGCGGACGTTAAATTATCTAAATTGATAAACTATTTATTGAATACATTCATTTCCGGTGCTTGTCATTTTCAGAGTTACCATTTACAAAACAATCATATTTGTTGAATAGAAAATAGGTAAGTAATCTTTTTAACCTACATCTAGAAACAATTCACGATAATGTTAAAAAATATTTTATGTATATTATATTATATAAAAAGAAGATTTTAATTATGATATAAATAAATATATTTTTTACTTGATCTGAGATATCATTTAATTAGAGGTATCAGTAGGCAATTGAAAGATAATTAATGACAACACTAAGTAAAATGTCTACATTGTCAGTATCCTTGTTGGTTGGTATCCTTACTCCTTGCCCTTGTCTATGATCCCTATAGACCGTGCCCCGAGAATATAGACTTTTTGAAACAAACAATTTCTACTAAGTAACTTAGCGACAGATCTGTCATAAACAAATAATGTCAAATCCAATGAGCGCAACGGTACACAAATATGTGTAATTGCAAAGTAATATGTCAATTGATCGGGTTTTTATCGATATATGCGCTACCAATCGTGTTTTGTGGTACTGGAATATGTCAGACGCCTGAAATGTCAACATTTTGCGTTAATCCATTATTTTTTTTCATTCTTAGGCATTTATCAAAGGATAAAACATATTTTTTGGATGTTAAGAATATTTTTGGTGTCGCAATGCTCGTCCTACGGTCGGCATCTTGGAAAAGCGGGTGCAGAATTGCAGATGGCAAACTATAGGGAAGATTACTGCCAAGTTAAACCACCAGGTGGCGGTATCACCGACTACAGTAAACAATGAATTTTGGCAAGTATGACATTAGAGTGACAACTTGACAACTCGTGCAGACTTCAAACTTTGGATGCGCGATCTCATTATCTCATCTCAAACAAGTCACTAAAACAGAAACATTGTACCATTTTTATTGTTATTGATAATTACAACTGTTGTAACTGTTTTGCTTGTATAAATAAGTATAGATATATTGTTGTCTTGTTGATTACAATATTTGAAAAGCGTGCTACGAAAGTTTGTTTACTGTAGTTGCTTGTGCTGCCATCTGCGTCGAGCTTTGCGTAATGTTCCCTATTATATAACGATTTTGTTTAAGTTCATTGTGTTCATTTTAATGTAATGTACTAGCTAGTGGTCTGTAATATTATTCATTAGTGGTATTTTTTTATATTTACGATAGCTTAGCAATTGACTATACGATCGAGTACCTACCATGTTTGTACTCTATAGGTGCTTCTAAACGGGCAACATTTTTCTGCAATATGTGGCTGCAACTCAGTGGCTGGCAACATTGCTAGCTATCCCGGCCAGACTATGCAATATTGCTGTAATATCCTGGTCATATAGCCAAACATTTTTGGTGTAGCCACATGCGGCCGACATTGTTTCGAGGGGTTGCCGGACGATCGCTGAGCTGTCGATATTCTGCAATATTGCCTGACTAGTTTCTATTGTTGTTTCAGTCCCACTCTATAGTTATGACATAGTAGGTATATCCTTTTCTACGCGATATCAAGTTTGCTGCGAATGACGTCGTGATTATGGCTATATTCATTTGGTTATATTTTCGATCCAATTTTATTAAGGAGTAGGTAACTCGAAGTCACCCTTTGACATTCTAGTAAAGTTTTTAAATAATTTTTTATCAAGGTTTATTTCTTGACTGAAATTATCTAACGTTTCACGCCTATTTAAGTAAGGTCGATACTACAATCTATTCTTTTTCTTTTTTGATTTTTGTGTTAAAATTATATAAGCCGCTGCGAAAAGTGTAAATTCGTCGGCTATTGTTGCCCGATTGTGTATCCCGTTTAGGAGTCTACATAACCGGCCATACTGTATCAGACATATTTCAACAAATTGCCCAGCCATTGATTGCAAAATATATTTTTGTGATGGCTGAGCAATAAATTGCTAATAATGCAGCCATGAATGGCCGAAAAATATGGCCCGTTTAGAAGCCCCTTATTATTGACATACGTGGCTCTCTTTTGTTGTCTTGTAAGTAATTACTTACGGGTGAAAACTAAAAAAAATCGGCAAATTCATGAAAATACTTCCGGGAAATTCGAATGCTCAAACACAAAATAAAATATGTTTATTTTTGTAAAATTTGATAAAAAAAATTAATTTACAAGAAGTCATAGATAATATAATATAAATTCGAATACTTAGTAGCATAATTGAGCATTGAAACAAAAAAACTACTGTTCAAAAAGCATAAAGTTCACTAAGGCATAAAATCTCAAAAACTACTGTTAGAAACAAAGGTTGTGAAACCCTGAATGTGTGTTTGCAAAAAGTCTATCTTCTCGTGGCACCAACTATAGTCTGTGACATTGTCAACGTTCTTTTCTTTCCGAAAAGCTTGTTTGGTAGTATTCTTGTTGTTTTCGCAGTTTTTTGTTGAATTATCTTTATTTTTGATTCTTGCTTACCCCCTGGACTTGATTAGTTGCCCCATACGACGACTTGTGCTTTCTTACGGACTATCTGCGCTCAAAACATCTGAACCTATAGCTTTTTCTACACGGACTTCGATTGTGCCTTAAGATTTTGTTATGATGCGAAGTAGCAGGCCTACACGCATATTGTGCGTGAATTGTAACATTTGCGTCAATACTCTTCGGCGATATACTGGGATATACTGGGTTTATCCAAAAATCGTAAGTTTATAAACATTATTATACTTACTTACCAATTTAGCGTTAGTAAGTTTCAGTGAATTTTCAAAGCAGTTTAAAATATTACAAAATTCGGTAACATTAGTCTATAATAATTGCTTTTCTTAATTTTTAGATTACTGATGATGATTATGTTTGTGAAGCATGTTGGGAACTCGCTATGGATTGAGTAACTCAGAGTTTGCAGCAAGATGCTAATGAAGGTGAACAAGCTGGATCGTGTCCACAAGGCCATAGAAATGTGTGCCTTCTGTGTGGATGTTCATTAGTACGAAGGCAAAGTGACAAAATATTAAAAGATAGCCTGACCGAACTACAACAGAACATGATAAATATTATCCAAATGAAAATAGAACCACGTCAGGTCCATTCATCTTTAATTAGTATCTATTAAATAATAAATCCTTTTGCAGTGTTTTATTACTAAAGAGTTTTATAAGTCTATTGGTGTCTCTTTTAAAGCAATCTAATACAAATTGTCTGTTTTTTTATCAATTATGGAGTAAGTATTTGATTACAAAAACATTCCTTTATTTCATTTGCAGCTGTCACCTTCAGATAAGGTTTGTCATGCCTGTTGGTGGCGCACTAAGAGAGATCCCATATCCTTATCCTTACTAATATTATAAATGCGATGTTTATTTGTTTGTCTGTTTGTTACGCACGAAAAAACTACTGAACCGATTAGAATGAAACTAGGCGCACAGATAGACCATAACCTGGAATAGGATATAGTATACTTTTTATCCTGGTATTGAGTTCCTGTGGGATAATTTTCGACTTCCACGCGAGCAAAAGCTAGTTCCTTATAAAAGCAAGTGACTTGTACCTATTTGTTGCCATGACGTCTAATCTTAAGAGCTTTATATTGAAATGTACCTAAGGCTGCCAAACTGTGGCCAAGTGAGTTAGGTACAATACATATCAATATAAATTGTACGGTAGCTGGCGACGTCGCTATGGCCTCATAATGAGGTGGGGCTCTAATACTCAGTAAAATTGTGAAAGATAAAGGATTACATAAATCCTACATAGTCTACATCCCTATTTCGTGATGGAACTTTGATTTTATAATATTAGGTACTTATCAAGTCTAGACACTGATCTTGAATCAGGCTAGGTATATCCTATCAATGCTTTTTGCACATCACCACCCCTTATCTAAATGTATTTAATGCATTTGTGTAGTTACAAAGTTGTTTTCTATTAACATAACCTTAAAATATAAACAATGTTCATATCTTCTTTTTACGGCCTCCTAAAATAAAAACTCTTGATGATTATGTTTAAGTAATAGAACCCCTTTGTTTTTGACATTTTTTCATACATAGACGCTTCGAATCGATTTCAAATAAAGTGTTGTATGGGAACTTGCCATTGTTCTTTGGCATGTATGTTCCTTGGGGACCGTAGGGGTGCACTAAGAAGGGATTTCCCGAAATTCCCACGGGATCCGTCAAAACGGGTAAATAAAAAAAATGCAGGCGTAGCTGCTGGCGTCCTCTAGTTATAATATAAATGTGGAATACGATCTATTTTCTCCGACATTTTGGCATGCCAGCCGTGGTTATGAGGTGACTAACTGATGCATTCGGAAAATGAAACGTCGGGGCATATTATAGAAATTGTAAAGCAACATACTGCCTAAAATAATTCTTCTATCGAAGAAAACAGACGCTTTGAGCCACTTAGCTTCTCCCCTGGATACAATACAATACAAAAAAAAATTCGGGCAAGTGCGAGTCTGACTCGCGCACCGAGGGTTCCGTACGCATTTTACCTTATTTGAGGTTGAATTACGTCCTCTAAATTTGTATGAGCGCCCATACAACTTAGAGGACTATCTTAAATGGAGTCTACTATGTATGTATGGGGACACCCTTAAATTTTCCACTTTTTTTATTTTTTGTAATTTTTCCTTTATTTGTGCTGTAAGACCCTGCTTTTGGCCAAATTTCGTGATTCTCGTTTAACGGGAACTACCATATAGATTTTCGACCCAAAACCTATAGGGTACTTACGGTTGACCTAGAATTGTCAATTTTGGTCAAAACCAAGGTCTTACAGCACAAGTAAAGGAAAAATTCCTAAAATTAAAAAAAGTTGAAAATTAAGGTTAATTTTGGTACTTACAAGTTTTCGCAAAAATCTAATTTTGACCATATCTTTTTATTGACCTACATACACCTAATAGCAACCATAAACCTCAGTATCTGGTATAAATTTCAATTTGCTAGGTCCACCCGTTCCTGAGAAAATCGGTGGTGACACACGGACAGACAGACAGACAGACAGACAGACGGACAAGAAAGTGATCTTAAAGGGTTCCTTTTTTTACCTTGAGGTACGGAACCCTAAAAATAATTAAGAATCGACTGTTAGGCGGCACGAAGTTTGCCGGGTCAGCAGCCGAGCCGAGCAGCGTGGTGGACTATGGAGTATGGCCTTACCGTTCACATAGTGAAAAGAGGCCTGTGCCCAGTAGTTGACCAGCTTATAAACAAGGCTGATGATAATGAATTTTAGTGTGAAGGTATTTCTAGCACTAATGAAGTAATACTAATTATTATACAAGGTTATTTACTGGGTCTCACTCGCGATAGCTAAGATATTTAATAAGACGCCGTATTTTCCGAAGTTTCGACCAACTTGCTCCGGTCGTAGTCGGGGAGGGATCTTAGTTCTCGCGAGTAAGAACCAAAGTTCAAAATCGTTTAATACTAAAGAAACTCACCTCTAAGAATATATTAGTGATGTAATTGTTGACTTGCTCCTTATTGTCTGAGGGTAGTGAGTTCAACTTCTCGGTGAACAACGTCGCCAACTCACTTATGTGTTTTGTTAGAACTACAGTCATTCTGAAAATAAATACAAAATATATTTATTAATTGTTTTACCTTTCCCACACGCAGATGGCACACAAGATGCTTGTAATTAGAATATTTAGACCCCTTTGGATAGACCTTATCTTTCAGATATATTCAAAATTGTAACTTTTGTATGATTTGCTCTGTCATTAGTTAAACAGGATCTTATCACAGGGTGGAGAAACCGGGCCCTAGGGCGTTATCATACTAGCGGTTTGGGAGCGGTTGCGGGGCGGGGTGGACGCGCAGCGAATGCGTCGCTCGCACGCCGCGGCTGCGCAGCGAGGACGTCGCGGACGCGTGACAAATACGTTACGTTTTTGTCGCGTGTTTGTAGCAAATTATCGATGTACAATACATCCAGTAACAAAATGGATTCCGACGAGGAAACACTGCTGTTGGCTTTATTACTTTTACTCGTTGCGCGTCGCTTTTTACTGGTTGCGCGTCCGCAACGAATTCGTTGCGCATGCGCGGCGTTCGTTGTGAGCCCGTAACGAATTCGTTGCGCGCCCGCTCCGCTTTGAGGACGTTCGCAATTCGCTAGTATGATAAGGCCCTTACATTGGACGGGACCGGGCAAAACTAGTTAATACTAACCGCTACGCGATATCGACATCACTGTTGTTTTAGCGTCGAAACATAACTGACCGAAGATGCGTCGAGCGTATCATCGGTCGCGTCTATTCCGTCAGATGGGTTGGTACATATCTGACGGAAGATGCGACGAGCGTATTTGGGTCGCGTCTATTCCGTCAGATGGGTCGGTACATATCTGACGGAAGATGCGACGAGCGTATCATCGGTCGCGTCTATTCCGTCAGATGGGTCGGTACATATCTGACGGAAAATACGTCGAGCGTATCTACATCGGTCGCGTCTATTCCGTCAGATGGGTCGGTACATATCTGACGGAAAATAAGTCGAGCGTATCTACATCGGTCGCGTCTATTCCGTCAGATGCGTTGGTACATATCTGACGGAAGATGCGACGAGCGTATCATCGGTCGCGTCTATTCCGTCAGATGGGTCGGTAAATATCTGACGGAAGATGCGTCGAGCGTATCTACATCGGTCGCGTCTATTCCGTCAGATGGGTCGGTACATATCTGACAGAAGATGCGTCGAGCGTATCTACATCGGTCGCGTCTATTCCGTCAGATGGGTCGGTACATATCTGACGGAAGATGCGTCGAGCGTATCATTGGTCGCGTCTATTCCGTCAGATGGGTCGGTACATATCTGACGGAAAATACGTCGAGCGTATCTGCATCGGTTGCGTCTATCCCGTCAAATTAGACCTGCTACATTACGCGTCTAGTCAGTTTCTGCTTTCGGCAACTACAGTGCGGTTGCTTTGTATGACATTTCATTTTTAAACGTCGCCCAACGCGTCAGTAAAAATACCCGTGGTGCGTGGTGCGCGTGACGTCGATCGACGATACAGACGCTGTACGCTCGACGCACTAACGCATCATCGGTTAGGTCAAGGTGTGAAAGGTTGAAGGTTTTATCATATAGGTATTTGGCTGTTTTGGCGTTACGAGACGGATGATACGCGACGCATCTTCCGTCAGATATGTGCCGACTCTTAGTGAGTAGGCTAAATAACGCCTGTAAGGCAGAGTTTCGTACACATCTTCGCCTACCCCATACTTAAGCCCAATAGTAGCAGAATGATAGTCGGACAGACAGAAGGTGTAAAGAGAAGTATTTCCATATACATTTTGGAATATATACATTAAGTCAATACTAGGAAGCGAGTTTAATGGTGCATCTAAACCGCAGTTTTTCTTTATAAAGTCTTCTCTCGCACTAAGAATAAATCCTGTGTACAAACATACAACGAACGGACACAATTAACACCCAGACTCGAAACAACAATTTATGAATCACACAAAGTGTTGTCTCGTGTTGGCACATTGTCAAGCGGAGAGGCGGCCGCTTAAACCACTATGCCAACTGTGCAGTTTACAACTGTCAGTTACTTTTTTTGAGGATGTGGTACGACAAGCGTGATTCGCCGAAAATGAGCCACATCAAAGATACTTAAATTACTAATGGCAGCGATGAAACTTCACCGCTGTCAGATAGGTTACTGATAAGTATAAGTTGTCTGATAACTCATATAAGTTTCGTTCCGATCTCCTATACTATGTATAAAAATTGGGCAAGTGCGAGTTGGACTCGCGCATGCAGGGTTCCGTACCATCATCTATAAAAGAAAATCACGTTCATAGTATGTATGCTTAAATACTTTTTAAGTTTCTACCTGTTTATTAAGATCGAGTAACAAATTGCTTAAAAATTACGTTTGTTGTATGGAACCCCCTTTTATTATTTACTATTTTTTTATTTTGGTTATTTATTTTGAAAGGTAATATGCAACTACATATTCTGTGGTAATTTAAAACGTCTACCTGTTACAGTTAGTAATTTTGAGCAAAAAATACGAAAGAAAAACGCGAAACCAAAATACAAAATTTGTCTAAATTTGAGCTTTCTAGCTATCACGGTTTATGAGCTACAAGCCTGGTGACAGATAGACAGACAGACAGACGGACGGACAGACAGACAGCGTAGGCTTAGTAATAGGGTCCCATTTTTTACCTTTTAGGTACGGAACCCTAAAAATGAACCACCACAATGTTTGTACGCTTTATTTATGTGTTTTTCATCATAGTCAGGAGAAGTTTTGTATGAAAAACAATATAAAAAAAAAATGGCTTTACGAAGGTCGCCGGGTCAGCTATTTCCGAATATATCTAAAATACTAGCTTTCGCCCGCGGCTTCGCCCGCAAGAAATTTAATAAAGAGTAGCCTTTGTACTTCCCCAGGTTTCAGACTATCCATATCAAATTTCATCACACATTAGCCGTGTAGCATACATATATTATAAACAGATAATACTTAAAATTACTTTTGTTTTCATAGTCGTCAAACTTCAGGTAAAGATTAGTGTAGTGTATATTATTAAAGTTATTGAAGAGCTTATATACCTACTGAATAGAAGAGCAGCAAATATAAAAACTGAAAGCATTACCACAAAGTACAAAATCAGACCGCCCCTCCGCCCCGCTGCGCTTAAGTGCGCCAACTCATAGTAAGCGGTTTTAATAACGTTGCGCTTAGGTCAATTATATCGTGATAACTATTAAACTATTCGTCCAAACTACTTACTGTAAAAGACAAAGTTCATCTACATTAAATAATGATCTGGCAACAAATCTATCAATTTTGAAAACAACTTGATAACTACTCTAGAATGAGCATTGTAAAAAACATAAATATTTTTTTTGTTATACTGTTTTATTACAATAAAATGATGTAGTTAGGTTATGTACTAAAAGCTAAAAAGTAATTTGGCTACCAGATCGCATCAATCTTCTCATCAATCTTGGGTATTGATCATACAAATATAAAATCGTTGGGCAAGTGAATTTTTTTAATAATGTTTACTCTTGATACGCTACGCCCAAAAAAATTTTTTTAGTTAATTTTTTTAAAGTTTTAAGTTTTGTTGTTAGTTGATACGTCTCATTCTTTTTTCATAGTGAGCCCTTTTCTACCAATCAAGTCCTGTCATTCGATAACCATATTGAGGTATTTGTGGGAAATAGGTAATCTGCCATTTTGTGGCGGCGGCCATCTTGGTTTTTTTATATTAAGCTCTATTCTGCCAATCAAGCCCTTTCATTTGATACCCATATTGAGGTATTTGTGGAAAATATGTTATCCGCCATTTTGTGGCGGCAGCCATCTTGGATTTTTCATAGTGAGCCTTATTCTACCAATCAAGCCCTTTCATTCGATACCCATATTGAGTTATTTGTGGAAAAAATTTAATCCGCCATTTTGCGGCGACAGCCATCTTGGATTTTTATACTGAGCTCTATTCCACGAATCAAGCCCTTTCATTTGATACCCATATTGAAGTATTTGTGAAAAATAAATAATCCGCCATTTCGTGGCAGCGGCCGTCTTGGATTTTTCATAGTGAGCTCCATTCCACCAATCAAACCCTTTCATTCGATACCCATATTGAGTTATTTTTGGAAAATATGTAATCCGCCATTTTGCGGCGACAGCCATCTTGGATTTTTCATAGTGAGCCCTATTCTACCAATCAAGCCCTTTCATTCGATACCCATATTGAGGTATTTGTGGAAAATAAATAATAAGCCATTTTGTGGCAGCGGCCATCTTGGATTTTTCATAGTGAGCTCCATTCTACCAATCAAACCCTTTCATTTGATACCCATATTGAGGTTGTTGTGAAGTAATATGTGATCCGCCATTTTGTATCGGCGGCCATCTTGGATTTTTCATAGCGAGCTCTATTCTACGAATCAAGCCCTTTCATTTGATACCCATATTGAGGTATTTGTGGAAATTAAATAATAAGCCATTTTGTGGCAGCGGCCATCTTGGATTTTTCATAGTGAGCTGCATTCTACCAATTAAACCCTTTCATTTGATACCCATATTGGGGTTGTTGTGAAGTAATATGTGATCCGCCATTTTGTATCGGCGGCCATCTTGAATTTACAATCATTTAAATCTTTTAATCTCGATGACAATATGAGTGTATACCAAATATCAGATCAATCATCAGGAAGGGGGTAAAATTCCAATTTTATTACTAAATTTGACCCAAGCTAACAAAAAAAGATAATACAGGATTTTTTGCCGACTTAGTTGATACTTTTCCTTGTAGTATGGCAACATTATACAAAATCTTTATAAATTGTAGCCTATGTGTTATTCTGATACATAAACTATATTACTGTAAAGTTTCATCCAAATCCGTTCAGTAGTTTTTGCGTGAAAGAGTAACAAACATCCATCCATCCATCCATCCCTACATACATCCATCTATACATACATCTTCACAAACTTTCACATTTATAATATTAGTAGGATAACATACCTATCTAGGGGCGGTGGTGGCCTAAATATAGTATTGTTACTTACTGAGTGAGCGCATCAGCTTCGTCAGCGGTAGACCTTCTAGTTTTGACCAGCAACATCTCCGCCGCCTTATGGTACTGCTCCACTGAGAGCGCCGTGGCCTGGGCCAAACCCGATACGCCCCGCTTGTATATAGACTTGACTGTGGCGTCCGCGTCTGTTGTCACGTAGTCTAGGATCTCTGTGTATTGCCTGGGCAAATAGAAAAAAGCCTTTATAGGATTTCTGTGTCTTGTCTGGGAAAGAGCAGAAGGAAGATAAAGTATTATTACAAAAATATACTCCGTACCTATTATTATTTTCACATGAAAAGCATTAAGTTTTGGCAATAACATTTAATTGTATAATTACTTAACTGATTACAAAAAACAGTTATGATACCACAGAACTTTGTACTAGGCAAACTGATTCTGATGGTTATTTTTGGTGTCTTTTGTGTCCCATTTAAATTCAATTGATCAAGATCTAAAACGTAGTTTTCGAGCTACCCTTAATAAGGAGTATGTACTTGGGCTTACGCGAATGTTACACACTGAAATTAAGCTACGGTTAACAGATGCTAGTTTCGGAATCGAAACGTTCCGTCGGATAGTAATAAATAATATGTATATTTAAAATCAATATGTCTCGGTAGACTCGGTGGACTATGGCCTTACCCTTCTCATAGTGAGAAGAGGCCCGTGCCCAGCAGTGGGACAGTATAAAGGGCTGATGATGATGATGATGTCTCGGTAGAATCCGTAAACCGTACTTTGACTTCAAAACTCTTTTTCAATTGACTTCGACCGCATTTATTTGAAGCAAGTTCTTTTTACTTTCGTAGTATCTTACTTGACTAGCGGCTGGAACTGCAGCTTAAGTCCTAGGTCTTGTGTGGCGGTCTGCAGTCGCTCGTGGAACGCGTCAGGCTTGGACAAGTCTTCGCTGGGAGCCTCTTCATCATCGTCGTCTTCTTCTGGCATTTCGCAGAGCTCTGGAAAGTGTATCATCGTGTTATGGTTTTACTTTTAAGACACTGCTTTTTCATAATATGGTTGGAGTAAACAGAACTGTTTTACGATGACATAACATAGCATAACTTCACGCCTTTTATCCCCGAAAGGGTAGGCAGAGGTGTATTACACACCCACTTTTCGCCAGTTATGTTTTGGTCCCAATTTAATAGGGGGCGAGTCTATTGCCATCTACCGGGCACATTATTATGCGAGCGATAATTAACATTATTAATTTAATACACACATAACTTCGAAAAGTCAGAGGTGTGTGCCTGGGGTACCTGGTGATCGAACCCGAGACCATCGTCTCGGCAGTCCGTTACGTACTCCACTGGGCTATCGCCGCCTCTGCTCTTTTTGAAAAACGATGACGTTTTTCGAAAAGAGCAATAATAAGTAAGAGTTCATAAAGAGGATAAAGAGTCACATGCCTTAAAACAATATATAAATAAGTTCAGATCACTTCAAATACATCATGACTAGGAATTCCCAATTCTATCCATCGAGACAACACTGTGTAATCCATAGTTGTTGTATCGAATCTAAGTGTACATTGTGTCCGTTTAGTTGCATGTTTGTTCCCCGCGTCACAGGATTTATTCATGTGAGAGATTTTTTTTTAATAATTTATTAACAACTATCAACTAAACATAGAACTTAAGTTAAGTTCAATAACACTGTTAAATACAGATTCTTATGAAGGTAATAACAACACTATGACACTATAGCTATAGTGTACTATATAGGTGCAAGGTGATGACTGTTTTCAGACCATGTAGGAAACATAGTTTGGCAAGTCTTTCATATTCATAAATACATGAAGCTATTTTGAATACCAAAAATTCTCTCATATCAACAAGTAAATACTTCAATAAGGCCGTTTTTTTAAACTGGCAGGTAAGTCTTTAAAGCTTTACTATAAATTAAAACATTATTAATCATTGATAAGAATTCATATGAGTCAGTGCTATTTTTCGTAATCCACCTAAAGATATATTTTGATACGTACCAGCGACTTGCTGTAAGGTTTCCTTCATGTCCTGTCGTTTCTCTGGCTCGACGCCGCGCATACGTTCCTCTATACGCATGCTGACCTGCTTTGATAGCATCTCTAACGCTTCTAGGTGGACAAGACCTGAAATATACAGATATTTCATAGAAGTAAGGGTACTCAATAAGTTTATTTTTGTTTACTACATAAGAACTGGCGCAGATACAGTGAAGTGGAGCATTTTTCTCTGCTAAACTATTATCGCATTGTTCTCATTTCGAATAATATTCAAAATAAATGAATATAATAATTACTACAAGTGTGTGTATTAAATAACTATGCATTATTTAAATATAACGCTCAAAAATATGTCTGAAAAGGTTTAGTGTTGCTGTAGTGGTTATACTTACAGTATAGGGCCATGTTGTATCTATATTACATATGTGTTGTTTTAAGTGTCAAGCACAGACATATGTAGATCTACATAGATAACGCAAATGCATGCACTTCGCGTGTCTGAACTCCGACCAAGCGTCGAGGTTGGTCGCCACTAACTTCAGTCCCCGCGCGTCCGTTTTACCGTTAAGTAAACTTTATTCACATTACGTTGCCGCGTTTGCTTCGGACGTTTGATCTGACGTTGTGTATTAGGAGACGATGAATATCGCACAAGCGATACTGTCGCGCATCGCTTCGACTTCGTGATACAGGCAACGTCACAGTAGGTATTAAAAAGTCGGCACGCTTGGTTTCAATACAAATCGTGATAATTGCGTTATCTATGTAGATCTATATCTGTGGTGTCAAGAATATAAAATTGACACTAAAATAACTTATTCAACTATCCTATAAAGCAGCATATATGGCAGGATCCAAGCAAACGGCGGTCCGTAGAGTCTACCTACCCAGGCCTGAAAACGCCTGAAAACAGGTGTTAGTCTAGATATGTATTATGTAAATTAAACCTACCTTCAAAATCGTCGAATAGATTCTCATAATGCACCTCCTTGGCTTCTCTTTTCTCCTCTCTGATCTTATCATCCTCATCAGCTTTAGCTTTCGCCTCCCTAAGAACTTGGGACAGTACGGGCTTGTCGCCGGCCCCTAAGCCAAGCATGGCACGCTTCTTGGCTAACCCTGGGTCGCCATCTTGTAACACTTCCATTGTCTTCTTGCCGATAGTTTCTAGGGTGTCTAGACCACCGGATATTACTTTTGTGCCTAGAAATGATGTATTTGAAGATTAGTAATACAAATTCTAATAAAGATACAAAATTTAGTTCTGAAATGCATAAAGGGCCTTATCGCAAGTAATTTCTTCCAGACAACACTTTGCATCATATGGCAGTCCCTGGATGCCAAGACTAAAGCCTTGCATGCAAATGGGATAACGCTGGGACGTTTATGATGACGGCTAAATGATGACGGTCATACAAGCGAACTCGGGTGGCTAAACTAGTTCATCATATCAGCCGAAAGACGTTCACTGCTGTACAAGCAAACAAGTCGGCGCTGGACCAGTTTGAAAAAAAAATTCTTCGCTCGCTCAGAGTCGAGGCACACTATTAGAAACTGGTTTTGTATAAGAGTGTCAATGTGCGTGTAAAGTAGCGCTGGAAACGACCATGACTTGCGGAGCGATTCTCGCACTTATGGTGTTCTAGCGGAAAGTTGTTCGACTGTACATAGACCTCCCCAAGACTCTCCACATATCCTGATCCTGAGCCACCCGCAACCATCCGCTGCCCGCGATCCCAACAATATCGTCAGTCCACCTTAGCATGGGTCCCAATACAAACATTTTATTTTTAGTTTTCAAAAGCGATCACAGATGGCGCTACGGGGAATGATTTCTAAATCGATGGTCAATAAACATAAGATTTAAGTAAAATTTGAGCAAAAAAATGAAACGTAAATCACTTTTGGCACATTAATAACGTTTGACACTGTTTTATTGCATTTAATAGGTATTCTGAAATGGTCCATAATTTATATGCTCAGCAGTACCAACCAGGAGCACAATAATTTGCCATCTAGCTTTCAATCAACAAATTATTGTCAGAGTGTACCTATTAGTATATGGCACTTTAGTCGAGTAAATTCGACAGCAATATTTCTTTTAGTATAGAAACCTGTAATATTAAAAAATATATGTATTTTGGCTTTATTTAACCCTGACCTTTGAAACTAGGTCATTAATAACAAACAATGTCCAAAACTTACTGGTACTCTCCACAAACTTGGTGACACCAGAAAGTAGATTGCCAAATTGGAATGCATCAGCTTTAGATTCTTCACTCTCAACCGGTTTCTCTTCTGTTTCAGGAACATTTTCCGGTTTACTGACTTTGATTTCTTCATCTCTTTCCTTGGCTTTCCTCCTTGCCAGTTCCTCTGGATCAGGAGCGCCGATGCCGGTTTCTAAGACTGTTGAGAGGCCCTATGGAGAAAAGTGAATGTTAATGTCTACTCTTAGTGTGGGTGTGTACTGAGAGCCCACTTTAACTTTGCCGATTTTTTTTTAGTTTAACTAACAATAGTTCTTAGTAATAGTTGTGGAAATCTTTGTAAAAGTTCTTAGTAATAGTTGTGGAAATCTTTGTAAAACGAATATTAGATTTGTAAAGCAATTAGCATTTGCTTAGTGTGTGAACTGAGGGCTCACCTACAAAAACGTAAAGTTTACAATATTTTTCACTATTTGTGATCTCTCTTTAGTTTTAAAATTTTCCTTGTAATTTTTACTAAAGATTGGCTTATGAATATTTAATGTTCATGTTATAATCTATTAATTATGAGATGAATTTATGTGGTCCCTCGGGACTACAGAAAGACGTTTGTATTTTTTTGTTATCTATTCACATTAGGTTTTTTAATGTTGTGTAGATGTTTATTCATGTTTTACTAAAGGTCTTTAACCAAAATTTGTTGGTGAACTCATTATATATCTAGATTTGGAAGCTTATGTGTGTGAACTGAGGGACCCATTTAAGGTGATATATCCTTTGATTTATGTCTTTACAAACTCTAAAATTCGTTTTACAAATATTTCCATAACTTTTACTAAGCACTGTTATTAGTTAAACTGCAAAAATCCGCAAAATAAAAGTGGGCTCTCAGTACACACATACACTACTTTTATGGTATACTCTAAAGATTATGTTGTATGTAGTTACATAATAAAAATTGTTTCAATAACTGATGCTGGCATTTCATCCGGAGCGCGTTGCTCCTATTGACCTTGCGGCCGTGTGCGCCGCACACATCGACATCACACACAGGCGCTGCTCAGTGCTGAGTGGTCACTTATTAAGATTTTTTTATATTCCACCCCTAAGGAGGCAAAGTTTAAAACAGGGGAAGCAGCGAGTGACTGCTAGTGTAATATAAACTCGAAAAGTCTTACCTGTGAAACCTGGCTAGTGATATTGGTGATACCAGCAGTGGCAGTACTGAGCAGCGAGTCTACACTCCAGCCCCATCCCCACCCACCGCTGCCACCGGTGGATGCTGCTGCCAGTTTATCCGTCACTTCCTTTATGTCATGATCTGGTTGTGCTTGAACTGGCTGAGGTTTTGGTGGTTCTATCTGTAATTTTATACAGATCAATTTAAACATTTGTGGTCATTAATCATTGGCGTTAATCATAAGCGTGGGCCTGGGTCTTCATAAAACATTCTTAGGTTTCCAGCTTACAATTTTGTATTGGTAACCAACATTCTGGAGGGGGCACTAGATATTACTGGTTGCTGGGATTGCCATGGTTAACACGGCCCCTTTGCTTTATAGGTAACATTAATATTAGTTGTACATTGTCTTTCAGGGAATATCTCCATTTTTTTATCGTTTCATATTAACACTGCTCAGTCCATACGGAATCTGTCCATTTTAGTGTCCATGGGTCACACCAACCCTCTATATCAGGTAGCTTTGCATACTATGTTCACAGATATATGCATGTAGCATTTCATGACCATGATGCTTGCAACAATGTAGAAATATAGGGTACTCGAAACAAATTTATGTGCTGTGGTGGATATTCTGAAAGACAATATCACAATAATATGTCCATCAAGTTAGAACTGTAGTACATGAATCGGAGTAGTATTTATTAGCATTTTGTAAATATTGTATGAAAACAATAGCAAAGACAATGGCGGAACTAAATATGGATAACCTACATTGGCAGTAATTTATCTAGGAATAATTTTATCATTAAAAACAGACATTTCATATTAGAATTGAGGCGTATTATGTTACATATTATGATAAATATGATCACAGTCTGTAACTGTTACAAACCAATCAAAATAACCATTCCTGTTCCTCTCAAAAGTGATGGTCACAAGTGGTTCTCTCTTCATGAATATGACGTTTACCCTCGTTAGAAGAGAACAGAAACAGTTATTGTTAAAGTCAACAACCAGTAAAAGTCACAAACAAATGGAAATAACAGTGTCTGCTCCTCCGCTCTGTGATCATCCCATGTTGTGATCTATTCATGTATATGACATTTAGCTGTGTTAGAAGAGAATAAAGACTGTTACTATAACAGATACGACAAACAGAACAGTCTTTCTACAGAAAGAATAATCAAATGTTACTTACTTTTTGTGCACTAGTAACATTGTCATCTTGGCCCCAGTCGTCAAACTCGTCCCAACCTGTGTCCTGTGATGTTTGACTTTTATTTGTAGACTTTGTATCCTTCTGTTCAACATTACTCTTGGCAGGTGCTGGTTTTGTTATGGGTTCATCATCTATGTCAAAATCATCCCATCCATCCACAGAAGCCTGAAATAGTAAAATGTAATGCTCAAATAGGTAGGTAAACAAATATCACTGAGCCTGCAGTTACATTATTTTAGGGTTACTGGCTACTAATACAGCCTTCCTCAACAAATGGGCTATCCAAAACTAAAATAATTATATATTAATTGGTGATGAATTTGAATTTTACAGGTTGTGGGGCCTTGCTGATTTCAGCATGAATGGGCCGGCTCCACCGGGGAAGTACTACCCTCTCACAGAAAATCAACGTAAAGTAACAATACTAAACTGTTGCATTTCGTTCGGTGAGTGAGAGTGCCGGAGGCCCTATCCCCTTTCCTTCCTCCTCATCCTATCTTTTTTCCCAACCCCAAGGAGCGGCAATGCACTTGTGACTCCTGTGGTGTTGCTTGTGTCCATGGGCGGCGGTAATTGCTTTCCATCAGGTGATCCGTCTGCTTGTTTGTCACCTATTATATAAAAAAAAATTACTATAGAAGTTGAGGTTATTGTTTAAATACAGATTTTGAGTAAAGCCAAATACTAGTTCAATGTATCTTCTATGTTTATTTGTTACACAATAACTACTGAACAATTTTTTAGTTTTCACCAATAGATAGTATAACTACGTAGAAAGATTTAAATGTATCATTCACATGGGCGGAGTTGGGAGCATTTAAGTTTTAAGTAATTAATAGTCATTGATACTACATTTATATACACCAGTGTATTATCAACTACCAATTAAATCTTCACATATTAAATTGATTCCAAAACTTGGTAAATCCGTAACAGAATTAATAAACAAGCATTACATTTGCATGAATTAAAAAACCATTACATTATACAATATGAAATACTTTGTTAACTGCAATATTTTGCTAGACTTCATAATAAAAATATATGTAAGACTTACCGGGTTTTCTAGGGGCTTTTGTGTATTACTAGAACTAGTTTGATTATTTGCAGCCTTTGCATCAGACTCTAGTGCGTTGTCACTGTAATTGGAAGAAGATAGTCTCTTCTTCCTTGCTTTTTTATCTGGAGTAGCATGACCCTCATCAGCACTCTCAAAGTCTTCACTATCACTCGTAGTCATTGTCGCTACACAAATTGTTTAGTTCAATATTTTTTTAATTACTCTGTTTAACGAATTCGTTTCACAAAAAGAAATAAGAATGAAACTTCGAATACGTGTTGACAAAATTGCCAACACATGACATTGACAGTCAATGTCGCAGATGTTTTTAGCGCGTTCCAGTAGTTTTATATAAATAAAGGCATGTTGGTGTTGTCTCAGTTTTTCTTGTAAGAGAAAGAAAGAAAACTAATCCTTTGAATATAAACCGACAAACACTATCCAGATTTTGAGCCTCAGATTGGTGCACGTTAATAAAATTATTACATAGTTTTCAGAATTACTATTATTAATTTACTACTACTACACTAACCACAACTTTGTCAATTTTCAACAGTATTAAAATATTGGCGATTAGTTTTAAAATTTCAATATTTTAATTTTATAATATTTTCTATTAGGCTGAATAATTACAACACTCTGAATACGACGAACGTTATGTCAAATTAAAAAGAAAGAAATTCAAAATATTATTCTTTCGTATTTGTTTTACATTTCGTACATTTTTGTTTTACTTGTAGAATCCTAGATAGGTATAATCAAATAATTAGTTTTAATACCTATGCGTCTGATTGCTTAATAGTTTTTAGTTAACATTATTAATTATTGAATTGTGATTTGTGCCTGATTAACACGTTTGTAGCTAAGCAGATTTTGTTATGCTTTTGACTTCGAATGGCTTGCGTTGCTACCTAGGTACCTACTTACATAATTTTCTAATTTATTTATTGCTGAGTGATTGTTAAAAGTGAGTTCATTAATCATAATTTGCAGCAACTACAAACTACACTACTGCTACTCTGGTATTTCATGTAAGTACCTAATAATAATATAATAATAATGTGTAAACCAGTTTAGTACTTACGTATAATAATTAATAACTGACAGTAACAGTGCACTGGTCGTGTAATAGGTAGGTACTTTCAGAAAGTAAATTGTGTCGCCTTGCGACAGATAATACATACCGGAAACCTATTTCGGAAACCAACAGAAATGAATATGTAATAGGCACATTATAGTACGTAGCGTTATCCCAGTAAGAACCCGGGGTCCACTTTCTTGTCTAACCGGATGGGACTGAATACCTCTAATTCTCTCATCTGTGCCTATTAGCTTTTCCATAAGGCGACTGCCTGTCGGACCTCCGCAACCCAAAGGGATAGCTATATTTTCCATGGTTTAGACCAGGGTTAGTTTATTGATAGGTAGATACTGACTCCCTATAAAACATGTCAAATATATTCACGACAGCCGGGCCTTCATAACGGCTTTACGGGCTCTCCGAGGCACGGGTCTAGCGATCATTTACAATACAATTCAATATGCACATAACTCCGAAAAGTCATTGTTGCGTGTCCTGGATTCGAACCCCATAACCTCTGCATGGCAGTTTGTTGGTATCTCTACTAACGCTGCCTACTTACGTGTAAAATATGGTACCGGAAAGTACCTATGTTAACGCAACGTAACGTTTTACGTTTTATACCATAACTTGGCTGAACTGTTTCACCTATAAGTAGATAATTAATAATTATCTACTTATAGGTGAAACAGTTCTAATATAATAATAATTATTAATTATTATAGAACTACTGACTACTTAAACAGAAGTGTACCTAGGTATTTTGAATGACATTGTGTTGAGTGTTCCTGTGAGTTATGATCCATTTACACATAACCGGGTCGTGTCCGGTACACCCGGATTTATCCGCCATGTCCCGTCCTGGACATGGCCATGTCTGAACGAGTTCATATAAAATGTATATAACGATTCTATAGAGCCCCATGACTCTCATGAGGTTGTTGTTGATGTTACGGCCCTTATAATTATGTGAATGGACTTTTAAGCTCTATTCATACCATTGGCGTAAATTCGCTTTTGACCCTACGAGATTGTTTGTTTTTCGTGTGAGTGTGTGGCCAACTCTGGTGTCGGAGTTTTCAGACCGCCCTAAGGCCTCCGACATGGCCTAACGATCCTTATCCTTAGACAAGAACCGGGACCGACAGCTTTACGTGCCCTCCGAAGCACGGTAGCGCTCAGATGTAAATGCCACACACGGTCACCCATCCAAGTGGTGACCTGTGCAAGCGTTGCTTAACTTTGCCGATCTATTACGAATGGCAAGTCAAGTCTCGCTATGAGCGCTACGAGATGACGAGGGGTGGTGTGTGGATGTATGGCAGTCGTGAGCGAGTGAGGTGAGACATGCTTTCAAGGAAGGGTTCTTGCCAACCTATAGTTACGCCACTGGTTCACACATGTCATATCGGAGCCGTATCCGAGACGCGAATGGACCGAGCTCTGCCGGAGGGTAAAGAATATCGGTGTGTACATTATTTTATGTGAACTTGTTCACACATGGTCGTGTCCAGGTCGGCGACGGGACCCGGTGGCTAACGTACCAGATAAAGCCCGCTTATGTGTGGATAGACCTTAAGGCTGTAGGCACTTTGAGGGTTTTCAATGATGCGTGCGTTTTCATAATGTATGTGGTAGAGTTTATACAATAATTATTGTTTTGTGTCTCGCGTTTTGTAAGATCTATAAAGTTAAGTATACATATAAACTTTGCAGCATTGTAGTTGTAGCAAGATGATTTTTCGCTTTCTTATATACAATAATAAATATCTAACTCGTGCTACGCTCGATCGCTCTTTTAGTGAGCCTACCTTACTACAATGAGCGCGGATCCCTCAGTATAGAGGGCGTAATAGGCATCACAAGCTTGAGAGTAGATAATATAATAAAAAGTAACGCCTTAATTAGCGGTCAAGAATTAGATATTCGGGTACTCAAGCCTGCATCGCCAAAATCTTGCCTTGAACCACACGTACCTATATGCTGACCACAGGTTTGCCTCCGTAAATTCTGGCTTGAACGTTGAGCTACGTGCATGTGGGCTTGCGCATACTTCTGTTTTACCAACCATAGGTACGACGTTCAATTCCCTGGTTGTTATGCATGTGTATGCTTGCCCGTTTACGGGGATTTCTTACACGTCATGATTTATTGGGCTAGTGGCAGCAACACGCCCAGTAGAAATATCAACAGACTGGCGCAGAAGGTATCGAGTTCCAATCCAGGGCGCACACCACTGAAGAAGTTACGTGCGTATTAAATCGTTAATTACCCATTGCTCTGTACCTGGGCGAATACGTTAAGCCGCTGATCCCGGCTGTCATGATTGAACCTTTAAGTTCAAGGCAGCGATAGCTTAGCGGAGATACCAACGGATTGCCATGCAGAAGGTATCGGGTTCGGATCTGTGGCGCACACCACTAACTTTTCGAGGTTATGTGCGCATTAAATTGTTAATGATCGCTTGCCCCGTGCCTCGGAGAGCAAGTTAAACGTCGGTCCCGGCTATCATGAAGGGAGTTAGTTCCCTCAAATAATTATAGTGTAATTCATGGAATATCGCTATCTCTTTGGATTGCGGAGGTCAGACGGCAGTCGCTCTGTGGAAAAGCTGATATTGTGTCATATCTGGTCACACTAGTAAGCAAACCCTGGGCTCCTAGACGTGTAAGTCTTGTATGCAATCGGGAAAACGCTAGGAATAAATTATAGGGAGTCTAAGGTTGCGGAGGTCAGATGGCAGTAGTACTGTGTTAATAATTTAGTATTTTGTCAAATTTAGTTTGACTAAAAAGCGGACCTGGCACCGAAGGTGGAAGCACAAGTGGATGTCTTCGGTGCGCCTGAACTAACGCTTGAATGACAAAAATTTAATTATGATGATGTTGTATATTCATCATTCACATGCTATTTCAGTGCTTCAGAATACTATGAAAATTTATAAGACGCTAGAGATTACCCGCGGCGCCGCCCACGTGGGAAATTATTACCCACTCATTCGTAGAGTTTCTTAAAATTCTCTCTTATAGCAGCCTCGACACTCCCCAAGGTGTACCTAACGCCAACGCTGAGAAGTTCTGGCAGTGCGTTGTTTCTCAACCAGTCTATAACAGAAGAATTTATACATTTATATTGATGATTTCACAATCGGCATTATCTAAGACAGATTTTTACGTCACTACGCCCAAACAGATCAACCGATGTCGTTTTAAGACTATAGCTTGCTAGTACACACATCTATAATAAAGGTAACGGCATCTATACATTTACCGTGCTCACCTGACACCGCACAGCGGGCTTCTAGGCTTCACATTTGTTAAAGGCTATCTGGTGATAATGTAGTAGGTGCTTATACATGGTGACAAACACGTATAAATTTCGTCTGAGGATGCCTCGTGCAGAGGCGAAACACGTGTCGAAGAATAGTCGGTGCATACAGCGGGATACTGCAAGTTAGGTATCTTCCTGGAACCCATACCATTCCTATCCTTTATCCTTTTAGAGGAGTTCGGTATTGTCAACTAGGGCATGAATATCGGAATATCGAATATCGAAAATATCGGAATATCGGACAAAATATTGTGCCAGAAAATATCGATATTAGATTAGTAAAAACCGGGATTTTCGATATTTACGACATTGCTTCAAATAATCATTACCAATGAATTTCATTTATATTGACTGCACGGTTGGCGTAGTGGTTTAAGCGGCCACCTCACCGCTCGACACTGCGCCGAAGTGCCGTGGGTTCGATCCCCACACGAGACAACACTTTGTGTGACTCATAAATTGTTGTTTCGAGTCTGGGTGTTCATTGTGTCCGTTAGTTGTATGTTTGTAAAGTACCCCGCGACACAGGATTTAGTCCTAATGCGGGAGTTGTCTTTAAAAAAAAAAAAAAATACTTCTTTAAAATCAATCATTCGAAGCGCGCTATTACCCATGCGAATGTATTAAGAACAATAAATAATAATAATACTGTGGTATTGCGGTAGTCTAGCGCGCCAAATATGGTAACATTGCGAGTATTCGTCGCTACTATTTTACCAGTAATTATCTACCGATATTGGTCCGTAACTATTACTTTTTGTTATATAGTTTTATTTCATTTCATGATACACATGTCTTCTTGATTTACCTCATCATGTCAGCCTAGAGACTTCCACTGCTGGACATAGGCCTCCCCCAAGGTTCTCCACACAGACCGATTTTGAGCCGCCCGCATCCAACCGCTTTCCATGATCTTAACCAGATCGTCGGTCCCAATGCGGGAGGCCTACCCCTGCTGCGTCGTCCGGTACGTAGTCGCTACTCCAGAACCCGCCTGCCCCAACGGCCATCGGTTCTTCGCGCTATGTGCCCTGCCCATTGCCACTTCAGCCTGGCTATTCGGAGAGCTTTTTCGGTGACTTTGGTTCTCCTGCAGATCTCCTCATTTCTGATTCGATCCCGCAGGGAAACTCCGAGCATAGCTCTCTCCATCGCCCTCCGAGTGACCCTGAGTTTTCGGAAGGGGCCCATAGTTAGCGACCACGTCTCAGCGCCGTAGATCATCACTGGCAACACACACTGGACAAAGACTTTCGTCTTGAGACACTACGGGATATCGGACGTGAAGATATGCCGTAACTTCCCGAACGCCGCCTAACCGAGTTGGATTCGAAGAATGACCTCTTTCTCGAAGTTTGGACCTACCCAATTGGATCATTTGTCCCAGGTAGACGTACTTGACGACAACTTCGAGTGTGGAGTTCCCAACCTGGATAGGAGTAGGTACGACATGGACGTTATACATGATTTTCCTCTTGTCCATGTTCATATTAAGACCTACTTGTTGGGGGACTCTACAGAGGCCATCGAGTATTGTGCTGAGGTCTTCCATGGTCTCAGCCATGACTACGATACTATCAATAAATCGAAGATGAGTGATGTACTCGCCGTTGATGTTGATGCGTCTTCCAGCGCAGCGGTGAAGAGTTTCGGAGATATAACATCTCCCTGCCTCACCCCTCGCTGTAGCCGAATAGGTTTTGAGCTTTGGTCCTGGAGGCAAACTGACATGGTGGCGTTTTGGTACAAACACTTCAGCACTTCGACATATCGATAGTCAATTTGGCACCGTTGGAGAGACTGCAGCACTGCCCAGGTTTCGATCGAATCAAAGGCTTTATCATAGTCCACAAACGTCAAGCATAGAGGCTGGTTATACTCCTCGGACTTCTGTATAACCTGCCGCAGCGTATGTATGTGGTCTATGGTACTATAGCCTTTACGGAATCCGGCTTGTTCGGGCGGCTGGAAGTCGTCTAGCTTGCTCTCGAGACGATTCGTGATGATCCTAGAAAACAACTTATAGACGTGACTAAGAAGTGAGATGGGTCTGTAGTTCCTCAAAAGGGTTTTGTCGCCCTTCTTGAAGAAAAGCACCACCACTTCTGTGCCATGCCTGTGGTGTTTAGCCCTCGAGTATGGCGGAATTTAATAGCTGCCGAAGCATTTTCACAGCAGGTGTGCCGCCAGCTTTCAGAAGCTCTGTAGTTTTTCCGTCATCACCCGGTGCCTTGTTGTCTTTTAGTTGTTCTAGGACTACACTGGTCTCGTGCATGCTGACGTCCGGGATATCTTCGGTGTAGTGTCGGGTCAATCCAGCTCTAGGGGTCAGTGGCTGGCGTAGTAACAGGTGTTCGTGTAGTCGTAATAGTAATTTACTTATTTGATCTCAACATTTATTTTAATTTAATTTAGAGACCCTATTTCCTATTTTTCATCGCTTTTGATTCGTCTGATTTCTAGTATCGAGAATATCGAAAATATCGAATTCCGGAATTATAAAATGTTCAATATCGAAAATACCGATATTGAGAAAGTGGGCCGATATTGCGACCCCTATTGTCAACCTTTTTCTATTGCAATAGTTGGGGTAGTCAATCCGAGGGTGCGTGGTGGGTTCCTCTTTCCTTCCATTAGGTTACAATGGAGTTCCGCTAAGTAACGCCTGATTTAATCAACTATACGTATAAATATTTTAAATGTAAAAGTATTTTCATGCTTAAACTACTAAACCTACTTTGATGAATTGAAATTAACTTTCGCGTTATCGTCATCAGCCCTGTATAGACTGTCCCACTGCTGGGCACGGGCCTCTTCTCACTATGAGAAAGGGTAAGGCCATAGTCCACCACGCTGGCCAAGTGCGGGTTGGCAGACTTCACATGTTTTTCGAGAACATTATGGAGAAGTCTCAGACATGCAGGTTTCCTCACGATGTTTTCCTTCACCGTTTAGCAAGCGATAATTAACAATTTATTACGCACTTGACTTCGAAAAGTCATTGGTGCGTGCCGTGGATTCGAACCCGGACCCTCTGCGTAGCAGTCTGTCCACTCGGCTATCGCTGCCTTGCATTTAACATACGCGTAAATCCAAGAAAATACTACTTTGAGGAAGTTGAGTAGGTTCGTTGAAATCTTTTAGTTGTTTCGTTTCTAGGTGTTATTTGTGTCATTGCCTTGAATTTTTCTAAAGACCTGCGTGATTTTTAAAAACCCTTCAAAACCACAATTAAAACGAAGATTTTCCTCCTTGAGGGATTTTCGCAGAGTCTTATCTCTGGTAGGAATAAGCTATACAAATTGATTGTAACCTGACCTGTACCTTTTAAAGGTGATCTGCTTGACGCTTACAATAACTGGCCTATTACTACTGTGTAAGTAGGTACTATTTCTTGAAAGATTACTCTGAGTTATACAAGGCTATTTAGCGGGTCTTACTCGCTTCAGCCGAAACGTTGGCAAATACCTTTAACCAAAGTATTTATGCCATAAATATAGTATTTATCGCGAGTAAGACCCGCTAAATAACCTTGGATAATGTATACTAACCGCGAAAGTTTAGAATCGTTTAGATCACTCTGAGTGCCTGATAAAAATCAATGACAACATGTCGCATCATTAAACCAAAATAAATTTAGAAATATAGTTTACTTTTATTATTTAGAGTGCCCAACTTTTGTTCCATTGAATTATACTCATACTACATTCATAATTTCCGTAATTAATAATGGGCCACTGAGCATGGGCCTCTTCTTACTATGAGACAGGCCAAAGTCCACCACGCTGGCCAAGTGCTTATTGGCAGACTTCAGATATCTTTCGAGAACATTATGGAGAAAACAATTTCGAAAAGTCAATGGTGCGCGTCGGTGCTGCGTGAGTTTGAACCCGTGGTCTCTTGACTAGGCTGTAGCTTCTTGCTCAGATGAGTACAATCAAACAAGTCGGCGCTGGACCAGTTTCTAAAAAATATCCCTTGGCTCGCTCATAGAGTCGAGGCACACTAGATACTGGTTTTGTATTCGTGTAAAGTAGCACTGGAAGCGACGATGTCTTGCCGAGCGATTCTCACCGTTATGGTATATTATACCCAATACCTGTAGGTATAGTACCTACTCATCAACTTAACTAAAAAGGTATACATAGAGACTAGACTTGATCACAATAATAATAATTATGTATACTTATGGTATACCATAAGCCTCACACAAAAAGTGGGTAGGTAGCTCAATGATGCAGGCCCGGGGCCTTTCAAACATTGAATCACCAAAGAATGACTAGAAGCTGCATGAAAATGTTTGTTGTTACAAATATGATTTAATACACATTTTACGATTAATAATAATTACTATCCGTGTGGTGACGGATTAAGAATCCGGAATGTCACCACCCCATATCATCCCATGGGTGTCGTACGAGCCGACAGAGGGAGCATATTATGCAGAGAACAGCACTGTAAGAGAAGGAAAACTTGATACAAACCCTATACCAACCCGTTTGGCCAGCGTGGTATAGTAGGCCAATTCCTCCTTTCAAAGGAGAGGCCTAGTCCAGCAGTGGACTGTTAAAGGCTGATGATGATGATATGATTAATTATTTATTATCCGTTAAACACTATTATACAGAAAACTCGGTTTTATCTCATTTTACACACGGATGATCATATTAATTGTTTCAGTTGCGTGTTAGCTGGTTGACGTCGTCATAAACGCAATATTGTATTTAGAGTACGTATATGCTATGAGGTATAACAACAGAATTATGTAATTTTTCTTACGGTACTGTAACATTTTACTATGCAGAAAAGAAAAGTTAGTCATCATAGTATAGAAGTATCGATCTACATCTGAACCATTAAATAAAACTTGCGTAGCGTGAAGAAAATTAAGCGATTCGTGTACCTTCATATAGTTTTAACTTGTATCTTACAAACTAATTAAATAATCACTCATAAGAAATGAAAAGGTAGGCAATTGCCATTGTTAATGTTTTTATGGTTGAAACTAATTGAAGCGATCGTTTATAGCACAAAATTAATCAGTTTTATGTCTCCACAATCCTTCACGTATTTTACAGCTTTTAATCGATTTGCTAAACTAATAAAAATATATAAATAATTTCCATTGCTGTCGTATACTGTCTAAATTATTTCAAAATATAGAACAACTGTTTCTGCGACCACTGATAAGAATGTCTTTTGTTTTAAAATATTACCTAACAGATTAGCTCATTAAGGCTTAGTTTGTAAAACAATGCTTTGTATTTAGATCTTCTATTTAGGTATATTGTCTAAAGCTCATTAGTGCGCCATAATGAACGTCATAATCTACACAAGAATTTGCTAATTGTGATGCTTATACATTTCCGCTAACAGCTTCATGTAGTAGTAACCTTGTTTAAAGTAGGTAAGTTCAAATTTAGTAGGTCACATAAAAGTACAAGATTATCATAATACAAGACAATGTGCTCTATTATAGCAACGTTATTATATTACCGTCAGATAAACATACGTACTTACATAGGTACATATCAGTAATTTGTATGTATGCTCGTATATACATACGCTGTGGAATGCGATCTATACGTATACACGCCCGCCTATACATATTTATACAGCGGAATCGTAAATAGATTGAATGGGTATGTACCTACCTACTTTTTGCTTACATTGCCAGTTTCACAGTCTCCACACCGTACATAGCATCAGTCAGTCGCCACTAGTAGACCATGTAATGTAAACATTAGGTGGTCGAGGAATGCATTTAGACAGTAGGTGCTCCGTGCTGGTAGTGAATATTATCATGTGCGGTGATAACGTGGCTGCGAGTCGGCGGGGTTCAGTCAGCGACGCGGGGTCGCGTGGTGCGGTCGCGTGTATCGTTGCTATCGCAGGAGTGACGTACGGAACCGCTTCGTGTGTTCGCGCTCGCGTACGCGCCGCATTCCATCGTGGGGGCCCTTCGCCGCTATTGGCCGATCCCGCGTGACGTCACACCTCGTAATGAGGTATTCAACATGGCCGTGTAGCTAGTTCGCGAGTGTGCTTCGTTACTCGTTTGAATGGATTTAATCAGTGAAATATGCCAAGGAGACGAAACGGTGAGATACCCTTGCCCGACGGATGGGATTACGCGAGGGACTTTGACGGAAAACTATATTTCATCGATCACAATAGTAGAAAAACGACGTGGATCGACCCGCGAGACAGGTAAGTTTTCCAAAGAGAAGTGTTAACCCGTAAGAGCCCCATGTCAAAACTTTACATTCCAATGCAATTTCTATAGTTTTCTGTTTTAATTTGAGTGCTGTGAACAAAAATATCGGGAGTGCAAATGATATAGTCGGTCGTGATGAAGTTACAAGTGATAAACGCTACTCTAAAATAGAATAAATCGTGAAAAACAAAGTGTTCCGTCGCCGCGACGCTGCTGCTCTCTAGTGGTAAGAATGCGCGTCAACCTCGATTTCACACGACATTCCACAATTTAGTGACAACAAATGAGCTAAACACAAATTATGGTTATCATTTGTTATCCTTTGGAATGTGTACTGTGGTCTTGTTTTCGTATGGGGTCGTATTTGGTGAGCGGCGCAGTTGGAACGCGACTAATGAGGCCACGGAACTGGTTCACAGCAATGCTAGTGGCTGAACTGGCGCAGAAATAATTCGATGAAGCGTTTATGTGTTAAGTATGAGTGTGGCATGTTGTCTAAATGGTGGTGTGGTCGGTGGTTTCGTAAGGTGCGCGTGTGTGTATGGTGCCGATGCGTGGATATACGCGGTGGGAGATGGAATGCAATGCATAGGCAAGTTGCGCGGTGTGAATGACAGGCCGTAGAATGCGGCCCGGGCCTGCGGCGATGGTCGCGCCTTTCTAAAGCGGCGCACTCCCCTTCCCCTTCGCCGCGCCGCCGTCTCCCCACACCCCCCTTCACCACCTCACCAAGCTGCAGGTGCTGCACAACACATCCCTATTAAATACCGATCATGTCTCTAGCCGTATCTATTTACCATAGTTAAACCGACACCTGCACCATTGTTTTAAAGTTAACTTTAAAAACTGTACACCTGCACTTGAAAATGCATGGTTACAGTTAAAAACGGTCAATTATCACTTCAGTGATGCTAAATGGCGTAACAATTAGCAGTAGTGATGGTCGTTCCATTTGGAAAATGAGACATCCTTAAAACATAGCTGTCTGCGACTATGGCCAAGCGTTATATAACGGGCCAAGATTCGCCATAAAAAGTATTCTTTAAATGACGAGGTACCAATTCCCGACTAAGGTGCTGAACGGATAAAAATGCTGACTATAATACCAATTGATCTACAGAGCAACACAGTTAATAATTGAATCGAATAAAGATGTTTATTTGTTATTTACAACTGGTATCGTAGGACCTCAAACTGTGATAGTAGTCATGCAAGGAAATCTCAGCGATATTCAGAAGCAAATATAACGGTGGACAAATGTTGCGTAAAATGCGAATGTGGATTAAATTGATTCAAGCTAAGAAGGCACATGAGAATCTGGTCTCGGTACATTGACACCACAATAAAATTCGCCGCTGACACAGGAAACATAAAGTGGTATTTTTATTGAACCTTTTGGCAAACTGCATTCCATACGGTCTACATTACAGTATGATATTTGAGAAGTCGTTGCCAACGTAGTACACCAACGACGACCAGACGATGATGTTTTCTGTTTGCAGTTAAAGCTTATCAGCTCGCAACGACTCAGACGTAACAGAAACAGATCCTTTTACACAGCTCTTTGGTCGAATGTTTAGAGACAATAGAATTTGCAATGAGCTGCCATTGAACAAATATTACTTAGCACGTTATTTTGAAAATACTAAGTCGATAGTGCAAGAGCAACGACAGTCAAAATTGACCTAGAATTTGGTGTGTGGAGCGGAGGTACCGCGGATGTCACTCTACCGTCGACATCTACTTGTGCGAAACGCGCACACAATAAACCGAGCCACTAAGCCAATTTATTAATGCTAAAAATAACCCGGCCACGTCTCGGGCGCATACGACGCTATTAACCTTATACGGAACCTAAATGTTCTGCTATGAAAAATGTGTCTATACGTCACTGCTTCTGGCAGAATGCAATTATTTATTGACTCCAGGAATGTTGTCATCTTAACAGACTTGTTTTTTACATGCAGATGTAATCGTCACAATGTGGCGACCAGATATAGCCATTTAAGTAAAACAATTTTTTATCCCTTGGATTTCGATATATGGTTGTTATAAGAATGATCTTTATGGTGTGGATGTGCTCTAAGGCTTTAAATTTACTGTATGTACTGGCTTCTCAAATGCTTCTGTAGCAAGACATTGCGTGCGAATGAGTATTTTGCGGTTTTCGCAGATCTCAACACAAGTGTGATACGTAACTAGATGAGGAGCGTAAATAGAGTCGCAGCAAAAACCAAACTACATAGAAGCGTTCGACAGCTACGCATTGTGAATAGAGGAAAAACTATTCATTGTGTCGTTAAGCAAGGAAGCGGCGAAGACAATGATAGCGTCGATTAACTAGCGAATGGGAACTTATATACCTATGTTCACCAGTGTTTATTACTTTAATTGTATCGGTTGAATGCAGTTTCACTAAGCCGGTAAGTAAGTACATTGTTCTGTTGCATTCCAGAGTGTTGCGTTCAGTTGATCGCTGATGCATAATTCTATGTTGCGAGTGAAATCTGCGTTAGGTGTCTATGCGTACTTGGCTAGGTGCAGGCATATTGTAAGTGGAAAATACAAGGATGCGTTGGAATGTTTCAATGCGATCTGCATGTCTGCGGTCGAGAAGCTTGTGGCGTGATCGCTAATTTAATAAAGTAATCGTTAAGTATACGCTCAACTCTGTCCGAGAAATAATAAAGCTTATAGGTACATATTGTACACATGTTTGTACGATTGGCATGAGTATTGTAAATAAAGCGAATGTTAGAGTGTAGATGGTCCGTGTTCTCAAAGCAAACACATTATTATAATATCGATCGTGTTTAACGAAGGTATCTTCACAAGATTGTGTAACCCAAGTATGTGCTTCCCACGCACTGCATAAGTTCTGAGCTCCCTCATGCGTAACGTTAAAGGGGCTGGGCATTTTACAACGTTGCCTGACTTTAATCGACTGTGTTTTAAGCAGCTTTATTTGCTCACTTTTAAACTATTTGATTTGATTAGGTGCGACGTGAAGTTTGTGTATGTTCTTGAGGATTTACAAAACATTTGTTGAAGTGTGTAGATACTGTAGGGTGCGGCGCGTGGCGGCGAACAGACGCGAAATAGCGTACAACATTGTTTATTCTACGCATTCCTCTCAGATAAATATGTCCTTGGCGATTTTATACACCCAGACACGCGTCGACATCGCCCGCTGCCGACACCGGCTACACTGCACATTTATTTTGATCCCAACCACAAGCAAGACGAATTCTTGTTTTAAACTCTAGAAAAGATGTTTCGACAAACCGATACCAATATGTTGCTAAACACCTGAGTGATTGCAGAAATTTCAAAGGAAATGTATGAATTATTTCGTAGAATGGAAATACGCAATAGCCAGATCCTAATATACTGTAACATGTTTCGAAGGCGAATCGAAATCCATTATGTTATCGTTATAATAATGAAAATGTGTTTAAAATCACGCATGTTTAAAAGTTATCTATGTGAGTATGCGATAAAAGCTGTACTGCTCTCGTTTCTAATCAAAATTGGCATTCCTCTCTTATCTGTATGCCGTCATAAAGCAGTTGTTTACCTACTTGTAACAACTTTTTCATTGTTATGCACAACTATTTAAGTTTTTTCGTATCTTGGTGTTACACCTTTGTTTAGTTCGCCATGTTTATATTTTAAAATTTAAATGGTGTGATTCGTATTGTTGGTTTGCCCCATGGCCTATAACTCCACGAAGTTAGCATAAGCAATGATAAACTTGCAAAATATGGCATGTCGACATAGCGGGCCTTCTAATGGTCGGATGGAATTTCTGCGTGTTTGTCCCCCCATATAGGGAGTGATAAATTGACGATAGTCGTCGCTCATAAAATTGTATAACTATTTGACTTAATTTGCATAAGAGTGTTTGATTAGCCATCGGAGGACGCCCAGACGTCGTCGACTTAAGAATGTTGCCTATTTAATATTTCCTCTATAAATGTTTGTGACGATTTAATGTTCACAGTAAAATGTACGATTCCAATCTGTCGGATGATGGAACGAAACCGATACTATACCGCTATTCGACTTAAAAACGTCTAATAAAAATTAATATCGTTATTTACTGGCATATTCATTAAAGAAAGTTCTTTTTTATGGGAAAGTAATTAACGACGCACTTAATAAGGTGAACATCAGTAATATTTTGTAGATGATTGTATTTATGTATTCATTCCATCTTATAAAACTGATAATATGAAGGTACAATATTATGGCGATAATAAAATTGCTGTCATATATTTTCAGATAGAATGAAATCAAGAAACGATTTCGGGTTGATCCAAAATAGTCATACAGAAATTGCGTAGCTTGAGTTGGTTCATTGGCGAAACCTAAAGCTAATATTAATACCGTGAATGGTTTAATTTTTAGGCGCCCATAAATAGAGGCACTGTGAGGCGAACTGGCACAAATCCTTGATTTTGAATAAATTGTTGACGACCCGCCATTTGGGCGTGGGCGAAATATGCGACAACAGACTATAATAAACAATTTTCTCATTCCAATATGTACCTTGTTTCGTAGCAATACTAAGCTGTTTGGATTTGTAAATTTGTAAATGATCGTAAGCACTGTGGTATGCGAAAACACCTGTATTTAATAGCGATTAGGTGATAGTGTTCTGTTTACGCCGACGGATTCTATAAAGTGTTACGAGTATTTGTACAAATGTAAGTTCCTTTTTTACTTTGATGTGTATGGTGGATATAAAACAGGTCAGCTTCTTCGAAGACTTGAATAAATTCCATTACTTATATCTTTAACTTTTGCGAACATAAATTGAGTCCCTCCAAAATGTTCTCTATTTGTATCTTCGATTTATATCAGAAATGTCTCCATGTTAACTAGAATACTTTTTGATTTATAGACGTACTTACAATTTATACTAACAGGTTGTACTCAATAACCTTGGCGCTATGTTAGTATGCATTTCAGAGTGAGTAGCTCAATCGTGTCAATTGATAAGTATTTTTAGTTCACAAGATTTTCCATATGTGGCAAAATATAGATTGATGATGCGTTTGGCTTCAGATATCCTATTCTGTGGCTTTCATTTAAAATGTCTATACCTACAGTGTCTTCTCAGCGTTATTCGCCTGCAGCTTTTTAGTATCAAGTACCAAAGAAATTGGCAACCGAGTATCGTAATAAAAGTCGCAAATATTTCCGCGACCCCATTCCGCGCGGTCGATCATTCACAAAACAATGGAGTGAGGAATTTTGTTCCTCAACAAACATTCGCAGAAGCCCGGCGCCTCCCATTCATTCGCGGTGCGTTCGTGCACATTGATATCTGCTTGTTTGGCCTCTGTTTAATCCATACTTTCCGGTCTTGACACCGCTCTAATAACAACGATATGTGAATGGAGCCGCTTTAGTGCCATTCCTACCTAATGTTTGACTTTCTACCGCTGGGAAAGTATCATTTGTGCAGTCGTGAAGTTGCCGGCAAACATCGTTACAAGCCATTAGCAACATTTCTGCCATACTTCGAGGGCGGTATTCCAAGTTGCAACCAATAACTGCTTGTGATTGCTTTTCTACATTCTGTAACTATTGAATATTTGCATAATGAGAAGATTTGAATGCCACGATATCGTTAAAATTTTTGCATCTGTGTGTTTTCTCGATATTAGACGTACCCTTGTTTCTTATGTATGTAAATCTTAAAACCGGTCAGTTGGACCAATGAATGGGTAGTTTTTATAACATTCGCTTAATTAATTAGCATGCATCGTTAAAAAGAACACAAATACAATAACAAAATATAAGTGTCTGCTTCTGCGAATGTGGAAGAATAATTAAGACCAGTATTTTTTATGTTTGATTTACTATGACAATTTTTGCAGCGTCGTGTCTGTGTTGCGTTGAGATTTATAGTATTTAATCTCTCTCCTTCATCAGTTTGCAAGTAGTCATTACTCAAACAAGCTACAGAATGGGAGTGACCACAATGCAATATCAATTAGAAATTCCTGAGTCTCGGCGATATTATAAGCGGTGGCCGACAATTCGTCATTCTGTATAGACATTATTTAGACTAGGTATCGTATTATCGAATGTTTGTGAGCGGAGTCGTGATACTCATGATATTGTGTCGCACGCGCCGGCTGCCGGCGTGACGAAGGCGGCTGGTATGCGGCGTGATTCAAACGGAAACCCTATATATTCAGTGTTTATGCAACCCGTTGTCCGTCCGTCCGTCACTTCTACAGACGCCATGCTACATTGAATTGTATAAATTACCTTCGATCGATACGTGCCTCTTTATTTTGATGGTATTTCAAATCCTGGTAAGTGAACGTACATATAAATAAAATGGCGACATATGATCAACACTATTAAATTTGTAGTATGTACTTGAATTATTACAAATGAAGCTGGAACCTCATTGAAATAAGAAGGATTTCGAATTTTTAAAGGCGGTTAGAGCTGAGAGATATTTATTATTCAGATCGGAGCACTTAATGTGTGTGTGTATATTCTCAAGTCTCAAGACGAGCATGAGACCTTGGAGGGTATGACGTGACGTGCGTTTTAACAACACAGTTCACACTAGCCGTTGGAATGTCGTTTGTCAATGATCGAATAACGCGTGACGTCATAGCGTCACATTAGCCGCTGCGTTTACCATCAATACATAATTACCACTTTCGAACGATTGCCGCGGCAATTTGGTGGATAAATTCGGTGATTGGTCGTGACGCAAGCCCCGAACAATGTTTATATGTGTGGTTACTTTAATGCATGGTTCGGTTCAGATACGAAATTTTATATTCACGCATTGGATCATCCGGTCGGCATGCTTCGACGAATCCATTGCAAGTTGTGTTTTAATTCGATTATAACGTTGTACGAGTGTGTCAGCGATTTGGAATGCGAGAGGAAATCACGTTGACCCCTAACTCGATTCCTTTTTAGGACATCGGAAGGTCTGTAAACCTCCTGAGTATGTGTTTGTTTTAACAAATAATATTCATATTAGGAAGCATCTATATTTAATAACATATTAAGTACTTATTTTATACATGACATCATGCAGCAGGCATTTGGATTTAACTTTGAAAGGAGTAGGTTATTCACCTAGAATAATTATCCTCAAGAGTGTCTACTGACACAGTTTCATATATCAGATATCTAACAAACCAAAATTTAAGTAGGGCAATGCCCTCGTGGAGTAAAGGAGTAAAAAAATCGAGATTGTTCCGAAGCCCAAGGAATGTGCATTAAACGGGCCATCCGGATTAAAATATTTCCCTGGCGGTATTTATAGAGCATTAGTAGGTGTGCGTGTCCGTCTGTCGGTCGGTCGATATGTGTGAGACAGCATGGCACCGCCTCCCACCAGACGTGCTCCAAGTTTGTCGTAATCCAGGATTTGGTCATTGGACTTTCGAAATGTTGCTCGGATAACACATGACTAATAGTCTAATAATTTTAATTTACGGCGAGCCGCTTGCTTCTTTGACGTTTGAGGACATTACAAGATTTAAGAGACATTTCATTTTGAAAGAATGAATATGGGTTTTTGGATTTGCGAGTGTTTTCAGCACCTGCAATGGGTGCAAAATCAGCAGAGTCTTGTAACTAAATAGTCCAAAGCGGGCAGCAACCTTCGCGTTTCTATTTGCGGCTGCTGAACGGCGGTACATTGGCCTTCTCCCGCGCTATTTTCCAATGAGACCGAGATGCACTGGCATATCGCACGGCAAAGCTCGCGGATTTATTCGCATCGATTACGCGTACTGCCGTGTGTGAACTCAATTTCTGTAGCGAACTGTATTATATGTGAAAACTTGCATGGAGATTGAGGTAAAGTAGAACAAATTATATAATAGTGAATTGGACGTGGTCGCAAAAAGTGCTGCTTTGATTCATTATAATAAATGCCGTTACTTATGCTAAAGTGCGGAAATAAGTTGAGTCCCAAACAAGCTCTGAACACGTTTTGTGATTTATTGAATCTGTGACTTTTCAAGATCAAGTAGATAACGTCGAAAATGTTAGAGATTAAATAAATTGACACTGATGCGAATTCAGCATCAACAACTAAAGCTGTGAAACACTTGTTTTGTAGAGATTATAATAAAATAGTAGCTGTTGTTATATTTTTCTAAATCTGGGTCATTGCTCCAGACGTGTAGATAATATTTTGTGTTTAAATGATTGCCAATTGAAATTAGAAAATCGTGTCTTAAATGATGAAATTAGAAAATCCGTTAATCACAGCTTAAAGTTCACGCGCCAACCAGTAGCCAAGGCATAGTAAACATCGATAGATGGCGTTGTCTTTTAAATAAAATCTTTGAGGATTAAGTATACAATATTTTTGTTTATTATTTTTAGTTAGAGAGTGTTATTCTTTTAGCAAGTGCAACGGGTATATTTAGAATTTTAAGATAAGAAGCGTTAAATTCTATCTTATGATTGTGTTTGCACTCATTCAATTTCTATCAACAAACGAAACGTAACAATAAAATCATTATCACCGATATTTATTTGCTAACATTATCTGAGGAATGCGACCTTAAACTTACTGTAAAAAACAATGAACAGTTTCTTAGCATTTGTTCTAAACTTTGTGATATTGAACAAGTATACGTCGATTTTCTGATAATATTCACTAGAAGTTTATTATGCACGTACGCTGTATTATAGCACCAATAATTCTGTCACAATGGCATTTGATTGGAGTCAGTGTTTCGTTTACGTGGGCGCGGGCGTGTGTATGTGTGTGAAAGTTCGCCTGTGTGTGCGCCTAGGGATTCCGTGACACGGGTCACCGTTTCCGAGAACTCGACTCGTCTTGACGTCCCGCTGACAGGACTGGTTTTGCCGTTCTCCCATAACGCAGCAACATTGTTTCTCTATTTGTCTCGCTCACTTTTACTACTCTTGTATAGCTTTCTTGCTCCCACACCGATGCATTGGATGCGCACACGCACGCGCCCTCTATCCCCTCACCTCGATAAGAGTGATCGTGTTTTGAAATGGACGCCGCATTCGGTAGCCGTGTGCGGAAGGAGTAACGAATTCCCATTGAAGATTTAAACCTCTCGACTTCAGCTCAATAAATTCTTTAGACAAAAAGAAGAGAAACAAATAAAGAGCTTTTTTCCTTTGTATACCTTAATAATTGATGTTTTTATGGATAAATGCAGATATTAAAGGTGATTGTTAAAAAAAATCGTTAATCGATGAAATTAATCTTTGTTAAATTGAACTGTAAGGTGTTTCGTGTAATTGCATGCGAATATAACCATACACGAAGTTATACGCACTCATTAAACAGCCTTTACTTCATTGCTTACTGTAAAACCAGCAAACGGTAAAACAGAATCACGCGAGCATCGAAAACGTCGATTTCAAAAGTTGCACGTACACCGAACTGGACATAAACGTGGCCAATTAACCGAAGAATCTTATTTAATAACCGACTACCGTATAAACGCCATATTAAAAGTCACGAAAACCGTTAAGTGGGATGCGTATGAGACGCGGCGTTCGGTTGGTTTCGTCACCATCGGAAATGCGAGTGTGTCCGCTTTTTATCTGGGGACTGGTCGTTGTACGTGAATCATGATTGAAACTTGTAGCAGCAGTGGAGCAGGTCGCCGGCGCCAGCTTACCACGCCCTGTATGCGCCAGCTCCCGGGCACCCGCGACCACCATCATTAATTATTCTCATGCCACAACCTGCCTGTATTATCTGCACGCCTAGCCACAACTTGAATCTAGAAACTTGCACCTGTTTTTTATTCGATACTATGCTTTATCTATAATTCCATCGCGCTTGTAATATTACATTTTAAATCGGAAGATCTTTATTAAAAAACATTCTTGCTTGTAATATTTGCAGCGATTTTGCTCTATATGTTGTTTTTACATGGATTTGTAACCTGATTGCCCCGTTTTTTAATGGTGTGATTGACATATGATGTGCTATTTCCGACAATAAATCCAACGATGCCGATATTGACCGTGTCCTCTTAATCCCGTAGCTTCTAAATTGATTGAAGGCTAACCTATAAAATTGTATTAGTCTTCATTTCAAACAGTCAACTCAAAATTGAAATAAAATTTTGATGAGACATCCAAAACAAAATTGGTTGGTTAAAGGAGGCCAAGTTGCATGTTTACACACAAAATGAAGACCGAATCGTTCCAACCAGTTCACATTACCGAATAACCAGTAAAATTATCCAGTCGAAAGATTCGAAATAATAACTGGAGCTCATTATTATTTTGCCTTAATGATAGTTATAGAAGCAGCGTAGCAGCCTCGCCCCTGTTCGTGGGAAGAACGTCAAGTTGACGTAAGGCCTTCTATGGGAATATTTTTAGTAAGAATTTTAACTTGGTTTTTCTGAGGCGCATTAAGTTTGAAGCGCTGCTAAGGGCTCAGTGCCGCAAAGGGTGAAACAGAATCATTATAGGACTAGATAAGGCAACCCATTGAGACCTATATCGCTGTAAAGGAAGAACAAAATGTAATTTAAAATTTTAGTTGATTCGACTTATCATACTCGACAAAAAATATTTATCCTTTATCAATAGTGACACGATGTCAACTTTAACATTTACCAAAACCGCGGTGCTCGAGTCAGACTTACGCTTGCCCGATTTATGAACTTTTAACTGCAATTTACAAACACAAATAGAGTGAAAGTATACTTACACCGATATAGTATATCGAAATCGTCATACAGTGTACAGATTTGCATTAAGAATCCATGTTATATTTGGCACACAACAGACCAAACATCCGTCAACAAATTTTCACTAAAAGGAATTCTAATGCTGGCCTTATTTCTAGTATCACAAGCGTTTCCTAGACTTAACAAAAAACTTTGATTGTTCCAGATATACCAAGCCACAGACATTCGCGGACTGCATCGGTAATGAGTTACCGCTCGGCTGGGAGGAGGCCTACGATCCACAGATCGGACGCTATTACATCAATCATGTCAATCGTGAGTAGCACCTGTTTATTCGACAGTTTTTCCGTCGTCACTGTTCTTTGGATTTTGGTGGTAGTTCGTGTATTCAATATTTTGTTAGGTAGCTTATGTCGTAGGCATTTTATGAACTTCTATGCCTTATCTTAATATATAAAATCCTTGCGTTACTGACTGACTGACAGACACGCTACAGCCGAAACTATTGAGCGCAGGAAGCTGAAATTTGGCATGTATGTTCCTTGGGGACCGTAGGGGTGCACTAAGAAGGGATTTCCCGAAATTCCCACGGGATCGGCCAAAACGGGTAAATTAAAAAAAAATGCAGGCGTAGCTGCTGGCGTCCTCTAGTGTATTTATATTGTACTAGGATTCGTCCGCGTGGATGTCGATTATCATGTGAAAAGGTAGCCAATGTGTTATTCTGATGTACAAGCCATATTATTGCAAAGCTTCAATAAAATTAGTTCAGTAGTTTTTCCGTGAAAGAGTAACAAACATCTGTACACCCATTCATTCTCAAACTTTTGCATTTTTTATAATAGTCGTAAGATATGTATATTGTTATCCATAAATCGAAAATCTTTTTAAGACTAGGTACTAGTTCGAGGTAAATGACTTTACTTAGAAATATTTTTGAGAGTATCAAAGATATCATTTGATCATATTCTAAAGGTCTTTTTACTATGACTCTTACTTTGTAAAGCCAAGAACGATAACTGCAGTAGAAATATAGGTTTCCGAGTTCTATTATCTATTATATCGTATCGAGTGGTAGCTGAATTGTGGGTTTGTAACAACAATGCAATAATTCATTTTAGCACAATGAATTGTTTGTACCGGTTACAACAGGCTAACTCTTATTTATTATCCCTTGGATTATTCAGTATGTCGGGTGAAAAATGTTCTACGCGGGGGGCTTATGAAGTACCACGGTGCTTTAGTTATTCCCTATGAATTATTGAACAGGTTGATTCATGTCTAGTCTATAGAATGTTGCGACTGTTGCGGCCACCATCTTGGATTCGATATTTGAAATCGAAATGCGCAAGAGTTTTAAACGTCACACCATGAAAAATATAGATGGCGTTGAGTGTATATACAGATAAACGTCGGCAGAATCGTGACTCGTGGATATAATATGTTTTTATGCGAATCCTTAGATTATTCTATGGGAGGACACTAAATAAGTCGTGTTATGAATGGAATGCTTACGTATCGTTTATTTACGCAAATGCATCTTCGTGAGTCGCACAGAATCGATTAGTACTTGCATAGATATTGCATTTGCTATCATGTAATCTTGCATGCAGATAAAATGGACGTAACGTTATGAATTTTTAATAATTTTCTATAATTAATATTGAAGACACAAGCATGGACATAAATATGTAAAGTTGAAGGTAAAATACATATTTATTATAATTACTTGATGAAGGTTTGCAGCATAAGGTAGAATCAATACAGTTTTGAATATTTTATATTGTGATGAATCCTATAGACCCACAAGAGGATATCAAATCTGGGAAGATAGACATTAAGACTTAAAACATCTAGTCATCTATAGTCGCCATATTAATAAAGTTGACATTTAAAATATCACTTCGGCAAATTCAAAGCGTAGACGATAAGGCATTCAAAGCAGTAAATTATTCCTAAAGAAGCAACTCAAATCCAGTTCAAGACGGCTCCATTCTAACAAGCTTTAAGAGGCTTTGTCGAATCTTTCAGAGCGACGATATAGTTTGTTATCCACATAAGGCCATAAAAGGTAAAAAGGCAATAATGACTGCGCTATAAGATGGAAAACGCGCGATATCTGACGACCTGCGAACACCCGATAACGGTGTGCGCAAGCGCGCACGCGTATTTTCGCACAGCTCTCACGCATTCCTATGCATTATTTATCAGGCACGTAGAACTTTTCCGCCATTTTCTTGCTTTTTTTTCGAGAGACCACCCATCAAGTGACGGTGGTCGGATCGCCTTTTGATCGGACCTTGTTAGTTTTTATGTTTTTTCGGTGTTAATTTCTGAGGAATCGTAGTGAGCAATTTTCCAGTGTAACGGATAAAAGCAATAAGAATTTACAACTTCAGTTGTTGCCGTTTTAATTGTATAAAATAAAATACTTTGTAGTATGTTATGTCATTCGATTCTGTACAGACGTCAGCTAGTGTGTTCGATGTTGCCTTTAGATACGGAAGATATACAATCACGGCATCACGCCGGAACTGCATAGAAGGAGCCAGGCGGACGTAAATTACACCCACATTTTACTTACAATGTTTAGTACGACGCAATGGAAATGAGATATTATATTGCTTAAACATATTTTCCAAATTCTGGGATATTACATTGCGAGCCAAGTATCATGCACATTTTAGTTATATTTTAAGCTGTTCCTATGAAAAACTTCTTATCCCCTATAAATCTGATCAATGTAGTTTTATAGTGAATATTTTTAGTTTCCAATCTGATCTCTAGGGCAGTATTTTCTCGAGGTTATCTTAATATCTTGATTATCCGACGTGACTAATCAAACTCGACGTAGTAATCATCTGATAGCTATATCCCCTTTATATTTAGGAGTTGGCAGGCACTGGTGGGTTTTCCCTGCAATTAAACGGCACGTTGATTGAACTAAAACAACATAGTCTTATGAGAATTGAGATCACTCCGTCTAGATATTCCGTTTCACTGAGTTCAAGACAAACATTGGTGCTAGTTTTTACTGGTTTTCCTTTTAATTGGTAACATGGTGTCAGAGGTTTTCAAGCCACCCGTGGCTCTTGCACTTGTTTTGATGGTCGGTCAAGACTCTCGTTAGCAGTTAGTCCAGCGGATAGCAGTTAGCTAAGGAGCTTTTACATTAAACATAGCTTTCATTTGTAGACAAGGATTGGCTTCGTCATCTTTTACGTTACACACTTTGCTTTCTCGGTTCTATTTATTGATTAACATCCATATTAATACCGAACTGCCATCTATGGCAGTCGCGAATCCTTACACTATTTTATTGTGCCACTGGAATAAGAAGTCGGTTAGTATAAAAAAAAACATGCTTTGCAAACTCTACCATAATCAATACCTAAAATAAATATACTTATAATGTTATTATATAGGTATATTATTATTAAGTTATTACATATGTGTGAAAACGGGGGCTACATCTGCCAACAAACTGTTATACAGTTTGGCAGGGTAAACTATTTTGTTAAAAATGTTATCTACCTACCTGAATAAACGATTTTATTATTATTATTATTATTATTATTAACTCAGTTAAAATATTTGAAATTCACAAATAAACTAAACGGTCTTCTTAAAAACATTACCAATCCACCCTCTAAAGACGAAACTTTTCCGTATAAATTAATCCTCATTAAAAGTATTTACCTGGCCGAGCCTTACCGAGAAGTTGGATATTTGTCTTTTAAGCAAATTTATACCTACGCATCCAGAACAAATTATGCAAAAAGATTCAAATAGGTTTCATTACCGCTCATTTTATTAGATTCTATCTGTGGAGATAAACAGTCTCGCGCGCTTTTTAAATTACTTGCAATTTGAATAGCAATTTTCTATACGAGTAACCTATGGCATTACTTAAACTGATTACGGTATAGATATTTTAATTTAGTCAAAGATGTTTGGTGTATATTGAGTGTGTGTATATTGTATATATTATTCTTCGAGGGTAGTCACATAAGTTCGCGGTTAACATGCGGGTGCGTTACATTTACTTTAGCTTCGTGTAGGATACGGATAGCTTGGACCACTTATATGGTAACTGGTGTATGTCGCAGGGAACTTATTGGTGGAATTTACATTTAGTTGTATTTTACGAGCCTATGTATTACAGCAATGTATGTAAATATGTAACATTTAAAAGCATGCAATTTGCAAATGATTGGCTTCCAGTTCTGCTTAAAGAGTTCAAAATAAACTTCAGAATTTAGTAAGACAGTAGCGACGGTGTATTGAATTATTCTGTAGCAGATATTTGGTCAAGTTATCAAAATATCGGTTAAGCTGAGGTATAACTTAAAACTTGGGCAATATAGGGTCCGTACTCTGCGTCAATCGTGATGGGCTAGTATAGAATTTGTTTTGAATTCCAAAGAAAACGATGATGTTACAATGTAGCTGTTCGCATATATATTATAAAATATGCAATAAAACGTAATACATTAACTTACCTCCACCAATATGACCAGAATAATGATGCACCAAGAACTACTGCAGTCATAAATAACATTGAAAAAAAAAAAGACTACATAGTAACTGCAGCCTAGTAAAAATAAACTTAAAGCACCTAATAATGAGATGGTACGAAAATAACTCGAAAACACTGTATATATTCATAAATTCCAGTAGCTTCTACACTGTCCATTTGCAATATTCAATATGCTAATGACCAACTCGTTTATGGTATTACCATGGTGTTTTACGCATGTAGATCCGTCTATAGCTCATCTGGGAACCGCCATCCCATATATTCTATTCAATGTTAATTGACAATTAAGTGTGTGTGCATATTTTGCTTTATTTGTATTGCTATAATGTTTATTTCTTAATGTTTCGTTTGATTTGTTGCTTAGCTGGTTTGCAATTACCTGAAGAACTGCCATTTCGTTTGCTCTATTGTTTATTGTCATTTTCAATGGACTTAACTAACCTAAATGGATAAATAGTATATTTACATCTATCTTTGAGAAAACATGGGTTTGTAAATACATTCAAACGTAGTCACACATTACGCATACTAAAACATTCGACTTACGCTTAAACCGTATCATTACTTTCTCATAATATATGCCAATCTTAAAGGAATTCCACATAACACAGTATCACGTACACGCAGATTATATATCTTAGGTAGTTATACACGTACGAATTACACGAGAAGTGCCGTACTAAAGCGACTAAATAATGCGGTCAGGTTAGATACCAAGCACCAAGACACTACAAATGCTTTGCTCGTCATTTAAAAGCTCATTTCTCGAAGAATGCCTTGCGGATAACCCATTATTCATCACTAACGCGGTCAGTCGTTAACTTAATAATGAAAATAAAAGCACATTTCGTAGAAGCACCTCTAGGCAGGATTATTTCGCATTATGAAGCGTTTAATAATGTATTAAACAGGCCATTCCACCGTGGTAGCAAGTATGCAGATATTGATCTTTCATCCAAATAATAAGTCTTTAGCGTATACACATTTAGCTTAAGGATTTTCCCTAGCGTCATCGTAACTTTCAACCTTCGTTATATTAAATTTATTTTCTAAGTTACTGGTGCCAATATATTTTCACCTGGTGTTGTTAGGAACTGCATACCAATGAATATAAATTCACAGGAGTCCTCGTGTTACAAGCTGCAAGCATGCTAAGGATTTCTGTGTTCTTATATTGAATTAATTTTACAGTTTCCAGAAATGTATAAGTACGTTTCCCTTAGTTGCGTATTGGCTTACAATATAAGTCGCCATATTAGAAATTGGTTCGAACATCGCTAATAAAAACTTTAAACGCATTAAACATTGTATTCTCAATGTAAATTATGTCATACATAAAATATTAACGAAGTCGATTTATAGACAAATTGGCAATGAAATAATCTTACATGATCAACGAAACATTGACACAGTCATTACCGATCGTATCACAGTTCTATAATAGAAAAGGACAAGATATACCGACGTCGGAACCTGTTTCGAATGAGCGGAGCAATTAATTTTAATATTTTTCTAGTAAAGTCAGTACCTCGTACGCAATGTGTGCATACTTCTGTAAATATGCATTCGTTACTTTGTTAATGCCTCCTCCACTTTACATATTTAGTTTACAGCATCCATGTTCTTTATCAAGGTATGCGATCTCCCCCATACCTATTTTCTGCATAAGACTGCAATATTTATATGCTTCATACCAGCTTTTATTTTACACTGAGTCTTGTACGTTGCTGAGAATTTCATTTGATACTTTGACTTGGCTTTCTTGCTTAATTGGAACTGAGCGAGTTCACATTTGGCGAATAATATAATTTTTATATCTGTCGTTTTGTTTTTGTGCGTGGGTTTTAATTAAAATTTCATACATTATTTGCATGAGAGTGTATTGGTTCGGTTACCACAATATAAGCTGTCTTTGGAATGTCTTATATTTATTGTTGATCTGTAAAAGCACTCAGCCTGTTGTAACAAAACGGCATCGTTTGTCAAACATTTATGTCGACGCATTGTATTCTTCGATTTGCATTTCTTTTAGGAGGTGTTATTTTGTCTGATAGATTTATTGATACGTCTAGCTGGTGTGCCATAATGAATATCAATATTTTGAATGTGTGTGGTAATTTTTTATGGTCAAACGAAGCGACGTCACGTGCATCGACCGTTTATGGTCTTGTCATGAGGCGGGCGTTTGATTTTACTTTGATATCATGCATTATCTGTTTTCGAGGACCTATATGAATAATTAAATGCGACGTGCCTTTCTTTTCTTTGTCTACTGACTGATGTTTAATAAATATGAGCATTGTTTTCAAGGTGCATCATTTCTGCCTTGTTTATGATTTGTTAGACATTGATGAGCAAGTCTTTATTGCAGATCACATCATTGTTTCCTGTTTTTGGTTTGATGTTTGTTTTGTTAACCTTTTCCTGAGTGTGTTCTGAGTTCAATTGTATTATGATGTAGCACTCCTTTTGTTTGACGTAGTGAGTGTATCTTCAAGAAGCGACTTAATAACCTTTCTCATAGGTCCTTTGTGAGTTGCAATTGATTCAAATAAGAATTGGTTTTATCACCTGCTAGTGGACCATTCTAAATTTGAGTCAGTCTAATCCTTGCGGATCTTATCACTAACCGTGAGTTGCGAGATTGTGTTCGCTATTTGATTAACTACTATCACTTTACCTTCATCGTGAACAGTAGCCAAATTACATAGCAATTTCGACGGCATTGTTTCTCTAATCTGATATAAGTGAGTAACAATCAAGTCTGTAGAATCGTTCCGGCCTTGCCGGGTTCAGAATTGAGAATAATAATTGAAAGATCGCCGCGTGCGCACTTTGTATGTCACGCGGTGTGCGAATGATGGAGGAATGCAGCTGCCACGATGATGACTGGCTCTATGATTGGTTCCTGTCGCTATGCTCTGTTCCAATGTAGGATCATTTGCTTAGTGTTGGGTGGTTCGCTTGATACTATTATTCATTTGTTTAGGATTTTCCATGTTACTCAGTAGCCTTACAATTGAAATACGTGTTTGTTGTATTTTAGACTTAAAAAGATAGATATAGTTAAACTTTTTAGAAGCAAAATCTTAAACCCATAGTATCAATTTCTGTGTCATCTTTGACTACTTATACCTTGCTAGGTTATACGGCGATTCGTTGTTTACAATAATGTTTCTCTTAAACTGAGCAATCTTATACGTTGCGTTTACAAAACCCAATCAGTTGAGAGCAATGTCCGAAAATTTAAATCTCGTTGAAGGCTTGTCCCAAACCTCAACATCGATAGTAAAACGACCGCTATCTCTGTTTATTGAATGCCACCATTATCAAACACTCGAATATGCTAGTCAATAATTGGAGGCTAATCGGTAACCGTATCGCATACTTTTGTGATGACGGTGACCTAATCTGTACCGTGATATGAGTAACTTCGTAATATACGATGTTTGATACCAGACGCAACGGCAAATTTGGTAGGTATGCATTCCAATGAGCTGATTAGATTTATTACGCCTTTTACACAATTTTATAATACGTCCTTCCTTCTATAGATAAGACTTTCGTATTGCTATGGGCTGGGCCAAGCCATTTTAACGGCAAATTTTGTCACTAAAAGCATTTGCAGGAGCGGAATTAGATGGAGCGTTAAGGGGTTCAGAGGCTCAAATTTCTTCTAAAAGCATATGAATCCTGGGGCCCAATTCCGCTAAATAAATATAGTCTCGATATCGTGTCAGTGTCATACTTACGTCACAAAAAGCATATTCTTCTAAATTACCTGATATTGTAATGAAATTGTAACGAGATCGTATGTGTCAACGACGAACTGTTATATTTTAAATTATACGATAATGACATTAGGTTATCAGAATACCGCTTTTAAATCCATTCAAAATATAATATCAATGTCATATAAAAATAGCAGAATTGGCCCCCTCATAAATGACTTTTGTTTCCTTGAAAAATCTGTATGTATTCCAAGGTTCAAGCCCTCCCCAAACCCAAATAACCCTCTTCAAAATCAAAACTTTGGTTCTAATGTATTGACCTGATATTGTTACAGAGGTGACGCAGTTAGAAGACCCGAGGCTAGAATGGCTCAGCATCCAGGAAGCGATGCTGAGGGAGTACCTGCACACAGCGCAGGAGGCTCTTGAGGTAAGTTTGCATATACTTATGCTGTCGTATTTCGTGCGTTGTGAAAATGCCAGTTCAATCGGTTATTGGAATGTAGGACTCAATTATACAAGGTTATTTAGTGGGTCTTACTCGCGATAAGTAAGATATTAAAGGCGTAAATACCTTGGTATATTCCGACGTTTCGATCGACTTGCTCCGCTCGTGGTCCCTTCTTGTATAATGTATACAAATCGCGAAAGTTTTATATCGTTCATTGGACTCAATATTCTAGATAAATCACACTTTTTTACCAAATGTGTTATTTATAAATTAGTATTAGAAATGACTAAAATTGTAAACTCAAGAAATTCAAACGATTAAAAAGCGCAATGTCATCAGAAAAATGACTTCAGTGTGAGTCTTGCACGGTACTGTGGCCATTTACCGTCTCTCGGCAAACCACTTACCCTGCATCGATTAAACTTTTATCGTACTACGTTATTCCATCGATCAGTTTCATTTTAACGTGCAGATACGAAGGATATGTCGTCGATAACTTAACCATCGTCTATCGAACCCAGCTGCTACTTATCGAACATCTATCTATAAACGTTTTAACCCATATCACTAGTCTTATGTCACTGCATTTAATTTTAACTCAATTAACTACCGACGCTCCTACACGATGACTGAGACTATTGCCTACCTTTATTTTTTCATCCGATAGATCTTAGTTAAAGAATATTAAATTGCTTTTAAGAAATATAGTTGCATGTCATTCGTGAGTTAAAACGTACAGTTGAGTAATGTATGAACGAGTCAAATGCATTTAAACTTGTGTAAATTCCATAAAGGGCGAATGTATTCGTACACGTACGTTGTTTCATACAATATATTGACGGTGGTGGGAATAGAAAACCGAATTAGCCTCATTCTGCGTGTCATTTGGAGTTTCTGTAGCGGTACTTGCCCATCAAGTTCATGGATTTAAATGTCATTTGGCATTGCCGTCGCCCTTCTCATTTATAGTCACAGTAACATTACTGTTATAGCTCCAAGTAGTTTATTTCCTTTCTATTATATTATCCACCTTTCTTACTTTCGTGCCTACTTGAGTATTTCCTGTGGGTGATTGTGAATATAAAATCATGCCTCAAGTACGGTTCATTTGAAATCATTATCTGAAGTGGGAAACGCGATAGCATCAGTCTTCTGTCTATTATGCAAGTAAACAGTTTACAATACAGACAATGTATAATGCCATTGTCAAAGGTTAAATTCTTATCTGGAGGCGAGAGATCCACACCAATAGAAATGTGCTCACTAAACTTGCCTAGATATACAACATGAATCATTGAAGAATGTATGGAAGATTTTGCGTTAAACCAACAGTAGTAAAATACATATACCTAAAATTGTTCAAGGAGTCAAACAAAAACCAGTAGAGGTCAAGTAAAGTAATTAAAATGTGATGAAATTAAATGAAACTCGGCTATCTATAATTAATGTGGTTTAGAGTACATTAAACACTCGTTTAGTGGCTTCTCTGAGATAAGGATGGAATGCGATCGTGCTCTGATACTAAGATAAGAAGATAAGTGGCCGCGGTATTGTTTCGAATTGAGCACGCAATGAGAACTGATGGATCAAAGTTCAGTGAGGAAGCAATGGACGTTTTACAGTTAATGTCCGTGGACATGAAATGAAAAGAAACCGTCTTCGTCAATTGTTTTGCTAGTTTCAGAATTGTAAGCGAAAGTTAATTTGCAGCTGTTAGGACTTTTGTATGGCGAGTCGACAATCATCTAGTTCATTCTGCTTACTGCGTAGTACGCAAGGGCCTTTAATACGATGATTGGACTATGATTGTATTAAGTACAACAACATTCAAATATTTTTTTGCTTGCCCTGTATATTTATCGCGATCAAAATGACAAGTAAAGGTTAAAAAATACTTCCTTGGTTTTGATTCTTATTGTGATAATATTTGGTACTGTGATAATATTTTTCTAATTAAAATGTAATTCAAAATAGTTTGCCGTGGCTGATTCTACAAATGCCTTTCTGGATTTCGAACTTGTTTTTAGCTTATTTAAGCAGATATATTTATGTTATGTTTAATATCCCAGCTTTCTCGACTTGAGCAAGTGTAAAAGATAATATGTGTTATAATATAGAAAGCTATATTGAGCACTTTCCTGTGGCATGCGCATACTAGGCTGTAGAGTTGTAAAAACATCTCACGTCCACATTCGCAGTGTGAATACCGTTATCAAAACGTATCTTGAGTTTGTGCGGCGAAAACATTTGTGATTTGATCTTTGGTTTGTTATTTAGACTGTTTTCCAGACATAACAGACGATAACTGGATATATTATTATGTGTTATGTTGATTGAAATAAAAGTCCAAGATTTGTCGGTTTTAATAATAGAGCTCTTCAGGACCTATGCGTATTTTTCTTCGTTATTTCTGTGATACAGAGTTTTATTTACCTCTTTCTTGAGTAGTATCATTCAGTACTACTCTCACTTAAAATTCTATAACATTGCTTCTGTAATTACTATCATATCTGTAATTGCAATTACGCAATCATGTTCTATTTGTGGACTTGCATTAAGTTAATGTCCACTAACAATATGGCGTTGTAGCAGTGGTATGAAGGAAATGATATTTAATTTAACACAGTTACAACGTGAACCTTGATATTTAGCTGCAATTAGTTTGCTCACAACTGTCAAAATATTGAGCCTGTTTTGTCCAAGACATTTCAGAATTTGCCAACTACCTACGTTGATAACATATTTTAACCCGAAATGTCTCGCGAGCGTTTCATGGTTATTAAAATTGTTTAAGCCTTACTTAATGTCCGGGTGTTTAAAAAGTATATTAAACATGAATGAATTCCTTTCGGTATGGATTACAACCACGGTAATGAAATGGCTATGACCAAGATGAAATATTAGTGCTAAACATTAATCCAACGTAGCTTCCCTCATATGGGATTAGACATACGAGTAAGTATGTAAGTCCCTCTGGTACTCAAGTAATCCATTAGGTACTTGTATTATAGTCCACTCCTAAACTCGCAAAGAAGCCCTAACCCCTATTCGTTAGATGATTAAATGCTTGTTTAGCTTACTCATTCGATATCTTTGTTGCAACTAAATTAATTAGCATTTTTTTGTAGGCAAAAACGACACACAGTTGAAAAATCTATAGTATAAAATGTTGATATATGCATTATAGAAAATGTCATACAAATCTTAAATTATTAATACAGATTACTATAACCCAGGGTCAAGTATCCAACAGCTTATCATATTAATAAAATAATCCGTTATCTTAAAGCTCAAAGAGCCATCAATCTGCTCGCTAATTCTCAATAGGAATGCGACAGACGTCAGAAACGATAGACTAGCAGCAGTCATCAGTGATAACCTTCATTGAATTGACGTCAATTGATTGATAATGGGTGCAAGTAAACAAAAAGATACTTTGGAATGATCAATTACCGTAACCTGAGACCTACGACCCTAAGACCTTAGTGTGCGCAAATTGATGTCGATTTACAAGATTATAATGTATTTTATTTTTATTTTTTGTACTAGCACTACTTGGTTGCATTATGAAGAAAATAAGATTGTGGACAAGAATAATTATATAGATTGCCGTTAAAGAATATTGGAAGGAATAGAGTACCTAATAAGAATATTTCCTTTTGAAATGTAAGTTGAGAAAGATATATTTTGGAATATTGGGAAACTAAAACACATTGAAGATGAAGTATTAAGGCAAACCCGTAGATTTAAATGACCCTAGATAATATCATATAGTCACGGAATCAAAGAGTCAATAATGGAAAGACACGTATTAATGATAGGGACTATTGATATAAAAGTAAAAACGGTGACAGTCTAGGTTGTAATGTAAAAGGCTCTGCCTTTAAAATGAGCAATGTGTCGAAATAACAAATAGTTATCCAATGGCGTTTGAGGAATCTTTATTACAGTTCTTTATTGTTTTGATGATGCAGAGTATTGGTGAAAGTTCTCGTTAGATAGGTAATCAAATTAACATGTCTGTTGAAGTGTAATAAGATCTCATTAATCTTTGTTATATGTTATACAGTTATGATATAAATAACGATTGGAATAGCTCTCAAACAAGTGTGCAACGCCGAAACATATTTAATAAGAAAAAGACACACAAATCTACATCTAGAATTTGTTTGTATTTAGCGAGTTCCTTTCTAAGAAATCCATAATTTATGTAAAAATACACGGATGAGCTGTTTAAATATTTTTCTATCTTCCTAAACGTCATATTGTTCGTAGGTATTTTATCTGGCTCCAAGACCCTGTCTAACACGTTTGATTAGTCATAATACGGAGAATAAAACGTTTCAGTATCATTTACGTAATCCCCACGTGTGTGATCGTTCAAAAACATGTAAACAATAGGTGTCATAAGTTTGTGACCGGAAAAGATATGCATTCTTATCCTACGCCAGGATAAGCCTGTGTCAGCTAATTTTTATATTCGTCATGATTCACGATTCAATTTTACTAAAGTTTAAATCAAATATTTGGTAAGATTAAACCGTATTGCACATATTTTTGTAAATTCATTACTAATTTTTATGTCAAGGGTTTTGGTTTTACCAATTTTTTTGTCTATGCAGTATTATTTTTATTCTGTATTATTATTTTATGTTAGAACTTTGTGTTTACGTTTAGTTTTCAATGTTCCTTTCCGTTCAAAGAAATTATGATTATTATCATCACTTACAATACCACTATCAGAAAATGCACCTGCTAATAGCAACTCCATTTAAGAACCCACTAAAACCAGGTACCAATCTTACACAATCATCATAATATTCCAAACAGTTAGATACTTAGCAATCTCGTGCCTCTTTATTATAATCGTCAACAATGCCTACTCGTTTGACCTGCATGAGTCAGACTAAAGTATGTTGTAAAAGCAAAGCATCAGGAAATACTGGCCATCAAGGATCTATGACACGGTTCTGTGGTCAAGTGTTTGTCTTAGATTAAGCTATCTAGAAGGTTCTGTTAAACAACGATGGTTTAGGATGAATAGGTTTATCTGACTTCCCGTGTAATGTAGAAGATAATATGGATATTTGTTTTATACTGTTTTTGGATTTAGCGATGAAGTGAGTGGACTAAAATCTGTGTGATCATCAGTCTAGACTGGTTAACTTTTAACGCAATTTCAGATATTAAAATTGTCTCTCATATCAAAAGATTTTGTCAATAATTGACGAGGGTAGTAAGAATGCTTAGACTTAGAAACACAAATTCATCATTTTCTCCAATCGTAGTGCTAGTACTTGCACGATGTAATCTTTTGCGCTATACTGCTGTGCTGTATCGGATTTTTTTGCAGTGATAGTTATTCTATATGTAACACTGAGCAGTTATGATGATTGGACATTCAATCAATCATCGCAGCTCACGTATCGAAGACGATCACCAATAGATATCGACAGCACCACCCAAATACCTCAGTAACGCGTTAACCACGAATTAGTTGCGTTGCGTGCATTTACTGATCGGATATTGCGTTCCGATGCGTGAGTCAATCATTCGATAGCTGTTCCAATTCTGCGTACCGAGTGTTCTGCGAATAGATGCCTGCGCACGCGCAATTTCGACTGTTTTACTTCTACTAAACACGCGTTTTCTTTTGGGTGATTTCTCAAACTGAATGCTCTTACAATATCTATACATAACATATAAAACGATGCCGACGCAAACTAGGCTTCTGATCCAAAACTTTTGATAAAATTCTTACATATAAAATTGTTTCATTTCTAAAGAATGTTATGTTAAAGAATTCAAGATCTTGTCTTAACTGAGACGTTTCATCCGCAAAGGAATTTACCTGCCAGTTATTTATTTTAAAACTTAAAGCAAGTAAAAATGTATTAGCATCAATAACCATAGACTGGCCTCTTTTATGGGCCTCATAAACGATCGACACATCGTAAATACTTATCGACACTTGATGCTCCATTTCATACTTTTAAGATAACAAAGACATAGGCAGTAAAGTTGTGCATATTGTACGTTTTACGAGAGTTTTATCATGGCGAGATAGACTCAACGGGCCATCAATGTCACTTACCCCGAGATAGCGGACGTCTGGTGAAGTTGCAAATCGACTTAGAGACTTGCTGATAATACTTGACTTTAACATATGAATGTTTCAACAGACGCATTGTCTGTTCAATAAAGCAATATTTGTCACAAAATGGTTCTATATAATACTAGTTATAAATAACACAACTCTGTTATTGAGTAAGTGAAGCTTAGTAGAGTATTAAGTTGCAAAGTTGGAAGCTATCACAATAGAAAATAGCAGCACGCTTCATATATTGCATCCGACAATTCAATTTCAACGTGGCAGACTATATGTGTGCTGCATATAAAAATTCATCGCGTTATCTCGGCGTATAATAGTACAGAAGCATCGCGCCAGTGTGAGGACGTGCGAGCATGTGCACAGAAATAAAACCAGACGATATACTGCTATCCAACACTACAGACTAGCGAAAATAATCTCTAATTCCTACGCAATAAAGTACCCGTAGATTTTTCCCAGTTAGAACATGCAGGGTGTTGAATCGTATACATGTCTATAGACGTTTGCGCAAGGAAGATGTGACTAGCCATACCCAAAGAGTGTTTAGCAATCTGAATAAAATCGTGTATTCTAATTAGGAAATAAGTTTTGGTATAGAATTTTAATTGGAACGTTGCCTACGTGACCCAGAAACTGAGTGATAATCGCTCTTGTTATTGGTAATAAATAAACTAACAGTTTAAGTCTTTAATAAACGTTATTCTGGGTTTACAGTATTCCTTGTTTAAACTATCTGTATATATTAACGAATGCAAGACAGCTAGCACAGTTCTTGGTATTTTGATGTGTTAATGGTTCAACAATATCAACTTGTTAGCGGAGAAATTTCTTTATAAACCAATTCAATAAAATAACACATTATACATGCATAAAATGTGCTATTTGCATACCTTGTCAGTTCTTTACGGTGTGCTATTCCAGCTTGATTACTCTCGGAGTCTAGGCCCTACAGGGACAAGTTTTGATCCATAAAAGCTCAATAAAATCTTAATATAAATTCCTCAGGAATATTCATTAAGATTGCGTCATGTAAATGTTATTCGCTATATTTTGCGTCATGCTCCTCAGGTATTTCCGTTATATCAGGTGATTATAGAAGTAGAAAATTCGGTTTGTAGACGGTGGTCCTTCGCAGAAGCATTAATTTCTCGCGTCTTTCCCAGAATCTGCTCGCGCTGCTAATTTAATATCAAAGAATGCGGTTGTTAAGGCCTAAAGGTCTTAGCAAATATAAATAGTATTAAACTATGACATTTAACTGAAGTAAACAATCATTAACTGTGTCATTTTACATATTAACACATAATATGAAGCTTCTGACTGTATATTTGACCTATGTAAGTTTTTAATTTAGATCTATTCAACCATTTTGATTACTATATTCGTGTTTAGCCTCCTTCGGTAGTCTGATCTGCCTACTAAGCAGTCCCGAAGTAGTTCTGGGAAGGATCCTACCAGATTTGGCTGATTCGCCGAATCGTACGATACACCACGCGACGCTTACGTTACTATCATATCCGATTACAGCATTAGGGAGCTTTAATTCTTCAGCATCTTCTAAGAACTTTTGTATCTTGCAAAGTAATGGATTTTAGTATCTTTAGGCAGTAGATTATAATAAATAACCTACATTAAGTAACATTGTTTGAAGATAATCAAAACCTCTTATTATAGTAACATTGTTGAAACTAAATTTCATTGTAATAGTTTATTTCGTTAAACCAAATCCCTTGTTATAAGCTGTTTATTTATTTACTATCTCTATTGTTATATTCAATACTTCAAGTTTAGCTTCTAATTTGAAAAGAATGCGATTAATGTTTTCCTGGAATGGTAGGCACTTACTTGACTCATCGCAGTGAGGTTTCTCTTTTGGTTTAATATTTACTATAACTCTACTTGTGTGTACATTAATATCCGTTACTTGGACGTAATTGGTCATAGTTAGTCATACACAACTTTTAGTTTCAAAATTCCATATAAGGTTTCAAAGAATCCTTTATTCAAATAGGCAAAGTATTTTTATTGATGCGACATTTGTTTACGATTTCAAACATAAGCTCGTCAAAGCTTGTGTATTATTGCTTTTAACATGTCATGGTATCGTAGTTAATACAACTTCAACTAGCTTAAATTATACTTCATTTGCAATTTGTCTGATATTGACGCAGCTAAAATACAAAACAGTTATTCATTTAAATGGACTGATGTGCTATAACTGAACAAACACGAGATTTCCAATATAAAAATCTTATGCTTGAACTCAAACGACAAATTTATTACAGCATATTTAATGCCGCAAGAGTCCATTGTCTCCATATCTCATTCTGTAATTCGAGCATCCAACGTTACTTTCGGTTCGCCATGATGTCACCTTTGTTTAGTTACAGTAACAATAGAGCCTATATTTACTTTTATCTGTATCATTGTGATCGACAACCTCATACATTTTGTTTTTACTACGTAACTGTGTTGTTAACTGTTGTTTGTCTTATTTAGATAGTGTTTCAAATATTGTATTATCAGTTTCGTTAATGCCTTCTTTGTTTGGGTTACGATTATCGGAGTACGTTGTAAGATGTAAGCTTCTGTTCAATGTAGTTTCTACATTTGACATTAAGCCAAGTCTATTACAAATTATTATTCAAAGCCCTTCTAATTCCCTTATTGAATAAAGATTTGGATTGCGTTTAACACTGTGAAGATTTGTCTAATTAATACAATTGGATTCTGAACCGCTCCACGGATCTTTGTTCCCTATATTTACAAAGTTTGCCATTCAACGAAGCCTTCTCTTGGCTTCATTGTCACCAGGCGACCGCAAATTCTGTTTAGCATTGCAATTATTCAAATGCTCAGCGGTAACATACGCTAATACATATTTAATTGAGCACGCCCTGTACATTTTATATGCGCCTTAACAACTGGTTATGTGGCTCACAATTTTGAAAACGATTTATGGAAAATGTTCTTTAATGTCTGGTGAGATATGTGAGGGGTCCGTCTAAACTTCTTTAATATTTTGTTTAGTAAGATTTTCGAGTACAAAGTATGAATTAATGCATTCGTCTGCTTAAAGGATCTTATAAATAATTGAGAAGTTGTTCCCGATAGTGTACTGACGAAAATGAATTTAAATTGAATTCAAGTTATTAATGCTTCAAACCAAATTGATTATTAAGCATCAAGTAGTATCGCTGCATCAATATGAAATACACGCATATCAAAATATTTATTCTTTCATCCCAACACAGAACCCTAAAAAGGGATACGTATAATTTGTATTATTTTGATTGTGATGGTAGAAAATTGATGGTTGCTGAACAGTTATTATTTTTGACCCGGGTTGTTCCTGGAACCAAGGTCGACATGGCAGTGCCTCGGGCTGCACAGATGAGGGGGAGGGGCCAAGCTTCCAGATATTTGAGATAGACAAAGTTATTTTGAAGTTTTGGAGGTCGGGAACTCACTTATGGTAGCTTTTTGTTTAATGAACTATAATGATACGTTTTGAAGCTTGTAGGAGCATGTTTGAGTATAGGCTGCTGCGGCAACCGACCTAACCTGTTTTCTATGATCTTTTTTAATATTAAAACTTGAAGAAAGATGTGGCCAGATGTTTGATGGTCAGTTTCGAAATGTATGTTTGGCTTTATTTTGGATGGTAAGACGCAAATATTGTGTTGAAAAGATTTTACACTAGTTTTGAGTAATGAAGCAAATATAACAATATAATATATTGGCGATGGCGCTGCAAAGATTACCCGCACACCTCTAGCGGCCATTTTAGAAGTCGTCCGGGTATTACATTATTGACAGCTTTTAATACAACTTTGCTTCGAGGTTATAGTGATAATTATCTTGAGCTGTCAAAAGTTTCGTACCCGGATAACTTCCAAATTTGCAGCTAGAGTCGCTAGTTAGAATCTTAGCATCGCCATTTGTTTATTTGTAAAGAAACATTGCTATAATGCGAGACTTTTTAATACATTGAGTGATAATTCTTTTACTACCTCATTTTTGCCGAAATAGTTACATTTGTAATAGTCCAGGATACAAAGGTTATTTCTAGTTAAGTTGTATTATTTTAAAAAGTATAGTAAATATAAAATGATAACTCCGAATTAAATCTACAGCCATATGGTCGTAACAAACATCGCATGGAGGAACTTATCACACAGCCTTGACTCACCGATGCTATGATTCGACTATAAAACGTAATAAAAAAATATTTAGTCTACTTTAATTTTTAAGGCTCTTTTCCTGTGAGTCCGTCGGTCCACATTCTCGGAAACGTCCGATTATGGTAATTATCATTATAAACTGACAAATGTCAACACACGGCTTTAATATTGAAAGCAAGGCCCTAAAACAATGTCAGTGTCCCATTTTTGGACACGATATGTGTCAGAATAAGTACGTAAGGAAAGTCGGTCGAACTTTCCATAAATATGATCGTTTATTTGTAGTACAACTTTTTCGGTTTAGGAGACATCGCAAATACACTGATGATTTGAAAACCATGGCTGCATTTCAATATCTATTCAATGAAACTAAATCATAAAGTAAAAATCATAGTTGATATAGGTACTTATGTATGTTATGGCAAATACAAAGAGCATAGAGAATTGGGATGCCTGAAGAAGTACGACTATAGGTTGTATTAGTTATTAAAGTTAAGTACTTTACGATCATCAATTCATCATCATCATCAGCCTTTAACAGTCCACTGCTGGACCAGGCCTCTCCTTTGAAAGGAGGAATTGGCCACCTATAGGTACCCTGCTGGCCAAACGGGTTGGTATAGGGTTTGTATCAAGTTTTCCTTCTCTTACCGTGCTGTTCTCTGCATAATATGCTCCCTCTGTCGGCTCTTACGATACTCATGGGATGATATGGGGTGGTGACGTTCCATATTCTTAATCCGTCACCACACGGACGTCCACTTTACGATACTCTAGTCAAACTAGAATACTTACATCATACTTTATACTACTGACTATGTGAGAGAAGTGGTCTTTCAGTTTAAGTACTTACTTTAATTTAAATAACATAATATACCTACATATTCTGGTAATACACGTCTAGCAATATAAATAAATCACAGTTATTTTAATTAAAATAAATCGTAATTAGTTAAAAGATATTTATATTGGTAAATAACAGGAAACACTGACATTCCAGACTCATCTGTGTCCAATGAGACTGTGTGGCTTTGTGTACTTCGATAATACTTATTTATAGAATTTACATATCTCTAATGTTATGCGAACGCATGGTCTGTGACAATAGATTCATAAAAGTCTAAGTTTTAGGTATAACATTTTTTTTATAGACTCACGCCTGTATCCCCGAAGGCGTAGGCAGTGGTGTAATATTACACCCACATTTCGCCATGAATTTTTAGGTCCCACGTAATAAGGGCCGAGCCTATTGGCACGGCACCAGGCACATTATCAGACTCTGTGCTGATACTGAGAATTTCCTAACGGAAAATCCCAATAACACTGCCCGACCCGGGAATCGAACCCGAGACCTCCCAATCCCACGTGCACATTTATGCCGCGAGACCAACGAGGCAGTCAGGTATAACAAATGTAGAGATTTTATTCTAATTTATAATTTTTCTAGTATTTTACTTTTTGATATTTCTGTGACTAGAGCTTCTGCATTCATTTCTTTAATAAGATAGATAAATTACGTTTTATTGCACACCATTAGTAAATACAATTTACCTGTAATTTCTTACTTTGAAACTTTCAAAGCCTGTGTTGACAATAATAATAAAGTAGCTGTAAACGAAATTGTCGTAGAGAAACATGTGACGGTAAATCCGATATCAATAGCGGGTTACAATGTTCCCGTAATAATAATCTTAGAAGACAAAGGCAAATCATGGTCACAAGATGATTTGTGGGATTTAATCACAGATGGCAGCTACAGCAAAGGAAAGATAGCTTACTAAAAGTTAGCAGAAAAAACTAGCGTAGGTAGGTACTAAAAATATCAGAAAAGTAAAAAACACGACCTTCTAAAGATTGATAAGCCTTTTTCATAAAATTTACTTTGTAATAAATCAATCTATCCCATCATCGCTTGAACGTCCATACCTGTACAGCGAGCGATAACTAAAGTGTTCGCAAGCGACCAAGACTCATCATTACACAAAATTTAAAACGAAACGAACCGGCCATAAACCATAGTTATGATCCAGCCACCAAGTTACGCTGCAAGCAAAAAGTATGAGAGGTAAGGCTCGTGTGCGAGGCGTGTGGATGTTGCTGCGTACAGATTGTGAAACAGGACTTTTCTCGTATTGGATAGTATTTCAAAAGGCTGATGATACTGTTGAATCTGTTGTACACGACTAATCTTAGTATATAGCTTTCTTGATAGAAGCTGATACAAATGACAAAAAGTAAGATCTGTCCAATTTAGATTAACTATATTTTCGCAATTTCAACTTTTCACGATGTTATTTAAAATGTGGAGACGTGTCGACTAGAATATGTATTGTCGCTCTTACGACACTTAGATAGATTCTTCTTGCAATTTCGCATTGTATTGTCTTGTGTTGACAGTCTTATATATTCTGGCATGCAACTAGCGATTGGCATCGGAATGTGTAACGATTATTATTATTTTATCATTCACTTAACTGTAATAACCGTAGTCAAAGCAGCAACATACTCATTATTCTTTTGTCATATACCCAGACTTTTCGCATTGGCACCGATGTTTGCAACTACAACAACAGATACACATCTTAACACCGGCAGTTTTTATTGCCTCTACAATGTATCGGGTGATATACGACAGACCCGATAATTTATCAGAAGTATGGCTTTCAAGCGTGGAATTCGCATTCGCAGTACGTGCTCAAAATATTTTAATTGAAAACGGTAATGTACGAGGTGTCTTGTGGCCGTACAAAGTGCTTTTGCTTTTTGACGTAATTAACGCTTCGGTCGCAACATTTTTGTAGACAATTTTATTAGTAATTTCACAAGCGATGGACATAGGTGCCTTAAAAGACTTCACAAAGCTTTCGACAGCATGCAAACTCAAGGATTTGGTTTATTGATTCAACAGATATTAAGTCTAATTTGAATAGCCTAAGATGCCGAATAAAACTCGAAGAGAAAGGATAATAGTTATCTCATTAGTAATTACTATTATATTATAATATATTTGATTTGTCAAGGAGACAAACAGAAGCACCATGCGGTAACGGTGCGAATATATTAACCGGTTTGTAGGACTAATTGTATAAGTTTTATGCCTATGGCGCTGGCAATTTTAGAAGTTAAAGAGCAAAATTACTATGCCACATGCGTGGAAGCTTTCATTATACAAAGTAACTTGGCTTCTTAAAGTTGTTGTAATTATATTACACTTGGTCAACATTTAGTCGGGTTTAGAGACAAATGTCAAATGTAAAAACATGAGCCATAAGTTATATTATAGTCATCTTGACTAACTTCGACTCAATCTACTAAGATCTCGATTGTGTTCTATAAATATTAACCTTGTTTAGGTTTTACCCATTCTGGTTTCTACTTCAGAGTTTATACTAAATTATACATACTATACTTAAATTTATTACACCAATTTAGCGGAAAATACGCTTAAAATCCCAACGTAATGAGCGGCTAGGAATTCCAGAGCAAATGCCAGTAATTCTAGTTTTATTTGAATATTTTATGAGTAAAGTGACTGGTAATTCCAATCTTGTTCAAAATATTTTAACGAAATCAATTAGGTTTTCATACAGTATGGTAGACTTTTTTCTTCTATTAGTCATCCATGACAATGCAATTAAGATTTATCATTTCTTCATATTTGGCATTAAGTAAGTAAAGCCTTTTAAACATCTGCTGTTCTCTTTCAATATTTCTTTTTCCATGATGTCCCTTTACGTTGCACTCTCTGTCATATCCTTGCAGATATTTCGTACGTTCTATAGCAGCATATTTGCTAGCCCCTTCAGAGCACAAGCGTATTCTTACGTATGTTACATTCCTTTTAATAGCAAATGCATTATTTGCTTTTCTACGTCATGTTTCTGTATTATACAAATAGGTGATGATGCGTTACAACGCATCAATGTTTTTAGTTATTAGTCATCTCGTAGTCCTTATTCATTAACTCCCCTCGATGTAAGTACTTACATACTACTAAAGGTATGGCATTGCTTGTTACTATATTTTTTTCTGTATCCTTAAATAGCATCCGCCTACGTGTAACTTTATTTTAGCGGTTAACATTGGCCGTAATTTTTACTGAATTATTGATTTTTAAAGATGGATTTGAGTCTTCGATGAATATAACAAATTAATTTTCATTTACATAAGATTTCCTTCCTGTGTTGATCATCAGTATTTAGTCAATAACGATTACGTAGACATCACAATCAAGATGAAGTCGGACCACGCTACTTAAAATACGTCAATTGAAAACGCACAAAGAGAATTTCTCTAAACATTCCACTATCGTCGCATTACGATCCGCGATAAGCCGTCAGTCCCATAAAATATGTTTACGCAATCACTGTATTAGGTAATAAAGTAACACATGCGTGAAAAACCGACGGTAGTACGAGACGCGTAAACTGCATGACGCCATTCTCTCTAGTAAACGTTATTGAGCTAATTTTATATAGTTTATTCAACACTTCTTATTCAACAACTCTTAAACTTTAACCAATTTCAAGGCTTCTCCGCTGATTCGTTTTGATTCATCCGTCATCAACCTCGTTTGCCATGTTTGATCTACGATTACTAATATACTAACAAACATCAAAATATCATTAGCCAAACAAAATCCTGTTACTTTTTTATGTAACCAAGCATCCGGCAACCAATTTATCCGTCCAATAAAAATTTCATACCATTTAAATTAATAGAATCAGATATTACTGTAATTAGTAATAAATTGAATAATTTTCTCCGTGTGCCTCTCAAATCGATTCTTTCTAACGAGATATTAGATAAGCCTGCGCTTGTACTCGTATCGAGTCACATAATACTAGTCGATATTAATATTCAAAGTGTTACTACGGATATAGGGATGGCAGAACGACTTACTTCTTGATATAAATTATGCAATATATCATTAACTTACGTATAATGTTCAGATAATAAAAAGAACATATCTTGTGTCAACTTGTGACAATTATTGGTTTTTATACAATAATACTTGGAGATTTGAAACAGCACACTATTATTGATGACATCACAATGAGTGTAAATGAATTTAATCGCGAAATCAATCTATCCCGAGTTGCTCTAAAAAGTTGATCTGCGCGTTTCGCGGCGTAGGTATCATCATCCCTAATTGGCGGTAATAACCATGACACAGAAATTGATGTACCTGCTAATTGGATACAACCGATCTTGGTCTTGTCCATCGGAAATCGTAAAGAAGAGCGCTGTCGTAAAGTTGTCGACGTTGACATTCTGGTCGCAGGGACACATATGTCTCTGGTTGTATCATGCATAAACTTTCTTGAGCGATATCCCATGCCAAGATACACGGTTTCTATACACGTCTTGCCAGCAAGGTTACGATGTATACCATTAATCTCGCCGACATACATATAAATATGGAGATTTAAACACAAACGCAAAAAGATAAAAATGATCTAACATTGAAACCTGAAATTTGGTCTGTCTAAAAATACATGGTAGCATAAGCAAAGCGACGGTCGAACACTAGCTGACCATAAAACAGGTCACCAGTAATTACAGTGGATGTACAATATCGCATAATATTATAATAAAAGAGCGCTGAGTTAGAAACGGGTCGTTTGTTAATGTAATGCAACGTTGGGCTACCGTACGACTTGCTACCGCGCAGATAATATATTGATTCTAGATGCTGGCTTGATTATGATATATCTACCGCTCGTATTACACGCCGTCTCGCCCTGCGCAGCCTTCGGGCTGTAAATTTACGAGAATGCGTGGGTTATTACGCCAATTTCATGGTCCGAGGCCGGAGAAAATTTAAGTTAACAAATTGCATAGGTCATCCAATAGCTACCAAATCGAACAATACATCATTCACAGATACCACGTAGAAAGTTTAAAAGCATTATTTCAATGCGTCGCATAATAAATGGATGTTCTCTATACCTGTTGGAAACGATACATCTAGATAATATGCAAAGCGATTCTTCCATTTTTCATCGTAAACGCACCAGTGCACTAAGGGAATTGATTAAATCCATTAAAATACCGTCGATATAAATCGTCTGGCACCACGCATTTGTCATATGAATCCAATGACGTGTATTTTAATCTCTAGGCAAGCGTAACTTAGTTCGAATGCAGGCAAATTTAAATATTTGATTGTAATCTATGCTGTGTAAACATTTAATCCGATTTTTAATCGTTAGAGTGCAGACTAATTTATTTTTTTGGTTTCAAGTTACATATTAGTAAAATTTATGGGATCTGTCATATTTCTCTCGTAAGAAAAATCATTTTCTTCATCATCTATAATGTTAGAAACATCTCTTTTTATCCCATGCTTATTATTCAGAGATTTCGTTATACCATTTTTAACGTCAGATATATTATATATATGAACATATTTGTTATTTTCACTTACAATGCCGCAATCCAATATAATAAAACTGTGAGTCTAGTTAGCTGAATGTCAGTCATCTTTCTTATCATAAATTCTAAAGAGCTGACAGTTATACAAAAGCCTGAGGAACGGAATCCGTTCATATTCAAATAACATTTTCAATCCTCAGCAGTCATTAAACACATGCATCATACACTCATGCTTATGGAATGTTCGGAATGGGGATCAGTTGTACAATAAAAAGCTTGGAAGTACCATATGATGACATTCAGTCCACTGGTACCACTTTTGTTCGTATTATGATTTATAAAGTCTGTGTTATTTTTTTTTTTGGAAATTTCTGTAAAGTATTATTTTTTTATACTAGAATGCTAACTTCCGTTATTGTTTGTAAACAATAGCGCGTGTGAAGACCACGTAGCCATGTATTATCTTTGTTAATTGCCAAAACAACTTGTATCTACATAATTACACGCTTAGAATGTTAAGCTACTCATAATCTTCTAAACAATTCACCATCTCAACGTTGCTGCCCAAATTCAAATAAACCGAAGTACTTTTTTTTTTAATAGCCTCTTTCAAATTAAGCTTCTCCAGTAATATCCCAATTTCGGCCACTATAAGCTGTTAAAGTTATTTAAACTTTCATCCCATATTTTTTCCTGCAAACTTAAGTGTCTTGTGCAATCAAATATAAAAGGCTTTTGTTTAAAATCCACAGTTTTATCGTTGGCTCATATAAAACATGCAACGGCCATAACATTAACGAGTAAAGCCATCGTTATCATGAGACGGAATTTTAAGAAGTAACATTGGACACAGGCGCGTGAACCAAGATGTTTCGCCCGGTAGCGTTTTAAAAATCACCTCGTAATCGTGAATGAATATTTTCGGCCCCAAACTTGTGGTAATGGCCTACAAGAGAAATGTGATCGATGCTTTCGATATAAATGAAATATGGGAATCGTGTATATTGTATTTTACGAGCCGATTGGACGCATGCGATCGACGTCAAAATTAAACAGAATTTCGTTTTTAATGATGCATTTTTGGTTCGAGAAAATACTTAAATTGGAAATGCAATATGCCAATTCTATATTTTAGTTTAAATTTTCCTCTAAAGCTATTTCTTATAAGACTTGACCAATTACCATATCTATACCCGGTGTGTAAGGAATAACTAAAATTTGATTTTAACTGTACCTCAGAGTTCTTAACACGGTGCGTGTATTAAAATCCGATTGTCATAAAACGACTTGTATAAATCTATAAAAATGTTGACAGTGCTCAGGTCGTTGGGGTCACGGGTATTATATCGCATTCCATTCGACAATACTTGTAACACGCTGTATAATTATAAATTATCATGAATGAGATCTACTTAGATGTTTTATGGGAAAATTCCTACACTGTTGATATGGTACCTACGTTTGTTGAATATTGACGTTTAAACACCAACATACGTACTGGGTATAATTGTTTTCTTTAGATTATGTAAGTACCGCTAGCATTGTTTTCTAACGCAAATTTGCTGTCCATAATAGCTCTCCCTAGCTTTGTATGTTGTTGTTTGAAGCCGCCGTGTTTATTAGATCAATACTTTTGTTTCTATGAAGCATTGTCAACAGGTGGTTGCGTTCTCTTGAAGGGTAATGCATAGCCCTCGTCAAGGCCTGCATTATTACTTCCTTACATTACGATAATTATACTAAAACTGTTCTGTGTATCGAACACACCGTTTCGTTCGCAACCAAAGCAAAACATGTGTAAAATACGTGGCATGTTAAGAAAAATGACATTGAATGCTGTCATCTACCTGTGAATATAAGGATTCTTTCAACTTGAAAAGAGTCTTACCGTCCACTTTAACATCAGCCGGTATTTTTTAAATATTTTAAAAATAATTATTACGTACGTGCAGGCTACTGTAGATAAATTACAGGTTGTTCTTTAGCCAATAATTGTAGGTTGGGGGTATGAACAGAAATGTTGCACTAATTTTATACCTGTTCGGAGCATCTGGTTCGTTTTGTTGAAGATTTAAGTACTGATAGAATTCTCAGAAGTAGTGGATTCTGAGATTATTTTACTTAAGGCCATGGACTAAATGTTACAGAAGTGACGAATGTTTGTTCTTAACTTTGTGAATTGTGTTGTGTTGTTCTTAAAGTTTGTACGAGGAAAAATGTTGATTGCTTTCAAATATGTGTGTTAGTTAACATTGTTGAGTTAAGAAGCAATTTATTCGAAAGCCGCACACAAAATATTTAAGTGTACGTATAACCAGAAAATTTTATAACCACAGGCGGCATACCTTGGCTGCGTGCACAACAGCCACCCCAATTTCGACATATGTTCTTACCCCGCTCGTAAACTGAAGAATGCCGTTGATAAACATTCCATACGTCTTATTTTAAACCAGTGACATTACCACACTCTTTTGACCTGATGCGTTCATGCTTCATTATAATTATAGACGCGTTCCTAACTTTGAAAAAATGTTTTTCTCTCTCCACCGTATGCCGGTGCAGTTAATGACACCATCTGTCAAAGCCGTACGCCGTTAAAGGTCAGACTGGCGCATACGATTATTTTGATATTTCGTTACTTGGCATAAATAGAAATGAATGCTTTCCTCTATATAAATATTAATAGCTTTATTGATATGAATGTAGTAAGGTAGTTTATTACAAATGTATAATGTAAAGATCTGCTCGGCGTGCTTCAAGGTACAAATTTTGTTACGCCGTAGGCGCTTGATGATCTATAGTGGTATGAATACAAGGTGAAAGTTAGTTATGTATTTTTGTTAGTTTCGCATTAAACAAAACGTCAAATGGAGCCGCAGTAATTAAATTACATAACGCAACTATCTCTCTAAATGCAATTAGAATAAATAGATTACGAATTCATATTTCTTATTACGTATCATGAAATAGACAGTTCCCGTCTATAGCTTCACTTATAATTGGATCTTATTGCGATATCAGCTCTACAGTAGCAGTATGTTAGTATTTTCTTATCTGCAGTGTCTTATAACAGATTATTGATAAAAATTTAATTATTGATATAAACCTCGAACCTTTTTTCGTTATATCAAAATGCATTTTAATGAGAAATTCCCAATGAGATTACACCAAGAACGTCGTACGTCGTCTTATTAATGCTCGACTTACACAGCATAAGAGTCATAAAGAATCAAATTTAAGAGCTAGCAGTTTACACAAAGGATCATTTAATATTATCTAATCTCGGAGCGCGTAACGCGGTAGCCGCAACGCATTGTCCTTTTTAAATCTCTGTCATAAAAATAAAACAAGTTTTGACGCGGTATGGAACTACTGGGACCGTTGCCAGTGGAAACTAACCTGCAGTAAAAACATTAATTTGATTTGTGTTATAACATTTAAAACCTTACCATACCCTAGTAGAAGGACACCAATATAAATGACTATTTAGTTGTAAATTTTTTCTAGTAATATATAACTGATTGTTTCTTTGACCAGAGCCTCTCATGAATAGGTAACTAGAAACATCATGCATATTTCAAACACCTCAAAAACATCGAACGCTATGTTTGTAAAGTAACATGATTTATCCCATCACTATGTGCATAACAAATCCGACATTGAAATAAAAAATGTTGTCCTATCTTATTTGTATTCATCCATGAAACATGTCGATCGTGCATCAAGCGATGGAATGCGTCCGTCCAATCATAAGCGGATGACATGAGTACCGGGCGACGCATTTTCAACTAACACTCTAAAATGTTTCAACACGGATTGAATTATGAACGTGATTGTGTCACTTGCTACGTATCTGTAGCTTTTGAGGCATTATTTAGATGGACATTTTTGTTTTAAGGCGTTTCACGGGGGCAGGTAACAAATATGTTATAGAAAGCAGAACATAACTCGAGAATGGAGGTCCATCAATTCTGTACATTCTAGATTTGATATGCATATAAGATAGTCCTCAGTCTGCCTGTTATAGTTCCAGGAACTAAATATTAAATCACTCAACACGATGCCAGTCTACATGATGCATAAAAGCCGTTCAAGATTCGATCGTTTGTAACTTCGCCTGCATTTTCCGTTTAAAACTTTCAAAGCCTGTTGGCATTGTTGAGTAAAGTTCGCGCAGAGAGTCCGTAGCAACATACAATAAAGCGGGCAGCACTGAAGGACGGGGAAGGCTGTCGGGGCTCGTCCTCGACCCGGCGCGGCGACCTCAGCGCGTGCGCCCATTGTTCCGCCGCCCGGCTAATGTTACACCTCGTCGTAAAGTTGCGTGCGCGCACCGTGACCAACGCTCCCGCTCCACTCCACCACACACTATGATTTTTCGCGAATTCGAAAGCTCACATCAGCATGAACCCACAAATGTATTACTGTAATTACAATACAAATTTTTGCGTTCAAACTTTCTACAAAATTATTTTTCCTCGGTTATTCGAATTAAAACCTTCGAAGTCGAAGAGTCATTCGAAGATAAAATCCATGAAAACCTTATCAAAGTTTAATTATACGGCTTTTGAATAAATTCTAATTAAGCCTTTAATTTACAAACAAATGTCATTAAGCAGACCCAAATTAATTTGAAAAACATCACCGATAAGGAAACCCATGCCAGGAACTCCTCTACATCTTTTTGACACTGTCGAAACTTTTTGCACTTACATACACGATCAATCTTGGGATGTTAATCGGGCGAGTTCGTGTCGTCCCGCGGTACTTCGGCGTGGCCACACGAGCACACGAGCCCGGCCCGTAACCCGAGATTGTTTTCAAAGTGTGGGACGCGTGCGCGAGCGCGGACGACCTCAACGCTGGACCTTGGACTAGGGTTACCAGACGCTGAAAAAATCTTAAAACATTTGGCCAATATGACCATGTGCAACTTCAGCTTAACATGCATGAAAATTATCGTTTGCGTATCGAATTCCATGTAGACTTAGTCATCAACAAGCGAAGTCACGTCTTGGAACAAATACTTAATAACAATATTATCCTCATTTGAAATGCAATGGTGTTTTAGTGGTTATAACAATTAAGATTTATTGTGGTAATTTATATCACTTTAAGACTTAAATTAATTACGACAAATTGAAACTGTTGACAAATGTGGTCTGATTGTTGATCTGGTAACCCTACGGTAGAGACTCACGCACTCGCAATTATGTGTATTCATGCCTTTAACCACGTTTGTTACGCGAGCTATGCATAATTATGTGGGCAGTATTTAGTACAACTGTATGAATAAGTATAAACTTGAAACGTAACACATATAATGCAGTGAAGTATGTCCTTAATTCTGACTCTGCTTGCAGCCTTTTGTAGGTCTTTGCCTCCTACACGATATCGCATGTTTTTAAGGTTGTCTGCCTTTATAATGAATTTGTAAAGAAAAGTTACGTTTCAAAGATTGACTGCAATCGCTACAATCGCTTCTCAGATGAATTTTGAATTTAAATAAATTGCAAGAGAGCTTTTAATAAAAGTGTGAGCTACTTTAAATTGAAGAGTATTTATTAGTCGCGTTGAAAGTTTAGAAATTTCAACTGAATCATATCCCAAGTATGGTAAACTATCTACAAATTCTAGGTTTGCCGACGGTTTCACGTGGGCCGTTACAACAGCCTCATAAAGGGATGCCTAACGTGTTGCCCGGGGGTTACAGCATTTGTCTGTCTTCGTGCTTTCCTACTAAAGGCGAACGCGTGATTTACGAGCTTGTTACCTATAGTGTAATTTGCCTGTTCCAAGTAAATTGTAATACTGTTGATTTTCTATTTTCGTTGAGGAAAATTGATGACCGTGGAAGTAATGTTCTGTGAGAATAAGCTTTTGTAAAATCTACACGTCATGCTGTATTCGCGTTAGTGTTCTTTTGTAGAATGTTTCTCAATAATCATACGTTTAGCTTGGATCTAAAATGAGTTCAACATTCCTTTAGTTTCAAAGAGAACCCGACAGATTAAAACGAAAAACACGAGTCTAGGAATGTACCAGTTAAATGGCTCTAAACAATTTTTTCCCCTCATCTACGATTGGAGTTCAGTGGTGCGTTCTTCGTTCTTCTACACAAGCGGTGCCTGTTCTATGAACAAACGTATTTATTGTATGGATGGCACGCGAATTCCTGGAACTCACGATTCCCATCCACGACAAAGGGATCTCTGTGTTTTTTTTTCTACCATTTCTCACGAGGGTGTTCGCTCGTTCGTTTTTTTTCAACAAATTCCAGAAATGTTTACGTTATGAAGGTCGTGGGCTGCTTCTATGTTTTGGACTGTATTTTGTTCTGTACGTACTCCAATATCGTTATTTGTTTTGAACTCAAAACATTTTTTTGTAATACTGAGAAGTACAAATTAATTGAATTGGACCGACCCGGAGCTCTTCTGACACTTTTGAGACATCTTATATTACGAGAGTCTGTTGCCCGTGGCTTAAATATTCAAACAGTTAGTTGCATGTTCCAAATTGCACTTCCAAAACAACAAAAGTACATTACTTAACTTTATCTATGTAATGACTGTACCTCTCTAAGTGCAGAGATGAATGACATTTCATAAGGTTTAGTACGCGCAATTATCTAGTTATATAGCCAATTTGCCGACGTACTGGCGTTCCAATGTGATAGGTTGATTACTATAAAAATACTTATGGAATTGATAATGGGCGTATACTAAATTAATTCCGTAATAAGAGCGCGCTAAACTACTTCCCGTTAAGGAGTTGGCGTGACTGGTTCCATGTAAATTATTGCATATTTGCTCAATTTAAATAAGTTGATTATTGTTCGATTAGACGACCAATTTTGTTTTTGGATATTACTTAATCTTGTTAAAACACCGCTATTTATGATAACATTTGATAAATATATCTCAAAGATTTTCATACTTACGACATTATTCATCTTGTCGTGAGATGTCGTTTCTTGTATTATATTGCAGTACAAGATGCAACTAAATCAAAAACCTTTAAAATTAAATGGTGCATAATATTAATGGTGCCGCGTCTGCGCGTGCGTTGATCTATGGCGCATTCCACGCCCGTAACACCGGGAGCGGTTGGGCCCAATAATAAGAATATGAGCGTAAAAAACGAATACGTCAAACCGCGTGTTTCGTGCGCCCGCGCGCCTCGCTTCCCCACCACCCCCCACTTCCATCGCCTTCTGTCATATTATTTTTTTTATCAACGTTTTTTCTTTTCTCCCTGGAAGGATAATCGTATATTACGCTAGACCGCATTCGACTCGAGTTTATTAATATGAATATTCGGTACATTCTTCTCTTTGTACGAACGTCGCTGTATGATGGATGAGATTAAAGTTCGTGTGAATGCGTGTCCTTGATTTTTTTTTCTTGTATTGATAAGTAGTAACATGACTTTTTTTGTTCGGCTTGTGTTTCTATTTTTCATTGGAATTAATGGAGTTTGTATTAAATGTAGTGTTAATAGCTTTATACGGGAATGTCTAATTAAAACACCGTTAATTATTATAATTTTGACACATGATCGATTTGGCCAGTGGAATTTTTATTTTCATTAAAATATGACCGAAGTATGTTACGAGTAGGTACTCGTTTTTCTTTTCGTATGATTTTATGCTGAATGTATAAATGTAAATGTAGTTTGGAATCGGTAGGTAAATTTCGACTTTATACGTGATAGCGCGCGTGGCATCATGGCTAAGGCTTTAATGTCGAGTGCGTGCGATAGTTTCGGTCTCAGGTTCGAATCCTAGCATGGTTCCACAGACGATGGCTATGTAGCTATCGCCTTCTAAGAACATGCTATATTAAAATATGAATCTAATCCATAAGATCTCTTCTTTCATAGAAGAATATCTTGCGGGATACGTATGACATTTTGCCTTTCTTCAGATAAACGGGAAAATATGAACCGAAATGAAAACTTTTTGTGGTTCATTTACGATCACAAACAGTCAAGGCAACTTTATTTAAATTTATTTTATTAAAATTACAGAAAATTACGTCTTAATATTTATTATAAGTAATGTTTATAAATAAAGAGTTGAACCAGCCATGTGGCAAAACATATTCTCCCATCAATGTCAAATTATTCGACACCATTTACACAATTTTATATTATTTTTCTGTAAATAAAAGTAATAAAAATCTCCAAAATTTTATATAATAATGTGAAATAGAAGTGGCATCGCTCACGTCTCGGCTCGGTATTATGTTGTAATGGTAATAATTTCTGTAATATGGTAATGTTGGTGCCTGCTCTCACCCAGCTTCTTGCTTGAGATTGCTCTCGGAGGCCCGTGGTATGCACATCGGCTACAGAACGTGTAAGACCTGACAAAAATAAGAAATATTTTGGATAATTTTTATTTTATTTTGTACATGTGCGTGTGTGTGATATGTGTCTGTTTTGTTATGTGTTTGCGTCAATATTGCTGAAAATTTTCATCAAATCTTGCTTGAATTTCTTTAAGCTCATGAAAAGTCCCGAAGTCACGAATAAAATGCTTTAATCAAGTAGTATTTTTTATGTTAACCAATTTCTATTTCGTTTCTTTAGAGGGTGCTTTTATAAAATACTAGTAATTTTTATAAACTATCTCATAAAATGAACCATACTTATGCTATTCTTATCACATAATTTAAACGAGAATAAGTCGAAGCGTGGCCAGCCACCTGGTAACCAACGTTGTTTTATAAAAAGGTACATTTTTATCAGAAAATCAGCAATTTGTTAGTACGCCAACAATAGCGTAGGAAAGTTACACGCCTTGTCCGGTCTATGGTCATCGTAACGCCCAAGGGACTGCAGGCGTGAGGCATCTCAGGAATTTTAATCGCATCCAAGCCCCCGGCCGCTGCTCGCCATCCAAAAGCAATAAAAAAAACAAAACTTGGAACCTCGGGCAGGTTGAATTTTGGATATGAGCGGACATTATCTTCTAGCTAGCTACGACCTTCGGCTTTGTTTTTAATGAAGCTTCAATTCAATTCGTGAACTGTACGCGTTTTAGCGTTAAATCAAAAAAGTTCCCTATTATGCTTTGAAATATTGCGATTGAGATGTATCGTTAATCGTATAATTATGGCGTTTTTTTATATGTAATTTATTAATTGGGTTTTGGGTTTATATTGTAATTATTTCTTACATATGAAATAACTATACAATTTTAAAGGGAAAGAAAACTCGAATGTGTCGGTCGTTTACAGCAGATAGCCAACGAGAAGAAAAAGACGTAAAATTAGTTCCGTAGGCTGCAGGTGTGATAAGGACAGCTACACACGGATCCCGTATAAGAAAGAAAGAGATGCGGATATGGTAGAGTGAGTCGAAAAGCAACCGGTCCAAGGGAGGCAGATGCTCTCACTAGAAACCCCCACGGCAAACTTAAAGATTCCAACAATAAGAAAATAATTATTAAAAACAATTCCAGTAAAAGTTTTATCCAGATTCTGCTTCAGCATGGGAAATAAAGTTGCCTCTCGTGATGCTTATGCGCAGGATTTTATCTCCTATACTTGCACTACTATGTCCGCGTGATGTAAGCTTTATAGTAATATCAAATTTTATAGCAAACTGTGTCATAAACTGAGTGAAAATTGCCGAAAAATTAATGTCAGAATCAACCGCCGTCCGTCCGTTTGAAGGTTAACCTTATCAGTGTTTGTCCCGATGCACACAAATATGTTGATGGATGAATAATGTGTCATAATTCGAGGAATTCAGATACTTTCACCTAAACGAGTTCTCCTTTTCAATATTATTTAAATATTTCTATATGTCAAAATTACTGTAATAAGAAATTAAGTTTTAGATTCCTCTCCACTATAATTGCGTCCAATCTGTTGACTCACAATCATTTGTGGCACGTTCTTCGTGTTTCGCCGCGGAATTCCGATGAAATTCGGCTTTAGCACAAAAAATACTTATCGTATATACATTACTGGTGTTATTTTCGTCATTACCTGAAATTTTACCGGTATGTGTTAGCAAAAAACACATGGTGCTATTAGTCGTACATACCGCACGGTGGAATGTAGGCACCGTGCCAAATTACCTGTCCGTGCACCATCAACTTGTTAACGTTGAATTTTATCAATTAAATTGCCTATTTTGTACATCTTATTGAGACTGCGATACACTTATCCGCAGCTTTATGCAGTATAGCATTGAATTTTAATAACACCCACACAAAAGGGCGTAACGAGAATATACCACCGAGCATTCCTTAAATATTGTCTGCATTGTATTCAATTCATGATATAATATTCATAATGTTGAGTATTTTACATAAAATCACATTGCAGCATAACGTGCTCGAGTGTCTATTGAAAAATCAAACATGCGCTCGCACATGTGTGGCTTCGGAATTATGCGGTTAGTTAGCTAGAAAAAATGCGAGCTATTCCAACGTACGACTAGCGTGAGAATAGCTCTACCTCGGGCCCGATCGCACCGATTGCTGAATTCACTTGCTTTTATTTTTTTCTTACTTCCGAAGTTCGGTTCAATACTTAGGCCCGGAGTCGGGACGGGATTGCAAATGCGTGTAAAGGAATTCCGGAACAAAAATGTGCGCGTCTACCTGCAGTCGGCAGATGCGCCCTCAGCCGGGCGTCGCCTGCGCCCGCGCCCCCGCCTCTCACATACCGCCATTAAACCATGTAAATTGATTACGTGGAAAATCTGAGAAAATCGCGCGCTAAGTGGTGAGGGCGCGTGACCGGTACATTGCCGCTGTCACATGTGAAATTGCTCGGCTTTTTTGCATTCCGCACCGCTGTTGTCGCCGCGCTCATCCGACGATTGCAGCGATTACGATTGTTTATCGCCGCCTAGTTAACGAGCCTAAGCAGATTCTGAATAATTAAACAACTGTTAAGTGTAGGGCTGCCGCTTTATTGCGAAATACCACAAACGGTTTTTGTAGAATAAATGTCTCTGTTAATGTTATAACTTATAAGGGTTCGAGTCGAAACAGCAGGATATCTCGTAAACATTGGAATGTGGGCCGACACCCAGACGCATTCTAAGGGACATTGGCAGTAGGTAACCCCCGAAGATAAATGCAATCGAATTGAATTTAAAAACGAGAAAACAAAATTCGGTGAATGATTTCGCGTGAGGACACGGGATGAGGTCAGTCGAGGGTCCGTTAGTACGTCGCCGCACGCCGACACCTCGGCGGGCCGTGCGTTTCCATTCGACGAACTTATTACGACAGATGGCCGCGGCCCGGGAGGCGGGAGCGCCCGCGGACCCCGGCCCTTCGGAGAGATCGACCTCCGAAATGCGCCCGAGATTGCATTCTTTCGGCGGCGCGGGCGCATTCCACTGCGCGCCATCCGAGCTCCGCGCGCCCGCGCCAGTCGACGCGCGCCCTTTTGGGGGTTAAGATGTGTCCGTTGCGGCGAGCGCTCACTATGTGGTCTCAGCCGCCTCCCCCTGAGCCCGAGCCCGAAACGCCCGAGTTCCGCGGGCGCGCACACACCTGGTGCCGCGGCTGTTTTGGTAGTCGGCAACTGGCGCGAATGGTCCGGCAGCCGCCCGAGTACGGCGTGCGAGTGGAGCCGACATCGGCGCGGCCGGCCGGGCTGCGCGTGCGCGACGAGCCGCAGTACCAGAACATTGACGAGATGCGCAAGCGCCCCGAGTACGCTAACCTCGACGAGATCAGCCGCGAGTTCGGCTACCGCCTCTGCCCCGAAGGTCAAAACCTAGAGGACGAGGCCATCTACGAGAACATACTGTCAGTGCGTCAGATACGTTCCGCGGAAGTGCGATTAGTGCCGGTGTCTGAAGTGGCGTACTACGAAGGTCAAGGTTACGTGGCCACGCAGGTGCTCAGCAGGAATGGAACCTTCCCGCAGTGTCCGCCGCACACCTGGAGCAGGCTGCAGCACGCCTGCAGGGTCAATGGATCGCTTCGGCTCTTCACCGTAAATGTCACTTGTTTATACTCAAATACCTACACAGTACCATGCTTAGCTATCTTGACGTCATCTAGCCGAATACAATGTGGTTATTTAATTGTGATTTTTTACAGAACAGGATATAACCGTACGATGAGATACGTAGGTGTTTTTACACGGATTCCAAAGTCATTGCCCAACTTATAATACCGTATTTAATAGCGAGATGAAAAAAATGCGAGTTTTGGTATTTCGGTCTAATGACTTGTTAATTTTATATGTGACTTGATGAATTTCGTATGGACGTGTGAGGCATGCAGCTAACCTGATAACACCTCTAAAACTTCAATTTATGTTATATTTCGTTAATTTTACGATGTTCGCGTATTCTTAAACCTTGTCCAAATATAGTTTTGCAGAATGTCAACAGTTTGCGGGTAACTTATTTTTCGTGTCCACGTTTTACGTTTTAGCCAAACATTGATGGAGCTGTCGAAAAATGACTAGCATACATGTGCAAATGTTTTTCGTCCGTCAGTTTCTGAAACCAGTAAAAATCCTGTTCACACTCGCTCAAACATTTTTGGTATATAAAACATGAGAATAAAGTCTCGTTAAGCGCCGGTAGCAAATTAATTAAGTTTTTACAAGGCTCTGTTTCGAAACGATCAATTTTTATGTTAACAAAAACTAATCTTGAAACCTCGTCGGTGTAATTAAGTTTACCCTTTTTAAATCAAAATACCTCGTGTTCCTCTGCAAAGAAATTGGCTTCGGAAATTATATCGTTCAGTGTTATTACGTACAAGGATTGGTCATATTAGATTGAGTAGACAGGCGCCAATATAAACTAATTTCATTTAGGATATAGGAATTTCTCTCTTACCTTCTTTCACTCACTTAGGTACTCAAATATTTTAATCATAAATATTTGACTAAGTTTTAAACCATAATTGATCGTAATACTCTTTATGACATATTTTCCCGGCATTTCAATCCAATTTCGGCCTTGATTCGCCAGCTTTACGACTCTGTCGAAACGCTGAGATGATGAAAGGTTTCTAGCATACAAATATTAGCTTTAAAATGTCCGGCTTTACGTGCGCTAAATATAACAAATCGTCAGTTTTAAGTAGAGTTGAACACAAGTAATTATAATGGGGAATAGCTTATAGCTATGTTTACCTGAGCAAACCCTTTTCGTCGGCAAATTACATTCGCTTTCCTAAATGCAAATAGTATCGAAACGAGCTTCGAGTTAATATCGATTGGATGATTGTACTGACATTCCGATATAAATATTCGATCAGTAGGATATGACGTTTCTCAATTACAGTGTTTTTAACTGCGTAGCAAATGACTTATACTCTTTTTTGCTTTTATTCATTGATAGATAGAATTCCAATGTAATTATGATACCATTTGACGATTCTCAACAGAAATAAACTCAAGTAATGGCTCTTCGTAGGTGTTATAATGTATGTAATGTTTGGTTGGTTACAAAGTTTAACTGTGTCTCTCTTTCTGTTGTTCAGGCGAAGAAGGAGATGTACGATGTGAAGAAGCAGAGGCTGTGTTTGGCGCAGGATGAGTACAAGCATTTAAACAATGCGCTCTCCACTCTCGCCGCCTCTAGGACTAGTCGTAAGTACACACATTTTAAAATTACATTTTTTTGTAATCTGATATAGGTACCTATTGCTATTTGGTGAAAGGTAAAGATTTGGATGATTATGAACTATCCAATGGTGATTATGTACAAAATTCTGAACTAGGGAAGTTAATTGACCACGCAGTATCCACAGCAGCTTTGACTGATGATTTAAACTAATACTAGTGATAAGACGACCGGTTGGCGCAGCAGGAGTGTAAGCTACTGCCACGCCGAAGGTCGCGGGTTCGATTCTCGCTCAAGTCAAACATTTGTGTCCGTGAACATGGATGTTTGTCTTGGTCTGGGTGTTTCTATGTATAATATGTATGTATTAAAAAAAAAACAAACCAAAAAGTATATATGTATGTTTATCCATTGTCTAGTATCCTTAGTACAAGCTCTGCTTAGTTTGGGACTAGATGGTGATGTGTGAATGTGGTAGAACATTATAGAACAAGTATGTTGTGATATATACTTATTATACAGGGTGTCACAAGACACATCACCAAGCCGAAGTCTACTCATTGTGGACATCATGCCAAGTCATACTAACCAAAAGCACGCGCGTGCAATGCTCGAAATACCTACTTATCAATGGAGTTATAGGGCATCTAAAGAACATATTGGCGGGCTAAATGCATCGATTTTGTACCTAATTAGAAAAACACCATACTAACTTTGAGCCTCAATATCTCCTGAATCAGTAATATCCCAGGTATGGTGCCGAAGTAAAAATGTTTATTGTGATTGGTACAACATGGGATTTCAGTCTTCGTACACCCTGTATTAACGCCTTGTTTTGTAATACGACCTATACCTGGTGTTGTCGACCAAACCAATACTTGTAAATCCGCTTACATCTTCACAGGTGTGAATCTATGTATAGTATACCCTTACGCAGAGGAATTTAATCAATAAATCGTGCGATGATAGTGTTGAATACAATAACACTAAGCATTCCCGCATGAACATATTCCCTAGACTTTAATTATAACTTCACTGACGCACCGATCCAGTCGGGACCATGTTATAAACTGCGGTACAAAGCTAGTAAATACACAACATGGTATGTGGATAAATTGAAAATAATCATTTCCATGCCGTTCTGTCGGCTAGAGCTCTATATATTTTTAATTTTATTGAGATTCCTTCGATGTGGTAGCCATCTATATAAAACGTTTTATAAATGCTGCGAAGTCTGCTTTAGTTATACATTTTATATTTTCTCTGAGTAATAACATCTCTAAATGATAGTTAATATACATACCAGAAACTATTTTATCATAAGTTGTTGCCTATCAAAACATACTATTTCAGTGGGAATACAGGCCTTTTCTGAAGATTTTTTAACAGACGAGTACCTAACAGCTTACCGTTGCCAACAACGATGTTACAAGTAAAAAGAAGTAGATACGTTATAGGCGTACCAAAAGCAGGACGCTAAACATAAGCCAGTTGGCAAGTCTGACATAATATGTGTGTGTGAGTGACGTCGCGAGCCGGCGTTATAGTGAAACTGACACATCTTGTCAACCGAAATTAAAATAAAATATGGAGTTATAGATGTGTGCGTTAGTGTACCGTTTTACGGATTGATTACAACGTAGGTAACGTATTTGGTTGCAAAAGTAACCATTTGCGGACTGGCCAAATACGACATTGACGCAGATCCTTATCAAGAGTAAAATAAAAACATGTTGGAATAGACGTAACAAAAATCGTCATCTAACATCATTTTCGAGTGTTGGTAAACCAAGTCTCGAAAATGTTGTGTAAGTTATACAACAGCAAGGAAAAAGTACAACATATAATTTAATATAAATTCCTCTTGCTAAAGGAAACTAAAACCAAGTACGTACAAAATGTTCTGTTCATCCACATTTGATAGCATAAATCCTACGACCTTGGCTAAGGGTCTAGGCCCATAAACCCGCCTTGCCTTTTGTATAAACACTCAGGTATTCCCTAACCCAGCGTTACAATATCGTCATAAAATTACAAGTTATTGTATGGCTACTTAATATAACAGCGGCTCGTATATTAAAATGGAAATTGAATAGACAAATAAATAAAGGTTTAGTATCCACATCTGCTGGATAGTAACTATGTACATTTTATACTGGTTCACTGCATTCCAGAATTTGAACTTCAATGGATATTTAAGGGGTGTCTTGTTTTGGTCTTACCTTTGATTTTGTAGAGTTTCCTATGAACTTTGTTTCAGTATATTTTTTACTTTATATGTTATATTTTAATTATGCAGTCAATGTTAACGAAATTATTTTGTGTGTATATCATTGCTCCAGCCTCTCAACATGAATGCTTTAAAGCAATTTACGAGTTGTCTCCGCCAAATACAATTTTGTTTTGTTTGCACCAGACTTGTTCAAAACTCTTTTTCCCAATATACATATGCGTATGCATCGTTATTTTTATCTGATTCCATAGATAGTGTTCACATTTATAGCAAAAACTCGTCCCTTAATGCTCACGCCTTGTGTCCGTTTATTGAATGTAATTTTGTATTTTAATATAGCATAGTTGGGCGACATCATTTTATTTAAAGCTTGTGCTTGTTCTCTCTTGTGGTTCCATTTGTTTATCTTGTGAGTTTCAAGAGCTTGAATATAATTTCACACATTTACGCGTTAATATGCGCGTCCGTCTGTTAAATTGTTTTTTAAACAACAACATTGTCGGAACCTTTCAATCAATTGTGAAAATATTTTCGCGTAATTTTGGCACTGGCTACGATTTCTCTAACAATTAAATCAGCTTTACACTGTACGGTTTTAGATATTTTTCATTTTGCAAGTTTCGTTATCATTGAGGTCTTCCTACGTCAAGTATAAAGAAAAATATGACTCAAAAAAGTATTGCACATGGTTATTTGGTAACTGCAAAATATGTGAACTTTTTTGCGCATAAGTATAAAGCCTAGTAAGAGATGTTAGTCTTACATCAATCAAAAATTAAAATCGCTTATACGCAAGGAAATTCAAAATAGATGAAAATTATATCGGTTCAATAATAAATACGACACAATATGAAGCAATGATAAAATGTAGTAATCAATGTCATTAAATCAAAAGACAAGGAATGCTTTTTGATTTAATAAAATATGTCACCACCCCATATCATCCCATGGGTGTCGTAAGAGCCGACAGAGGGAGCATATTATGCAGAGAACAGCACTGTAAGAGAAGGTAAACTTGATACAAACCCTATACCAACCCGTTTGGCCAGCGTGGCATAGTAGGCCAATTCCTCCTTTCAAAGGAGAGGCCTAGTCCAGCAGTGGACTGTTTAAGGCTGATGATGATGATACCTACCGTATAGACTTTGCAATCTAAAGACCTAATCATTCATCACCATCGTCCTAGCATTATCCCGGCTGCTTCCAAGACTTTTCGTCCCGGATCCATTTACTGGTGTAAACAGATTTAAGATAGCTTCACAATCTGAAGCTCTGATCAACATATGTATTTATTGCAATCTGAAGCTCTAATCATTCGTTATCATCATGGCGCTAGCATTATACCGGTTGCGTCCGAAACTTTTCGACCGTGGTCAATAAAATCTAACCAAATTTCAAATAGCTTAATCTAAAGCTCTAATAATTATATTTGTTCACCAGTGTGTTCGTCTACGACGTCTATGACTACGACCTCAACGACGTCTCGGCATGATCCAGAGCTCCTGAGGTCTGAGGTGACGCAGGCTCGAGGTCGGGTCGCCCAGCTAAGGAAGGAGCTGCGACAGGCGAGAGCCGAAGTCGCCAGCGCGAGACGAGGAGTCGACACGCTTGCCGAGTAAGTATCCAATATTCTAGATCTCTAGTTTCTTTGTATGGTGTTACATAGAGATATTTCGGCTTTTATCATCAAATCTATCAATTTGATGACGAAGCTCCAAAATCATTATTTTTAGGTATCGATTAACGCTTAGGTTTAAAGGCAGCGAGAGCCTAGTGGAGATACCAACAGACTGCCATGCAGACGGTATCAAATTGAAATCACGGCGCGCACCACTGACTTTTCGGAGTTGTGCGTATTAAATTGTTAATACTGCCTCCGTGGTCCAGCGGATAGCGTATGCGACTGCTGATCGGAGGTCCCGGTTTCGATTCCCGGGTCGGGCAAAGTGATACTGGGTTTTTCCGAATTCTCAGTAGCAGCCCGGAGTCTGGTGATGTGCCCGGTAACGGCAATAGGTTCGCCCCCTATTACGTGGGACCTAAAAATTCATAGCGAAATGTGGGTGTAATATTACACCTCTGCCTACCCCTTTGGGGATACAGGCGTGAGTCTATAAATTGTTAATTATCGCTTGCCCCGTGCCTCGGAGAGCACGTTAAGCCGTCGGTCCCGGTTGTCATGAAGATCTTTGACAGCCGTTACAGGGCGTCAGTACCTTCTAAATAAACTGACATTGGTCTAAACCATGGAATATTGCTATCCCTTCGGGTTGCGGAGGTCAGACAGGTAGTCGCTCTGTGGAAAAGCTAATATTCAGCCAAATCCGGGGGGCGATTCAGAATCGTTCGATATCTCATTTGACATTCGATTCCGTTAATTGTCAAACGGGCTACCTCATTTTTTGTAAAAACTATCGCATTTCCTATCAATTTTATGCATTCAGTATAGTAAACCGAATTCAATGAATATTTGTTCAAAATATCGCTGATAGGCGGCTAAAAGACGAGGATAATAATTTGACATATCGTACAATTACTTGTCGTGACATTCTGAATCGGCCTGCCGGTTAGACTAGTAAGCGGACCCCAGGTTGAAACTGGGATAACGCTAGGAGGACGGATGATGAGTTCGGGAGTTGCCTTGCAGATAAACTTGACGACAAAATAATTAATTGAATTCTTACAATTTTGAAGCGTGCTTATCTCATCAAAATAATGTACGTCTTATCTTATTATTAAGATAACACTAGTCTGAGAATTTTGCGAAGACTTGTGAGAAATCATTGTATTTAATAAATTGATTGATTAGATTACTTTTAGTTGCCATCAATAGAAATGATGAACATTAAAAAATATATTTATCAATGTTTTACACATTCTGTATGTCTTATGATAATAATTTGCAAGTTCGGTTGAAATATATCCCGCATAATACTCTGCAATTTTACTTTCTTTTGCTAATTACTGACTTTGTTGCAATTCTATTTCAGAGTGGAGCAAAAAATAAGCGCTCAACAAGGCTGCTACAACATCACGGAAGCTCAGGCTATCATGACTGAACTGAAAAACATCCAGAAATCGCTCACGTCCGGTGAGAAAGAAAGGGCAGACCTCATGCAATCACTCGCTAAGTTAAAAGACGATTTGACGAGACTACAACTTGGAGATGCATCCCCTGACCTCTCAACGTTATCCCTCCCACAAGAGAAACTCAGCACAGCCTCTCAAACCGACTTGTGTGCTGACTTAGTACCTATAGGTACAAGACTAGCTGAAATGGCAAGAGTTCGCCTACAATACGACGAAGCTAGAAAAAGAATACAACAAATCCAACAACAGCTGGCTGATCTCGAAGACAAAGTGCAACCAGGACAGGCGGAGTCAGACAAGGACAGGTTACTTCTCTTCCAAGAGAAGGAACAGCTCTTGAGGGAGTTGAGGAGTATAACTCCAAGAACGAGATCTAAACAAGAAATGAGTGATATCGAAATTGAGTGTAAGAGGTTAGAGCAGGACTTGAAGAATGCGTTTGAGATGTCAAGCAAGTGTATTACAGATCGTCTAAAGCTACATGAAGAAAAACAGTTACTCCTACAACAGCTGAAAGACGCTCTGACCTCAATGACGACGTTAGAAGGTCAATTGAAGACTTTGTCTGCAAGTACCTTGTCTGTCTCCAGTAGTTCTAGCCTAGGGTCCCTTTCTACGGCCAGTAGTAAAGGCTCCTTAAGTTCTGGGATTAGTTTTACGGATATCTATGGAGGACCTCAGATCGCCACGTCGTTCCAAGCTGACAAGCCCATCGATATGGTTGATTTACATCGAAGAGTTGAAAGGTAAGAACTTACTGTTTTCAATTTAAACTTTAATATTCTAAAAATGTCTGACCCGAAATGGCGACACCTAGTGCTAAACTGGATAGTACAGCTGGATTATTTCAATGTAATCTAGGAGTACGCTCATATTATTCTAAATGCGTACTATTAAAAAATAATAATTATATTTTTGTCTATTTCACCCATGTGCCTAACCTATTGTGGCATCAAAGATGATTTTTTAATTTTCATATCTACATTAATATAGTAAATTTAAAGATAACTTCAGTATATTTGACATAAACATGGCTTGTAAAACAACAATATATCAGTTATTCCATTTATTCATTCCTCTCACACCATAAATGAAAGTTCAACTATCGTACGCCATTTGACATTGACAGGTGCATATTTTGCCGCCAAATATAACCTATGAATATCGCCATAGACCTTTATAAGTCAATACCAAGTTAGACAATGCGTGCTTTCTTGGACACAACTTTCTCAATCCAAATATTTGCAAGCGCCTAAAAAGGAGCATGGCTTTACGAATTGTGTGGTCTCAACTTTCGCCTAGGATTACCGAATCATTACATTGCATATTCACCCGTTCTATGTAAAAGCGAGTTAACGTTATGTTTTAAAATGTCTCTCGGTGTTTTTGATTCATTGTGGGAGTGATATCAGCCTTGTTGATAATATTGTCTTATGCTATGAGCATATTTTCTGTACTTTTTATTCAAAGATTTGAAAGTCTGTCCATGTATTATGCGATAGGACATTTCGCAACAGCTTGGGCTCTTAATACTGTAACAGTTCTCCTATTAGGTAGTACCTGCATTCTAAATATGTTTCCAATATTTATTTACGGCCCTATCTATTTCTCTTTCTATTAATTGATCGATATTCTATGTCTGTCTCTTTGGGGATACACAGCCACAACTTTGACGTATTTTAGTCTGTTCACCCAATGAATTTTCTTTTCTGGTGTGAGTGCAATTTTGGTCTGTTTTTTTTCGTGAGAGTGTGGCTCACGGGCCCGAAGGCCTCCGACATGGCCATGTATTTTTGCGCTGAGGCTGGAACTAGGACCATCAGCTTTACGTGTCTTCCGAAGCAAGATGGCGCTCTGATGTAAATGCTACCCGCGGTCACCCATCCAAATGGAGACTTGTGCAAGCGTTGCTTAGTGTTGCCCAAATGCAAGAACAAGACGAGACTTAGCCAGTCTTGGTCTTGGTCTTGCGCCAATACACCTGGTCTTGGTCTTGGTCTTGGTATTGCGCTCCCAGTCTTGGTCTTGGTCTTGGTCTTGCAGCAAGAGTCTTGCAAGTCTTGCAATTACCTATCAGTCTATTACTATTTATTAAAGTTTTTAAATCATAGAAAAACGTATTAGAATTGGAATTATTATGACATCTACTACCTATCCTTACCATTTTATTCTAATCATAATACTGCTTGCGTGATCAGTATAATGTATTCATTTTCATTCTAAGCACTCTGAAACTTATTTATTCTTTGGAACACCTGTAGGTACTCTTAAAATTCGAAATTATTTTGCATGAGTCTACCTACGCCCTGTGGCGGCAATCAAATAGTGTCAAATGTTGTGATTTTGGCGCGGCGGCAACGATTGTTGTATATGATTTCAAAAGAAGCCGCCGGCGCGTGTATCATAACCATGTACTTCCGAAAAGCGGCAAATTTCTTTGAGAAGTAAGTACAAAACCTTTGATGCCGCATTATCAAAGTGCCGATGGTTAAAACATAACTATGCATGCACTCAGTTTGATTTTAATGGATATTTCTTTATTCGCTATGTAGGTATGTTTATGGTACCTATTAGTCGTAATGCGCATAGGTCCAGTTTTTCATATTCTTTGATACAGTTTTTTGCGTCTCATAGAATTCCTAAGCGTACCTATACACCGAACTGTTACACCTAACTACTCCGTGAAATAGCGCTAAGTCCTAGCTGCAAGACGCAAGAGTCTTGCAGGCTTTAGTCTTGTTCTTGCTCAAGTCTTGCACGATCAGTCTTGGTCTTGGTCTTGCTAAAAATACGCGGTCTTGTTCTTGGTCTTGGTCTTGCAAAAACGCAAGAACAAGACCAAGACTGCAAGACCAAGACTGAATTTGGGCAACACTAGCGTTGCTTAACTTTGCTGACGTATTGCGAATGACTAGCCAAGCCACGCTATAGTAGCGCTCATGTGTATACATCATTTTACTGCCTCAACATGTAAACAAATGTAGAATTTTCAAGTAATTTTATTTTTATTCGATTTTTGACCTTAACGCATAAAGAATTTTGACTAGCTTCTATAACTTGTGTTCCTTGACCAGGTTACTCCGAGGCAGCAGCTACACCGCCGACAGTGTGACTCCCGGCGCAAGCAGCTCTCCCTCGCAGCCGTCGTTGTCGCCGCGAAGTAGTCTCTCGTCTGCCAGCCCGCCGCCGCCGCCTCCGTCTTACAACCAGGTGAGAATAACCAAGCAAAAATGACTACTAACTAATTCCTTTTCAGCTTTGCTGGTTCTGCAGAGTGAGAAACTATCTTTTAGAACAGCCAGCCATTCCTTTACCAATAGTGCCGGCTTAAGAATAGATTTAGGTTTAACATGTAACTAACGGACACAATGATCACCTGTAGGCGACGTAGGATTTATTCCTAGATAGGGAGATGTCTCTTTAACAGAAAAGAAAAAGTAAAGACCTAGGTTTGACCGTAATCTTTTTTGGGGTCCCTTTTATTGCCTAAAAGTCCCGTAACGCGTTTGGCTCTGATCACCAATCTAAACTTACTAGAAGAACTATTTACCTCAGTAAGGAGGGGAATAAATAATAGTTGTAGGCAATAGAATTTATTGTGACGTTACTCCGGAGAGAAAACAGTCATAAAACCTTGAGGTGACCGTCGGATTATAAAAAAAAAATTATGCCTTTTATGCGACTTTCCTATGTACAGTCATGGTAATTTTCCGCAGTTCGCCGCTGCTCAACTGATGTGGCTCTTAATTTCCTTAGGTCACAAAGGAAATTTAGAGTGACGTCATTCGAAAAGTCCCTTGGAAACTTATAGAATTTGGTTATACCACACTACATCGAATGACACTACAAAGTACAAATGAGCCCTTCTGTCCTGAACATTGTTCTTAATAAAATACGAGATTTTTTAGCAGAGCTGTGCTTTCAATTTTTTTTTATTCTAGATTAAATTTTCATTACGTTGCCTACTCTGATATTCCAGTTTTATACGAAATCAGCTAATCACTTTTCTATAATTTTATGATAAATGCGTTGTGCTTATTGATCAAATATGAAAGCGTACATCATGCATTTATCTACACGATTATGCACACTTACAGTATCGTAGTAGGCATATAATGTACCAGAAATGTCCACTAATCGTGACTAAGGCTTTATGCAATGAAGAATTTTATACCTAAGACAGTAAAGTACATTACGGTAATAACCAAACTATAATATTTTGTAGGTACTGCGTTATGATTAAATACATAGATTAAAAACGAACACAATAATATGACTCTACAATTTCAGACCTTAAAGATTTTTTCACTGAATATTCTTATGGTTTTGTCAAATCGTGCTGGCATAGGTAGAGAGATATTGAATTGGGAAGTTTCTTGCAAGTGAAATAAATTATACAAGTATTTTTATCTAGCTAGTAAAATATGTGTCAAAATAATGGTGGTTTCATTCATCAATTGATGTTAAAACTTTATTTAACATTTTTATCGACAATTTATTGATAATAATAAGTATTCTATTTGACAGCAAAAAACTATGACGTCACTAGATCTTATTTCCTACAAACTCCGTAGCAAAGGTCGTTTTTGACATTTCATTAAAAGTGCTTGATTTCACTAGTTGGAAACAACCCTATTGTGGCATGTTTTTGAACAGATATGATATATGCCCTTTATGATCCCTTCACTACTGTATAAAAATATAACACACCACTCCATAAAAAGAGCCAAATGGAGTAATTGAGCAAGACGCCTTTTTTGAGGTCTCTGAATTTCAAAATTCCAGAAAGACAAGTCAATGTTAACTTATACGAGTATCTTTTTTGTACATGTCTTTCCTCCTATGGGTAATTATTTGCCATCTTTCAAGCCTATGCCAATGAATACAGATTTACATAATAGAAGCGTATTTCTTAAGGATTTCGTGTGCCGATTCCAATTGGTGTATTGGCGTCACGTCTGTGTAGTCCGTAGTTGGCGTCGTTGGCGGCGCGTAAGGATTTCGTGTTCCAAACCCAAGTGGAGACTGTCTCCAGTTTAGTTCGTAGCTGGCGCCTTTGGCGGCACTGGCGTCGTTCTCCGTCTCTCTTGCTCTCGTAGTTAAGATACCCAGGAGAAACGTTCGTCTCTCTTGCACTCGTAGAGACAGCTGTCACAGCGCGACTACCACGCCGCCAAGCGACAATATGGGCCACATGGGTCACAGAAAGTTTGTCTACAGAGCGCCCATAAGAAATGCGCCTCCATTTATGTATCTATGCTCTATGCCTATGCTCAATCACTCTCTATATATATGTCCAATGTCGCGCCATCCCATAAATTACGCAATATCTTGCCCAACAAATATCGCCTAGTATACGCGAAGCCTCAACGTCTTTTCATACATTATCAGATAAATGCAAAACATATAATGCCCTGCGGGTATCCCCGTCACTTTAAATGTAACTTTCACTTTAGCAGCGGGTCAGATGGATGATAACTTAGTTGTTTGTTTTTTTTTTTCTACATACGTCAAAGAAATTTGACAGTTCAGGCTGTATGTGTATTTCCCCTTTGTTATATTTTGACATGACATGTGGTATTTTACCTGACAAAAAGAGGAATTGTATTTTATTACCGTTATTCTTTATTGATCGTAGGTATTTTGTTTTTGACTCCATTAGTATAAGACCTACTAAATGGAACTTGATGGGAAAGCTTTTTATGTATCTGCACATACAGGATGTAAAAAGACCCTCAACGAAAACTAAAATCCCATGTTGTACCAATCACTACGAACATTTTTTACTTCAGCACCATACCTGGGAAATTACTAGTTCAGGAGATATTGAGGCTCAAAGTTAGTATGGAATTTTCTAATTAGGTACAAAATCGCTGCATTTACCCCGCCAATATGTTCTTTAGATGCCCTATGACCCCTTGGGCGCTTATCCATGGATAAGTAGGTATTTCGAGCATTGAACGCGCGCGCTTTTAATTGCGGTTTAAAAAAATGTGAAAACTTAAAAAAGAAAATCGTTTCCCAGGTATTATTTTTGGTTAGTATGACTTGGAATGATGTCCATAACGAGTAGACTTCGACTTGATGATGGGTCTTGTGACACCCTGTATGTAGTTTCAAACATAGATAAATATGCTAGGTATATCTCGTCAATTCTTGTTTTCTGTTATAATAATGTTAATGAATCAATGTTTGTTCTAGGTGGAAAGACAAAGGCGGCAACAGAGAGAGTTGGAGGAGAAGCTAGCAGAAATGAGAATAGGTGTCGCCACTGGACTCAACGAAGTTAGCGGACTTGCTACAAGTAAGTTTACCCTTGTAATTTTTCCTTCAACTTCCCTCAGATATTTTTTATGTATACCTATTCCTATGTATATAAGGGCAATAAGAGGGCATTTTCTTATGTTAGTCTCGAATATTTAAAAAGGTTGATGAATCGTATTGTAATTGGTATATCGGGCTCTTTTATTCGTATTTGCCGTACACATAATTTTGAATAATAAATACTTAGAGCCTTTGTTGAACACGCATTGTATTTAATTATTCTTTACGATCAATCGTTAAACTATTTATCGATTTAGGAAAAATAAACTCTATAACAAATAAATTTATTTCTTAAATATCCTAGTTATCGCGATTAAGATCCACCAAATGAATACATATTTAATATGATTAATTTGTTTACAGATGTATTATTTTATGTAATATTTTTCGTCTTCAGTTCCAGTACAACTGCAAGGCCCAGGGCGGCCAAGTGAGCCGCTGTCGCCGATATCTGAAACACCCCCACCGCCTTCGCCGAGAACTCCCTCTTCTAGTGGTCAGTATATCTCAGAATTTTGTCAACTTACAATGTGGGGTCAAATTCGACCCTACAAATTAGAACCTATATGAGGTCTGAACGATCCATCTTATTCCCTTCACCCGTATACAATGTATGAGAAAACAGTGGTCGCGTGTATCGATGATATTTATTACTGTATTTCATTACTAAGCTGCTATTACTTGTGCTTTGAGACGGGTAATATTGGTCTTATTCCCTTGCATTTCTAGTACGATTTAGATAATTTCAATACTTTCTTTAGTTATTCATCTTTATTTTTGCTCGTTTGCAGGCACTAACACTAGATCAGTATCAGCGGCAGTAAGCGACGAGTCGGTGGCGGGAGATTCGGGCGTGTTTGAGGCGGCGCAGGCTGCTAATGATCCTAGCAATGCTGGTAACTACCATTTTGTACCTTATGCCTTTAAATATAAGGAGTAGTTCGGCTTGGCAGGTTGATTTAGACGTAATTGTTGAATGGTCCTAAGATTATATAAATAATAATAAATATATTGTTAAATTATGTCATGACATTTTTTTATGCATTTCCTAATCTATATATTTTCTGTTACAGTGAACAGTGCACAAATTGAAATCAAATTGCGCTACTGTCCGGATGAGAGCGTGCTTGAGATCGGCATCGTACGAGCGCGCAATCTACACGCTTTATTCATCGATATTGGCACTGAAGTGTGAGTATTTTTATTATACCAGTATTGCTTTTTAATATTTTTTTATAATTATGATTTTTCTAATGTTTTTGGAAATATTTGCCGTCGTCTACTTTGTGAAGTTCTGGTTTATTGTATCAATTACCAATAAATAATATGTAATATTGCTTTAATAAATAAATTGAAAGTGCCATTTTTTGTGCCAAAAATGCTAATAACAAGCTTTTTTATTATAAAAATCGGGCATATGACTACAGTATGTCAGACTTTCGGATTTCTTGGAGGTAGCGGCTGTTTTCAGCACCTCGTTCTCTCGCCTAAAGGTTTTCTAGAATAATAATATCATAATACATATAAGTAGTAATAATATCCATGTGTGTGTTGTCGCAGTGGCGTCCGCTGCGCGCTGGTGGTGGGCGGCGGGCTGGGCGTGGCGTGGGCGGGCGACGCGGTGGCGTGGCGTGGCGGCGCGCTGCTGTGGCGCGTGGCGCGGCGCGCGCCGCTGCCCGACGCGCGCCACCTGCGCGCCGCCACGCTGCAGGTCAACCTCGTCGCGCACAACGAGTGCCTCGTACGTACACCTACCTTTATATGAAAGTATTCACTAACAAGAAGAAGAAACACAAAAATCATAGATACATTATATGCCAAAAAAGCACTCAAAATATAAATTATTTATACCCAAAAGTAAACCAAAATTTATCTGTGATTTATTCACCCACGCAGTCATTTGTGTACCTGTGAATGCATTTATTTTATTCTAAAAATGTTAGGGTTAATTTTGACCCCAACAATTTTAACAATTATTTACACCTATACCGTTGCCTACAGACATATTCAATACAATTCTAAAAAATAAAGCGCTCGCACTTGGCTTGCCGTTCCTAATAAATTGCGCTTTTATTGACGCTTACACAACTCACAACGTACATGGATGACCGCGTGTCGCATTTACATCAGAGAGCTACCGTAAAATAAAATTATAGGTATTACAAAATATGTATGATGACCACTAGCCAAATTCGAGTATTCGGCTTTAAGCCTTGAGTGCCATGTGATAACTCCACAGGCGAGAGCGATTGACCCCTGAAAGCTTACATTTCGACCCCCAAACGTAACAATGGCCCCCAAAATTTACAGAAAACTCTTTTTCTAGGGTTGTGCGCAAGTGAGCTTGGCGGATTTCGAACCTGACTCCGTGTCCCAGAAATGGTACAACGTACTGAGTTTCCGATGTATGAGAAGGGACGAAAGCTCAGACGAAAGTACTGTTATATCTTCACAGACTTCTACTCTTACGAGGAATAGAGGTAAGAATCGACAACAATACACATTACACTGACTTATTTAAGTCTAGCCGCTAGTTTCAACCATTATCTGATAAGTGCCTGTTAAATTTATTTGTCGGATAACTGTTACAAAAGGAATTTAAACATCCGTGGTAATTTTACACAGATTTAAAATTATCTTTCGAGATATATCCCACGTGTCATCCGTGAACACTTGCAACACACGCTTGCAGCAGTGCCCCAATATCCGATACCCGAAACAAAGGCACGTTGTATTTACCCGAAAGACAATTTAAAATCAACTCATACAAATTTCTTCGTAATTTATAAGCCTAACTAGAGTTGATGAAACTGGGTTCTAAGTACGGTAATATATTTTATGCTTTATGATTACTTACTTTATATTATCATGTGTTGTAGGTCCAGAAAGTATGACAGGCGCAGAGTGCAACGTGGATTGTGGTGACAATTCAGCGTCGGAAGACGAAGAGTCCAGGGAACCACTTAATCAGGTACTTTTTTAAAACAATTTTATATATTTCAAGTCGTTGTCCGCATTTTTATTTCAATAATATTCAATCCTTTAACCCCCCTTTTTAGTATCCATAGAGGTAGAATATTAAAAATATCCTTCCTTACTCGATGTCTACTTCATGCAAAGAACTCATTTTCTATAATTATATATCATATAATTTAATGAAATGTATTTATTTGTCAGATAGTGGAAGAGGACTCGTTCGAAGACTACATTCCTGAGGAGGACATAGCACTGGAGGAGGAGTTCCTCCACCCTCCCACTGCGGAGAAGGAGACCAATACCGAGTGCAACTTCTGTCCTGAAGGCGCCAGGCAACTACATAGAAGGTAACATAAACCTTTTAATCTGAAAATGTATTATGTCTTAGGTATATAATATACATAATGTTATAAATACGCAGCATTGGATCAAAGAACTACCATTTGATTGTTGTATTGTTGTGTTTGTAAGACACTGCCCGCCACTAAGCTTAAATCCTGTGTCGCGGGGATTTTACAAACATACAACCAACGGACATAATGAACTCCCAATTTAATGTACCGGGAATGTCGAGGATATAGTCCCAAACATTACCTCTCGTCGTTATCTTCTAGGCGTTAACCAGGTTGCTATCAAGATTTACGCCTTGCAGCTTGGGATCCACTTCCTAATCTGTCCAGTTATGACAGAATATCTGCTTCTTCAGAAATATACCTCTCCTTTAATCAAAAATAAATTCAGATGAAAACTGCCTTACCTAGAACACAAAGAAAAGGCAAAATTATCCTTATATAGCAAGGTTTCTTATACATTTCATTTTTGAGGACACATTTTCGTGCTTCTCCAAATACCGCCTGAGGAGGCGAATGTTTCGGCCATATTAGCTGTCAAAAATAAAAGTTCAAGTTGGTTCTTTGACTCAGTGCTGTGTGTTTTATTTAACTCATCATACCTTTTGCACCCTTGGTTGTATCAGGTATTGGTTGTAGATAAACAGGTTTTGGGTAAATCTAGCCTTTTGGGGTCGACACACATTTGACGGAATACACGCACTGGCACTTCAGCTGAGTGTGTAAAGTACCAAATCTAAGCACTGACTTTACGCGACCGCAGATTCGTGACGTATCTTCCGTCAGATGTGTGACAACCCCAATAATTTATTTTGGTAAATGGTTTCTAAAAATGGTAAAAGAAATATTCAAAAATTCATCTTATCGTCAGACTTTCCCAATTAATATTGTGTATAAAAAGTGTCAATAAATATGTATATTTTTCCTTTATGTCTAATTTTGGGTGTATAACAACATATTATAACTCTTATTCGTATCTTCCCTGTTGAGGTGACCCCAAAAAAATATGTCCTGACCCCCAAAAAAAATCGCCTTATTTCCTACTAACAAAATGGTGACGGAATACTGAGTGTTGGTAATTTTCCCCTAGATATATGAAGTTGAGGCGACCGGCTGGCGACGGGCGGCCTAATGAGGCTCGTCTCGAGAAATAATATACCCCTACGTTATATATGTGTACATAGTCTTGTATATAGGTATGTTTACATTGTGGCCCAATGTCCAAGTATCGCTTTTTGTGAGGCATATAGGGTGATATACCCAATAGCAATAGTTGCGTTTGTGACTTTTGTGTAACGAAAAAAATGTGGACAGAATTTTATGCCTTTTGAGCGTCATATCATCGCCATATATCGTTCATGTAAATGTGACAAGCCAAAATTAACTTAGCATACTTGTGGGCTATATTTTGGTTTGTCACAATTTACATCTATATGTATGTACATGATATTCAAAAGGTTAAAGCAATTTGCAACTTCTTTTAAAACAGAAGTTTTTTTATGTAATATAAAACAATATAATAATTAGTATTTTATAATACGTTACATAAAAGACTCGTTTTAGTTAAAATTTTATTCGTTACGAAGAAGACAAAGTGCAATAATTTTACTAATGATAAAAATATGCGCGTTGTCCTTTTTGTAACGATACGTGTTTTGTGTGTGTCAGTTTGTTTATATTATATTTAATTTATTTCTATTGGGTATGTCGCTAGCATGATATTATTTGTATATAATATGATACCAAATACACGAGTGTGATGTGCATGAAGCATGAAACGTGGCACAATGTGGATGTATCTACATATTTATATCATTTATTTTTTGTTTATGGTGTTTTAGTCATGATTATGTTTTAAAAAGTTTTCATTATTTTGTACAAAAAGGATAAATTACGGTTAAAATGTAGAGTCAAAATTGAAAGAAGTCATTTTAAATTTGAATAATTTTTTTTTTGCTAATAGACAATCCAGATAATATTTTCTTTCAACTGAAAATATATTAGATATGAAATATATTATTATGATTATGCATAAATATGACTATACCACCACGAAATTCATATAATTCCTCACATTCCGCCTTCAACAACAATTTACTTATTTTTCTAGAAAAAGTGAGCAAGCGAACGCTTTGCCAGAGTCATTGGCCACCATCAAGCGTTCTCAGACGTTCTCTCCACAACCGCAGAGCTTCGCCAAAGCACAATATATATGCAGGTAAACATATGTTTATGACTTAATTTATTTATTTATTATTAACTAGCTGACCCAGCGAACTCTTTCACTCTTTCACTTTTTAAGAGCTTTTATTTAATTCCCTTTTTCCAAGCCCCTTTTTCAAAGTTACCAGTGACTTAGCGCTTAATCTCTTATCATTTCAGAGTCTATAAATGATGAACCAACAAACATAGATTTTTATATAATATTGAATTCCCCATTCCTTAACATATCGATTTTAAATCATCAAAGACGATACCCATACTGATTTTTAAATTTTTCCCATCCGCCATCTTTGATTGCCCATCCGCCATCTTGAATCACGAAATAGATGTTGTATTTGGATTCCCCATCCCTTTAAACACCGGAGACGATACCCATATTATTTATTTTTTTAAATCCCATCCGCCATCTTTGATCACGAAATAGATGGTGTTTTTGAATTCCCCATTCCTTAAAATATCGGAGACGATACCCATATCGACTTAAAAAATTCCCGTCCGCCATCTTCGATTTCCTGTCCGCAATCTTTGATCACGAAATAGATGTTGTATTTGGAATCTCCATCCCTTAAATCATCAGTCATCAGAGACGATACCCATATTGATTTTTAAAATTTTTCGCATCTTTGATTTCCCACCCACCATCTTGAATCACGAAACAGATGTTGTATTTGGATTCCCCATCCCTTTTAACATCGCAAATGATACCAATATTGTTTTTTTTTATTTTCCCATACGCCATCTTTGATCACGAAATAGATGTTGTATTTCGATTCCCTACCCCTTAAAATATCGAAGGCGATACCCATATTGATTTTTCATCTTTGATTTCCCGTCCGCCATCTTGGATCACTAAATAAATTTCATATTATTAATCAGCGTCCCGAAAATCTCGAAAACGATACCCATATAGATTGTATCCTTTTTTATTTATATAGTTTAGCCTTTTTTGCCTTTGACCCAACCCTCCCCCCTTTTTTTTTTGTCTGGCCCCTAAACGTTGTGGCGTAATTTTATATAGCCTATAGCCTTTCGGAATAATTGGGCTATCATAGGCAATAACAATTTTTTAACTCCGACTGCTAGTTCCTGAGATTAGCCGACATTATCTTTTAGCCTTTTTAGCCTTTTGCCCGGCCCCAAAGGGTCGAAGCGTTATGTTATATAGCCTATAGCCTTCCGGAATAACTGGGCTATCGTATACAAAAATAATTTTTCAGATTTGACCGGTAGTTCCTGAGATTAGGGCGTTCAAACAAACAAACGAACAAACTCTTCCGCTTTATTATATTAGTATAGATATGTATGCGAACAATTTAATCAACGTGCACAATAAGACATTATGTAGACCGTATGACGTGACAGTAATGACAGATATGCGATAGCACATGCGCAGCAATCAATTATCAGCGCATGCGTTCTTACTTCCAAGAGGTAAATTTGTGCCGTACAAACTTCTACCCTACAATCCCTCCCAGTTTAATTTTTACAACTTATGGTAGCCTATATCCGTCTCCATGGTCCAATATATGTATCTTCAACAAAATTGGTTCGGCCGTTGTAGCGTGAAAACGGAACATACATACATACATACACAATTTCGAATTTATAATATTAAGTAGGGATTAACAATAGGTTTCTTCTGACATGAAGCCCGCTGGGCGGCAGCACTGAGACTTCAGGTCCGGAAACCTGTCAAAACTGCCATAAAACAAAGAAGTATATCAACGCGCACGCAAATTTGAACTTTATGCAGCAGTAATAAATTACAAATTGACTCTACGTTTTAGTTAGAAAACGTTTGTATGGGAAAAAGAAAAGGGTTGTTTTTAGGGCTTTTCCGGCAATTATTAAAATTTTTCTCGCCATACAAACTTTGAACTTCAACGAACATTTAAAAAAAAGAATTGGCCAATTATGCGCTTACCAACACATTTTGCGAGTCATTTTTATATTATAGATTTAATTGATTGAAACAGTCAAGAATAACCAATTAAATTAATAAAAATACTTGATAAAAAAGTATCTGCCATTTTATATACCTACTTAATTTAAAATACTTGCCAGTTGCCGTTGTGTTTTTTTTATTGGTTCTGAATTTCGACAATGTTTTTCCTTGATCCTTCCTCAAATATATGTGGTATACTATTATAGTAATTGGAAAATTTAATTTATAAGGTGCTAAATGGCAATAAAAAATTTGGTATCACAGGCCGTTAATAAAAAATACAAAAAGTTGCAAAAATTGAACACTAAGGCACCACATCAGTAATATATTTGAAAACAAAAATTAAAATATCGGTAAATTATGATCATATAAACTTTTTAATCGCTCTCTCGTTTTTAATTAACTTATAATTTAATTGTATTATTTTGTTGTAGACTGAACCGTTCGGAGTCGGACTCGTCAATGGCGGCGTACCGGCGTGTGACGTCACAGCCGCCTCCCTCCGGCATACCATTCGACAGGAGTGTGCGGGAGCGTAGGTCTCTAAGGTATGTACTACTTCCTTATTTTCTCAATAATATGCATGAGAACCGTATTCATTACTTCTTTCATCATATCAGTCGAAAGACGTCCACCGTTGGACATAGGGCTCCCCCAAAGCTTGAGTCACTCGCATCTATACGCTGCCCGCGATCCGAACAAGATCGTCTATGAGTGCGAAGCGGTGTAGCTACGTACAACTGATGTTATCTATCGTGCAATGCCGAATACATTGATTGGTGACATCTAACGGATTCTGTTGGAACTATCTTAAATCGCGCTACTAAAGTTTTTTGCTCGCGATTACGATATGCAAGTTCTCAATACTTCCGTAATATTACAGTCCACTAGGAACGTTCAACTAGCTTAGTTAGAGGATCCTCCCTAGTATTTATTTCGCGCCGTGTATCTGGACTCTTGTCCGTGTGGTGACGGATTAAGAATACGAAATGTCATCATCCCATATCATCCCATGGGTGTCGTAAAAGCCGACAGAGGGAGCATATTATGCAGAGAACAGCACTGTAAGAGAAGGAAAACTTGATACAAACCCTATACCAACCCGGCCAGCGTGTTATAGTAGGCCAATTCCTCCATGCAAAGGAGAGGCCTAGTCCAGCAGTGGACTATTTAGGCTGATGTGATGATGTGATCTGGACTCTGGAGTAATAGTGTGTACATTTGTGCAACGTGGTGAGCGCACGTGCTTTCCTATTTGAAATCTTGTGCTTGTTACTATAGCGTGTATTATCGTCTGCAGATGGGGCCGCTCGCTGGGTACAGTCGCGAGCGCGGGTGCAGTCGCGAACGCTCGTCGCGCGGGCTGGCGACGCTCGCGCACGTCACTGGACTTAGCGTTAGACTTGCGCGCACAGCACGCGCGTCTGTACGACCTTAGACACGAGATCGCCGGACTTACGCACCTGAAGAAAAGGTATGCACCCCTCATTTACTAAAAAAGAAATTGCAACTTCCATGGAAAATTTGGTACCCCTAGATAGCTGAGGCAAAGTCTGCCTTGATATATAGAGCTATTTTTAATGTGATAGCCAGTTTAGCAACTTTATGAGATAGAAATGCGGACGCGGGGCATTTTTGCTACTTCTCCTTTATGGCCCGTTCACGACCAGCGCGATTTAATGTCCATGGCACGTTCTATCCTGACGCGACATCGGTTGTGTCGGAGCAGAGCGCGACATGTACATCGAAGTTGCTGCCGCTGACGCTCATTGCTGATCGTGAACGGCCCGCTAGGTGTTGTTTCAACACTGTTTGATTGACATAACGTGTGTGATGACGTATGCTGTGTGGTGTGTCAGGTTGGAGGAGGCGTGCACCCGCGGCGACGGCGCCGTGGCGGCGTGGGTGTCCACAGACGACAGCCTGCAGCGACTCGTGGGCAGTGGCACCGCGGCGCCCGACGAGCGAGCGCAGCGACTGCTGGCGCGCACCGCCAGGAACATCTACCGCCTGCGCAAGTCGCGCCAGGGCACCAGCCGACCCGACCTCGTCACCTTCAAGTGAGTACATGCGCGCACAAATATACATAATATGTAGGAACACAGCCTGCAGCGCCCCGTGGGCCCCGAGCGCGAACACACTCTAGCGGCGACGAGCTTGCGGTGGTGATATCAAAATCACGCTCGATTGCTGAAGTCGGTGCGCCATACCTCGCGTGTTGCCCCGCACCGACCCGCGAAGTGCGAGTTACCCACATGTGGACGCGTGATCTGCAGCACTGCACTTCAATGCGTTTTCTATGTGTTGCATTAGGCTTCGTTCACACGGTATCGTACTGCACGCTTTTTTGCAGTATACGTCTTAACGTATAAATAGTGGCACATACATTATCTATAGAACCATTCACATGACGCTTGTACTGCAAAAAATCGTACACCGTTTATACGTTTAAACGAATACTCAACGGACTTGTCAAGCAAATCGAATGAACTTTAACATATTCGGCATGCAGTGGCACATAGTATAGTTCTGCCTCGTTCACACGGCACGATATTCATACGTTTTTATCGAATAGCAACCGAACAAGCGTTTAGTAGTTATCCGTAGACATCCGAAAGTAATTAAAAAACTTCATTTCATCGTTTCTAAGTTTATCGTATATATATATATAGTTTAGTACGCTCTGTTTCTTCATTAATAGGATGTACCCAAAACCTTCTGCTCTGTCGGCGGCGAAACCGTTTGCGCCTTCGATTGTAACGAACAACCAAGCGTGGATTCATCACTGACGTCTTTTCACAATCGCAACTCTGTGAAGACTGCGGCTATTCGTTTTTTACACGAAGGAAAATCTACCGTGTGGACACCCGGGTGATTGTACGTTAAAAAACCGAATACAAAGAAAACGTGCAGGATTATGTCGTGTGAACGAAGCATTAGGTCGCGCGCACTTTGGACACGTTTTCGTACAAATTTTACTCGTGCGGACACGTACTGACGATCCCGATATTCCTAGTACTATGGGAGCGCGCAGACTGGGTGCGAGTTAGTCGTGCGTATACGTACGTGTAGTTCAGACGTCCGAAAACAATCCGAACTTGTTGGGGTTTTAAAACACATTAGTACGTTGTACGTAGAACAATGCTCATTTGACTAATAAAAACATACACAGTGTGCGCCCTCAATTCGTACGACCACGATCGTACGATACGAATTCGTGTCCAAAGTGCACGCGGCCTTACGCGTGTTTTCTATACTAACGTAGGTACTTGCAAACAACGTAAGAACACGCACTCTCGCGCTTCTGCGTGCTGCGGTGCACTGTTCCAACCGCCTTAGTGACAAACAATTCTCAACTTTATTCTTATCGTCAAGTTCATAAAATCACTTGAAAGAACCACATAACACGAAGCCACGCCACTGTTTCAAATCTCTACGCTTTCGTGTATCTCGAACCTTACACGTTAAGAACATTTGGGGTATACGCAATGTGCACGTGTTCGCATTGCTATGAGACTTTAAGAGACTCGGAAACTAAACGTGCTTATACAAAAACTCGCAGTACATATACCGAGTTACATTGCCAAACTCCTTACTTACCTACATATTCAGATAGAAGTCAAGTCAATAATCAGTCCCGGGGTGCTCACGTTAATATCAACATTTGAGATCATTCACCCTAAACGGCATTACACATTCCGACCACTGATAATAAAACAAAACACATAATTAACAACACAATTTCTTCAACAGAGAAAAGATGGCGTTCTTCACTCGCACCAAATCTACCATCCCCGTGTTACCCGGCGAGGAAGGGGACGACATCCTCTCAGAGGACGAATGGGAGGACGAATTAGAAGAACGAAGGACTCCGGACGGGCGGTCCTCTAAGACGTCTTACGAACTGCGTCGGGAGGGACAAGCTACCGTTGTGGAGTGCAAGAACCCCTGCTTAGATGCACCCAAGGACGACCCTAAGACTGATGAGGTGAGGTATGACATTGTGGTTGATAGAGTACTCGGTGTACAGGTTTGAAAGGGGAGCCGTTACGACCGGTGGTTTTGTGACGTCAGTTAATGGTTGTTGTTGCTCGGGAGTTGCCAGTTGAGATATTTATCTTGGGTTAGGGGAAATTGTGGGTCGGTTTTGTAACAAAATCCTATGTTCAGTTTGATGAAATATTTTTTTTCTGATCTGAAAGTATTAAGACAAAAAGTGCTCTTTTCATGTTAAGTTGTCGTATACCAATTTTGGTACAAAAATCTTAGGGGTACAAAGTTTCAAATTCTTATAATTTAAACTTAACTTCCGAGCAACAATGATCTCATTAACTGACCTTATTATTTATGTAAAAAAACCAACGGATCCAAAACAGCTCCGAGTATGGCCTATGGCAAAATATGGCACCATAAAATTGCAAAAATAAAAAAATAATATAAAACATAATTTACTGTGATCATATTGCCTATTGAGATTTTCTGGTTTGAAGACTGAAGCTAAAACTTATAGAATATTGGTTATAATTATATATGTATCCGGACTCTAATATATGTACGTATATGTGCAAATAGAGTGCCATAAAGATTACATTGATCTTATTCATTATACCAGTTATATGTATCGTATTGTATGTACAAATATAAGAACAAACACTTTCGGTTCAATCGTCTGACTATAAGCATAACAATATATCCCGTCCATTATTATGAAAACTATTGTAAGCATTAATTAAAAAAAAAACCTTACAGAAAATTTAAAAAACTGTTATTTATTGAAGTTATGAAGAATATTAATATAAATTAGAATATATTATGCTTATAGTTCAGGTAGATAAATATTGTGCCTTTAAATTAATGGTGCCTGATGAGAAAGCCTGCGAATGTGCCATATATGGCATGCCAGACGGGGGTTAATAGGTACAAAGTAGTTGTATGACGAGTCACAAAATATATGCCAAACATATTTTTTTATTGTAATTAGAACATAATGTGGGGTTACGGTCACTTTGTAAATAAAAATACGTAAAATTTCGGACCCACCGACTAAGTTCATTTGTAGATAAAATAAAAAATAATAAACAAATAATTTTTGCAAAAAACAATTATTGCAATTGCAAATTAATGTGAAGGAAAATTACTTGCAATAATTTGAAATTGCAATTCAAATTAAGAACGGTGCAATCTTGTTTTTATTTTTTGCAAAAGTTATATCTGATTAGGGTTCTCCACCGAATATATAGAACTTGAAAGGCCAAAAAGAAAGCTTTGTACATAAGGCTTTAGTTATGTGGAGTACTTGCCCTATGTAACGTTTCAAACTGACCTAGAAAATATCCACTTGATCCTATTACAAATTAATTTAAAATAAAAACATGTGTTTACAAATACTTAAAATAAATACACCTACAAGTGCCTAAAGATTACAATATGAATAATTTTCTAGGTTTTATTTTCTGACAAGCAACATGCCCGGGCACATTGACGTTTTGAACGTGCAATATTTAACGTAATGTCAATAGTAATAATTCCATACGTGTTACGTCTACAGATCTGAGTATGTACTGAACATTGTTGTCTAATTTTCATTCGTTTATTTAAACTTTACTTGTAAACGTAATAAAACATGTTTTCGGATCACACACCCTAAAATACTCCTTTCTATCTATTTGATTTTCAAATTCATTAGCAAAGGATTCATGTTCGCGTTTATAAATAAAGATAACTTTATTATTTTGTCAACAAAAATATATCGATAATTTAATAAATTACATTTTTTCATAAATGAAAAGTAAAAAATGTTTGGTTTTTTAAAACTCGTCGATATATTTTTGTATACAATTATTTTATGTAAACATTATTTGTACATTTTGTACATATCATATTTAATATTATATTCTAGTTTAATAAATCTGTGTAAATAATCTGAATAAAAATACGATTAATGAAAGAATTTGCATATCTGAATTTTGACTTATGACTATTATTATTATCTAATTAATTATTTAGCAATATTAGTCCACATTAAGTATTTTATAACAAGAATACAATAGTCTTTTAGCTGTAATCTTTACGTAGTGTTACATTTTTGTAAAAAATGTATATTTTCATTATAATTATTTACTTGGAGTTTTTATACATAGTGTAATTGTTACTGAGGTGAATTTTGATTTGCCAAATTAATATAAGCCTTGTTTTAATTCTTCCATTAAAATAAAGGGGTCATTATATTTTGTAAAAATGCCAATACAATTCATACAAATGAAAATAAAAATTATAAATTAATATTTTTTTGTTTCATTTTATAAACTACTAGCTGACCCAGCGAACTCCGTATCGCATTTTTAAGAGTTTTTATTTAATTCCCTTTTTTCCAAGCCCCTTTTCCAGAGTTACCATTGACTTAGCGCTTAATCTCTTATCATTCCAGGGTCTAAAAATGATGCAAAAACAAACATAGATTTTTATATAATATTGAATTCCCCATTCCTTAAAATATCGGAAAAGATACCCATATCGACTTAAAAAAAATCCCGTCCGCCATCTTTGATTTCCTATCCGCCATCTTTGATCACGAAAAAGATGTATTTGAATTCATCATCCCTTAAATCATCAGAGACGATACCCATATAGATTTTTTAAATTTTTCCCATCCGCCATCTTTGATTTCCCATCCGATATCTTGAATCACGAAATAGATGTTGTATTTGGATTCCCCATCCCTTCAAACATCGGAGACGATACCCATATTGATTTAAAAAAAAATCCCATCCGCCATCTTTGATCACGAAATAGATGGTGTTTTTGAATTCCCCATTCCTCAAAATATCGGAGACGATACCCATATCGACTTTAAAAAAAATTCCGTCCGCCATCTTTGATTTCCTATCCGCCATCTTTGATCACGAAATAGATGTTGTATTTAGATTCGCCATCCCTTAAAACATCGGAGACGATAACCATATTGATTTTTAAAACTTTCCCATCCGCCATCTTTGATTTCTCATCCGCCATCTTTGATCACGAAATAGATGTCGGATTTGGATTCCCCATCCCTTTAAATATTGGAGATGATACCCGTATTGATTTTTTTTTAATATCCATCCGCCATCTTTGATCACGAAATAGATGGTGGTTTTGAATTCCGCATTCCTTAAAATATCGGAGACGATACCCATATCGACTTTAAAAAAATCCCGTCCGCCATCTTTGATTTCCTATCCGCCATCTTTGATCACGAAATAGATGTTGTATTTAGATTCGCCATCCCTTAAAACATCGGAGACGATAAACATATTGATTTTTAAAACTTTCCCATCCGCCATCTTTGATTTCTCATCCGCCATCTTTGATCACGAAATAGATGTCGGATTTGGATTCCCCATCCCTTTAAATATTGGAGATGATACCGATATTGATTTTTTTTTAATATCCATCCGCCATCTTTGATCACGAAATAGATGGTGGTTTTGAATTCCCCATTCCTCAAAATATCGGAGACGATACCCATATCGACTTTAAAAAAAATCCCGTCCGCCATCTTTGATTTCTATCCGCCATCTTTGATCACGAAATAGATGTTGTATTTAGATTCGCCATCCCTTAAAACATCGGAGACGATAACCATATTGATTTTTAAAACTTTCCCATCCGCCATCTTTGATTTCTCATCCGCCATCTTTGATCACGAAATAGATGTCGGATTTGGATTCCCCATCCCTTTAAATATTGGAGATGATACCCATATTGATTTTTTTTAATATCCATCCGCCATCTTTGATCACGAAATAGATGGTGGTTTTGAATTCCGCATTCCTTAAAATATCGGAGACGATACCCATATCGACTTTAAAAAAATCCCGTCCGCCATCTTTGATTTCCTATCCGCCATCTTTGATCACGAAATAGATGTTGTATTTAGATTCGCCATCCCTTAAAACATCGGAGACGATAACCATATTGATTTTTAAAACTTTCCCATCCGCCATCTTTGATTTCTCATCCGCCATCTTTGATCACGAAATAGATGTCGGATTTGGATTCCCCATCCCTTTAAATATTGGAGATGATACCCATATTGATTTTTTTTTAAATATCCATCCGCCATCTTTGATCACGAAATAGATGGTGGTTTTGAATTCCGCATTCCTTAAAATATCGGAGACGATACCCTTATCGACTTTAAAAAAATCCCGTCCGCCATCTTTGATTTCCTATCCGCCATCTTTGATCACGAAATAGATGTTGTATTTAGATTCGCCATCCCTTAAAACATCGGAGACGATAACCATATTGATTTTTAAAACTTTCCCATCCGCCATCTTTGATTTCTCATCCGCCATCTTTGATCACGAAATAGATGTCGGATTTGGATTCCCCATCCCTTTAAATATTGGAGATGATACCCATATTGATTTTTTTTTAATATCTATCCGCCATCTTTGATCACGAAATAGATGGTGGTTTTGAATTCCGCATTCCTTAAAATATCGGAGACGATACCCATATCGACTTTAAAAAAATCCCGTCCGCCATCTTTGATTTCCTATCCGCCATCTTTGATCACGAAATAGATGTTGTATTTAGATTCGCCATCCCTTAAAACATCGGAGACGATAACCATATTGATTTTTAAAACTTTCCCATCCGCCATCTTTGATTTCTCATCCGCCAACTTTGATCACGAAACAGATGTCAGATTTAGATTCCCCATCCCTTTAAATATTGGAGATGATACCCATATTGATTTTTTTTTAAATTTCCATCCGCCATCTTTGATCACGAAATAGATGGTGGTTTTGAATTCCGCATTCCTTACAATATCGGAGACGATACCCAATTACCCATATTGATTTTTAAATTTTTTCCCATCCGCCTTTTTTGATTTCCCATCTGCCATCTTGAATCACGAAATAGATGTTATATTTGTATTCGCCATCCCTTTAAACATCGGAGACGATACCAATATTGTTTTTTTTAAATTTTCCCATCCGCCATCTTTGATTGCCCATCCGCCATCTTTAATCACGAAATAGATGTTGTATTTCGATTCTCCACCCCTTAAAATATCGAAGGCGATACCCATATTGATATTTAAAATTTTCTCATCCGCCATCTTTAATTTCCCGTCCGCCATCTTGGATCACTAAATTAATTTGATATTATTAATCAGCGTCCCGAAAATCTCGAAAACGATACCCATATAGATTGTATCCTATTCGTTTAGCCTTTTTTTGCCTTTGACCCAACCCTCCCCCTTCTCGTTTGACCATTTTATTATTTTTGTCTGGCCCCTAAAAGTTGTGGCGTAATTTTATATAGCCTATAGCCTTTCGGAATAATTGGGCTATAATAGGCAATAACAATTTTTAAAATCCGACTGCTAGTTCCTGAGATTAGGCGACATTATGTTTTAGCCTTTTTAGCCTTTTGCCCGGCCCCAAAGAGTCGAAGCGTTATGTTATATAGCCTATAGCCTTCCGGAATAACTGGGCTATCGTATACAAAAAGAATTTTTCAGATCCGACCGGTAGTTCCTGAGATTAGCGCGTTCAAACAAACAAACAAACAAACAAACAAACAAACTCTTCCGCTTTATTATATTAGTATAGATAGATAAATTATGATTTTCATTATGGTTGATGTAACTTTCCCATCCGCCATCTTTGATTTCCCATCCGATATCTTGAATCACGAAATAGATGTTGTATTTGGATTCCCCATCCCTTCAAACATCGGAGACGATACCCATATTGATTTAAAAAAAAAATCCCATCCGCCATCTTTGATCACGAAATAGATGGTGTTTTTGAATTCCCCATTCCTCAAAATATCGGAGACGATACCCATATCGACTTTAAAAAAAATTCCGTCCGCCATCTTCGATTTCCTATCCGCCATCTTTGATCACGAAATAGATGTTGTATTTAGATTCGCCATCCCTTAAAACATCGGAGACGATAACCATATTGATTTTTAAAACTTTCCCATCCGCCATCTTTGATTTCTCATCCGCCATCTTTGATCACGAAATAGATGTCGAATTTGGATTCCCCATCCCTTTAAATATTGGAGATGATACCCGTATTGATTTTTTTTTAATATCCATCCGCCATCTTTGATCACGAAATAGATGGTGGTTTTGAATTCCGCATTCCTTAAAATATCGGAGACGATACCCATATCGACTTTAAAAAAATCCCGTCCGCCATCTTTGATTTCCTATCCGCCATCTTTGATCACGAAATAGATGTTGTATTTAGATTCGCCATCCCTTAAAACATCGGAGACGATAACCATATTGATTTTTAAAACTTTCCCATCCGCCATCTTTGATTTCTCATCCGCCATCTTTGATCACGAAATAGATGTCGGATTTGGATTCCCCATCCCTTTAAATATTGGAGATGATACCCATATTGATTTTTTTTAATATCCATCCGCCATCTTTGATCACGAAATAGATGGTGGTTTTGAATTCCGCATTCCTTAAAATATCGGAGACGATACCCATATCGACTTTAAAAAAATCCCGTCCGCCATCTTTGATTTCCTATCCGCCATCTTTGATCACGAAATAGATGTTGTATTTAGATTCGCCATCCCTTAAAACATCGGAGACGATAACCATATTGATTTTTAAAACTTTCCCATCCGCCATCTTTGATTTCTCATCCGCCATCTTTGATCACGAAATAGATGTCGGATTTGGATTCCCCATCCCTTTAAATATTGGAGATGATACCCATATTGATTTTTTTTAATATCCATCCGCCATCTTTGATCACGAAATAGATGGTGGTTTTGAATTCCGCATTCCTTAAAATATCGGAGACGATACCCATATCGACTTTAAAAAAATCCCGTCCGCCATCTTTGATTGCCTATCCGCCATCTTTGATCACGAAATAGATGTTGTATTTAGATTCGCCATCCCTTAAAACATCGGAGACGATAACCATATTGATTTTTAAAACTTTCCCATCCGCCATCTTTGATTTCTCATCCGCCATCTTTGATCACGAAATAGATGTCGGATTTGGATTCCCCATCCCTTTAAATATTGGAGATGATACCCATATTGATTTTTTTTTAATATCCATCCGCCATCTTTGATCACGAAATAGATGGTGGTTTTGAATTCCGCATTCCTTAAAATATCGGAGACGATACCCATATCGACTTTAAAAAAATCCCGTCCGCCATCTTTGATTTCCTATCCGCCATCTTTGATCACGAAATAGATGTTGTATTTAGATTCGCCATCCCTTAAAACATCGGAGACGATAACCATATTGATTTTTAAAACTTTCCCATCCGCCATCTTTGATTTCCTATCCGCCATCTTTGATCACGAAATAGATGTTGTATTTAGATTCGCCATCCCTTAAAACATCGGAGACGATAACCATATTGATTTTTAAAACTTTCCCATCCGCCATCTTTGATTTCTCATCCGCCATCTTTGATCACGAAATAGATGTCGGATTTGGATTCCCCATCCCTTTAAATATTGGAGATGATACCCATATTGATTTTTTTTTAATATCCATCCGCCATCTTTGATCACGAAATAAATGGTGGTTTTGAATTCCGCATTCCTTAATATATCGGAGACGATACCCATATCGACTTTAAAAAAATCCCGTCCCCCATCTTTGATTTCCTATCCGCCATCTTTGATCACGAAATAGATGTTGTATTTAGATTCGCCATCCCTTAAAACATCGGAGACGATAACCATATTGATTTTTAAAACTTTCCCATCCGCCATCTTTGATTTCTCATCCGCCAAATTTGATCACGAAATAGATGTCAGATTTGGATTCCCCATCCCTTTAAATATTGGAGATGATACCCATATTGATTTTTTTTTAAATTTCCATCCGCCATCTTTGATCACGAAATAGATGGTGGTTTTGAATTCCGCATTCCTTAAAATATCGGAGACGATACCCAATTACCCATATTGATTTTTAAATTTTTTCCCATCCGCCTTTTTTGATTTCCCATCCGCCATCTTTGATCACGAAATAGATGTTGTATTTAGATTCGCCATCCCTTAAAACATCGGAGACGATAACCATATTGATTTTTAAAACTTTCCCATCCGCCATCTTTGATTTCTCATCCGCCAACTTTGATCACGAAATAGATGTCAGATTTGGATTCCCCATCCCTTTAAATATTGGAGATGATACCCATATTGATTTTTTTTAAATTTCCATCCGCCATCTTTGATCACGAAATAGATGGTGGTTTTGAATTCCGCATTCCTTAAAATATCGGAGACGATACCCAATTACCCATATTGATTTTTAAATTTTTTCCCATCCGCCTTTTTTGATTTCCCATCCACCATCTTGAATCACGAAATAGATGTTATATTTGTATTCGCCATCCCTTTAAACATCGGAGACGATACCAATATTGTTTTTTTTAAATTTTCCCATCCGCCATCTTTGATTGCCCATCCGCCATCTTTAATCACGAAATAGATGTTGTATTTCGATTCTCCACCCCTTAAAATATCGAAGGCGATACCCATATTGATATTTAAAATTTTCTCATCCGCCATCTTTAATTTCCCGTCCGCCATCTTGGATCACTAAATTAATTTGATATTATTAATCAGCGTCCCGAAAATCTCGAAAACGATACCCATATAGATTGTATCCTATTCGTTTAGCCTTTTTTTGCCTTTGACCCAACCCTCCCCCTTCTCGTTTGACCATTTTATTATTTTTGTCTGGCCCCTTAAAGTTGTGGCGTAATTTTATATAGCCTATAGCCTTTCGGAATAATTGGGCTATAATAGGCAATAACAATTTTTAAAATCCGACTGCTAGTTCCTGAGATTAGGCGACATTATGTTTTAGCCTTTTTAGCCATTTGCCCGGCCCCAAAGAGTCGAAGCGTTATGTTATATAGCCTATAGCCTTCCGGAATAACTGGGCTATCGTATACAAAAAGAATTTTTCAGATCCGACCGGTAGTTCCTGAGATTAGCGCGTTCAAACAAACAAACAAACAAACAAACAAACAAACTCTTCCGCTTTATTATATTAGTATAGATACTTGAGGTCGAGTCGATACAGAAAAGACTCTTCAAATTGTCCTTTTTGTAACGAAAAGTTACAAAATTTCCTCACATAAACAAACATTTCAAGATTTCCGGATTCTCGGACAGAAAACTTCTTGTTACTGACAGGTTTTACAAAAAATATATGGATACACATAAGTACAAGAATGGTCTCACTGTGAAATGATGGCTATTTTATTTATGCGAGTACTCAGCGAGCAGCCGGATCGCCTGGTGGTAAACGATTACTAGAGGAGGCATATATGAGTTTCCGTCCTATGGTAGGGGAATAGGAATGGGAGCAGGAAGACCGAGATGAGGGAAGAAGACAAGGGGAATGGAGCCGCCACCCATCAAAGGAAATGCTACAGTAATATGCGGTTACTTTATGTCGATATAAAATGAGAGTGTATTACTTCTTAGGTCGAGCCGGCCCATATAGCTATATATATAGCTATAGTTGGTCGTGGGTTTGCCGCACTTAGCCACTTATTTGGGCCATTGTGCGTAAGTGGCGACATGATTGACGCCGACTACTCATACCACCTTAGCTCCTTCCAGAAAGCCATTAGTTGGTTGGTGTCGTTCAAAGCCTCACACATGGCTCTGGGGTTTTTCAGCAGCTTGGCCCGTTGATCACTCACACTTGTGCAGTGCAGAATGACATGAGCGGGTGTTTCTTCAGTTTCCATGCAGCCCCTGCACAGTGGGCTGTCCGTAACGCCTATGTTGAATAGGTGCTTGGTGAGTGGACAGTGGCCGGTTATTATGCCTGTCAGATGCTTAAGTGTTTTCCTATTTGAATGCAACAGTTTATGCGAGAGTCGCTTGTTCAAGCAGGGGATAGCATCTTTAGAACCGGCCCATTAGGTAGGTACTATTAATAATTCCTTTAGATTAGATTGCTTCATTCCTATGAGCACTCGTGAGAACGCTAGTATTCTCGTTATTTTTTTACGGCTCCGAATCTTCCGTGGATCAGAAAAAGTTAGAGGCTTTTGAGATGTGGCATTCGAGAAGAATGTTACGCTTACCGTGGACAGACAGAAGACGCACCAATAAGTCTATTCTCGACTAACTCAAAATAGAGATGTAGAGAATTTCGGGAAATTCCTTCATAGTACACACCCCTACGGAACCCAAAGGAACACACATGCCAAATTACAGCTCCTTGCGCTCAATGGTTTCGGCTGTATGTTGTCTATCAGTCAGACAATAATTTTATATATTATAATATACATATATGCAATGCCTAGTCTCCTACAATCCCAGGGAACCTGGCTCTGTGGACTCGACACGCAACCCCTTCAATCGTGTCTATCCCCCGTAGTCTCTGTGACTGTGTGGTGACGAATTAAGTCACACATTTCATTCCGTGGGTGTTGGAAGAAGCGACTTACGAAAATACAAGATTTTGAGTATCTTGCGACAGAGACGGAAAATTCAATATTATACTTACTATGCAAAATCGTCTGGCCGTCGTGGTAGGCATATAGGTAGGGTAGGGTCAAACTCTCCTATAGTCTCACAATGCAAATTTGAAGAGGTCTATGTCCAGTACTGGATTGTAAAACGCCGCTGCTGATGATGTTTATTAGACTACTATTGCTAAATTCTGCTTAAAAGATCCTCCACCTCAACTTACCGTTTTAAAATAACTTTAATATTCATACAATTTTATTTTTATCAGCTCATATCCCTAATTAACTATCCTAGCCGATCCCATCAAGTGATACAGCGACCACAATTCACCATTCAAACATTTACTAAGCCAACACATATTACAATGTTGTAGCAAGCTGATTGCAGTGTACACCTAGCTACTGTGGTGGAGTTAATCTTATGGGGTACCTACATAATGGGTTTGTCAGTACCTACCATCAATAGTACATATAATTACTTTGTGTAGGCAAACCATGTTATATTTGGGTACAGGACAGTTAGTTACATATTGCTAGAATTGACTAGAGTTTCAGACAATTGAGATTTTTTTTAAAGCACATGGCGACGAAGCAAGTTTATTACCTCTAACAGTTATCTACAACTGCCGCTATCATGGCTTATATCAACAATAAGGAAATATACCTACCATTATATGTGGGACACTCAGAAAGTTTTGCGACACTAAAAATATTCTATAAGTAATAGTTATTTGTGCAACAAGAGAGCAAAGTTGTTTTTTGTTTCGAGTGCTGATTTTGAGTCCCGAGCAAGCGAAGGATTCTATGATTGATTCACGAGCGTAGCGAGTGAATTAAAGTTAGAATCCTGAGCGTGGTGAGGGACTCAACAGCACGAGATACAAAAAACTTTGCTCTCGTGTAGCACACATAACTTTTCACCACAGCAGTGAGAACACATATTACTTAGGAGACATAGAAATGAACAGGAATAGATTGAATTCTGCATAATCACTTGTTGATTTAACTCTTCTGGTGTTAAAGTACAGTCATCATCGCTAGTTTCACTCATCTTTTTAGATTATTTTATATATTAATATAATTTAACACGTTACGCTATAGGTACCTATTGTATCAACATCAGCGAAATTTTTATTCCCGCTACTTTTTAATCGCGTTTTACTACCGCGTCCCTGATGTTTATTTTTCAAATGTATCATTGTTGTAATTCTAAATAAAAATGTATTGGTTAAATACTAATTTTATACTGTTAATTAGACTTATTTTTATTAAAATCCAATAATAAATTAAACACGTAAACAATAACATAATTATAAAAAAAGTAATTTCTTTGTTACAAATATCTTTTTTTTGCGTTGCCGTAGGTGTTTTCTTTGAGGTCGAATTCCAAAATCGAATTTCGAATTCGAAGGGGTTTGTTTTTTCACTCACTTTTTATATGCATGTGAAAGAGACAGAGCATAGTAAAATTCGAATGTTTCATATTTGTGGCTGAACAATGTCAATTCGTGGCACTGAAGATTGAAAAATTAAAAAGCTACTTTGCCTCACGTTCGAATCAAAATCGCGTTTTGTTCACTGTTGTCTCGCAGCAAAAGCGCCATGTTTGAGCTGCTGTGGTGAAAATATATTTTATTACATTTTTCAAAGTACTCTCCACCAGCCTCTATACAAAGTTTCATGCGTCTCACAGTTTTCGAAACACTTTTTTCCGTCCGTCGCAGACACCTCGTTTACAGCCTGCTCGAACGCTGAGAGCGCATCATCCGGCGACGAAAATTGTATCCCTTTGAGCTGATTTTTTATTTTTAGGAATAAGAAGAAGTCACACGGTGCTAGGTCAGGGCTGTAAGGAGGGTGACCCAGGAGTTTGACCCGTGTGCTGTTTAGGATGTCCCTCGTTTGATTGCGGTGTGGGCGGGTGCATTATCGTGGTGGAAAAGTAGCCCGCGGAGCCCTGTGTTTGGTCGCTTGTTGCTCACAACAGAGAAAACTTCTGCCAAACGTTTGGTAGTCTCCATTCGGCGTTAATGCTTCTTTGGTTTCGTAAAGGAACTGACACCAAGTAGCCAGTAAAATTGAAAAAGCTCGCGATCAAAATCTTTCCCCCGCTTCTAGGTCGCTTTACGTAGGCGTGGATTCGTTTTGAAACACCCAAACCGTCGACTGGCGCTTTGTTTCTGGATCGTATTGATAAATCCAGGATTCATCACCTGTAACAATGTCGTAAACACGCCGAGACGAGCCTGCTTCAAATTTATCTATTATATCATGGCACCATTCTACCCTTGCCTGCTTGTGAACATCGGTGAGGTTGTGCGGCACCCAGCGTGAAACTATCCTCCGCACCCGTAGATGCACGTGTAGAATCTTGTGAAGGCTTCCTGATCCAATCTGCAGTATACTTATGCAGAATTCCTTGGTATGTAACTCGTCTATTGTCTTGGATCAAATTTTTCACTGCTAGCACGTTTTCTTCCGTAACAGCCGTCAAACCACTACTTTTTTCGTCCCCCAAAGTTTAAAATAAATTAAACCAACGATACACGGTTGCCTTAGAAGGACCTTCATCTGTCATCATGAATGCCATTTGAAGTCTATCGTACGATTCGTCCGGTTTCAGACGACACTTAAAATCGTAAAAAATCATAGCGCGAAAAATGTTCTCGACGCAAATCCATTTTTCAATGTGACACGGTAATTTTAATTAGCTCACAATAAATGTGGAGGGCAGTTTTGAATTTAGAACGTACCTATTTTTACTTATAAGTAATCATATTTTTAATTAATAAATTATAACTGGCCAGTCTCATCACATACATAGTAGCGCTCATAGCGAGACTTGGCTTGCCGTTCGTAACAGATCGGCAAAGTTAAGCAACGCTTGCACAGGTTACCAGTTGGATGGGTGACCGTGTGTGGTATTTTCATCTGAGCGCTACCGTGCTTCGGAGGGCACGTAAAGCTGTCGGTCCCGGCTCTTGTCTATGGATATGGGTCGTTAGGCCATGTCGGAGGCCTTTGGGCGGTCTGAAAACTCCGACACCAGAGTTGGCCACACACTCACACGAAAAACAAAAAAAATCACATACATAAAAAACTTTTTCTCGCAATACTTTCTGAGTGACCTGGTATTTCTCTCATATTTAATTTACGGGCTAGAAAGGCAGTACACCTATTTTAGTACATAATTATAACTTGGACTTGTCTCATTTCTGTAGCATCTAGGAAACCAGGTTTAGCTGCATAGTTTAGCGGCATAAATACAGACCATTGAAGGATGGGAGTTAAACTGTGCGGAACGGATCGGAGCACTGGGTGGGCAAATAAAGAATTGATGAACTTTTCTCTTTAGCGGAATCTATCTTTTTGTATAGGTATTTGAAGATATAGGTAGCTATTATATGTTACGTCTCCAGCGAGATAAAAAAAACAAACAGAATGAGATGAGCATCACAAATATTAATAATGTCGCGACTTCTAAACTCGACCAAAAAAGGTATAGGTAAGTAATTATTAAAAAGGAATATATATATTTAAAGATTACCTAAGTACATTTCTGACAAGTCCTAGGAATTCTAGATTCACAGTGGTCCTAACATTGCCTATTACGAACATGTTTTTATGTACATAACCTAGTTTAGCCGGCGCGTGTAATTTCGTGTCTGTTATTTAACAGACGTCATCGTACTGGCTAGTTAAGATTATTATCTGACACTGGTGTATGGATTTGTCCGATCGGTATTGCACGAATGGCTTATAATGTTGGAAATATACTTAGTCGTATTGGTAAAGTAGTTTTACTTGCGTTTCGATTATATTTGTCAATGTTTATATTATTTTGTACCTATGCTTCTTCGAATCACCTTTATGTTCTCTCTCATTGCTTTACTCATGGTAGTAGGCTGTGTTACCACAGTATTAGGAAATTCTCAGTTACATCATCAGAATTATAAAGCGTAACTACGTATATATTTATATTAGTCTGACGCATTCGACTACGCATGGTGGCCAATGGTTTCGCGTAGGTACTTCAATTAAAGGGTCATGGTGCTACAGTTATATTAACCTACTCGTTCTCTCATTTATACTTACTCCATTACCTGGGACATTAATATTAAAAATAAGGCATTTTGCAACGTCTATTGCGCTGATGATAGGTTGTCCTCAAGGCTCGGTGTTAGGACCCTATTTTTGGGATCTAAGTTTCGACGACTTTATTAACATATCACAACTCAGACAAACTTTATTGGTTCATACTTACCTACCCTGGATGTTATAACGAAGCACTTTCCTGTGACGCTTGGCTCCTGCTTTTCCCAGACCTTTACCACCTTTACCGCGGCCAGTCATCTAGATTCGGTTGTAGTTGTTGAATTATACTTATTTAAATCTTAATGTACCTACTTATTCAAATATTAGGATATAACTTGAATGGCTAGCAAATAAATGTTAAAATTTAATAAACGCGCTATGGGATAAACATGATTTTTTTTTACTGATCAGAAACTTTTCAATTACATTTGAAAGGAAATTGGATTCAGAGTTAAAATAAAGCCGTGTAGTAAGTTAAAGAAGCTGGTTAAAATATACACAATAAATACGGGGCAAATAATCGTTAATGGGAGTAGGTACTTATATATATGTACTATTTTCAACAAAATTAAGGATTTGGATATCTTTTACATCATCATCGCCCTTGCGTTATCCTGCTTGCATCTAAGACTGACACGCCTTGGAGCCCGAGGTCCGCTTACTGGTCCAACCAGATATGACAGAATATCAACTTTTCCACAGAGTGACTGGCGTCTGACCTCTGCAACCCAAAGAGATAGCGATATTCTATGGTTTAGACCAGTATCAGTTTATTTCAGGGTACTGACTCCCCGTAACGGCAGTCAAAGATCTTCATGGCAGCCGGGACCGACGGTTTAACGTGCTCTCCGAGGCACGAGGCAAGCGATAATTAACAATTTAATAAACACTTAGCTTCGAAAAGTCATTGGTGCACGCCGTTGATTCGAACCCGATACCCTTTGCATGACAGTCCGCTGGTATCTCCACTAAGTAGGTTATCGCTGCCTGTTTTTTGGATATCTCTTATTCTCTTACTGAAAGTCCTATTCACTTTCTTTCTCCAACTTTGATTTATTGAAACCAAATATTCTAGGTATAGTATTAGCTAGGCGCTTAGACTTCTTGCCCAAAAATATCAATTTTCACTTGTTTTTCTATATTATGTTATTTTTACAGACATAAAATGTGTGTCAAAATTTTCATTGATCTAAATAGTTAAGCACACGCAAGACTGCAGTAAATCATAAAAATTATAATAGAATCATATAATTTAGCAACGTCATTTTTAAGTGAAGACCGACAACATGGCTAAGTATAAATTAACCGATAAAAGGTTGAGATTTGAGATCACAAATCATAATAAAAAGGGAAATTAATAACAGTGTAGGCGAAACAACATGAGAAAGTAATAGTGCGTCGATGCGAAGGTTTTTGAACGCACGCGAAGGCTCAATCTCACAATCGCGACTTACCATCGCTTAGATTACACTTGAAATAACGACATTTTGAACGCACGCTATGTTAGAGTGCGGCACTTAGGTATACGAAAAAGGCACACGATGGACTCTAAGGCAAGTGTGAATCCAGTTCTCTAGGCAATATCTGTATTCCAAATTGTCGCGGGTTTTATAGACCCATCTATGCGCTCGCTCGCCGCTCCGACTAATAATAACAAAATCTAATCTCAGAAACATCAAATATAGGTATGTTTCTGGGAAACATAATCAAATATAATATGTATGTTTCTAAGATTAGATTTTGTTATTATTATTTTATTTGACTGCACGGTTGGCGTAGTGGTTTAAGCAGCCGCCTCACCGCTTGACACTGTGCCGAATTGTTGTGGGTTCGATCCCCACACGAGGCAACTCTTTGTGTGATTCATAAATTGTTGTTTCGAGTCTGGGTGTTCATTGTGTCCGTTAGTTGTATGTTTGTAAAGTTCCCCGCGACATAGGATTTAGTCCTAATGCGGGAGTTGTCTTTCAAAAAGAAAAAAAAAATTGATGTAATACTGGCAGGCATTTATTAGTCGAGTTTGGAATTGTTAACTTAGGGCTCTGTAACTGTTTATATAATTTAGTAATCTTAGGTGCACTATAAGTTTTAACGGCTTCAAGTTTATGACGATTGATTACAGAGATTCATCAAATGATAAACTTTCTGATTTAGATCTGGTCGGTACGATTTTAAAGTTAATTATTACTTTCAGGAGTCGAAGGAAAGTGGCATAATAATTATAAGTACACTTATTTCCACAAAATCGTTACTGTTTCGTAATTTATACCTATTTAGTTATTTCTTACCAAACCACTTCTAACTCTTTTTTACGGAGTCTGAAATGTGTATCATATAGATAGATAAACACAATAACTATGCCATTTTTAATTTACTTATTTCCAACTAAGATTTAGGTACGAAAGCGGTAGGTACCTAGACCTTATATTTATTTCAGTATTAAGTACTATTTATTCTTCAACCCAATCGACCAAATTAAGAGCTATCAACTTCCTTATTTTTTTTAACCTGTACTGTCCCATTGTTGGGCAAAGGTCTCCCCTACATTTCTCCAAAGGTCTGGAGGTCTCCCTGTCTCCAGCTATAACTTTCCAAGTTTTTGAGAAGGCATCCAGCTCATCTCGGAAACGTTTCCCGGGTCAACTTCCAGCAGCGCCTTAAAATTTTGACAAGGCAAATCGTCGCCCTGTAATTTGTTAGACGGGCTATACCCAGTGGTCTATTGCTTGTAAGCCACACGCACGCGTCCGGTGCAGGACACGGTTCGTATAACCCAGATTACTGAGTAAAAGAATTTTATTTCGGTCCACCGGCCACCTCGCCTCGTAGGGGTGGAACTAATTAGGAATTTTCGACCACTTCCAGCCACTTTTAGTAGGTAAACCATTAATCATAGCTTAAGTTTTGTTGTGCGTCGTGTTACCATGCTGATTTTTGATAAGCAAATAATGGATATACGCAGATTGTAAATTGACTATAAATATCTATATCAGATATGCGTCTCGGAGCAATAACTTTACTAAGTGTAGGTACTTAAACGGAATTCTAATGCTTGCCAAATTAAAAGAACATCTATAAAGATAAATCATGTATCGACAGATTTTTCATCATTCATTAAAGTAATATAAAAAATATTCAGACAAGCTGTCGTAGGACCATAAAAATCGCATAATGCGACCGAATCCACATCTTGTAACAACGAAGTTATTACAACTTAGGACAGCATTGTAGCATCCTCCCAGCCAAATTGATTCTTATGACGAACGTTAACTAAATCAGTTCTCTCGATGAACCTATGTATTTGTTAACATAAAAATCTTTTACAAATATTCAACGGACAAATCACATACGGTCACCTGGTTCCAAACTAACGGGGCTGAAATGATGATGATTCATCAACTAAGTTAAAGACGTACACTGCTGAATATATGCCTCCTCCGAGTCCCTACACACATACCTGATCCCAATATGATCGTCGATCTAACTTGCGGGAGGCATACCCTTACTGTGTTCTCCGATACGTGCCCGCCGCTCTAGAACCTCCCTATCTAGACAGGTTATGGGCCCTGCCCATTGCTTCTTCAGCTTAAATAAACATAGATAAATTACACCCAAATATGGAGACAATAATCGTGTTCATCATCATCATACAAAGATTTTCCATGGATGGGAATCGAACCTACGAGTGCCAACTCCCGTCGTGGTCACTTACCTGTAGACTAACTGGCTATCATTTTTTTATTTCGCTATAAAGTTAAAAAAAACACAGATTAGATAAGGTTTATGATTTTATACCAATCATACCTATTTGTTCGTTTATTATCTAAATTTGGTTTTGGATAAACGAATTGATTGATGATTTCTGAATCAAACTTTAGCCTATGCTTTAGCCTATGAAAAGCATCCTTGCCACGCAAGTCGTGCGACCAAAAGTTGACCCATAGGTCAAATGATAAGGTCGATCTGTTGATTGTGTTCGTAATAGTGAACGATCTCCCCATTTTGACGGATAAATAGTGAAAAGTGACGATTTGTATTCCTATTCTGTCATCATCATTATCAATCCGCTCTCTTTGTTCTTGCCAGTCCGTCACCATACGCATTAATTTAATCATTATTTATTATAATTTTAAGGAAATAAAAGGTCCGCCATGTCTTTCTCCAGCTTCCAAACCATCTATATACCAAATTGAAGAAACATAAATTAACATCACTTCGTTTCGACGTGAAAGAAGGACAAACAAACACCCTGTCGCATTTATAGTATTGAAACGCCTCAAAACCTTGCTAACCACGTAAATCACTTAAAACAATCTAAATAACAGACAAACTCAATGGCACGATGTAACTCACAAGCTTAGCGAATCCTCTACCTCTTATCACTTGCACCAATCAAACGCGTGACCGCTGCGTCACGCGCCGTTTGGTCCGGAAGTCGGCAGAGGGGAGAGGGGGGTTTTACACCATAGACTTAGAGAGGGAGGGGTTAATAGTGTAGCCGAACTTAGGTGGAATAGGTGGTATTATGTAAATCTCGTAACTTTACCGTCTTGGCCAGTTATAACACGCAGTTATGGCTGGTATATTGCCCCTGATATGATGTAGCTAATGTTAAGTCACGTGGGGGCTTTTATGAGTGTTGACTACTGTAGACCATATAGTTATAGATTACTTTTTTGGTGTCACAGTGGAAACTATAGTAGTAGTGTGCCTGCTAACACGCAGTATTGAGTCGGAGCTATTTGGAACAAACACATTCTCCATGGGCGACTTCCAAATGAAGTTCAGTCTAATCAGCGCCAGAGCAATTTTTTTTCTTTCTTTTCTTTACTTAAAGCCATTGCCATCTCCTCAGCTTCCTCTAGTGGTAGGTCACGAAATTTTATCACAGTGTGGTACGGCATGTCCGATCTCATAGACTATATGGCATGAGCCTCACATGCATGATTAAAGTATAAGATAGACTCATAATTTGAGTAGGTTTGAGTTTTGATTTCTGCATTAATGAAGATTTTCGTTGTAATCCTTTCATTTTTTTTTAATATTGTGGAGGAAGGAAGTTGTGGTCCAACTAGAGGTAGGATCCTCCAACCAGGCTGGGTGATTCTGCCTGGTGGACTGTCAGTCCGACGGACGTATTCAAGATGTTGTATATATACGACTCGGCGTGCGAACTCTGCTTGCGCGATTCAGCACTTTGTTTTCCGTCGCATTGTGTCCGGTAGATGTCGCCGAATTGTTGTTGAGACTTTCGTCGTCGCTCGCTATATGCCCTCAGTTGTATGTATGTAGCTACCGCTACAGATTATATTTTATATCTACACTAACTGAGCCCGCAGTTACACCGGCGCTATTTAGGGCTCCTGCTCTTCACTCGTCCATCATAGCGGTGTGTTATATTCCCTAAAGGCCTCCTCGATAAATGGGCTCTCTAAAACAAAAATATTTATTTAAATCGAACTTAGCGCGGTTAACTAACCAGACAAACAAAGTTCAGCTTGAAATTTACTAAAAAAAAAAATTTGCAATTAGAAAAAATCTGCTCAAGTACAGTTGCTAGTTCAATTATTATAACACACATACACACACACACACACACAACGTCACGCCTTTTATCCCCGAAGGGGAAGGCAGAGGTGTATTTCTACACCCACTTTTCGCCAGATATACCTTAGTCCCACGTAATAAGGGGCGAGTCTCCGTGCTGCTACTGGGAATTTCGTGACAGAAAATCCCAATAACACTGCCCGACCCAGGAATTGAACCCGGGATCTCCCGATCCCACGCGCACACTTATGCCGCGAGACCAACGAGGCAGTCGTGTAGGGTTTGATGTCGAGTTTTCCGTCTCTACGCAAAGATGGTATTTGCATCGTGTTATCCCTTAGTCGCCTCTTACGACACCCACGGGAAGATAGGGGGTGGTGACACTTGTATTCTATGCCGTCAACCACACGGCACCATTATTATAAATATACATAATTATATAGAGTCACCCCTGTTTCCCGAAGGGGTGAGCAGGATCTGACTGAATGACTTCGGAACGCCATTTGCAACTATCCTGACACATCTCTCTTGCTTCATTTACTCCCATAAAATACATTCATGTATACATCATTCATACACGCTCTTCTGTTTATGGAGTACCCTAAACAGAACAGCATGTATAAATTAATTCCTAAACAAAGGACAGGTTAGAAGTAGCTAACCTGTCTTTTGTTTAGGAATTATTTTTCTTTTATTAAAGAAGGTTTGAATGTAACTCTAAGGCACCGAGCAAAAAGAAAATAACCCTTAGCGGGAAATATCTATATCTATATAAAAATAATTCCTAAACAAAAGACAGGTAAGATACATCTAACCTGTCTTTTGTTTAGGAATTATTTTTTATTTTATTAAAGAAGCTTTAAATGTGCCGTGTGGTTGACGGCATAGAATACAAGTGTCACCACCCCCTATCTTCCCGTGGGTGTCGTAAGAGGCGACTAAGGGATAACACGATGCAAATACCATCTTTGCGTAGAGACGGAAAACTCGACATCAAACCCTATACGACTGCCTCGTTGGTCTCGCGGCCTAAATGTGTGCGTGGGATCGGGAGGTCCCGGGTTCGATTCCTGGGTCGGGCAGTGTTATTGGGTTTTTCTGTCACGAAATTCTCAGTAGCAGCACGGAGTCTGGAAATGTGCCCGGTACGGCAATAGGCTCGCCCCTTATTACGTGGGACTAAAGTATATCTGGCGAAAAGTGGGTGTAGAAATACACCTCTGCCTACCCCTTCGGGGATAAAAGGCGTGACGATATGACGATGAAGCTTTAAATGTAACTCTAAGGCACCGAGCAAGAAGAAAATAACCCTTAGCGGGAAATATCGCCAATAGAAACCGCAGGGCACAGCTGATAAAGTTATGCTATCTGTGTCCCACGCATTCATATAAAGGTAAGTCCTACAATCCAATTATAATTTGGTCATTATAGTTATTGCAACTGTAGGGTTTGGTCGGCGATCTGTTTTAGATAAGCGTATCTAAAGAGCTTTGTTATAACAGTATTAAACTCAAATAACATTCATTTATAACCATAACTAGGATTCTAATTGAATATCGTAAATTAATATTTCTGTAGCTTTCGATTGTATGTGTTGGGTAAGCTATATTTAGGAATGTTGCTATCAATTATACTTGTAGATAATTTGTTTCAGCAAATACCACTTACTCTATAGTTGATTGAGTCAGGCGTTACTTGGCGGAACTAGTAACCTAATGGAAGGAAAGAGGAACCCACCATGCACCCTCGAATTGACCACCCCAACTATTGCAATAGAAAAAGGTTGACAATACCGAACTCCTCTAAAAGGATAAGGGATATAGGAATGGTATGGGTTCCAGGAAGATAACTGACTTGCAGTATCCCGCTGTATGCGCCACGTGTTTCGCCTCTGCACGAGGCATCAGGAGCGATGGGCAACGATTGAGCCATTCGTTGCCCGATCCGAGGGTGCGTGGTGGGTTCCTCTTTCCTTTCATTAGGTTACCACTTACTCTCTTTGCTAGTGGTGAAATTATATTCAATACTAGAGGATGCCCACAGCACATTGTTTTTATATACCGTCTGCCCGATCCTGTGGAAATTTTGGGAAATCCCTCTTTAGTGCATCCCTATGCTATTCAAGGAATATACATGCCAAATTTCAGATTCCCGCACCTAACAGTTTTGGCTGTACCTTGTCAGTCAGTACCGCAAAAGCATTATGTTTTTTGTATTCATATTGTTCTTTCCCATCGTCAGAGTATCAGGACTACAAGAGTAGGAACTAGGGCGAAAGCCAACAAAGTTTTGGGATTATTCCTCCAGCATGGCTGCTGTCTTTATAGGTTTGGGATTATATTGTACAAGCATTTTTTAGTTCCTTAAAAAAATTTTCTCTTAACAAACAGACAGACAACCTAGTGGCTTTATCAACATTCTGTTTTACCTTTTGAATCATAAATATAACCATTACGTAAGACGTAATAAAAATTGTACTACCTAACTCGTGTATTTTATGATTATGTTCTACATACTTTAGTAATGTCGTATTCAAAATCTCGGGGTCCGACAACAAGTGGTCATAAAAGTGTTTTAACGCGGTAACGGTGATACACGCCGGAGGCACCACGACAATGCCCTAGTCACACAATAGCGCGATGTGTCATGTGATGTGCAGACGGAATCACAATGTCACGGCGAGGATTGGTGGCGCCGAAACGTTGGGCCTCACTTCCAGAGGCAAACAAAGATCGATATAAAATACCGAGGTATTTATACCTTAAATATAGCAAGTAAGACTCACTAATTAAACTTGTGTAAAATAAACATCGATGATTTAATGATTTTCTTTGTCTGTGCTTGATTTTATTTTAAACTGAAATCATCATTCAAGCGTTATCTTGGTTGCATCAAAGTTGTAACTTGGGGTCAGCCTACTAGTCTAACAAGATATGACAGAATATCAGCTTTTGTGGCGCCGAAACGTTGGGCCTCACTTCTAGCGGAAAATAAAGAAAAATACTAAGGTGTTTATGTCTTAAATATCTTATTCATCGCTAGGAACATCCACTAAATAAACTTGTGTAAAATAAACATCGATCTTTATAATGATTTTCTTTTTCTGTGCATGATTTTATTTTGTACTGAAGTCATCTTCCAAGCGTTATCTTGTTTGCATCCAAGACTAGCTCAGAGCCCGGGGTCCACTTACTAGTCTGATCAGATAAGACAGAATATTAGTTTTCCACAGAGCAACTGCCGCCTGACCTCTACAACCCAAACGGATAGAGCGATGTATCATTGTTTAGACCAGTATCATTTCATTTGACAGAGGTGACTCCCCGCAAACTCGGTCAAAGATCTATATCCCAGACACAGGGCAAGCGATAATATACATATTATAATTGACAATTCAAAACGCACATAGCTTCAAGTCAGTGGTGAGCGATGTGGACTCAAACCTGTCGCTTCCTCATCCTATATTTCAGTTGATAATGAGTATTAAAGTAATTATAAAATACATATGGTGGGCTCCGTTATTGCTTCAGTCACAAATGTGACTGAACAAAAAATTAAATCACGTTCCCCGCTAGCACTGTAACCGTACCCAGCCCCGCAGTCCGGTAGGAAATCTCACGCAAATCTCATTTCAATGCCTTCCACCATCTGTTGCCGGCTGTTATCTATAAGACCAGCCATTGTATGGTTATTGGACATTACTCGCCTTGTCGAATTAGCAGAACTACTGTCCTGTACAAACGTTGTCTGAGTTGCAGGCTTTATTTTAAGTATATTTTCATCAAACGAAGGGTTCGTTAGCCGTGGGACTTTGTGATCTACGTAGCTGTTTATCCTGAAGGCCAATTCTCGTATTTTATATGATATTGAAACTATATTTTGAACGAAATGAGATTAGATTTTGAATTGATTCAAATCTGTATTCCGCAAATTTAATGTCATTGTCGTCTTATTTGACATCGTTCGGCGTTGAAACATTGTTCAATTCACGATCTAGTCACGATAACATTCCAATAACATTCAAATATCAGGTGGGCGAAAACCATTTGTGACATAACACTGACATTCGATCGAAACTGCATACATACATACATACATAGACTCACGCCTGTTTCCCCGAAGGGGTAGGCAGAGGCATATTAAACGCCCACTTTTCGCCAGTGTTTTGATCCAACGTAATAGGTGGCGAGCCTATTGCCGCTTATCGGGATATTTTGTTTGCCAGAGCCTCGTCCGTTGATCGGCAGGTGCACCACTTGCACGTTAGGTTGGCTTGCGACCCTAAGTTCTTGGTTGGAACCCTATGCACACACATCGAAACTGCATTTTGAACAAATATAATTAGGACAATTGGGCCTCTGTTCTGTATAGTACTTACATGTCGTTTGGGCAGTGGATTCTTTTTCTGCTGCACCCAGGCTGAACATATGAAACTGTTCACCATTATATCGTAACATCTTGCATGGCATGTACCACGATGTTCAAACGAATGAAAATTTAGCTTATCTTACCTACTGTCTGAGGATTTTAGACCATCCCTTTGGGTGCAGTGATTTTGATTTTGGTCTTCTCTTCTGCAATGCAATGGCTTTTTTCGATATCTACTGCAGAGCTCGGCTATATGCGGCTTAAATCCTCTTTCAGATCGTTATTTTCAGTGGTATCTATGTTAATGTGTTAACTGCGATTTTACAAATAAAATACATTAAAAGAAAATTCATAGTGTAATCTATTGAATCTACTACCTTTTTCTTTTTATATTCTTTTTTATTTTTTTCTGGCCAAGTCGACATTAGCTAGTCTACTCAATGGGTATTATATCTAGTAACGTTTCATAACTTAGATTACTGTAGAATCCATTACGTTTCCACAGATTACTGTACCCATACCTTCTCAATACTGTACAGTAGCTCTGCTTTGAAGTCGTAAAATTCATTGTACCATAAAATCTACGATTTAAATACAGAGACCAGAGCAACTCTGAATGTTATTGAGATTAACATTGAAACAAATTTGATATTAAAAATGCCTAAATTCATAGGTTTTGCCTATGAATTATGTTTTTAATATGGTAGACCAATACTATCAATTATGTTGGTTCCCGAGTACACAAGGGTATAAATCATCATCATCAGCCTTAAACAGTCTACTGCTGGACTAGACCTCTCCTTTGAAAGGAGGAATTGGCCTACTATACCACGCTGACCAAAAGGGTTGGTATTGGGTTTGTATCAAGTTTTCCTTCTCTTACAGTGCTGTTCTCTGCATAATATGCTCCCTCTGTCGGCTCTTATGACACCCATGGGATGATATGGGGTTGTGACAATCCGTATTCTTAATCCGTCACCACAAGGACGAGTTTAAAAATAGAGTACAATAAATACCTATCATTTCTTTTAACACATTGAACGCCGATTCAAATTTATTAGTTGTTCAGTTCGAGCCATGGGGCCCACCGGTGAGCGACAGCAATACTACTCGTTCAGGCCGCGAGGGTCACGGGTGACCGCACGACGGGCTCGTAGTTGAACTACATTTTCTCGCTGGAGGACACAGTGCCCGGCGCGGCCCTGGAGAACAGCTTGCGCGCACTAGCTCGTTTCGACACTTAGTGTAAAAAAAATCATTGATGTTTTTCGTCTAACCATACAAAATGTCGTTTTAAAACAAAAGAAGGCTTACAAAATATAAGTTTTATTGAATTCTATTTTAAAATGTTTTATTGTACGTTAAGCAATCACATTGACTTGAACTTATAAAAAAAGAAATTACGAAAAAAAAAAAATTATCGAAAAATTTACGTTTATCGAAACCAGTCTAAATAAAACAATACAAATAATCAGACTTTCCTTATTTGCTTCTTTGTCTGCGTCGAGTTCGAGTAGTCCAGTAAAAATATCAATGATGAAGCACATTGAAGCAATATATGCAAAGAAAAGGCTTCACCGGGCATTGTGGACAAAAGGTTATCACCTTTTTAGTCTGGTTTGTACAAAACTTTCTGCTGTAAGTAGCTGAATTATCTTTGTATTAATTTACACATGTTCGCCTGCTGCTTCTGGGTTGCCTGTCTTATTGTTGCAGTTTGTGTGCCATTCCTTTGGGTCTTGCAACTGAAACAATACAAATGGCAGACTTCTCAGAGACTCTTCAGAGGCTGGAATTGCTGAAGTGAGCCAACTATAGTTGGCTGCATCGACGACTTCAGCAATTCCAGCCTCTGAACAGTCTCTGAGTGTGCCATTTGTATTTTCTACCCAGTGACGCTTTGATACAAGACCGACGCAATGATCACTGTTGTATGCAGGAGAAGGTTGATCGTATACTTTTTATACCATTTTATCAATTGCCTCAGTGGGTTTGAGTATGCAGCCTTTTGAAAGGACAGTTGCCATATTTAGGCCTCTACTTTGTTGTACTGGCGAAAAACGGTTTGTCCACGAAAAGGCACGACGCTTTCATCTATGCAGATCTCTGCGGAAGAACTCCACTCCTTTTCTTGGAAGTTCCTGTTCACAACCTCGATTAATTTCTCAATCCTGTTTAATCTATAAGATATTTTTTTTCGTCTTCCTGAGAAAAGTGCAACATTTGCAGTAGTACCTCAAATCGATTTCGACTCATTATTGTTCGAGGAAAATTCTGTCCAACAGGATCTTTTGACCAGTAGTCGGATATTTTAGGTATTTTTACAATACCCAAGAAAATAATCAATCCAAAAATCTTTTCCTCTCTGCTGCGGATGTAGGTTTCCGAAAGGACGCGAGGTGTGACCGACGCCGTGACCCCGCGGTGCCGCGCGAAAGAAATGCAAATTTCTATCAGCGTGCGCCGCGGTGGTCACCGGTGAGTGACAGTAATTATTTTGTTAATTCTTTGGGTATTAACACGAAATAATTATTTAGTGTGGGGTTTTTACCTATTTTGAATCGTATTAGCCAATAAAACATAATATGAAAAATTTGTTGAAATCGTAAATCGGCGTCAGCCCATATGGAAAGTATACCGGTGGGCACCGGTGACCACCACGGCGTTCAATGTGTTAAGTTACCCTGGCGTGCAAAGTTACAGATTTCTGTTTTAAAAATTAAATATATTAGGCGAAAAACGAAAACTCAAAAGTATGAAATTTACAAAAAAATAATAACTCTTAGTGGTAGCATAACTTATGAAACAACAATATTCTTTACGATTTCTTGCGGCGAGAGCTAAAAATCTAGCTCACATTGCAGTGAAAAATTCTTCAGAAGAAACAGAAATCACATTTCTAAGAACATTAATCATCAACTGAGCATTACTTTTGCCGGAGTTTTTGTATGTAATCGTATACCTAGCTGTAGTGTTTTATTGTAGCTATTACGGTCTGAAAGAATGCGGGCAACTCGGTCAACGAGAAAATCCATTTGTGTTATAATTACAAACCAATATAAATGAAATTGAAATGTCTTGTCAGTGGAAATTGTGACCTATTTTATAGTTTTCCGATGTACATTTGATCTTTATTGATTGACGGACAGTGTAGTTGTCATGTTGTGTAACATATATTTTTCTTTCTGTACTGTGAGTAATGTAATGATTGGGTTACGATTTCGGCGTATTGTATAGTAGGTTTACTTTTAGTTGCACTAGATTGAAAATAATAGAAGGTTGTATTTTTTTTGAGAATGTGTATCATGAACGAATAAAACTAAAAAAATTGTTATAATAACGTAGTAAGCTTACTAGTGGAGATACCAACAGACTGCCATGCAGAGGGTATCAAGTTCGAATCCACGGCGCGAACCACTGACTATTCGGAGTCTGCGGATTGTCAATAATCGCTTTTCCCTAGCCTCGGAGAGCACGTTAAGACGTCTGTCCCGGTTGTCATGATGATCTTTGTAGTTATAGGGCGCATCAGTAAGCGGACCCCAGACTGACACTGGGATAACGCGGAGGAGAATTAATCTTCCTGATGAGTACAATCTGGGTGTTCCAGGTCGGGGGTGAATAGGTACCTGCTAGACAAACGTGCTCGACCGAAAAAAAATCTCGGGTTTGAGATTTTACGACCAATGCCGCCAAAGCTTCCCTTAGTAACAGTTTGACTTGGTTTCCTTGCTAAACTGTACCGAAATTCTTTAACAAGTTCAACTTGACCTCACACAGCACTTGTACCTAACATTTATATCAGTATGTAACACTGTTTAATTCATAGAAGTCATAATAAAGCTGTTACGCCGGTTCTTTAGCCGGCCACGATTTATGGAGAAGAGTTACTTGGTTATGTTTTCTCTTGTTTAATTTATTTTTTATATTTATTTTGACTACCCCTGCTCTAGGAATGATTCCTCCATAGTGAAAGACTGTACAAACCTCCTTTAATTGTTCTGTGGTACAAACATTCAATAACCAGAGTGGAAAATGGAAATCGAATCCACGACACTCGACGCAGTGGTAGGTAACCGTTTAAACCACTACGCTAACCGTGCAGTCTAAACATATATTTTTTATGCTAGCTGTCATACACGCAGTCTCGCTGTCTAGCAAGACATGATTTAGTACTATAATTAATGATAATCTGATAATTTCATCGAGATAGGCATCTATCTTAGGCTCTTGGCTACCGAAATAGAAAAAAAAAGCGTTGCAAGAAATTTATGATGGATCGATTGGCACCTAGACATCTAATCGTATCTATATCTTTAATCTATAATATACATAAAGCTGAAGAATTTGTTTGTTTGGTTGAACGCGCTAATCTCAGGAACTACTGGCCCGATTTGAAAAATTCTTTCAGTGTTACCTAGATAGCCCATTTATCCAGGAAGGCTATAGGCTATATAACATCACGCTATGAGCCACGGGAGCAGAGCAGTAGCCTTAAATAACGCGGGTGTAACCGCGGGCATCGTCTAGTAATATATAAAGCTGAAGAGTTTGTTTGTTTGGTTGAACGCGCTAATCTCAGGAGCTACTGGTCCGATTTGAAAAATTCTTTCAGTGTTAGATAGCCCATTTATCGAGGAAGGCTATAGGCTATATAACATCGCGCTATGAACGACGGGAGCGGAGCAGTAACCTTAAATAACGCGGGTGTAACCGCGGGCTCATCTAGTAATATAATAAAGCAGTAGAGTTTGTTTGTTTGTTTGGTTGAAATTTTAGCTGCTTGCACACACTAGGTTCAGCTGCGCGTTGTCAGACCGTCAGTCATGGAAGAACTGGATACACCTAGTCAGTAATGGTGACCAGGTGAGTTGGCAATAGTGGTTTAATTTCAGTTTTATTAGGTATGTGGATTTTTTGTAAAAATATTGGCGTGTCGCACGTGTTTTTGCAGTCAAATCATCTTCTAAATTGCCTCGCAATAGCACTATGGTTCGAAAGGACGATTTGACCAGACTGGTTGGCATACGGTTTGATGTCCAGTTTTCCGTCTCTTCGCAATTACTTATTTGCTTAGTAATTGAACTGCCTCCGTGGTCCAGTGGATAGCGTATGCGACTGCTGATCGGAGGTCCCGGGTTCGATTCCCGGGTCGGGCACAAGTGTTACTGGGTTTTTCCGAATACTCAGTAGCAGCCCGGAGTCTGGTGATGTGCCCGGTAACGGCAATAGGCTCGCCCCCTATTACGGGGACCTAAAAATTCATGGCGTAATGTGGGTGTAATATTTACATTTCTGCCTACCCCTTCGGGGATACAGGCGTGAAACTATTAAAAAAAAGTAATTGAAATGGACTGCCCATTTCAATTACTTTTTTTTGACACTTTGTATTTTTGTTACGGCTTCATATAATTTCATTATATTTTATTTAACACTTTTCAAAAGCATTTCAAAGTATAAGCATCTAAACATGACATGCACCATTTCCTTATTTTAATCGTAGTATCAAATGCTTTACATGAAATCCAATCATTTACGTACCAGCCATGTCTTTAGTACGAAACAACAATGGCTTATATTTGTATTGAAGGAGGCTAGCGATTAATCAAGTTTCGGTAAAGAAATGCTATATAATGGAAGAACGGTGTATAGCTGAAATAATCGGTATAATTGAACCGATTGATGATGAATATGCTTTGTTGTATGGTGTACTGACTGTTGGGGTACCATTAATTTAGTTGGATAGGCTTTGATTTAGATTCCTTTTGAGTCAATGAGACTGTTCGTAAGGAAATAATTTGGACGGGTTTACGGAAATGTATGAAGATTTATGAATTTCACGGGCCCAGTCTAGTGGTGAAGGTAACAGACTGATACGAGAAGGGTTTTGGGTACAAACCTACGGAGTGCACGATGATTTCCCAAGTTTATGTGTGTCCAAAATAGTTTTCATTATTTCTTGCTAAACTTTAGAGTCCTATGGGATACTGAGTTTATTAAGTACGTAGTGCGGCGCGTTTTTTATGGTAAAGGCGACAAACGAACAGACGGATCGCCTGATGGTAAGCAATTACCGTCGCCCATGGACACAAGCAATGCCAGAGGATTCACATGTGCGTTGCCGACCCTTGGGGTTGGGAAAAGGGATAGGAGGAGGAGTGGGATAAGGGGGAAGGAATAGGGGATAGGGCCTCCGGCATTCTCACTCACCGAACGAAACGCAACAGTTTAGGTACTTTCTGTGCGAGGGTAGTAATTCCCCGGTCGAACCGGCCCATTCATGCTGATATCAGCAAGGCTCTACTACCTGTAAACAGAAAGAAATAGCAGTTTATAATAGACATCATCGTGTTGTCAGTAACGATTTATTACTTCAGCCAGCTTCAGCCATTGTGCTAGCAGTAAAAACTACCAGGAATGTCCATTGTTACCATACTGCTGATTTCAGCATGAATGGGCCGGCTCTACCGGGGAAGTACTAACCTCTCACAGAAAATCGACGTAAAGTAACAGTACCTAAACTGTTGCGTTTCGTTCGGTGAGTGAGAGTACCGGAGGCCCTATCCCCTATTCCAGCTCCCTCATCCCACTCCTCATCCTATCCCTTTTCCCAACTCTAAGGGGCGGCAACGCACTTATGACTCCTGTGGTGTTGCTTTTGTCCATGGGCGGCGGTAATTGCTTACCATCAGGCGATCCGTCTGCTCGTTTGCCGCCTATTACCATAAAAAAAGATCTTACATCACATTCGTCTTAGCAACAACTAACAATCCACCGAACCATATCAACCGCCGAAACAAACACACATTTGAATGTACAATTGTACATAAATAATCAAACGAGTAAAGAACCATGTCGCACATAGTCTGTCACGGTGGTAGACAGACGGACGGAGCGTGTAACGATAATAGTGATTACGGCACACGGCACAATGAACAGGACATACCGACGGACTGACGTACCTAGCACCACTTAATCGTGTTTGTTTTTTAAATAAAATACTCCGATTTGTAGTTTCTGCGGTTCCGCTTACAAGAACATAACACATAAACCTTCCTCATGAATCACTCCCTCTAATGATGAAAACTGTATGAAAATCCGTACAGTATTTTTATGGTTCCGTACCTAAAAGGTAAAAACGGGACCCTATTACTAAGCCTCCGCTGTCTGTCTGTCACCAGGCTGTATCTCATAAACTGTGATAGCTAGAAAGCTGAAATTATCACAAATTATGTAGGTATTTCGGTTGCCGCTCTAACAACAAATACTAAAAATAAAAAAATAAAAATATTAAGGGGTCCCATACAATAAACGTGTTTTTTTTCGTATTTTTAGCGGTAACAGGTAGACGCTTTAAATTTTCACAGAATATATAGTTGTATATGACCTTTCAAAATAAATAATTAATTAATAAAAAAGTTAATAATAAAGGGAGGCTCCCATACAACAAACGTAATTTGTAAGCAATTTGTTACTCGATCTTAATAAACAGGTAGAAACTTACAAAATATTTAAGTATACATACAACAAACGTGATTTTCTTTAGTAGATGATGGTACGGAACCCTTCGTGCGCGAGTCCGACTCGCACTTGCCCAATTTTTTTAGTTTACTGGGCAAATGGACAGACACACGACGCGGTATTTCATAATTTAAGGATACCTACTCTGTTTTGTATTTTGTAGAGTTAGATACAGAGTAGATACGGGGCAGCGATAGCCTAGTGGAGATACCAATGAACTGCCATAAAGAGGGTATCGGGTTCGAAACCACGGCGCGCACCAATGACTTTTTGAAGTTTAGTGCGTATTAAATTGTTAATTATCGCTTGCCCCGTGTCTCGGAGAGCACGTTAAACCGTCGTTCCCGATTGTCATTAAAATCTTTGATAGTCGTTACGGGGAGTCAGTACCCTCATACATACATACATACATACATAGACTCACGCCTGTTTCCCCGAAGGGGTAGGCAGAGGCATATTAAAGGCCCACTTTTCGCCAGTGTTTTAATCCCACGTAATAGGTGGCGAGCCTATTGCCGCTTATTGTCAGTACCCTCAAGTTAAATAAACTGGTGGAAGTCAGACGGCAGTCTTTCTGTGGAAAAGCTAACATTTAGAAATACTTGGTATCCCATTTGCAGCCCAAGGTCTCTTACTAGTCAGTGCAAATGGAGCTGCAAATGGGATAACGACGCAACGACTAAATAAAAAAAAAATGCGGGCGGAGGTACCGTATCCACTAGAACTAGAAAAAAACATTACACTCAAGATATTATTATTTCCGTGTTATTCTAGAAATAAAGTGTGTGTATGCAACACAGCAAATATTTTTACCTCAAAAACCATAAAATTACTTCCACACTCACGACCCAATTAGTAGCTACCCATCACCTTTTTTTTAAATATTCAAACAATAGCTCTACATAACAATTTCCGCCGTACCCCCCTCCGTTCGTACTCAGAGGATCTACGCTAGAGCACGCGCCATGACAGCTGCGTTCGCACCTGTGGTGATACTTGCAACTCTAGGTAGAGTCGACTCTATGTAGCGTCATTTGAATATAAGTTGGTCCTTTTTTATTCATAACGTAGCCACGTGGCTTCGGTGTTATATCTTTTAGTTGTAGGACTTGCGAGTAAAAAGAAATACTCTACATAGAGTTGACTCTATGTAGCGAAATTTGACTACTAATTAGGGTCTATTTTATTTAAAGAGTAACCATGTAGCTTCAGTTTTATCTTTTAATCGTCGCGATAAAAATCGCAAGTGTCATTTTATCTACACACACAAATTCATACCATAATATTGTTTCGTTAGGACTAGAAAAAAGGACAAACAAAACATTCGCACTTCTAATATTTGTATGGATAAAGACCGTAAGCTTGGCGCTTAAGTTTAGCTAGGAACGCACCTGTTGTGATACTTGCGACTCTACGTAGAGTTGACTCTATGTAGCGTAATTTGACACACAAATTGGGGTCTATTTTAAAAAGATGCCATGTGGCATAATTTTTGTTATTTTAGTTCTAGCAACCCAAAACGTGTGGTAATGGAATAGTCAAGTCAACTCAAGTCAAAATCCTTCATTCATTTGGGTCACAATGTGACGCTTATGAACGTCAAAATAATAAATTTATAAAATAATTACCGCAAAGCAAGGGCGTAGATCCATGAGAAAGAACGGGCAATAAAACTCACGGTCACTCTTTTTCATCGCCAGGTTTTGCATAATACACATAATTTACATTTTGTAAGGTGCTGCAACTGTTACATCTTCTATATCACTTGTATATTAACTGTACATAATAATACTCAAGCATAATACTTTATTTTAATTTTGATGTTCATTTATTTAGCCTCTTCAGAGTAGACATGGTGAAACAGGAGCATCCATTTACATTATATATACCTAATAATGCAGGCAATCCGCGAAAGTGATCAGAACCATGATGGAAATTATGCAGTTAAACATTAAAACTTAATACCAGTCCGCAAGACCGTCATCGACCAGTCATCGCAAGTAGCACCCGTTCACGAGTATGACGCATGGGCCAGCCATCATCCTTCTCGCCATATTAGAGGGACAGGGATGACCCGACACAATAATACAAAGTATCACTACTCCATTTCATTATATGGAACTCGTTAGCAAAAATAAATGACGCAGAAAGTTTCTTTGGGAAGAGACGGAACATTCGATATCAAACCCAATACTATCCCGATTGGCCAGCGTTGTATAGTAGGCGATACGATAGAGTGTAGTTTGTGAGTCAATATAAGACTTTGTATTCTATTTACTTACAAAAGGTATCGTGACGCCAATTAGGAGAGGTCCAGCAGGTATGTCCAGCAGGTATGTCCAACAGTGGACTGCAAAAGGCTATATGCTGAATTGTACGAGTATGACCTTAGTAAATGATTATAGATTTGGTGATGGGGTTTAGCTGCGCGCGCGTCTGTTGCGACTCTACGTAGAGTCACCTCTATTTATATAGCGCGAATTTGTAGTAAAATAACGTTAACTTTATAGTTAATGTTATTTTACTACAAATTCGCGTATATTTTAAAGAGTCATCACGTGACTTACTAGTAGACGTAGACTATACAATTGGCGTAGGGTTGAAGTCTACGCTTTACTGTTAGACCTGCGTCGAGTGAGGATACGATTCTTAAAGATGCAGAACTTTGAATTATCTCCTGATAGTTGCTTCGTGTCCAGGTGCTCTTAAGTGTTCTTTTTAGGGTTCCGTACCTAAAAGGTAAAAATCGGAACCCTATTACTAAGCCTCCGCTGTCTGTCTGTCTGTCTGTCTGTCTGTCTGTCTGTCTGTCTGTCTGTCTGTCTGTCTGTCTGTCTGTCACCAGGCTGTATCTCATAAACCGTGATAGTTAGAAAGCTGAAATTTTCACAAATTATGTATTTCGGTTGCCGCTATAACAACAAATACTAAAAATAAAAAAAATGAAAATATTAAGGGGGGGTCCCATACAATAAACGTGGTTTTTTTTCGTATTTTTGCTCCAAATTACTAACGGTAACAGGTAGACGCTTAAAATTTTCACGGAATATGTAGTTGTATATTACCTTTAATAAATAAATAATTAAATTAAAAAAAGTAAATAAAAAAGGGGGGCTCCCATACAACAAACGTAATCTTTAAGCAATTTGTTACTCGATCTTAATAAACAAGTAGAAACTTAAAAAATATTTAAGTATATATACAACAAACGTGATTTTCTTTTATAGATGATGGTACGGAACCCTTCGTGCGCGAGTCCGACTCGCACTTGCCCAATTATTATTTTTGTACGTTTGTTACAAAAATCTCCAACGAAACAGAAAATGTTTGTATTATTATATCCTTCGATTGAATTAGTTGTGTAATATAACAAAAGTAATATTTTGCGCAGGCATTAACAATTTGACAAGAGCACTGACAGAAATATTTCGCATTAGTTTTCCGTCTGATAATGAACATTTAATTTTAGTGGAACAATTGTTTTTTCTTTACTGTATAAATGATATAGGATGCGTGAATCATTATCAGTACGAGGGGAGGCCGTAGCAGGTGGCCAGATGAAAGCCGTTATTTTTTAAAGAATAATGAAATTTAGATTACAAAAGTGGCGTATTGTTTGTTTATTTTTAGGGTTCCGTACCTCAAGGTAAAAAAAAGGAACCCTTATAAGATCACTTTCTTGTCCGTCTGTCTGTCTGTCTGTCTGTCTGTCCGTGTGTCACCACCGATTTTCTCAGGAACGGGTGGACCTAGCAAATTGAAATTTATACCAGATACTGAGGTCTATGGTTGCTATTAGGTGTATGAAAATCAGGGTCCTGGGTCAACCCAATAAAAAGATATGGTCAAAATCAGATTTTTGCGAAAACTTGTAAGTACCAAAATTAACCTTAATTTTCAACTTTTTTTAATTTTCGGGATTTTTCTTTTACTTGTGCTGTAAGACCTTGGTTTTGACCAAAATTGACAATTCTAGGTCAACCGTAAGTACCCTATAGGTTTTGGGTCGAAAACCTATATGGTAGTTCCCGTTGAACTAGAATCACGAAATTTGGCCAAAAGCAGGGTCTTACAACACAAATAAAGGAAAAAATAAAAAAGTGGAAAATTTAAGGGTGTCCCCATACATACATAGTAGACTCCATTTAAGATAGTCCTGTAAGTTGTATGGGCGCTCATATAGATTTAGAGGACTAGCGTAATTCAACCTCAAATAAAGTAAAATGCGTACGGAACCCTCGGTGCGCGAGTCAGACTCGCACTTGCCCGAATTTTTTTTATTTTCGTTTACAAAAGATACAACCGACACAAAGTACACCTTGCCTCTAAACAACAATTTATGGATCACAAAGTGTTGTCTCGTGCAGTCCAAAGATGGAGTAGTGGTTTATGTAACCACCTTGTTTTTGGTACTGCGCCGAATGAAGTGGATTTAATTGCTACACAAGATAGAAACAGAGGTTTCTTTGTTTCGAGTCGAATTTGCTTTCTCTTCCATGAATTGATTGCAAAGTCTCTAGTGCATGCTTTTTCTAGACTGTCAACGCATCCGTAACAATACATACATACATACATAGACTCACGCCTGTTTCCCGGAGGGGTAGGCATAGACTACGGAACGCCATTTGCAACGATCTTGACATATCTCGCTTGATTCATTCACTCCCATCAAATTCCTCATGCATGCTCTTCTGTTCTGGGTACTTCTAACCTTTCCTGTTTTAAGGATGTCTCCGATCTGCTCAGAGAACGTCCGTCTTGGTCTTCCCCTTCGTGCTGTCCCATTCAAACTTGCCTTACAGCCTTATATATCTGCTTGGCCAGTCTTTCGTCAGCCATCCTCTCCTAGTGCCCAAACCACCTTAGCATTCCTTTCTCGATGATTGTCACTACATCTTCTTTTACACCACAACACTCTCTTATCACACAATTCTCAAAATTATCAAACTCTGTCATTCAAAGACACACCACACATACTTCTCAGTGCTCTCATTTCTACAGCATTTATTCTACTTTCATGTCTAATCTGCCATACCCAACTTTCACTACCATAAATAAGTGTAGGTACTAACACCCCTCTATGCACAGCCAAACGTGCCTTTTTGGACACATTTTGACCGTTCATAAAGGCCTTCAAAGCTCCATTCACCTTTTTACCTGTACTAACTCTTCTTTTAATAACTTCTTCATTCTTACCATTCCTAGTAAACAGCGTACCTAAATATACAAAACCATTCACTTGCTCCACTCGTTGTCCATCGATCATAACATTACAAGCCGTAACACATTCCTCCATTTCAAAAACCATAACTTACGTCTTGCTCACATTCACTTTAATTCCTTTCCTATCTAACGCACCATGCATGATTGCTACCATCTACTGCAACTCCTCCACTGAAGACGCAAGTATTACCTCATCATCAGCATAAAAGAGGCATTTGACAAGTAACTCATTCATCCTTAATCCACAGTCACTATTTTTCAAATCTTGCAAAAAACTGTCCATGAAGAGGTTGAACAGCCTTGGCGACGCTACACATCCCTGTCTGACACCTGTCTCGATGGTAAACTAATCAGTGTACGACCCATTTATCCTCACACAAGCTCTAGAATCTTCATAAAGGGATTTTAGAGCTCGTATGAGGCTGCTGTTCACCCCATACATCGACAGTGCCGACCACATTTCATTCCTCACCACTTTATCGTAAGCCTTTTCCAAATCCGTAATTCCGAATGCGCAATAGACCTTTTGACATTTGGTCAAGAATTTCTCGGCTATGCACCGCAAGGAAAATACTTGATCCGTGCACCCCATGCCCATTCGGAATCCCACTTGTACATCCCATATTTTATTGTCGTAACAATACTTTAAGTCATTTTATTATAATACTCATTAAGTTTTACTGACAATTTACTTTAGTATTGTTGGCTAGACAACATAAAATTTGATTTATAATTTTAATGACTGCCCGATCGTAATAATAGTGGCAATTATTATAACTAGCTACTGTTTGTGCGACGCCGGGGGATATAGTTAAGTGGATTACAGACCGTAACGACCGCATGCCAAGCGGGAATGATGGAGTTTAAATAAAGTCTACAGTTTCTAATGAAGCACTTTATATTATCGTTCTAGAGTTATCCCGGTTTCATTTGACAACGACGGTTGGCGTAGCGGGAGTGTAAGCGACTGCGCCGAAGGTCGCGGGTTCGATTCCCGCGCAAGTCAAACAAATGTTTGACTGACACAAATGTGTGCATGAACATGGATGTTTGTCTTGTTCTGGGTGTTTCTATGTATAATATGTATGCATTTACAAAAAAGAAGTATTATATATGTATGTTTATCCATTATCTAGTACCCATAGTACAAGCTTCTGCTTAGTTTGAGACTAGATGGTGTTGTGTGAATGTGGTAGAATATTATTATTACTAGCTGCTGCCCGCGACGTCGTCTGCGTGAACGCTATACAGCACCTAACTATTAAATAAATACCTATGATTATACCTTTAAAAACAAAAACGGCGGCGACGATAGCCCAGTGGTGTATGTAACAGACTGCCGAGACGATGGTCTTGGGTTCGATCCCCAGCTACCCCGGGCACACACCTATGACTTTTCGAAGTAATGTGTGTATTCAAAAATATTAATTAATTATCGCTCGCTTAACAATGTGCCCGGTAGACGTCAATAGGCTCGTCCCCTATTACATTGGGACCTAAACATATCTGGCGAAGTGTGGGTGTGTAATACACCTCTGGCGAAGTGTGGGTGTGTAATACACCTCTGCCTACCCCTTCGGAGATAAAAGGCGTGAAGATATGAGAAGATATACCTTTTAAAATAACATTCATTTACCTGTTTCTTCTTTATATTTCTTACCTGCAGAATGTGTAGTTACAGAGGGAGACTGTCTTTTGTAAAATTGACCTTCAAAAAGTGCTAATTTTCAGCCTGCTTTGTATAAATGACTATATGGCGATTCTGCTGAATTAAGTCATAAGTGGTGACTGAAGCAGATGGAGAAAATAAGGAATACATAACAGGGTAAAATACATACTTATAGGAGTTCTCGATATACAACATTAGTGGTTTGGCTCTCCGCAGCCAAAATGTAAAGAGAGTCAGGACTGATGACGCAGGGGCAAGCGACATGCAGGATACCCGCTGCCCGCAATGTCTGCCTCTGCGACTTTTTGATGGTCATCGCGAAGCAAACACTCACGGGGAACTGTATGCGCTTGAATTATGAGGTATGGGAGGAATGCGTGGTATAAATACTGCCTCACTGACGCCACAACCCGTGAGAATTTCCTAAATGGTGTGTCTGTGGAGCGAGATGACTTTCAGGTGGGTCACGTTACACAACTTCGGAGGAGATAGGTTCCGAAGAAGCATAATCGGGACACCGACCTTCAGCTTGATGCTATGCGCTGGAAGTTCACTTGCTGACTGGGAGTTCAGAAATTCCACGGGATAATGTGTGGCGTTTTCTTGCTCGACGACAGTGTTTATAGAGGTGTAGACCACTTCATTCCTCTCAATTTCCGAGAGTATGCATTCGTTAATTGCTACAGCCTGATAATTTTTAGGCGTCAAAGTAGGCCACTCACACACTCAAAAATTCTGCTATTACGGTATACAGCTGTTAATATATATAATTCTAAGCTGGATACAACTCTACTGAGAGACTCTGGAAGCACCACCTGTCCACCTCTCTCCTCTGGTAGAGTGTCTTCGCCAAGACTTAGAAAGACATCTTAGAATTGTCGAGCACGTGCATTGACGCCAAGCTGAGCTCTCATATTAATGGTCAAGCGCAGCATACGAACTCGTGACCACAACAAAGATAATTTCAACGAAGCACTCACCTTGTCCGTGTGGTGACGGATTAAGAATACGGAATGTCACCACCCCATATCATCCCATGGGTGTCGTAAGAGCCGACAGAGAGAGCAAGAACAGCACTGAAAGAAAAGGAAAACTTGATACAAACCCTATACCAACCCGTTTGGCCAGCGTGGTATAGTAGGCCAATTCCTCCTTTCAAATGAGAGGCTTAGTCCAGCAGTGGACTGTTAAAGGCTGATGATGATGATGATGATGATGACTCACCTCGTCAGCCCTCGATCCCTGCGTCACCACGGGAAGCGTTTGTCGGGAATCGTCACTGAACAGAACTGTGACCACCCATTAAATGCTTGTTCCTGCGGATGTCCTGCAGGGTTCTGTCCATGGCCTGAACTGCCTTCCTATTGGCCATCGTACGCTCATCCCATACGATCAGAGAGTAATCCTTGAGCACGTGTCCCTTATCACTGTTACGTGACACACCACAAACGGGTGTTACGGCGCTCTCTAAATCGATGGGAAATTTAAACATGGTATGTGCTGTCTTGCCACCCGGAAGCAGTGTGGCAGCGATTGCCGGCGACGCTACAGCAATGACAATTTTGCCTTGCCTCCTGACCTCTGCAAGTATGCCAGTAGTAACAAATGTTTTTCCTGTTCCACCAGGAGCATCCAAGAAAAACATTTTAGTCTGGCTTTGCCCAATGCTTTCAAGGACGGTGGCGTAAAATTCGTAAGGTGGTCATTTCAAATTGTCTCAGCGTTATACTCCCAATTTTCACGGTCTTGATGCGGTGATGATTGGGAAGCTGGTAACAAATATTTGACCAGTGGATTGCCGCCGATAGAAATGACCACGTCTTGAAGTGAACTGTGACAGGTGTTCAGCACGCGGTCATCAGTTACTTCGACTTCGTCTCTAGTAACACGCCTCAAAGCTCGTAGAAAATCTTCAGACTGATGATGGCGATACTTCTCCCAGAAAGCTACCGCGTTCGCGACTGCACAAAACACCAAGATGACGTCAAACAGATGACGCATGCGGCTGGGACTGTCACTGACGCTCGCCTCCGCGAGGTTGTCATCCCAGTATTGGTCACCGTCGAGAAAGTGACGTACTACGCAGGCTGTGCGGTAAGTGGGATACTCCAAGCCATCAAATGTCCTCAGAAAGGCGAAAGACGTTGGGCCTCGGACCGTGTGAAGTAACAACCGCAGAAAATAGCATTCGACATTATTACACAAATAATATAAAAGTACGGTATAAACTCTACAAAATGCGGTGTCCTTGAAATTTCCCGGAAAACCTTCCACAGCACCTGCTCGTCAACGTCGGTTAAATACACCCTTTTGCTTGTCGTACGTGTAATATGAAGGCATCTCGTCATACGTAAGGGACCTCCCAAACTGATCGATTTTACGGAGCCTGAAAAATGCCAAGAGAGTTGTTTGACGCGGCTTTTCCAAGTGCTCAGCAACGCTGTCGGGATCAAAATATATGCGCTGGCCGTTCTCTAGGTGGTCGTGTAAATGCATTACGGTAGGATGCTTCTCATGTATAGAGAACACCAGTATCCGCCAAACCGCTTCAGACGTAACAATAAATAAATGGCTGTGTGTGAGTAAAAATAATCTAGCTAGTTTCACATCTCACTAATGTTTATATACAGTTAATCCAAACAAAGGTACGTGCTAAATGTATATCCCGGAAGACAATTTAAAGCAAGTTTACATGCGACATGAAAATATATTAATTAAGAAGCAATAATTACACCAATGTGACCAACATGTTTATTTTGAACTAACTCTATTACTATTTATTCTGATAGAAATGATGTAAGCAATCAAGTGTGGCGATGGTGTAGTTAATTAATTCAATAACTTCAACTAATAGTCTTGCTCATCTCTGAAACGAATTAAAAATACAATTTTTAAGAAGAAAATGTTCAACTCCATCTATGACTTTTGAAAACAACTATTAACGTCGCCAACATGTTCAAATTTAAATTATTTATATCCAAAAAGGGCTTACACATGTAATTCGACTTGATGTTTTTGAACTCTCTTAGATGGCGCTGCATTAAAACTGTCTTAATTCTACTTATATCCAAATAATTATTTTTATCAGCCTTAGTTACTTATATTGCGTGATTTTTATAGTGTGAAGCTAGCTTATAGCATAGTTAACATAATAACAACATTCAAATATACATTGTTACATTACACGTTGTTACAGAATGCGTTGAAGAAATAAAGGTTCTCTGCTCGTTCCCTGTAGGTCAGAGCGTGATAATATGTAGCCTATGTGGTGACCCGACTTTTTAATAATATTTGTGCCAAATTTGATGTAAATCCATGCAGTACTTTTTTACTTTATCCCGGATATAAGGACAAACAGATAAACAGATAAACAGACAAACAGACAAAAATTCTAAAAACTATATTTTTGGCCTCGGTATCGATAGTAGATCACACCCCAATTATTCTTTAAAAAAAAATTCAATGTACAGTTTTGACTTTCCTACCATTTTATTATATGTATAGATTTAGGAATTTCGCCTTTTAGCCAGACGTCCCCTTTCTAGCCTAATCAGAATATACTCCTAGCATTATGTCAATTGCAACACGGGGTTCGCTTACTAATCTAACCCGATTTGACTGAATATTAGCTTTTGCATCTAGCGACTGCTCTGACCGCCGCAACCCAAAAGGAATATATTCTGTTATATTGGAGCATGTACATTCAGAATGGAATAAACGAGTTTTTCTTTATTTTCTATGTTCCATGGTTTAGATCAGTGTCCATTTAATCAGACTCGGTACTGACTCTTAGTAACGTTTGTCTAAGATCTACATGACATTTTCCGGAACACGAGGCAAAGAGCTCAGATGTTTACATAAAGGCGCATTTCCCATGGTCGCTCTGAAGACAAACTCTCTGTGACTCAAATTGCCGCTTGGCGACGTGGCAGTCGCGCTGTGACAGCTGTCTCTACGACAGCAAGAGAGAAGAACGTTCCTCCAGTGTATTTTAATTACGAGAGCAAGAGAGACGGAGAACGACGCCAGTGCCGCCAAAGGCGCCAGCTACGAACTAAACTGGAGACAGTCTCCACTTGGGTTTGGAACACGAAATCCTTAAAAACTGCGCTTCTATGTAAATCTGTATTCATTGCACGAGGCAAGTGATAATAAAATGTATAATTTAATACGTACTGCAAAAAAAATGTGGTGCGTACCGTGTCTTTGTACCCGAAAACCTCAGCATAGCAGTCTGTTGGCATGTCCACTAGGCTTTTGCTGACTCCAATGGAAATGTAAGCCATACATACATACATACATAGACGCACGCCTGTTTCCCGGAGGGGTAGGCAGACCCTACGGAACGCCATTTGCAACGATCCTGACATATCTCTCTTGCTTCATTCACTCTCATCAAAAATCTCATGCATGCATCTTCGGTTAAGGGTACTTCTAATCTGTCTTTTTTAGGATGTCTCCACTCGAGTCAGAGAACGTCCGCCTAGGTCTAATAAAAAATCCAGGCTTTTAATTATTTAATCGTATAGACGAAAAGAAATGCAGGCAGTGCAGAATGTATATCATGCTATGGCACACAAAATTACTGTTCCACACTGCGTGCGGTATGAATCGACCTATTAGAAAAACTCACGGGTTGAAACGATCAATGAGATGTACGGGACGTTGTCTTAGGCGATATTTTGCAGGTAGTAGAGCCTTGCTGATTTCAGCATGAATGGGCCGGCTCGACTGGGGAAGTACTACCCTCTAACAGAAAATCGACGTAAAGTAACAGTACCTAAACTGTTGCGTTTCGTTCGGTGTGTGAGAGTACCGGAGGCCCTATTCCCTATTCCTTCTCCCTCATCCCACTCCTCATCCTATCCCTTTTCCCAACCCCAAGGGGCGGCAACACACTTGTGACTCCTGTGGTGTTGCTTGTGTTCATGGGCGGCGGTAATTGTTTACCACCAGGCGATCCGTCTGCTCGTTTGCCGCCTATTGCCATAAAAAAAATATATATTGTCATCTTTAAAATATATTACTTTATATATCGTAGGCACCTGGTACCATGCTCTTTATTTATTTATATTTATTTATTTATAGTCTCACGCCTGTATCCCCGAAGGGCTACCCACATTTTGCCATGAATTTTTAGGTGCCACGTAATAGGGGGCGAGCCTATAGCCGTTACCGGGCACATCACCAGACTCCGGGCTGCTACTGAGAATTCGGAAAAACCCAGTAATACTTTTGCCCGACCCGGGAATCGAACCCGGGACCTCCGATCAGCAGTCTCATACGCTATCCACTGGACCACGGAGGCAGTCGTGGAGGACGAACCATGCTCTTAGTTTGATATAATGACCACGTTCGTTTCCTCAGATATTCTGTTAGAAAATTCTCGCCTAAACAATATGTTAGTACAATAAGTTACATGGTAATAAAATACTACACGATCACAATTCATATATTTTCTATAGCTTTCCATCGGTCAATTAGCAATAATAACCGGCTATTATCAATTTGATACAATAGTAACTCCGCTTATATACACATTAGCCCGGTTTGTTTACACTATTTGTGTTACAAAGCGGTTAAAGCTGTTATATGGCCCATTTGTACTTTGACCGATTTGTGAAGTGTTTGAACAATGTTTATTCAAGCAGAACAGATTTTTATGATATTGTGACTAATATTCGGCCATTTGTAATATGATGTACCTAGTTTTATTTTCATTGTCACTGTGTCCAAATTTACTTAAAACGTATTAATATGTTATTTTGTAACGGTAAATATCGTCGTTCCCCATTGGACTTCCACTGCTGGAGTAAAGCTTCCTCCGATTGGACGGATGGTGCCGCGGATTTGCTTCCACCAATTTCTGGATAGAAAATCTTTTTATTTATAGACTTACGCCTGTATCCCCGAAGGGGTAGGCAGAGGTATAATATTACACCCACATTTCGCCATGAATTTTTAGGTCCCACGTAATAGTGGGCGAGCCTATTGCCGTACCGGGCACATTACCAGACTCCATGCTGCTACCAAGAATTTCCTAACGGAAAAACGTAATAACACTTTGCCCGACCCGGGAATCGAACCCGAGACCTTCCAATCCCACGCGCACATTTATGCCGCGAGACCAACGAGGCAGTCCTATACATATTATTTATAAGATTATCGGTCTTATTAATATTAGCATCAATACCTATTATATTTCCTATATACGAATAGGTATCATCTCTGATTACTATTTAATTATGCTTTATTTTAAAGATATCTCATTTAATATGTAAATCTTCTTCCATATTTGCAGATAATTATTTTACAAACAGACAGACACATAATTTAATTTTTATGTCTATATTATTGATTTGGTCAGTGGTTAACTGTCACACGGTTGTATCATAACTTATTATTAACAGTCTATGATATAGTTTTCGTTGATAAAACTGTACATTTTAGAAATGCTAGACAGTAGGTATATGTAGTAGGTATAGGTATGTAGGTATTATAATATAATACATATCTTTCCTTATCTGTGGTTATTTCCATAATTTTGTAGACTTCGCCACTTAGTGTCAAATAATTGTGATTTTAATTAACTAAGAGCTTTTATCATTTTAAAAATATCATATGTGTTAAATATAGGTTTATTAACGGTTTTAAATGTGTCTTTAAATGTATTGATTAAAACTGAAATAATTTCTTTCCATTTTTAATACTTGAATGGCTATTAATTATATTTTAAAACTTAATTAAGACCATAGGTATCAAGAAATCACCTAATTTGGCACTTAACGGTGAAGTTGCTCAATCATACAGGCAGAAAACATAGAATAGGTCTTAAATCATACCTTCGAATGCCTTCATTAGCCAGTTTCATGGTTAAATATTATTTTATTGTCACCTATGGTTGTCACTTCATCATCACCAGCCTTTAACAGTCCACTGCTGGACTAGGCCTCTCCTTTGACAGGAGGAATTGGCCTACTATACCACGCTGGCCAAACGGGTTGGTATAGGCTTTGTATCAAGTTTTCCTTCTCTACAGTGCTGTTCTCTGCATAATATGCTCCCTCTGTCGGCTCTTACGTCACCCATGGGATGATATGGAGTGGTGACAATCCGTATTCTTAATCCGTCACCACACGGACGGTTGCCACTTAACCTATAGTATATTTGAAAGCGTATATGGCGCAGTGGTTTAATCGGCCGCCACGCTGATTGACTGCGCCGAGTGTTGTGGGTTCAATACCCACACGTGACAACACTATGTGCGAATCAAAAATCGTTGTTATGAGTCTCGATTCTTGCGCGCGAATTGTATAATAAATGTAAAAGTAGGCGACAAGCAGCGACTTAGATATTATTACACAGTTACTGTTCGACCTAATAAGAGCGTGTTAAAAACAACTTGTTTATACTGTCATCTAATGATGCCGTTAATGGCTATCGCTGTGGCCAGTAAGTGCTGGCATAATTTTTTCACGTTTTCCCAGTCACTGCTGAGACCACACACAAGTAGTGTTGCAAATAGGCTTCGCAGATAGGCTTTCATATACTGCCAAACGAGTTATGTATGCTAACCTTATATAGGAAGATAGATCTTGCTCTGAGGTATCTAGTTTTTGTGTGACATAGATATTGGATGCAGCATATTATGGTATTGATTAGGAAATTATCAAAATTCCACAGCAGTGATAGCGTAGTGGCGAAACTGACAGACTGCTACGCAGAGGGTCCGGGTTCGAATCCACGGCGCGCACCGATGACTTTTCGGAGTTATGTGCGTATTAAATTGTTAAGTATCGCTTGCTAAACGGTGAAGTAAAACATCGTGAGGAAACCTGCATGTCTGAGATTTCTCCATAATGTTCTCGAAAGACATGTGAAGTCTGCCAACCCGCACTTGGCCAGCGTGGTGGACTATGGCTTTACCCTTCTTATAATGGGAAGAGGCCCGTGCCCAGCAGTGGGACAGTATAAAGGGCTGATGATGATGATGATGATTATCATAATTGTAGGAAGAGTTGTTAGAAGCAAGCTTATGGCGCTATCATACTCTAAATAGCACCGGTGCTGTATAATAAAATTCTGTAAGATTAGCCCTGCTGCCGTGTGGTTGACGGCATAGAATACAAGTGTCACCACCCCTTATCTTCCCGTGGGTGTCGTAAGAGCCGACTAAGGGATAACACGATGCAAATACCATCTTTGCGTATAGACGGAAAACTGGACATCAAACCCTATACGACTGCCTCTGGTCTAGCGGCATAAATGTGCGCGTGGGATCGGAAGGTCCCGGGTTCGATTCCTGGGTCGGGCAGTGTTATTGGGTTTTTCTGTCACGAAATTCTCAGTAGCCGCACGGAGTCTGGAAATGTGCCCGGTACGGCAATAGGCTCGCCCCTTATTACGTGGGACTAAAGTATATCTGGCGAAAAGTGGGTGTAGAAATACACCTCTGCCTACGTGGCGTGACGTTATGTATGTATGTATGTAAGATTAGCCCTTTACTGACTTACATAAAGTCTCTAGAATTTTCTTTAGTAAAGTGCTAACTACCCGATTCTACAGATACGCGACTTCGAATCATCACGTTTTGATTTATAATGCGCGATCGCTTACAAATATTATCAGTCCACTACATCTTGGGGAGCAGATAAAGCCGTCGGTCTTGGTTATGATGAAAAGATTTTGAGAACCGCAGCGGATAAATAGACGAATTCTTTGGTGCACGCTACGGAATATGGCTATTCGTTTCAATTGCTGTAGTAAATATCTCTGCCGAAGCTCTAAAGTCTTGGAAGCAACTAGGATATGATAATAGTTGGATGATATTTGATAATAATGATGATCTATCAGAGAGTAGGATGGCTCCGATCGACTGGTTACTCCATGTCGGTGAGGATGATATATTAAATAAAAGTACTAAATATTATCTACCGCCTCGTTGGTCTCGCGGCATAAATGTGCGCGTGGGATTGAGAGGTCTCGGGTTCGATTCCCGGGTCGGGCAAAGTGTTATTGGGTTTTCCGTTATAGAAATTCTCAGTAACAGCACGAAGTCTGGTAATGTGCCCGGTACGGCAATAGGCTCACCCCCTATTACGTGGGACCTAAAAATTCATGGCGAAATGTGGGTGTAATATTACGCCTCTGCCTACCCCTTCGGGGATACAGGCTTGAGTCTATAAAAAATAATTCGTGTTTACAAGTAAGTAGAGTAAAGAAACTGGAATATAACATTTATCTTGAACTTATTACGTAGGTAGTAGGTATTAGATACACATTATATTTGACACCGACTCCATAGCCTAAGGCTTATTTTTTTAAATCCAGGTATAATAAGAGAAAAGTGTAACATTGTCTTGATTTATAAGATGATCTCATTTTTAACAACTTATTTTACCTAGCGCGTCTTCAAGTCACGGACAAATCATAATTTTATTTAAATTACTTCATTTCTGAGCAGACATTTTTTACGTTTAAATACAACAGCATAATTAGGTCGTAATTCATAAATCTACACTAGGGAATGACTTTCTCAAATAATAATTATAAAACACACAAGAAGTTTATATAATAGATTTTATGTTTCACACTATAAAATTACATAATAAATAATAACTCAAGAAAACAGGTGTTTTGTCTATTAAATACAAATATTTGGTTACGGCCAATATTTTATGAAATCTTTTATTAAAATCTTTAAGATATACCATATTTCACAGATAACGAACGGATTAGTTCATATAAATATGCAAAAATTATGCAATTTGCATGGAATATTCTGACTACAATTTGTTTATTTGATTTTTCATATAGTCATAACTTTATCTTGCAAATGATACATATTATTTATTAATAGGTGTTCTTTATGTTAAATTTGAGGTATTTTATTTCAATCCGCACGAATTTAGGCAACATTATCTGCTAGTCTTAATGATGCAGATATAATTGCATACCAACAGATTAGTCTGGTCTAGGAATAATTAATTATAAAAAATACCTGACTTGAAACTTAGCAATATGAACACGATTTTATACGTAGTATAATTGTTGAAATATGTTAATTAACTTATAAATACATATTTTGATTCTTATGAATGAATTTTTTAATGGCACGATGTTATTTCTGAGTTTAAAAAGCATGCTTCATTAACAGAAGATGAGCTTGCATTTATTTTTAAGTGCGTTACAAGTATATTTCTTAAGTCTGACTGTGATTTTATTAAGCAGAGAATGTTGTATACTTATTCCATAGCAAATATTGGTTTATTATCTAAGAGGTAGGAAGTAATACTTACATGACTTCTTCGTTGGATGCAATGATATAACAAGAAAAAGGTAGATACGTTACCTACGTGGTAATCAATCCGTAGAAACGGTACACTAACGCACACATCGATAACTCCATATTTTATTTTATTTTCAGCTGACAAGATGTGTCAGTTTCACTTTGACGCCGTTTCGATACGTCACACATACATATGTCAGACTTGCCAAGTGGCTTATGTTTAGCATCCTGCTTTTGGTACGCCTATAACATATCTACTTCTTTTTACTTTTGTAACATCATTGGTTGGATGTCACTAATTCACAATTATCGAGGAAGGTCATTTGATTATGTGAGTGTGTCAATTAAAATATTATTTAGACTATAATAAACAATAACGTGCATCATAAAGTGTGAATCTTTACTATTATAAATAAACTGTAAATAATTTTACTTCACCTTAATGAAATCTGCATGGCAGCGACAGCGTAGTGGAGATACCAACAGACTGCCATGCAGAGGGTATGGTGTTCGAAACCACGGCGCGCACCAATGACTTTTCGGAGTTATGTGCGTATTAAATTGTTAATTATCGCTTGCCCGGTGCCTCGGAGAGCACGTTAAGCCGTCGGTCCCGGTTGTCATGAAGATCTTTGACAGTCGTTATAGGGCGTCAGTACCTTCTAAATAAACTGACACTAGTTTAAACTATGGAATATCGCTATCCCTTCGGGTTGCGAAGCGCTCCGTAGAAAAGCTAATATTCAGCCAAATCCGGTTAGACTAGTAAGCGGACCCCAGATTTAAACTGGGATAACGCTAAGAGGATGATGATGAACGAAATACGAATTCTGAACCAATGATATGTTTCCTACATAATTGTATGTTTTGGTTTGGGCAGGCATCATATAATGGATAAATTAGGAAATTTCAGAAAGAGAGGGTTAAGTAGAAAATGGTGTTAGAAATATAATATACCTACCTGCTATGGCATACGCGGACTAGAAGTAGTATTTGAGGAATATGTGATAAGAATGAGGTGATTTTAATGGGGAAGTTATCGGCTAAAAGAAATAAAACCAACTATTTCGGGGATTGGAACGTAGAAGCTGTTTTTGAGTGAAACTACTTATATTATCCTTTTTTAATTTATTTTTTAAATACTTGGTGGGACTGGTGGCCAGTTCTCGGGCTTCAGGGCGAGGGTCTTGGATGCGGCCGTGCTAGGACGATAGTGATGGAACTCCTTCATCCTAATATCACTTGCTCATGTATTTTGAAAATTAAAGCAAATTTAAATACGTATTACAAAAGTGAGAAAAATAATATAATTTCATACATAACTTCACGCCTTTATCCCCGAAGGGGTAGGCAGAGGTGTATTACACACCCACACTTCGCCAGTTATGTTTAGGTCCCAATGTAATAGAGGGCGAACCTATTGCTATTTACCGGGCACAATATTATTTAGCGAGCGATAATTAATATTTTTAATACACACATAACTTCGAAAAGTCAGAGGTGTGTGTCCGGGGTACCTGGAGATCGAACCCGAGACCATCGTCTCGGCAGTCCGTTACGTACACCACTGGGCTATCGCCGCTAATAATCTCTTTCGTGATCAACCCAGCTTAAGCTTAATATTTTTTTTTTGAAACTAATCCCACCCTCATTCCCACTACTGTGTCACCTGTGTAGCCAGGTTCAGCAGCAGTGACCATTGATGACAACGAGTTTTGACACTCGTGAAGTCCCGGGGAAAGTTAAACTGTCTTGGAACCCGCAACGAACTTAATCAGAAGTATATTGGAGGAGTTGGAAAATGAATAATCCACTTCCCTCCTTAACAAAGCGGGAGACAAACAACGAAGAGATATAGTGATGAGAAAAGATAAGCACCACGGACATGAGCATTAAGGGGGCCTAAATTGTAAACTATGCCTGTTTCCAGTAATATGTATGGCAGAAACGCCTAAACGCACGGAAATTCGTCCTACTTGCCACAAGATCCGTATAGTACACTACTCCAGAAGTTACCTCTAATTCGTTAAGCATGATATTACGTTCAATTTGCCAAAGACTACACTCCCATAGAATGTGATGAGCAGATTGTTCATAATTGTTGCCAGATGTTGAACATTGACATAACGGTGAATCAACTAGCTTAAATGAATACAACTTGCTCTTAAAGTTGCCATGACCTGTAAGAAATTGGGCTACACAGTGATCCACCTCCAACCAGTTTCTCGGCAGTCGCTCTCGGACGCATGGGAAGAACTGGTAGAGGTGACGGCCCTTAGTTGATGTGTTCCAGCGACATTGCCATTCATCAAGAAGATCGTCATAGCCTGTGGATTGATGGTTCAATAATCTAGCGATCCTATGTCTGTCGCGCGGAGCTAGAAAATTTAGATCCATGTTATCTCGTGTCACGTAATACATTGCTGCTCGTCTTTGTGCCTCAAGATCGACTGGAAATACACCTGCCAGTACTGGCAAAGCTTCAGTACTAACTGTCCTATAAGCCTTGCACAAAAATATCAACGCGAGACGTTGACTTTGTAGCATTTTACGTCGTACTGCACCGATAGTAGCTCTATCAGCCCATGCAGGCGCACCATAACACATACAACCCAGATATGTTGCACCATAAATTACTTTGAAAGTTTTGAGCGAAAGCCCCCATGTCGCAGTTGATATCCTTGACAAGGCGTAAAAACTTCTTTTAGATTTTTCACCTACTGTTTAAATGTGCTCGACAAATGAAAAGTTTCTCTCTAAAAATAACCCTAAATAACAAACTGATTCTTTGTTTCTAATGGTGATGTTATTGAATTTGATTCGAGGCGGTATTTTTAAGTTCCCTTTCAAAAGTAATTGAAATGTTTTCTGTGGAGAAAAATATAAACGATTGCGTTCACCCCAATTGTTGATTAAGTCTAAACATTGATTAGCTAACCTTTCAAGTCCTACCCTAGTATTAGATTGAATAAGTAAAAGACCGTCATCTGCATATCCGGTCAATGAGCAACCTGGTGGTAGTGGTATGCTTAGAAAGTCATCAAAACCTAGATTCCATAAATACGGGCCTAACACTGATCCCTGCGGACAACCCATGGTCAGCGCCTTCGACACAGCATGGTGGCCTAATTTTAACTTTGCTGTTCCATGTAGGAAATACGTATAAATGAGGGAATATATGTTACTAAAGCATCCACGAGACTTTAATTTAAGTAAAAGCATTGGCCACCATGCGTTGTCGAAAGCGCCAGATATATCTAAGAATATACCTAGCACATATTGTAGTGTTGATGACGAAACTATCTTCCTAACTGATATAACTGCGTCAACTGTCGATTTACCTACTGTGAAGCCAAATTGTCTATCGCTAAATCTAATACCGCCCGGCAGAAGCCGGGGAACTACGAGACGTTCTAAAAGCTTTCCTAGTGATGGTAACAATGTTATTGGCCTATATGACTTAGGGTCGTCGGATGGTTTGTCTCCTCTTTTTGGTATGATCCTAATGTAACCACTGCGCCAAAAGCTTAATATTAGCTTAATATTAGCTCATTATTAAAAATAGAAGAAAATATGAACAGAGAAGTTAATATGGTTTTTAACCCGTATTAGATTTTCAAAATTTGCATAGGTACCAAAGACATGGCATGGCAAGCGTGATGTAGTAATATAATCGCGAGCAAAGTCACGTGCGAAATCTAATATTAAATAAACATATACAACATGACAGTAGTCGAAGCTCATCATAACGACACTATCGACATTATTGATCGATTTATTAGTTTTATTTTAATCTGACATATAAATGTCAAATGTGAACTGTCATGTGAGCGACATACTAAATGTATGCAGAGCGACGCCACGTCGCGGAGAACTCGAATACACTACTGTTTATCCATATTATAAATGGGTAATTTACTTTTTCTAAAGGAATATTACTACGAAGATAAATGACCGGAAAGGCAAGACCTAAAAGGAAAAACTGGAAATGGAAAAACTAAGAACACTCGGATTCGATTCTCGGGTCGGGTAAAAGTGTTACTGAGTTTTTTCGAATACTCAATAGTAGCCCGGAGGCTATATGCCCTATAACGGCAATAGGCTCGCCCCCTATTTCGCGGCACCTAAAATGTGTAACATGGCGAAATGTGGGCGTAATATTACACCTCTACATATCCCCTTTCGGGGATACGGTCTAAAGCCTATAAAAAATAAATAAATTAAGTGGGAAAGAAAAACTAGACAATAAGTTTCTCAGTGACGCTGTGTGCGTCTTATCTCCACACCATCCATGCAGTTGAAACAACAAAATGTCTGTCATTGGTCGGTAAAATCCTTATACAGCTTTTTTCAGTCCACTGTATTTACTTCGCGTTTTTTCCTTAAAATGAAATGGGGTAGTGACATTTTGTATTCTTACGACTGATTTCAATATTTATCAGCTACCGATGGATTTGTCAACTAGAGATATGTATTTGACATATTTTGTATGAAGCATGTGTATCGCTAGAAGTCGTATCGCCATTGATAGATAATTTTTGCGACGGACTGTCAATCACCACACGGAACACATCATCCTCTTAGCGTTATCCCAGTTTCAATCTGGAGTCCGCTTCCTAGTCTAACCGGATTTGGCTGAATATTAGCTTTTCCACAGAGCGACTGCCTATCTGACCTCTGCAACCCGAAGGGATAGCGATATTCCATGGTTTAGACTAGTATCAGCTTATTTAGAAGGTACTGACGCCCTGTAACGACTGTCAAAGATCTTCATGACAACCGGGACCGACGGCTTAACGTGCTCTTCGAGGCACGGGACAAGCGATAATTAATAATTGAATACGTCCATAACTCCGAAAAGTCATTGGTGCGAGCAGTGGATTCGAACCCTCTGCATGGCAGTCTGCTGGTATCTCCACAAAGCTATCGCCAGTGGCGGCGCTAGGCGTCGGCGACGTCGGCGACCGCCGACGGCCTCGCGCCTGAGGGGGCCTCGCAAAAAGTTTTACAAGTTACATACTTAATTTCGTTTCGCCAATCAGCCTGGCTTAGGTAGCCGACACCAAACAATTCGGGAAAAAGCTAAGCAGATGATAATGACTTTAATTTCTTCGAATACGTGCGTGACTAGATCTGTGTTGGGTGAAAATTTTCGAATTGTCATTTATTTATTCATACATTATTTTATAATTTGGCTCTATTTTTAACGTTTTTTTTTTACTACGAAGTAAACGGGCCTCGCCATCGATTTAAAGAGCTTCGCGATCTTGATATCGCCGACGTCCACGTTTTTTTTTTCACCACACGGAACACATTGGACAGTAAATAGGTAAAAAAAATGGTTCTGACATACGGACAGGCAGACAGATATACAAACAGGCAGACACATATGCTAGTGAATCTATAAGGGTTCCATTTTTGCCTACGGAACTCTAAAATGCGGTATAGCATGTACGTAAATAATATTTTAACCCAAATTCGTATAATTTGCTGAGCAATAAAGTTCTTAAAACATTCGAAAGCTTTTTACAATTGTTCAACGTTGTTCAAAATAATGTTCTCAACTGAGAGAATTATAGTATCATTAACTACTTAGAAGGCTCTATTGTAATGTCACAGCAACAATTATTTACTTAAATTAATGTAACACGCTGGTAATTAACGTTTACTAATTAATATAAGTTAAAGCGATAGTTAACGGTTTCTATTGTTAACAAAATATAATTATACTGGCAACTAAACTTATACGGCTAAATTAAGAATGGCATTATTATGCTTTTTTTAGAATTGTTTTATTAGTCTTTTCTTGTTTAAGTGAAGGTTGAGATAATTATGCAAGGTTATTTTAGAAAATTGTGTGTTTTGTGAAAAGTGTTGATGGGCAGGGCACATAGCTCGAAGCACTGATGGCCATTGGAGCAGAAGAGTTCTGAAGTAGCGGCCGACGCAGCAGGGGTAGGCCTCCCGCAAGGTGGAGGAACGGTGATCGAGTCAATATCTGTCTGTGTGACAGCTATGTCTAGCAGTAGACGTCTTTAGGCAGTGACCTCTAGTTTCATCATGTGTGTGATCTAAAAATAAATATTTTTATTCTCACGCCTGTATCTCCGAAGGGGTAGGCAGAGGTGTAAATATTACACCCACATTTCGCCATGAATTTTCAGGTCCCAAGCCTATTGCCGTTACCGGGCACATCACCAGACTCCGGGCTGCTACTGAGTATTCGAAAAAACCAAGTAATACTTTTGCCCGACCCGGGAATCGAACCCGGGACCTCCGATCAGCAGTCGCATACGCTATCCACTGGATCACGGAGGCAGTCACTAGTGAAATCCCGGTAAAAGGAAAATTCACATGTGTTTGCGCACGGTCATGGGTATGTTAGCGAACTTGTACAGAGCGGGGTTTGATTTATTGTGTAGACAATTTATGCTTTAGCTACAGTACTAGTTGTTTAGACGTAAACGCTAGCAAACTAGGTGGCACAAAACAATTCCTTAATAAGCATCACAGTAAGACGGCGTACACACTGCGACAAATATGCAAAGGGGTAGCAAAGAGAGTCAGTACATTGAAGGGCACTGACTTCGCATCATCATCATCAGCCCTGTGTATAAACTGTTCCACTGCTGGGCAGGGGCCTCTTCTCACTATGAGAAAGGTAAGGCCATAGTCCACCACGCTGGCCAAGTGCGGGTTGGCAGACTTCACATGTCTTTCAAGAACATTATGGAGAACTCTTAGACATGTAGGTTTCCTCACGATGTTTTCCTTCACCGTTTAGCAAGCGATAATTAACAATTTAATACGCACATAACTCCGAAAAGTCATTGGTGCGCGCGGTGGATTTGAACCCGGATCCTCTGCGTAGCAGTTTGTCGGTCTCTCCACTAGACTTCGCATAGCGACTGTCAAAGATTTTCATGACAGCCGTGACCGATGCATGGCTAAACATGTTCTTCAAAGCACGGGGCAAGCGATAATTAACCATTTAGCATGCACATAACTTAATATTCAGTGGTGCACGCCTTGGGTTTTAATCCGATTCCCTCTGCATAGCCGTCTGTTGGTATCTCCACTAGGCTATCGCTGCATCTGTCTCTTTATAAATTGAAATGAATATTATATTTGTTTATTGTTTTGTCTCATACAACAAGATCTACGTAGCTCGGGATCTGATAGCCGTGTGTGTTAGTTTAGTTCACATTACACGCAGTTTGCCTTGCCGATTCCAGCATGATTGGGTCGGCTCGACCGGGGAAGTACTACCCTCTCACAGAAAATCGACGTAAAGTAACAGTGCCTAAACTGTTGCGTTTCGTTCGGTGAGTGAGAGTGCCGGAGGCCCTATCCCTTATTCCTTCTCCCCTATCCCACTCCTTATCCTATCCCTTTTCCCTACCCCAAGGGGCGGCAACGCACTTGTGACTCCTGTGGTGTTGCGGGTGTCCATGGGCGGCGGTAATTGCTTACCATCAGGCGATCCGTCTGCTCGTTTGCCGCCTATTATTACATAAAAAAAAAAAAACATTACACGCAGTTTGCCTTGCCGATTCCAGCATGAATGGGCTGGCTCGACCGGGAAAGTGCTACCCTCACGTAGAGAATCAACGTAAAGATATAGTATATATATACTGCTGCGTTTCCTTCGGTGAGTGAGAATGCCAGAGACCCCATTCCCTTTCTCTCCCCTAAACCCAATTCCCCACATTTTACCATCACTCAAAGACTCACTGTTGCCTGTGTCTATAGGCGGTAATTACGTACCATCAGGCAATCCGTCTGATCATGTGCATCCTATTACATTAAAACACGTTGAGTTATTTAGATAACGTAGCCCGTGTTTCCTCCGCATAACTAAAACGTTGAAACTGTGTCATGATTACCATTCTTAAGGCTAACTAAATATGGTAACAATACTTAAGACCCTCAATCTTGACACTTATTATTGACAGATCGAGTAATGTCCTGCGGTGGTAGCGACCATAAATTATGTGTCGACCAGATAGGCTACCGACCTGTCAATGGACAAGGACAGTAATTTATACAATGTAGACATGACAGCTGCGGCGTAATGTTATTCTAAGACAATATAAACATGTTTCGTGAAACATAAGAAAACATGTACACTAAACATGTTTTAGTTTTAGCTGTACGCCAGTGAAATTGGGACAAGCGGAGGTATGTCAGATTTTCCCCTAAAAGCGTTTGGAATCTACATACCTACAGAAACCACTGCCGTGTGATTACAAAAAAATACCTTTTTTTTATTCTGTTTTATTTTTAGTGCCTCCTGCAATGTTGGTATGAACTGGAATTAAATTAAAAGATTTAGTTGTAATTTTGTGTGAAAAAGAAACTATACATTTGAAATGATAAAAATCTTACGAAACTATTATTGCATACTAATACCTTGTAGTTACGTTGATTGTCCGTGTGGTGATGGATTAAGAATACGGAATGTCACCACCCCATATCATCGCATGGGTGTCGTAAGAGCCGACAGAGGGAGCATATTATGCAGAGAACAACACTGTAAGAGAAGGAAAACTTGATACAAACCCTATATCAACCCGTTTGGCCAGCGTGGTATAGTAGGCCAATTCGTTCTTTCAAAGGAGAGGCCTAGTCCAGCAGTGGACTGTTAAAGGCTAATGATGATGTTTGATTGAGATAAAGATATTAACTATTTGCATCGATAATCTTTATCCAACCGTACGGATACACCATTGGTTATTGCATTATATTTGCAGACGATTGTGTAGTCCCGGATTCCAGATCCCCATGTATTTTATTTGTCTTTCGTTTACGTACAGTACATTCTCTATAACCCTAATAACCATTGTATCATAAATAGGCAGCCAGTTAATAAGCAGTTTTTGGAAACAACAATTATGTAATGTTTTCGCCAATGTTTTGGAAAAACATTAAATTTATACGATATCATACAAGCGGGCCTCTATTCTGCGAATTACTAATGTCTAGTACAGGGTGTTTGGTTTTAGCAGCTTGTCGGTGCAAGTGGATAACAACTTGTATAAAGCCAGCGTACATTTAAACAAGAATTATGTCATTGTTATTTGGTTATAGTAGATATAAATACGTACTAGCTTTAGCCCGTGCCACTGTATTTATATTGTGGTATCGAGATAATTGGTAGCGTATTAGCGCGTAAAATTAAAAACTATATAAAGAATACTTGCAAAATGTTCACGTCTGATTTAAAAAATAGTGTTTCATATCTCGCATATTATTTTTATAAATTTTATTTATTTTGATATTCCATGTTTGCTAATGTATGTACTTGAGGTCCTGTTTTGTTATTTATGGGTGAAAAGTAGAGTAAAGGTTTTCGGCCTTTCACTGCCATTTTTCCGGTCGTTTCTTCTAAAAGTACTAATTTAGGACTTAGTCGGGTGTCATAATTATTGAGTCCTTATTTCGGAATAAAAAGTCCTGTAGTGTGATTTTGTTGTGGAAGCAATAAAATAAGATTTATGCGTTAGGAGCTATATGACCGTATTTTGACGGATAAAGAATATAAAATGTCATCACACTATTTTATTTTATGTGTGTCGTAAGAGGCAATAAATGAACATTTTTTTTTTATAGACTCACGCCTGTATCCCCGAAGGGGTAGGCAGAGGTGTGATATAACACCCACATTTCGCCATGAATTTTTAGGTCCCACGTAATAGGGGGCGAGCCTATTGCCGTACCGGGCACATTACCAGACTCCGAGCCGCTACTGAGAATTTCCTAACGGTAAAACCCAATAACACTTTGCCCGACCCGGGAATCGAACCCGAGACCTCCCAATCCCACGTAGGGCTTGTAATATCGGAGAATATTGAATTCCGGAACTGAGTTACGATATTGGAGTGTCAATTCCGGAATGCCGGTATTGGTTCCGGAATCGGTATGCTCTTGAAACATTTAAATTTCTTATATAAAATAAACGTGTATAAAGCCAAAATTGAACAATTTATATACTTTTCATCAGTCTATAATTCGTTTTACTTTGGATAGATCAAAATTTTACTATTGAATTTGAACATCTCAACATTTCATACAGTTTTTATTCATTAACATGCCATGAACATTCAAGCCTAAGTAGAAAAAAGTTAGGAAGAAAAATTGTATAATTAAACATTATTATAAAACCAGGCAATTTAACATTAAAATAATAACCAGACCGATTCTCGAAATTCCTAGCTCATTTTCATCTCTCAGATCATCATTTTGCCAACGTGCCATGTAATGTAGTGTGTTAGGTGTACCGTGTAAGACTAACCGTCAAAGCAGCGAAGTGCACGTCAAAGCAGCGAAGTTAAAATAGGATTGGGTAGGATTTATGTCTGTGGGATACATTTCGAAAAGTGGACATACATCACCAAACAATGCAACCCTGTAGGAGAAGTAGAAGAGGAGGAAAGAGAAGTGTTGACAGGGGCAGGCCGAAAAAGCGATTATTACTTTTCTAGCAGACTGGCAAGATAAAGCCAAAGATCAGCTTTTATGGAAGAGTGTGGGGGAGACCTTAGCCCAGCAGTGGGACAATAACGGTTAAAATAAAAACAAATATTACTAAACTTTATAATAACATTTGGGAATAAAGTGAGTTTATGCACATTCCTTATTTTATGGGTAGTTGATTGATTCAGTTGTTGAAAAATCGTGGGGACGAGAATCAACAAAATCTTTGAAATCGATTTTTTCCTTATGTAATTGTTCTTTCCTAAAAAGTGATGATCTATTGGAGCAAGTTACAGGCTCTAGGGGTATGGAGGGTGTCGGAGACTTTCAAACCTCAGCTCCCTTTAATTTAGTAACCGTCTTGCGCGAAGTACCTATGTAATCTAAGTGTCCGTTGTCCTCAAGCAGCAGAAGGCTCTAACGAATAAAGATATAAGTCTGATTAGAACGATTGAGACCGGCATCTTTCCATCATTGTTTGCAATTGTTGACAGTGAAATTTTCTACTATAATATGCGCTGTCCATATCTATCTATCTATCGATCTTCTATCTTGGGAAGCTGAAGTGCATGATACCAGCACTGGTCCCTCAGACAACAACCAGTACTTTTTCTGAATGAGCTTTCACTTGTGCAGGAGTTGGCCGGTTCTCCTTGGTTCAAGCGCATTGACGAGCGATTCCTGTTCTTGGACTGCTCCCATTTTTTCATCAGACGAAACGATAGATTTCAATATTTTCTCTATATTGTGATCGTTGAGTAAACTCACATAGCATTCAATGCGTGTTTGTTAGTGTCTTTTGCTTAATTATTTCTACAATTGTTTTCTTTCTAATTATTTTTAAGATAATTAGAATTGTTACATAAATCGTTACTAACACCGAAGCTAACTCTGATGTGGTTTGCATTAGATCTGCTTCCATGATCACATTTAACTTTTCATTGTCAACTATGGTCTCAGATCGTTCGCGGAATTAACAAAATGTCGGGGACATAGGAAACACTCAAGGGGGAGCGCGGAGTCGCTGGGGAAGGAATCGTGATCTAACACTGTGTATTATTGACCTCGTTCACAAAAAAACGTCAGCTAGAAAAATCACTTTGTATTATTTATGAATACCGGAATTACGATATTTGGGCCCTTAATTCCGGTATTATAATATCGGAAAAAAACGTCCGAAATTCCGGAATTACGAAATCTCGGAATTCCGGAATCCATGCCCTAATCCCACGCGCACATTTATGCCGCGAGACCATCGAAGAAAATCTGCCCAAATAGGGCAGAGATGAAAAGTTCAACATAAAACCCGTCTGGCTAGCGTGGTGTAGGCCAACCTCCTTTTGACTCACAATGTTATTAGAAGTGGCCTGATGATTTTTCTTCTTCATGTCAATGGTTTCAGCTATATGAGACCTGCATAATATTCGGCCACTCTTATTGCGTCAGGAGTGGCCTCCCAGAGCTCAGATACAGTGCAGGTGCTCGGGCAAGAAGAGAATTTCAGCAAGTGATCCATTACCATCCAGTGTGATGATATCTGATGTCCCACGTAATAAGCCCCTTGCCACAAGGCATCTATTCTATCAAATTTTTTATCCCAGATGCCGACTTCGGGTTTGAAGATGGAATGCCCAGGAGAGAATTAGGATAACGTTAGAATGACGATTTTTATAGTAATAGGCGGCAAACGAGCAGACGCATCGCCTGATGGGAAGCAATTACCGCCGCCCATGGACACAAGCAACACCACAGGAGTCACAAGTGCGTTGCCGCCCCTTGGGGTTGGGATAAGGGATAGGATGAGGAGTGGGATGAGAGAGACGAAACAGGGGATAGGGCCTCCGGCACTCTCACTCATCGAACGAAACGCAACAGTTTAAGTACTGTTACTTTACGTCGATTTTCTGTGAGAGGGTAGTACTTCGTAGTACTACGCCAGACCATTCATGCTGAAATCAGCAAGATCTATCTGTATATAGGTATTTTTTGAGTCACCAGACAATACATCCAATATTATAATGATTTAGGTATTTATCTAGCTGTGTTCTCATGTGTGTGTCTATTCAAAATAAATTGGCAGTTAATGTGTTAATATTTCAAAGATAAAAAGAAATTAGATGACTTACAAATAACCTACACTTAATTTGCGAGGGAAGTGTTTGACACAAAAAATGGTCTAAACTGGGAAAAATTATGACTCCATCTTAATATAGTGCAAATATATACAGCGTTGATACTAGTCGTATTTCTAATGTATATCTAGTTACTCAACTTTTTAGAATCGCATTATCACATCTCGTGACACTGTGTTTTTGGTCACACTCCTCGGAAACTGATGACTCTTTTGTCTATATAGCTCTTTGGTCTATATTAATTGCTTAGGTCGTGAAGTATACCATATGTCAAACAGCCTGTCACTAGGGTGTATAAGCATAGAGCATACCTATTGGTATAAGTAAGTATTCCTATTGATATTTTTTTATAAAATAAATATTCTTTAAGAAAAACATTATTGTATTTTATTGATATTTTCATCGATCCCTAATTTTTACGTGCTTTTTCCAACCCTTATTGTTATTTATCAACCAAATATTTATAAGAAGTCATCCATATGTCCGAATGACATTTGCCGGGTCATCTAGGTACAAATAAATAAAGAAAATGTTTGTTCTTACTGGCTCTGAACAGGAAAGCCCACGCAATAATATATAAAGTATAATTTAAATAGTAGACAAGGTAATTCTACGATTAAATTAGACTTTTGCTATTTCTATAGACGAGGTTTGCATCGGTTTTTAAGTTCAAGGCCCAATAAGTTCACACGAAGATTAAACATTAATAAAAACTGGCTAGACTTTTTCTATTAATCTAGATTAGAAAAATATAGTGCTGCATCCATCCATCATTGTTTGAAGAAAAAAAAACGACTTGATAAGTTGATAATAATAACGCTGACTATGATTGGATCCTTATCAAACTTATGGCTTTATGGAAAGGAGGTGATCCAAGGAACATGACCTACTGAATTATTATTGAACTGTGCACTCTATAAGGCTGTAGGCTGCATGCTACTATGTTTATTGTTTGCCATTGTTTTTTAGTGGACAGGTGCGCGGGCGCAGTGTACAAACGCCATTTACGCCAGTCTCTACCACGAGTGCGCGGGAGACGGACGTACGCCGTTTTACCATCCACGTGAACGTATTTCAAAAATTTTCTTTCGTGTGTTCGTGTGTGTACATTTTTGAATTTTGTTACTATGTGTGTGTGACAGTGTGTGTTGTATTACCATTTTCTGGATATTCCGTTGCTATTACGTAAAATAATTTTGGATTATTTTCGGTGAGTATAATTTTATTTTTATATTTTTATGCTAGTTTTAATTGGGTTTGCTTTATTGTTATGTGTGTGTCACGAATGTTATTTAATTGTTTTAAATACTTGTGATTCTTGCACTGCAAAGGACGTGTCTATTATAAGGAAAAATATTTTTTTTGCCTTGGTCATAATTAGCGGATAATTGCAGTTGTTGCCATGAATGCTAGTACAATTATTTTTATGATGGCTGGTATTGTCCTTGCGGTAATAAGCGCTGTTGCTAATCTACACTTTTATTGTAAGTTTATGTATATTATTTGTTAATCTAATAACGGACGATATTAATAACCAATCTAATAAATAATTTGGATGTCCATGATTGGTTTATTCTCAGATTTTGATTTATATTTAGAAATCATAATTGCATTAGGATGATGATATTGCTGTTCTTGGTGGTACAGTGGCCGATTAAGTATTTATCGACTGCGAGGTTAAGTTTCGGTGCTCGGTTGCGATATTTTTTTATATTTTCCAGGATTTTTATTAACGAGGAGACTATGAGGCCTGTGGTCACAGACAATTTATTAATAAAAATAAGATCACTCTAAATATGGAGAGACCAAAAAAAAATACGTCTATTCAAATTGAGCTTTTTGAAAATGGCATGCTTGATCGAATACACCTTCTAGATATTCACCATATTATTTTATCAAAGAGCAAATTTGCACGACACGGTAATCGAATTTATTGCCTTTGGCGGTTGCGTATGCGTCTTACCAACATCGAAACATCACAAGATTAGTAATTAAGTTATTAAATTATTACTCAACATTTAAACGCTATAACTAAAACAATTAGTTGTAAATTAAGTTAAGTACGAATTTCGATAGTATGCTTCTGTATTATTGTAAATTTGAAAAGCAGTTTGTAGTGTAAAATGACCAAACCGAGGCCTAATTCTCCTAACTAAATTTGTTCAAAATATAGGTACCTAGCTCCGATATAATGTCAGAGTCATACCTACTTACGTCACAAATGGTATTCTCCTCAATTAACTGATATTTGAATGTTATTGTAACTAGATTATAAATTGAAATAAGTGTCAAAATAGGTGTCAACGACGAACTCTTTATTTCAAATTATACGAAAATGACATTAGGTTAACAGAATACCGAGTCTGAGTCAATTCAAAATATAATCTCATTTCGTTCAAAATATAATTTCAATGTCATATAAAATAAGAGAATTGGCCCTCTGATATAAGTACAGTTATTCTAACATTTATCACATTAGTATGAATATAACTCAAGGATAGAACAATTGATCAAAGTTCAAAACTTGAGAAATACTTAAGTACCTACTACAATGTAAATATACCATTGTTATTCTCGCCTAATTAATTACCTACTGTTAGATAAGTACATATTCATACTGTTAGAAATATAGTACAAGCAGTAATAATCGCATGGCAAATTACTAAAAAAAAATATGGATATTATGGCAAAGTTCAACGAAACCATCTAATCCTGAACTAGGCAAAGTGTTTACAATGGTTACGAGCTGATAATTGATAGATATACATACATATGTATTTTTGAACACTACTGTGATAATTATACAGAATGTAACACGACCCTTAATGAAAACTGAAACCCCATATTGTATCAATCATTACGAACATTTTTTGCTTCGGCATCATACCTGGGAAATTACTGGTTCAGGAGATATTAAGGCTCAAAGTTACTATGGAATTTTTGTAATTAGGTACAAAATCGATGCATTTACCCCGCCAACCTGTTCTATAGATGTCTTATGCACCCATGGATTAGTAGGTATTTCGAAAATTGCACGCGCGCATTTTTTAATGCGGCTTGAAAAAAGTGAAAACTTAAAAAAAATGTCGTTCACCAGGTTTTAGTTTTGCTTAATATGACTTGGCATGATGTCCACAACGAGTAGACTTTGGCTTGGTGATGGGTCTTGTGACACCCTGTATCTTTACATAAAGTGACTGTCTCCGTGGTCCAGTGGATAGCGTATGCGACTGCTGATCGGAGGTCCCGGGTTCGATTCCCAGGTCAGGCGAAAGTGTAACTGGGTTTTTCCGAATTCTCAGTAGCAGCACGGAGTCTGGTGATGTGCCTGGTAACGGCAATAGGCTCGCCCCCTATTACGTGGAACCTGAAAATTCATGGCGAAATGTGGGTGTAATCTTACACCTCTGCCAACCCCTTCGGGGATACAGGTGTTAGTCTATAAATAAATAAATAAAAATAAAGTGATATTAGATAAATTACACCCAGCCATATTAATCATCGTGCTCATCACATTGATATTTGACTTTAGTGGGAATCGAACTGGCAGTCTCGAAAGAGCAACAATCACTGAACCAACAAGACATTTCTAGGAATTTGATTAATATATATAAAATAATACGTATACCTACCATATAAACGCTGTACCATAGAGCATTTTAGCCCTTTGCAAATTAAAAAGCACACATAACATGCACATCTATTAGTATAATTTACACACCGTAAAAATAAATTCGTTTCAAAATCAAACTTGATATAATCTCATCACCCATTGCGACTAAAGGCCCATGTTATATGAACTTATATGAACCACCCAATAGTTCATGATTTGAGTCCTTGCTCGAAATTATATTTTGAAAATCTTGATACTTCACAGACCATAGAATTTCGTATACACATGCACTCACGCCTTTTTCCCATCGGGCTTGGCAGATAATCCGAAATCACAGTCTTCTTTACCGCGAGATCATTCATCGATCAAGTAAATGGTAATTAACAATGATATTACAAAAGTAAAAAGAAGTAGATATGTTATAGGCGCACCTACCAAAAGCAGGACGCCAAACATAAGCCAGTTGGCAAGTCTGACATATATGTGTGTGAAGTCGCGAGCCGGTGTCAAAGTGAAACTGACACATCTTGTCAACCAAAAATACAATAAAATATGGAGTTATCAATGTGAGCGTTAGTCTAGTGTACCGTTTCTACGGATTGATTACTACGTAGGTAACGTATCTACCTCTTTCTTGTAATATCATTGGTAATTAACAATTTAATATGCACATAATCATGAAACGTCGGTGATGCATGAGATGAGATCGAGCCGTAGACCCATTGAACTATAACATTGTCTTATCCGTAATATATTTGTCATACAGCCTTTCGAAGGATACTGCTGTTCTTAGGCCTCCACTGATGTACGTCTCAATGTTGACGATCTTGACTATATATCATACTGACCAGAGGGTTTGGTTTGATTGTCACCACGAAATTTCGGAAACTACAAAACTAAACTGCCTCGTTGGTCCCGTAGCATAAATATGCGCGTGGGATTGGGAGGTCTCGGGTTTGATTCCCGGGTCGGGCAGAAGTGTTACTTGGTTTTTCCGAATACTCAGTAGCAGCCCGGAGTCTGGTAATGTGCCCGGTAACGGCAATAGGCTCGCCCCCTATTACGTGGGACCTAAAAATTCATGGCAAAATGTGGGTGTAATATTTACACCTCTGCCTACCCCTTCGGGGATACAGGCGTAAGTCTATAAATAAAATAAAATTATCACATTAGTATGAATATAACTTAAGGATAGAACAATTGATCAAAGTTCAAAACTTGAGAAATACTTACTACAATGTAAATACGCCATTGTTATTCTCGCCTAATTAATTACCTACTGTTAGATAAGTACATATTCATACTGTTAGGAATATAGTACTAGCAGTAATAATCGCATGGCATATTACTAAAAAAAAATATGGATATTATGGAAAAGTTCAACGAAACCATCTAATCCTGAACTAGGCAAAGTGTTTACAATGGTTACCAGATAACTAACAGATATACATATGTATTTTTGAACACTACTGTGATAATTATATATTTACATAAAGTGACTGTCTCCGTGGTCCAATGGATAGCGTATGCGACTGCTGATCGGAGGTCCCGGGTTCGATTCCCAGGTCAAGCGAAAGTGTTACTGGGTTTTTCCGAATTCTTAGTAGCAGTACGGAGTCTGGTGATGTGCCCGGTAACGGCAATAGGCTCGCCCTCTATTACATGGGACCTGAAAATTCATGGCGAAATGTGGGTGTAATCTTACACCTCTGCCTACCCCTTCGGGGATACAGGCGTGAGCCTATAAATAAATTATAATGCAAGTAGCTCAATATCGCGTAGATAAAGCTCTACCATATTAAACGCCTTCCTTAATTCCATTATTAAAAAGTCAAATAGTTTAGCTATTTAAACATGAACTCTAAGGATATATACAGGGTGTAAAAAGACCCTTAACGAAAACTCAAATCCCATGTTGTACCAATCACTACGAACATATTTTACTTCGGCACGATACCCGGGAATTTACTGGTTCAGGAGATATTGAGGCTCAAAGTTAGTATAGCATTTTTCTAATTAGGAACAAAATCGATGCATTTGCCCCGCCAACTTGTTCTTTAGATGCCCTATGACCCCATGGATGAGTAGGTATTACGAGCATTGCAGGCCCGTGCTTTTAATTGCGGTGTAAAAAATGTGAAAACTTAAAAAAAATAGTTTCCCAGGTATTATTTTTGGTTAGTATGACTTGGCAAGATGTCCACAACGAGTAGACTTCGGCTTGGTGATGGGTCTTGTGACACCCTGTATAGTTTGAGTTAATTAGAAGAAGCATACTTTTGTTTACACTTTAATCGTCTAAACACAACCGTGTCGAGGATGACTAACTGCTGTTCATCTAGATATCCTGTGTACACGGTAGGGCTGGCACTTCTGGAGTTGGCTGGGCTATCGGACTTACGAACTCATTATTAAATCTTTAGATGTTTTATAGAATGTATGTTGGATTTTGAACCGAAGACTAGGCATGTTATGCGCAGCAAATCGCAACAATGTTTTTGATTCGTAGCGAAAGTTATTTGCTTTTGTTTCTACATAGGGGCATGTTCGCTTTTAATGTAAAAGCAATACTTATGTTGGTTCTCTAAAAATGTTTTGCTACCTATTCCTTAATGCTTTTGTACCTATGTATTTAATTCTACGTAATATTTTTTATAAACTTTTTCTGCTGGCTATACGAAAAGATTTAATATAAAATTTATTGTCATGTTGAATCCATTAGACAATCGTATGACATAAAACACATAACAAAGACGAGTATACTGTAAATTATGTAAATGCTTTATCATTTTCTTGATAATTAGTGCTTGTACTATAGTGTATCAACCCTAGCTTAGAGCGGTAGGTCCCGGTTAGTCAGGTCTACAAGATGACGGTGCCTTAACTAGTAGGTGAGCTGATCAAACGATCGCCGCGCCCTCTAGCCGGCTCTGATGAGCCGCTTGACAGCAGGTAAACATTGTTCTAGATTACACACTGTTGCTTCACAAAAAATACATCGATTATAGGCTAAGGCCTTGTTACAAAAATTGGATAAAGTACAGCACCCAATTTCGTCTTAGGTTTGCACTATTTTAGATCATCAATCAAAGATCGTTATTTATCAAATAGAGGTAAATAATTATGCATTTGTGCCAAACTGCCAACGAATTTCTTGAATAAAATATAAAATAATTATTGCGATTATAAAAACGTTTTATTAGATAAAGCATAGAACTATATGTTAATGTTATGTAATAGTTAGAGTCAAGGGGGCTTATTAAATAGATTTAGTATGTGTCGCCAGAGCAAAATTATTATTGACAAAATAGGTTTCGTGTTGTAACGTTAGTTTCTTGATGATAGATTTCCTTTGCAGATGACGGGTTTGATTTTCAAGCTGTACGAAGTAGAAATATATAAATATAATTCTACTTCGTACAGCTTGAAAATCAGGTGAAAATTCCTGGACTGAGCTAAAGCTCAGTCCAGGAATTTTCCTATACTCAAATTGAAGCGCAAAAATATTATGACATTTTGTTTAATCCGATAAATAAGAAACCCTGCGCCTTTTACGTGGGAACTAAAAATACTAAATGTGTTGTCGGAATGAGTCATGCTTATCCCTTCGGTGAAACAGACCCGAGATTGTAGGTATGCATGTTTTGGGATAAAGTTTTCCGAAAATATCGAATATTTTTCGTATTTTTGTATTAAATTAAAAAAAAAAACATGTAAGCAAAGTAAAACATTACATTTAACTTAGAACAGAAAATAACGCAGAGAAAACTTAATTTGTTTAGTGAAGGGTTATGGGCTATGGTTCAAATAACCATTATACTCGTAGTACAATATCTGATGGTCCGTGTGGTGCCAGATTAAGAATACGGAATGTCACCACCCCATATCATCCCGTGGGTGTCGTAAGAGCCGACAGAGGGACCATACTATGCAGAGAACAGCACTGCAAGAGAAGGAAAACTTGAAACAAACCCTATACCAACCCGTTTGGCCAGCGCGGTATAGTAGGCCAATTCCTCCTTTCAAAGGAGAGGCCTAGTCCAGCAGTGGACTGTAAGGGGCTGAAGATGACAATATCTGAATATATTAATTTGCATGCAAAAACTGCAACAATAAACTTACTTTCATCTATTTTTTTTGTGATGGACACGACTGTACAGTTTCATGGTTTCATCTGTGTCTCGGTGTAATTTATCTATAAAATGTAGGATGTATTTCAGAATGTATAAGTAGATTAATGAGTTATCTGATTGCCATTCAACAAGCTAAGATATGTAAGAAAGAAATATATTTTTTTGCCCCTAAACACTAGGACACATTATTTTTATATTACTTCACACCTGTATCGCAGAAGGGGTAGGCAGAGGTGTAATATCACACCCACATTTCGCCTTATGCTGAGATTTTGGAAAAAGCTCAGAAACACTATTGCCCGACCCGGAAATAGAACCAGAGACCTCCGATTATTTCGATTAGCACACGCATACGCTATCCACTGGACTATATTACGAAAGCAGCACGTTATTGTATCTTATGAACAAAATAAAATAAGTTTAAGTAATAAGTAAATGACTACAAAAGTTTAAACAAGCACTCATTCTGATAAAAACTGGAATATCTCAATACCATAGCACATAAAACTAGTACAAGATAATGTACAGCTGTGCTACATTTTTAGATGTGAACATAAATAGACTTGATTACAGTGAAGGGTTTGTTTTAACTTTTTTATAGCCCTAACTATGGGTCATTTGAGCCTATTATGATGAAGCTGTTTGAATCATACAACCTTGGTAAGGGAGTGATGTAAATGTGTAGAAACTTATATTCTTTTAAGAGGTTGTTGTAATGCTATTTGAAGGTTTAGTCGGTATCCCACCGATGTGCAGGCTTTTCTTGATATAAGTAGCCTGTATCGTGCATTTGGTATTTGTAGGTTTATTATTGATTACCTTTTCTCTGGCTAGTCATTTTCATACTGATTCACGTAGACTTTGACTGCAACGATGGCATAATGATTTAAGCAATCACCTCGCTAGTTACCACTGGGCCATGTATTGCGCGTAAAGTTGCTACATGATAGATGACTTTGAATACTACACAAATATTTGTTTACTGTAAAACTGGGTGATCATTAAACGATTTTAAACTTTCGCGATTAGTATACATTATACAAGGTTATATATCGGATCTTACTCGCGATAAATCATATATTTAAGGCATAAATACCTCGGTTTTTGCCAACGTTTCGGCTGACTCGCTTCAGCCGTGGTCACGGCGGACTAAGTCCCGCCTGATGATCATTGGTTGAATGTTTGTAAAATCTCGTGTAATACAAAAATTATTCCTAGCCCAGAAGTAGAAAATTAAAATAAAAGATCTGATTGTAATTTTAAAAGCTCTTTATCCATGTTAACTCCTAATGTTTCGATCTACAGCTGGCCAATGTGGCCATACAAGTTGTGGCCTTGTAAAACAGTATAAGTAGGTATTTGTAGTACGTAATCAATATGTGTCTGGGCGTACCCTTTTACATTATTATGTATCATTAAGTAAATGTTTATTTAGTACCGTTACAAATATATGGTGCTCTATATTTATTAGCAATGTTAGTAAATAGGTAAAATAGTTTGTATGTTTATTTTCAACTAGCTTTTACACAGGTATCAGAGAACCAAATATATAAAAAAAGCTTCTGTCAATAGCAATGTCTAAACGTTATACCTATTACGTTCATTCGCCTAGGAACCCTGATATCCATTTGCCTACTAGTGTAACCAGATTTGACAGAGAATTAGCTTTTCTACTGAGCGACTGCCGCCTTGCCTCCAACCCCAAGAAAAAGCGGTGATCTAAGGCTGCGTTTCCACAGAAGCTGAGCTGCGCGCAGCTGAGCAGAGACTTATAAAAATTGACCAATCACATTGCTCAAAATACACATCTCATCTCCGCTCCGATTCAGTGGAAACAGTGTTAGCGGAGTAGAGAAGATTTACATTAAAATGTATGGTGCGCGGAGATAAGCGAGGCACAGCGGTTTCGAGCTCAGTGGAGCTGTGCCAGGTGAAGCGGGGCTGTGCGGTGTAGAGCAGGGCTGCGCGCGGTAGAGCGTGGTTGCGCGGGGTGGAGCAGGGCTGAGAGGGGTAACGCGACGTCAGGCGCGGGAGTTTGTTTGTAGTAGTAGTTGTTGAGACACCGTACTGACTGAAAACAAAATGTATTCACAGCCCCGTTCAGCTCATTTCCATTTCACAGTTCCGCTCCGGTAGAATCAGCTCTGGTCCACCTCGGTCGTCTCAGCTCCGCTCGGCTCCACTTCACCCAGCTACATAGCCCAGCCCTGCACCGCTTATCTTTTCGCAGCTTTAGTGGAAACACCTACCTATTTAAACGGCTGCGCTCCGCTGAACTCCGCGCAGCTCCGCTTCTGTGGAAACGCACCCTTAGTATATTCGAGGGTTACTGTGACTTCTCACAACGACTGCCAAAGATCTTCGAGGCAGCCGGGTACGATAACTCAACGTTCTCACTAAAGAGATACGCGATTATAAAAAATTTAATAACTTTGAAAAGTTGTTGATGCGCCTTGTGGGTGTGAACGGGATATCTCTGGATAGTAGTTTGTTGGTATATTTGGGCTATCCCTATAAAAAAAACTTTGACTTGCAACAAAAGGTTCGTTATAGTTAGAAATATGGCAATGTTTGCCGTGTGGTTGACGGCATAGAATACAAGTGTCATCACCCCCTATCTTCCCGTGGGTGTCGTAAGAGGCGACTAAGGGATAACACGATGCAAATACCATCTTTGCGTAGAGACGGAAAACTCGACATCAAACCCTATACGACTGCCTCGTTGGTCTCGCGGCATAAATGTGCGCGTGGGATCGGGAGGTCCCGGGTTCGATTCCTGGGTCGGGCAGTGTTATTGGGTTTTTTTGTCACGAAATTCTCAGTAGCAGCACGGAGTCTGGAAATGTGCCCGGTACGGCATTAGGCTCGCCCCTTATTACGTGGGACTAAAGTATATCTGGCGAAAAGTGGGTGTAGAAATACACTTCTGCCTACCCCTTCGGGGATAAACGGCGTGACGTTATGTATGTATGTGTGTATTGCAATGTGTTACCCGTTTGTAATCTGGTTTTACAAATTATAAATGTTTGTTATCATGTAATACGGCCAAAATTACGCGCCAAAGTTACAAATATTATTCTAAAACTTATTTTCTAACCTTAGTTTCATATTTACCAAGAGTTTAAACCGCTGTTATATCAGAAAATTATAGCCAAGAAGGTTTAATTGAGGAAATATAGTTGTTTTAACGTTGGTATACCGGTAGCGCCGCTAAAGTAAGTATATTATTACATTATGACACATAAAATAGCTGTAAAGTCTGGTACTTAGTACCTAGCTGTGTGTGACAGTGTATGTATGTGCATCGTGGGTGGTATAGGTAAATTCACGAAAGATGACCACTGCGCAGAAATCATTTTTTAGGTCCCCGTGGAGGTGCGGGGTGAGGCGCGGGTGGAGTGCCAATGGCGTGGCTCCGTACTTGACGCATTCCCTAAATGCGTCAAGAATGGAGCAACGCCATTGGTGCACGAATTATGCGCGACGGCCTCCATTTGTGGTCAACTTGCGTGAATTTACCTATACCAATGAGCAGTAGAAAGCTTCTAGTAGAACAAGAGTTGTATAGTTTCCTTTAATATACTTCCGTGCAAAGAAGCCGACCCAGTGATGGAGCCAGGATTTTGTTTAGAGGAGGATCCTTGGTTTGGTTTGAGAGGGGATCGCTGAAACCTGGTGAAAGGAGGTTTTATACAGAGAAACACAAAAAAGTCGTTAGTTTTTTAAATTAAAACTTGTTATGGAGTTTGAACCTTTTGGGACTAGGGTACACAAAATCCCTTGAAATCCACCACTGGGCCGATTCAAGCTTGACTGACTACGTCAGTTATCAGCCGCGCGCGTCTATCCTAGACCTTGGTAACGGCATACATTGTCTTACACTGACTATTGTGGCAGTAGCCACGCTCAATTGATGTTGAGACACAGATGTGCGCGGCAGCGATCGGCCGGGATACATGGAAATGTATTTTAGTTTAATACCAGTATTTTTTTAGGGTTCCGTTGTCCACAAGGAACCCTTATAGTTTCGTCATGTCCGTCCGTCTGTCCGTCCGCAGCCTAGCTCAAAGACGCCTGGTGCTAGAAAGCTGATATTTGACATGAATATAGACATACGATATTGCAACAAAACTGTAGAATAAAATTTAGAAAAATATATTTTTTAAGGGTATCTCCCCTACATATATAGTGGGGTTGAATTTTTTTTTGGTTGAGTACCCCATTGTGTGGGGTATCATTGGATAGGTTTTAAAAAAATATTATTAGTTTGCTCAAATAATTTTTCGATCAAGTGATTGGTTTGTCAAATATCAAGCTTTGAAGTGAAAGCCCCTCTGCCGGCTAAACTATTAATTTGGAAGAGGTGAAAAAAATCACAAATGTAGTACATATAACGAATTTAAAAGGAAAACTATCACGGCTAAGTAGACATCACTAGTTTACGAGTAATCGTCAGTTAACTTATAAATACCTGTTTCTGTGAGTTTACATTGGGAGCGCTGGCTTAATTTTAAAGATGCCCGTTTTTAGTCCCATGTGAAACAGAAGTTATTATCAATAATGGCCATTGTGGGCAACTACGGAACCCTACATTGCGCGTGGCCCGACACGCACTTGGCCGGTTTTTATTTACTTAATCTAATACTAGCGGTATTTCTCCCTCCACCACTCAAAGTTCTGCTTAAAGCCAGATGGAATCTAGCTTAGCATATACGGCAGGTTTGATCCAGGAAACCAGCAACTAGTATAATAGGGAAGTTTCCTGCAAGTGAAATAAATTATACAAGTATTTTTATCTAGTGAAACATGTCTAAATAATAGTAGTTTCATTCATCAATTAATGTTAAAACTTTATTTACCTAAAATTTTGTATCGTCAATTGATTGACAATAAGTATTCTACTTGACAGCAAAACACTATAACGTCACTACGTCATATTTCATACAAAACCCTTGGCTAAGGTCACTATTTCGACCGCAGGAAAAAGGTACTTGCGAAGATCAAAATGCTGTTATTAAAACAGATATCCCACAATACGTAGTTGCCATAGTCTCAAATTTTGGTTTTGGCATTCGGCTACCTATTTGCCAGCATACAGCTTTTCGCTTTTCACAGAACGACTGCTGCCTAATCTCCGCAACCCCAAGGGATAACGATATTCCATGGCTTAGACTAGTGTCAGTTTATTCAGTGGTACTGACCCTATAACAACTGTCAAAGATTATTGACTTCCGGGACCAACGGCTTAACGTGCTCTACTATTTCTCCGTCTGACCAACCTATCTCTAGAATTGCCAGCCCAAGGTATATGAATCAATTTCAAGATGAAGAAAATATGGTGAGAAAACACGAGGATTAGAATTTTTAATAGTTACTGTAGTGATGTGAGAATGACGAATGCAGCGCCACCTGTCTGAGAAAGATTGAAGTATAGTTTCAATGTGCCAAGTACTCGTGCCAAAGAGTATTTCTCGGAATAACATTAAAGCAATGTTATCAATCGAATTGGAGATAATATTTTAAGCGAATACTGGGTACTATTGGCCTGGGGTTTATGATTGGTGACCATGGATGCTAAGCCGGTCAGCTGATTTATATCCGGGACAACTAATAACAATTTCTAAGGATTTGTCAACCGATCCCAGTCCAAGCCGAGCTTGTAGTAGTGAAAACGATCATACTTTTATACTTTTAAATACATATATACCTACATCATATAGACAACTGCCTCGTTGGTCTCGCGGCATAAATATGCGCGTGGGATTGAGAGGTCTCGGGTTCGATTCCCGGGTCGGGCAAAGTGTCATTGGGTTTTTCCGTAAAGAAATTCTCAGTAGCAGCACGGAGTCTGGTAAGGTGCCCGGTACGGCAATAGGCTTAGGACCTAAAAATTCATGGCGAAATGTGAGTATACAATATTACACCTCTGTCTACCCCTTCGGGGATACAGGCGTGAGTCTATAATCAAAAAATAATAATAATATAAACAAATTATACCCAGACACAGAACATAGAGTTGTGCTCATCATACAAAGATTTGGTCGGCATCCAAACCAGGGCTTTCGATTCGTGTGAAGAATCCTTTCGAGTTTCTGTACTTCTCAGTGGTAACCACGTCCTGAACTGGTTTTCTGATTCCAATTATACATTTTGTATGAATTTTGAAAGATCGAGACGCAATCTTGACAGCACGGTTGGCGTTAGTGGTTTAAGTGGTCGCCTCGCCGCTTGACCAGTGTCAAGCGGCGCAGTCGCCGAGTGTTGTGGGTTCGATTCCGCACGAGACAACACTTTGTATGATCCATAAATTGTTGTTTCGAGTCTGGATGTCCATTGTGTCTGTTGTTTGTATGTTTGTAAAGTCCCCCGCGATACAGGATTTATTCCTAGTGCGGGGGTTGTCTGTTTTTAAATAAAAAAGTAAATAAAAAAACTGATATTGGCATTAAATGGCATAATTTGATTTGAGACTGAGAGCCTCAAATTATAATAAAGTTGTTTTGTTCAACGTATTAATACATTTAAAAACTTACTTTTAACTTTATCCTAAAGCAGAATAAAATTTTGGACAACATTATTTTCTTTTTGCAACGGTTTAGGTTTTTTTTTTACAACGGTTTAGGTATCGTTTTGATATTCGGTTTCCGTTTCGACTTTGGTGCGAAACACCATAAATAGAATGAGCCGTTTACGAGAACAATCGTCGAATATATACTTACGTATTCTGAGATTATACTCATCAATATACGATTTCCGTTGCATTGTAGGTAAAATACGTTGAGAACGAAGCGAGTATAATTTGACTCGAGTTGACCTGTGGGTTTATCAGTTAGAGACTTGGAGGTTGCAGGTTCGATTCTTACAGGACAAAACATTGTGTAGTGGGCACGATGATTTGTCCAGCGTCTGGGCATAGTACAAAAAGAATAGTAGGATAGCTTCATACAAATCGGCCGCCGCCGGTTTGAATGTACGCGTGAGTTGCCGGCGCCGTGTACGCATGCACTTTTTACGCACACAATCTCATAGACGAGCGCGGCCCGCCGCGGCCTCAGTACCTGATGCGCCGCGCGTCTGGAGGACGCAAGAGTAGGCAATTAACTCTCCGATCGGCCTTAGCTTACCTACTATCCTTTTTTTACTATGGTGCTGGGTGTACCACCATACAGCCTTTCGCAGTCCATTGCTAGAATAAACCTTCCCTAATTTGCGTGATAATATTCGTGAGTCATTAGGCGGATTTGGCCTACTAAACTGCTGACCAGACGGGTTGGTATATGGTTTCATGTGGAGTTTTTCGTCTCTTCAAAAATATATTATGAATATCTTATCTTTGTGAAGTAGTTGTATTAGTTGTATAATCTAAATGATATATTTTTTGCTTTGCGAATTTTTCCTTAGTCGCCTCTGACGACAGCCACGCAATGTAATAGGTTAGTACTAGTATGTACTCGTAGGTGAAATTTGGCATCATGGACAGCATAGAGGTGCACTAAGAATGAATTAGAAATTCACACGGGACCAGGAAAAACAGTTAAATTATTATAAAATGGGCGTAGCTGCGGTTATCCTCTAGTACGAGATATATAAGTACGTTCATCCGTTACCAATAAGTATTATACAGGCTCTGCTTAGTTGGAGATCAGTCGAACTTGTGTGGGTTGTGCCAAGACATTATTATTAGAAATTATAATTTACTCTATTGGATTTAAATTATTATTGCTATAACTTACATGTCTACTCACACTTCATATATTTAATATAAAATATGCCCACATATATTATGTTTTATGATAAATTATTACGGTGAGTTTTGGTAATATTAGAGTTAAATAGATACAGATATCGTATTTCAAAGAATCATAGCTATCAATTATATAAATATTTATGTGTTTGATAATTTGTTAGCGAATTTATTTGCAGCGGAAATTTCTTTTGTGGACACAACAAGAGAAAGAGTTTGGTATTAGATACTTGGGCTTCATAATTATGTAGTATGTATAATTATTAGATTTTCTAGGTAACTGTTAATTATTTTCCTTAGTAAATTATTTTCTAAACTTATTTCATCTCATCATCAGCTTTTAACAGTCCACTGCTGGACTAGGCCTCTCCTTTGAAAGGAGGAATTAGCCTACTATACCTATATACCACGCTGGCCAAACGGATTGTTATAGGGTTTGTATCAAGTTTTCCTTCTCTTGCAGTGTTGTTCTCTGCATAATATGCTCCCTCTGTCGGCTCTTACGACACCCATGGGATGATATGGGGTGGTGAAAATATCTTTTTTTAATCCGTCACACAGAGTGAGAGGACAGAACTTATTTAGATGATTATTTTATTATTGCATTGACTTCATCAGAAAACATGCATCTTCATAATATCATATTACTATGTATGGGTACTTCTACAAAAGTTGGGCGACTTTTACCTTCATTTTGTTTACACGCTTTTTTATGAAAAATAAACTTTCTTTTTATATGGGGAGGTGGGTAATATTATACTAAAACTATTCTAAATGGGGCCAGTAAATTTCTTAATCCGCTTTCGAAATATCGGGATTTTTGTGAAATTGAGCGCCACGGGACTGACGAGACTAACACGGTACTGATTAAAAGACACAATTCTTAGGAAGTTTTAGAGAATATTTATCGTAAATATCAAGATATTGGCGATAAATCTTATCACTTATATCTAAGGTTCAAATGACATTTATCGCAATACTGAGTATTTAGTTTACTTTAATAAAATTCGAGGTTGCTCGAGGTGATAGTTAGTAACTATCTTAAAAAAATAGTCTCGCTGAAATCTTATTAGTAATGAGCTATTTTCCTATCAATCGACAACATATTAAGTATTAGCTATGACATATTTAACGAACACCTTTTTGTCATAAAATAAAATTCGCATAAAATAGAAATATTAGTCATACTAAATAAACATTTTAATGTTCACAAAAAATAAAATCTAAAGAAACTGCCTCGGTTTGCAGATACTTAATCAGCAAACCGAGGCAGTTTCTTTAATATTAAACAACATAATAATTTCATTATTTATTAAGAAACACATTAGCAAAATAGAAAACTTAGCATTCAATAATCACTTTTCAAAAACATTAACAGTTTGAATAAATTCGTAAAATACCCTGTTTACTTTCATTAAAAGGCTTGGAACAGAAAGCTTTTTTAGTATCTGCTCTACGTCTAGTCTACTTTTCGTCCAGTTTAAACAGAGTACATTCCGTATTGCAGAATTGGAGGAATGTGACTCAGCTCTTCCTCGTACACTAATGAACAGATTCCTGCATTACGGTTTTACGTTTTTGGTGCAGCGTAATACATAATCTCCACGATAGTAAGAAATACTCTGAACCTTCAGGACGTCGTTACCACCAGCAACTCACTTATTTCTTTGTTTCGCAAAAAGGTGGAAAGAGGCACATTATCTTCCTCTTCCGAATCCGTAAATATCGTAGAAATACTAGAAATATTTATAGCCTTGTCAATAATCTCGGATTTGTCCGAAGATATTGACAAGGCTTGATAGTTCCCAGCTGGAAGTGCTCACAACCTTGCCAATGGCAAAAAACTGTGCGACTTCAATACTAACTTATTTTGTGAAATCCCAGAGCCTGAAACCTGATGCACTGCTAGCGTCCCTTTAAATGCGACCTATTTGTGAGAGACTCAATCAAAGCATCGATACTGTAGAGACTTTCATCAATAACATTTACTTGAATGGATAAACTATTTTGGCGTACTTGTATCAAGATCTTCAGCATCATTAGTGGTGGATGGTGTTATATTTGGACGAAATTATCCGTTTTCCAATTTAACTATTGTTCGCCTCTATAATCTATAGAATATTTTTTCCATTTTCTTCTGGTTGTGCGTTTTTCCCTCAGTGTCATCTCTTTTATTACTTTTTCGTTGTCGTTTTTATTTTCAAATAAAACTCTCGTTTTCTTTTTACTCGGCTGATTTCACAGGGTCATTTCTTATTCTAGTCAACTGGGCCATTTCACCCTTCCTCCTCTGTTTCAACACCTCTTCTCTGTTAAATTTTTGATTTTGATTTGCAGGGCCCATGTTGTTTTTATCAGAAATGATAAAAGTATTGTTTACCTACCAGTATCTATTAAAATTTAAAGGCCCTAACATAAAGTCATCAGTACCGTGGTAATACGTCAATCCCTTGTCGAAGTATCGGACATAGGACTGACGACACGGTATTGATGGATTAGACACAAATTCTAAGTTATAATGCCGAGCAATGTTTTTACTGGTCAATTTTGTGAGTAGGATGCATCATTTAAAAAAACACACTAAGGTATAATGAAATTGTAGGAAAATATTTTAAAATAAGGAAATAATTGGTCACCACGGTACTGATATATTGACTGGCACCACACGCTCGCTGACCACTGCCGGCTCGCTGACACTGTACATATGATGCCGGCTTGACCAATGAAGCTTCTGTAGATAACTTCACTACATAGACAATAGATCGATCCAGAACTTGATGTTGGAACTTAGATAATTTGCGGGACTTTGTTAATTTTAATATTGCACACGGAACTGATGAGTAAAAACAAACACAAAGTTTAGACAATTTTTTATAAACAATTAATAATTGAGTTTATCTCGAAATACGGAAAATACATTACACAATGTTTCCTAGTTTGCATTGTAGAAGTAAAATTTATAATAAATGATATAAATCTCGAGAAAAATACGGTCTACTGGGTAATTTGGGAGTTGTGACACGCCACAGTACTGACGATTTGAACATTTATTACATTTTTTCAATAAGTTAATATTAAAATAAAAATTCAAAATTGAGTGGACTGCTAAAAGTGACTTGGATTAATTGAAATATTAAAAAATCTTTTATATAATTAATAAAATATGTATTTTATCGACTGATGACATCAAGTCGCCCAACTTTTGTAGAATCGCCCGTATGAAGTTGTGAACCTACTGTTAAAATTGAAATAAAAATGTGAAACTGTCGAAACGATTGAATAGCGTGTTATATGTACATAACTGAATTGTATGATACTTTATGGCTCTTCTCGGACTGAAAGAAGAGGCCCACAAGGTGTTACTTTGACTACCTCCGTGGTCCAATGGATAGCGTATGCGACGGCTGATCGGTGGTCCCGGGTTCGATTACCGCAAAAGTGTTACTGAGTATTTCCAAATTCTCAGTAGCAGCACGGAATCTGGTGATGCGCTCGGTAACGGCAATAGACTCGCCCCCTATTACCTACGTGGGGCCTAAAAATTCATGGCGAACTGTGGGTGTAATATATTGTTACACATCCGCCTACCCCTTCAGGGATACAGGCGTGAGCCTATAAAAAATTTACTTTGACTAATTTAAAGTCTCTTATATTGTAGTTATAACTAAAATTTATATCCTGAACTTAATTGATTAATACATATCAGAATTAATTTTGATTATTTTCACAAGACCCTTATGACTTCAATTATATAAATATCCATGTAGAAAAACACACCAAAGGGATAATTCGAAAGAATACCAACATATTTTACATTATTATTAAGTATTTGAACAACACCTACGTAACTTTGTACAGACAGAGTGACGTCACACTGTTAGGTATCCATTGATTGTTTAGCCCCGGGTACATCGTAAACAACCCACCTTAATAACTAATACTAAATTTATATCCTAAACCGACTGCCGATACGATAAAATATAAAGAATATTATATTGCAATATGCTAATGCTAAGTGTAGGCGAAGAAAGATTGTTGGAATGATATATAGCGACAAATGTTTTGTCAAATGTTCATTTGTATGGCATTTAATGATTCGTTGCATGTCAAATGTTTGACCAAATATTGGATTGGTGACACTAGGTGATTGATTGTATTATTCTAATACAATCGTATTATTCTAACGGTGTCATGGATATTAGACAATCTTTCGATTGACAGCTAGTGTTCCTTCTCACTACTGTATTACCGGTGTCCGGCAGCAGTAAAGTAACGGCCATTTTCAATATTCGAACTATAGATAGATCTGTAGATTTTAGATTCGTGTTTGACATATTTTGTATAGAGCTTATGTCAAAAACGAGACTAAAATCTATCAATAGTTCGAATATTGAATTTCGTAGTTAGTCACTAGTAGCAGTGGTAAAATATTTGACACTCACGGGGTGCCTGCGATAATTAATAATATATGTCTTGTAGAAATGAAGTCTTGATAGTCTTCTGATTAAACATTGCCTAAATGATAACTTTATACGACTTATAAATTAAATAAAATCATTGGCGGAGAACATCACACTAAGAAGCCCAACAAATTTAAAAGAACGGTTAGCGAAGAGTATTTTCAGGTGTAGCCGCGATACACTACTAGAATAGAAATAAACAAAAGGAAGTATTATAGTGATAATAAGCTATTAAATATTCATACATAAATATTAAGAATTATTTACTCTATGATTTAATGCACAATCGGCGCCATATAATCATAGACACGATCCATAAACAATGACTCATTAAAACTTAAGTAGTTGTCATTGACCCGTAAATTGTTAACAAAACAAATGTCGATGAAGCCATTAATTAAACACTCATTTATAAAATAAATATAACTAACGCTTTGGCAAACAAGACTTATATGTAGGACATTTTTTTATAATAATTATGTAGTGTTTGTGAAAATTTATTGATATTTGGGATTTAAATATGACTTTTTATTTCAGATGAACTCTCTAGCAGAGCTTAAAAGTGTTAGAGATCAGATTCAAATAGACGACTAATCGGTAAAATAATACAGTAACCATTCCGTTCCAGGCGAAATAATTTTATGAGGATTCCAATTTTTTTTATAGTCTTACGCCTGTATCCCCGAAGGGTTAGGCAGAGGTGCAATATTACACCCACGTTTCGCCATGAATTCCTAGGTCCCACGTAATAGGGGGCGAGCCCATTGCCGTACCGGGTACATGACCAGAGTCCGTGCTGTTACTGAGAATTTCCTTACGGAAAAACCCAATAACACTTTGCCCGACCCGGGAATCGAACCTGAGACCTCCCAATCCCACCCGCACATTTATGCGGCGTGACCAACGAGGCAGTCAGTGAGGATTCATCATTCTTGCATAGTCACAAGATACGCTGCCAAGCCACTGCAAAGCCTCTTCCAAATAACTTCTCATCTTAAAAATTATTAAAATAAGTTTTGCCTAGCAGACCTGTTGCTATGATATTTCTTCTTAAACTTTCTAAACGTCCTTAGTCAAGTCATTGTTAGTAAAATTACTTCTGATACTAGCTTTAATTTTTGTTCAAAAAGGTTACATCTCTTATTTTTTAATTTGAATCCTATTCGCAAGGGATATTAAAATATGGTCTAATTCTCTTCATAGAGAGAAGAAGTATATGCCTAGCAGTCTTTATAAACAATCCTGATAATTCCTATTTATTCTTAATATAATACAGTGATCTAGTTATGTATGTCCTACTGTAATGTTAAATCCTTAGTTACTAGTGCTAATAGACTTCGTTTAAACTGCAATAAATCATAAAGTTGCATGCGTAATCCGGGAGGGATTAGCGCGCGGCGGGCGATTATATAGATTATATCTGCTCTTGTCAATACAGCTGATAATTAGATCTGCTCATTGTATATAGAAGCAACGATAGCCTAGTGGAGCGACTGACAGACTGCTACGCAGAGGGACTAGAGTTTGAGTCCATTACGCGTGCGCAAATTATTTTTCAGAAGGATTAGGCCATAGTTCACACACTGTGCAAGTACTGGTTGGCAGATTAATATGCCTCACATGAGATCATTGTGGAGAACTCTCAGATGTACAGGCTGATCATCATCATGCATCATGTTTTCCTTCACCACTTAGCAAGCGATAAATTACTTCGACAAATCAATGGTGCGCGCCATGGTTTTTAACTCGAGATCCCCGGGTTTGACTCTAACAGATTAGCAGACTATTAGTATCTCCACTAAGCTCTCCTTGCTTTCCCTGAGAACGGGTTCCGTTGAACCTGGCGCCATGGGAGGAAGACTGGACAGCTCCTGTACCCAGTCTTCCTCCCATAGGGCGTCTTTAGCTGGCAGTCGAGATGGTTTTTAGTGGTTACACCATATACTCCGTCTCTCATTTCCCCAAGAGCCGGAGATCCGAAGGGATTTTCGTAAAAAGGCTCTCCTTGCTTTGTTTCCTTGTCTGAAACATAGTCCAAAAATATAACTACACTTGTTACATTAAATCTATGATATGGAAACAATTTGTAGGCGCTAAAGGCCCCTTAACAAGCGTGGTTTATCACCGTCTATTACTATGCTAATTACAACAGAAGCCGTTGTTGGATCAAGCCCAATATTCGCAACTGCCTGCGATTAGCTCGAAATAGACCTGACTTAGGAGCTAAATTGCCCGAGATCCACGATTAATAGCACGGAACAGGGAATTAAAAGGATCTGGCGGATTATTTTCGAGTAAATTAATTAACACCACAGGGTGCAAGGTTTAAGGTATTAATTTAGCCTGTCTTTCTTTTTTACGGTGGTCGTCCATTTTTGAATAAAATAGTGTGTAATTCTCATTGACTGATTGCGATATGGATATCTTATACTACCTGAGCCCACGGTAGACCCGCGTTATTTAGTGCATCTGCTCCGAACCAGTGGATAATAGCGTGATAATATATAGCTTAAAGCCTTCTTAGATAAAAGTGCTATCCAAGACAAAAATAATGATTAAAATTGGCAGAGAAGTTTCTGAGATTAGCGCGTTTTACCAAACAAACTTACAACCGATTAGCATCCTAATAATATGTATCAAAATAAGCCCTGAAAAAAAAATGATGATTACTTATTATGTTATGAGTAGTGAACTACTTATTAGAAGGACTAACACACAACATATTTATACAACAGTATTCAATGAGCAAAAATAACCAGCTGTATTGACATCGTAGGTATAAGTTACCGCCGCGCGCTAATACGAGCGGCTTATATGATTTATAGCGCTCCGACTGAAGCCTATTAACACCGTTAACTAGGCATTAACATTGTACCACGACTTAACTAGTGCACCGTTTAGTTTCTTGTAATTTACTTCCAATGTAAATGTAGGAAGCTAGATTTGGCCTGCGTGTTTACCCGTGGAGGTGGTTCTCGAGGCAAAATGTAGCTTATGTGCTATTGATGTATGTGCTATCACTCTGATGATATATCAAAATAAGTTTAGTAATTTTTGCGTAAAAAAGTAACGAATAACTATCCATTCATCCTTACAAACTTTCGTATGTAGTTAGTAGAAAGTAAAGCCATATTAGTCAGATATCTACCACCGCTATCAAAGGTAAACATTCAGTTCAAGACGTGTGTGTATGGCGTTGTGATTCAAATGGTTGCTTCACCGTGTATAACTGCACCGAATTTTGTAGATTCGATGTCCACACGAGACATCTTGTGTGATCAACAAACTATTGTTTCAAGTCTGGGCGTACCTTTATATCCGTTAATTAAATGATTATAAAGTCCCCGCAACACAGGATTCATACTTAGTGTGGGAACCGTCATTAAAAATATTGCCGGCGCTTACCGTAAAACTGTAAATGTTGTCGGTTTATACGGTTATATCCATATATCTTTAGCTACCTAACTAAAGTGGCGGGTGCCGGTTTAGCTATCAGTCAGTTACCGCGTCAGGTGGCTCCGGAAGTGGAGTTCAACACCCTCGCGTAGGGTATGTTACGTATTGTAAGTTGTAACACAGTTTAACAAACTACGTAGAATAAATTATAGCGTAAAACTGTTTATACTATAATGCTTATAAATTAATATTAAAAATACCTACACTATAGAATGAAGAGACTCACTTGGTTTGTAAGCCATTTTCATAAACTTATAATTAACAAATCAATATAATATGAATTTGAATTAAAATATAAGACCCGAAAAGCAAATGTATAATGTAAATAGTTTAATCAATATGTTTGTTTCTATTTAAAATACTATATAACAGTTTATCTAAGTGAATAACAGATAAACTAGGAACGACTAGACAATATTTTGTTTCTTGAAGGAATCGATCTTAGGTTACAGGCGGTTCTGCGGTGATATGTCAGCCAGGAGAAGTACTGTATGTTTATTATGATAATTCAATTCAATAAGATTTATTTAATTTCTGATGACAAACAATCCATATAGCAAATTCGTGTTAGTAAAACAAAAATAATAAAAATAATAAATGTATAAACTAATGTTAGTAAACTTAATTTACGTTAGCAGCCGAACCCCACGCTACCCACGTAATATATAGGGTATATTCGTCGATGCATGAAGTTCGACCCAATGACGTAACATTGAATTGTCCCATCTGTTACACAACGTGTTCAGGATGCTATGGGAGCTGGCGCGAGTTCTGCGCAGGATCGAGGCACTCCGCTTGCGTATGATGGCATGGAAACCATCAATCCTCGCTTCAGAAAACGTTGCTGAAGCAGTACTAAAACGCGGTATCCCCATAAGCATGATACATGGATTTGTCTTTGTGATGACAAATTAAGAATACAATGTGTCCCGATTCCCCTATTTCATTCTGTAGGGTGTCGTAAAATTTGACGAAGGAAAATAAAAAACTCGAGATCAAAACCTATACCAACCCGTTGGCCTAATCCTGCTATTGTACTCACAGTGCTTTTTTAGGGAATTTGCAGAAGTCTATGTCTGGATAGACTGCCTCCGTGGTCCAGTGGATAGCGTATGCGACTGCTGATCGGAGGTCCCGGGTTCGATTCCCGGGTCGGGCAAAGTGTTACTTATTGGGTTTTTCCGCTAGGAAATTCTTAGTAGCAGCACGGAGTCTGGCGATGTGCCCGGTAACGGCAATTGGCTCGCCCCCTATTACGTTGGACCTAAAAATTTGTGACGAAATGTGGGTGTAATATTACACCTCTGCCTACCCCTTCGGGGATACAGGCGTTAGTCTATAAATAAAAAAAATATATGTCCAGAAAGTCTTTATGATGATTATGAAATATAATTACCAAATACATTAAAGACGAGTATACAAATAGGTAGTGTTAATCAATATATAATGGCTCACTGTTATTGCTTGTGTATATCATATGTATGTTTATGTAACGTAGCATTCACAGTCACTATTGATCTTATGTAATTAAAGTTAGATTATTTACTGTGCCGAAGTGTGTGCGGTATGTGATTGAAATAATTGCAAAAAGTACCTATAGAAACGGTTGTTTTTTGAACTGCATTTGAAATGAATATTAGTGATAGAGCTCAGGTATTTTGGAGCCGTCTTTTATTGATAAAGTTTGACCTTTAAATCTACGAATATTTGTTAACACCTAAAAAGACAAGAGAAAGAGGCAAAGAGATATATTTTGTTCTTATTTATTCAATTTCTTTTTAATACACTACTAATATACGACTGCCTCGTTGGTCTCACGGCATAAATGTGCGCGTGGGATTGGGAGGTCTCGGGTTCGATTCCCGGGTCGGCCAAAGTGTTATTGGGTTTTTCCGTAAGGAAATTCTCAGTGGCAGCACGGAGTCTGGTAATGTGCCCGGTACGGCAATAGGCTCGCCCCTTATTACGTGGGACTTAAAAAACATGGCGGAATATGGGTGTAATATTACACCTCTGCCTACCCCTTCGGGGATACAGGCGTGAGTCTACAAAGATATATATATATATATATATATATTTATATATATATATATATATATATATATATATAGTCTTTGAATGAAAAGCGTCGTCTTCTCAATATTATTTCGGCTGCTAAATTAGTAATGAAGTTATCTTCATTACTATTTAGCGCTTTTTTGGCGCCTCGGAGCCTAGAGTATTATGAACGAGACTCCAAGGTCATTTGATATCCTTAATCATAAAGTATGAACACCGTTCTAATGACAAATCAATCTTTAGGATGTTTGAAGGCATTCCAGATAGGATAAGCTTCATAATATTGATTGTTTGGCAAATAAAATTCTCATTGTATGCGAACCTAATGCCACAGTGCAGAAGTTACATAATAATATAAACATCTTTACTCCACCAAGTAAAAATATTAAACAATTCTAATATCTTCATTATACACATACACACAAAATTACACTGAAGGATAGCCTATGTTAAATAATGATTGTACAATATTCATAGCATTTTTTAAAATCTATAGCATCGCTCTACCAATAGACGCACACCTTTACATAGATAACTCAAACTTGTGTTTTACCAACCACGGAATTCCCAAATTGTACAACAAATTTTAAGTCTTGTTACTAACCGTGTAATGAGACAAACCAGTATTTAAAATGTTTGTCCAGTGCTGGACAATATGACCACAAATAGGTCTACTTCAAAGAATCTCATAAACTTTAATACACACACTCAAGTAAAGCAGAATTTTGAGGTTTATTTGCTTTTATATTTAAAAAGATACAATTTCAAGGTTGTAAACCTACATAATTATGTGGACTAAAGAAATTGGCGAAATAAAAATTACTTACATGTAAAAGACATCAACGCGTGTCAATTTTACTGCAGTTGCTTAATTATTTGAAGTCATAAAAATGTTTATTATGTCGAAAAAATATTGAAAGGACTTAATAATTAACGAGTATAATTTTAAAACAGCCCTCCGTGGTGCAGTGGATAGCGTATGCGACTGCTGATCGGAGGTCCCGGGTTCGATTCCCGAGTCGGGCATAAAGCGTTACTGCGTTTTTCAGAATACTCAGTAGCTGCCCGGAGTCTGGTGATGTGCCCGGTAACGGCAATAGGCTCGCCCCCTTTTACGTGGGACCTAAAAATTCATGGCGAAATGTGGGTGTAATTTACACCTCCCGGGATCCTCCACTACCCCTTCGGGGATACAGGCGTGAGACTGTAATAAAAATAAATTAAAATATTTGTGACAAACGAAGAAGAAGAAAATTGGGAACGAAACAAGTTGGTAATTCTAGGATACTAAAATATAATAAGGTAAGATTATATAAGATTATATATATATAATATATATATATATATATATATATATATATATATATATATATATAATGCGTAATTCTTTCAAATCTGTTTAGACTAGCGTCTAGTCTTCGAAGCAACTAGGATGACGATAGAGCGTTGATGACACTACGTATTGAATTACACTTCTTATTTAGTTACTTATTATTTTAACACTTATTTATTGACAGTAAATCATTTCGTTTCATTTATTTATTTGCCAATCAAGACATGTACTTTAATTACTTACCTTATTAGGCTAAGTTCGTAAGATTTGAACAATAAATACTTATCAGAATCTAGCAAATTTACAATTTTACATAATCTTACCTTATTATATTTTAGTATCCTAGAATTACCAACTTGTTTCGTTCCCAATTTTCTTCTTCTTCGTTTGTCACAAATATTTTAATTTATTTTTATTACAGTCTCACGCCTGTATCCCCGAAGGGGTAGTGGAGGATCCAGGGAGGTGTAAATTACACCCACATTTCGCCATGAATTTTTAGGTCCCACGTAAAAGGGGGCGAGCCTATTGCCGTTACCGGGCACATCACCAGACTCCGGGCAGCTACTGAGTATTCTGAAAAACGCAGTAACGCTTTATGCCCGACTCGGGAATCGAACCCGGGACCTCCGATCAGCAGTCGCATACGCTATCCACTGCACCACGGAGGGCTGTTTTAAAATTATACTCGTTAATTATTAAGTCCTTTCAATATTTTTTCGACATAATAAACATTTTTATGACTTCAAATAATTAAGCAACTGCAGTAAAATTGACACGCGTTGATGTCTTTTACATGTAAGTAATTTTTATTTCGCCAATTTCTTTAGTCCACATAATTATGTAGGTTTACAACCTTGAAATTGTATCTTTTTAAATATAAAAGCAAATAAACCTCAAAATTCTGCTTTACTTGAGTGTGTGTATTAAAGTTTATGAGATTCTTTGAAGTAGACCTATTTGTGGTCATATTGTCCAGCACTGGACAAACATTTTAAATACTGGTTTGTCTCATTACACGGTTAGTAACAAGACTTAAAATTTGTTGTACAATTTGGGAATTCCGTGGTTGGTAAAACACAAGTTTGAGTTATCTATGTAAAGGTGTGCGTCTATTGGTAGAGCGATGCTATAGATTTTAAAAAATGCTATGAATATTGTACAATCATTATTTAACATAGGCTATCCTTCAGTGTAATTTTGTGTGTATGTGTATAATGAAGATATTAGAATTGTTTAATATTTTTACTTGGTGGAGTAAAGATGTTTATATTATTATGTAACTTCTGCACTGTGGCATTAGGTTCGCATACAATGAGAATTTTATTTGCCAAACAATCAATATTATGAAGCTTATCCTATCTGGAATGCCTTCAAACATCCTAAAGATTGATTTGTCATTAGAACGGTGTTCATACTTTATGATTAAGGATATCAAATGACCTTGGAGTCTCGTTCATAATACTCTAGGCTCCGAGGCGCCAAAAAAGCGCTAAATAGTAATGAAGATAACTTCATTACTAATTTAGCAGCCGAAATAATATTGAGAAGACGACGCTTTTCATTCAAAGACATTTTGAAGAACCAATTTTTTATATACACACGACGTCTTTCAGTGGCAATTGATGTAACAGAAATCCAAACTATCAAATATATTTGTCGTTATCGTGCTAGCTTTCAGTATATAGCAAGGTTTATCGGTCAGCGTAACTCGTGAGTACGAAGTGGCTGACGAGCAGAGCAGGTAGTGAGGGGGGTAAGCTGAAGAGGGGAGGGGATATGTGACGGCGTTGCGCGCGTGCGCAGAATGTAAATGCGGCCGTGCGCTATGACTTGATATGAGTGTTCGTGATTTTGTTGTAGCCTTTTGTATACCTCGTGTTTATGTATGTATTGTTCGGAGGCAAGCTCTTTTGTTTTTAATTGATTTTGTCGTGTGCAGTAATAATGGTGGCTCTGTAAATTAATGTACGTGTGTTGCTAGCTATATTGGTTTATCTATTTCACGCTGACTACTGTGAAAGAGGAACCAATAAAAAATAAGCACATGAGGTTTCATGTCATCATTTGTCAGTATCTCTCTTGTTTTATTATTTTAGGGACATCTTTTGGCTGCTGCACACAGGTCCGGGTGTCGGTGCCGCCGGCATCTGCCGCAGAAAGCCGCCGAGCATCATTCCAGTTCTTTAGAACGACCACACACAAGTAGCAAGTTGCAACCCGCGCTCCCACCGGCATACCCTGGCGGCCATGCCGGTAGCTTCTTCGTGCGACACAACCGGCGGCTTTGTATGCCACCGGGTGCATACGGCTTGGCCGGCGGCAGTGCCGGCGGAAATGCCGGCGGCACTGTGTGTAGGAGCCTTTTCTCACTTGCCTGCATTTATAAAACTGTAACCTATGTCATTTCATATATTATTTTATTGGTTAGTTGCAGTATTTGAACGTAAAATATTTCCAAAAACAGTGATGAAACGATCAGTGAAGACACGGGACTGGACGTAAAAATATATTCCAGAATGTATTAAGCTAATAATATACTTCACAGTCTTTAGAACACAACACAAAAGCCAACGTCATAGCTTTACTTAGAAATAGAATTTGAGATTTCTTGTTCAGAAAGCGTAAAGTGCAAATATCTTAACCCAAAATAACAAAAATGTGTTAAGGAAATATGTTTAACTAAAGAAATGATACACTGAACGAAATTGTCTTTACATAATAAAATTAATTAGCGATACTAAAATATATCCAGGGCTCTACCACTGGTATTCTAATGGTCAATATCCTTAAAAAAGGTTCCTCGCCGTTCGGAAGGCGTCGTTTTCCGTCACATGGTAATTATATAATTGCGTATGCGCACTGTGTGACGAGACTGGTATGGTGCCAGGATAAAAAAATAATCAATTCGTTAATTGTGTTTAGATTTTCAAGTAGTCTTACTTTTGTTTTGTGACATAACATCACGTAGAGGTTATTCGCGTGGTCTGGTAAAGAGAATAGGAAGAGAAAGAGAGAGACTCAAATATACACACATTCACACACAGAGATAGATGAGATAGAGAAGTTTTACCAGGAGAAGAGCCTTTTCAATTTCTCTATTTTTTGTCATAGAGATCAATCAAAGGAATTCTTGGTATAATCAAGACTACCACACTATAGAATCCATATACAAGAATCTCCATCCAAATCCAAGGTTTCTTTTTATAGACTCACGCCTGTATCCCCGAAGGGGTAGGCAGAGGTGTAATATTACACCCGCGTTTCGCCATGTATTTTTAGGTCCCACGTAATAGGGGGCGAGCCTATTGCCGTACCGGGCACATTACCAGACTCCGTGCTGCTACTGAGAATTTCCTAACGGAAAAACCGAATAACAACCCGGGAATCGAACCCGAGACCTCCCAGTCCCACGCGCACATTTATGCCGCGAGACCAATCCAAGAATGGATACTAATTAAGCCTTCACCACATACTACTCTGTGCTTTTAAAAATCAGTTTTTGATATTATTCACGTGCACGATTTTGATGGTGTTATCATGACCTAACATCCCTATAAATATTATAAATGCGGAATTCTTCGTTTGCTCTGCACGTCTAAACCACTGCAGAAATTTTGATGAAATTTTGCACAGAGATCATTGAAGACTTCAGGTTAAACATAGGATTAATTTACAAGAAACTCATCATCCTCTTAGCGTTATCCCAGTTTCAATCTGGGGTCCGCTTACTAGTCTAACCGGATTTGGCTGAATATTAGCTTTTCCACAGAGCGACTGCCTGTCTGACCTGCCCAGCCCGAAGGGATAGCGATATTCCATAGTTTAGACTAGTGCCAGTTTATTTAGAAGGTACTGACGCCCTGTAATGACTGTCAAAGATCTTCATGAAAACCGGGACTGACGGCTTAACGTGCTCTCCGAGGCACGGGACAAGCGATAATTAATAATTCAATACGCACATAACTCCGAAAAGTCATTGGTGCGCGTCGTGGATTCGAACCCGATACCCTCTGCATGGCGTTCTGTTGGTATCTCCACTCGGCTATCACTGCCTTTAATTTACAAAAAACTATTAAGTATTGCGTATTTTTCGCTAATATCCATATCTACTAACATGCTAGTCGCTCCACCAGCCCAGCAACATATAAAAAGCACGACGCGTGTCCGTTAGTCGATACAATCGACACACGAACACGATAATTGTTCAACAAACACACCACGAGTATTGAATTTACTAGTTTGGACATTTGACATGCGCTGGAGTGTACGGGTAAATAAAATGGTGAGCATGTTGGATGGATGAAAGATTTGAAGTAAAATTGGGCAAGTGCGAGTCCGACTCGTGCACGACGGGTTCCGTACCATCATCTATAAAAGAAAATCACGTTTGTTGTATGTATATACTTAAATACTTTATAAGTTTCTAACTGTTTATTAAGATCGCGTAACAAATTGCTTAGAAACTACGTTTATTGTATGGGAGCCCCCCTTTATTATTAACTTTTTTTTATTTATTTTGAAAGGTAATATACAATTACATATTCTGTGAAAATTTAAAGCGTCTACCATTTACAGTTAGTAATTTTGAGCAAAAATACGAAATCTTTGTATATTTTTTTAATTTTTAGTATTTGTTATAGCGGCAACCGAAATACATAATTTGTGAAAATTTCAGCTTTCTAGCTATCACGGTTTATGAGATACAGCCTGGTGACAGACAGACAGTCGGACAGACAGACGGACAGACAGATAGACACACAGACAGACAGCGGAGGCTTAGTAATAGGGTCCCGTTTTTTACCTTTTAGGTACGGAACCCTAAAAAGAAACACAAATTGGGTTCTTATTTCGTAAGATTTTTTTTTATGATATTTTATTTTCTTTTTTAAAACTTTTGTTTTACATATTTACAGCATCTGGAGAGATGTTTTTTTATGGTTTTAGTAGTGGTATATCGAAAGGAGGCCCTATTCTTTGTGGAATAGAGAATGTTAAAACCAGTTTTCGATAGTAGACTTACAGACTGCCAAGTAGAGAGACTCGGGTTCCGACCCACATGCGACACAGACATTTCGAACTTAACTGCGTATTCAATTGTTACTATGACGTAAAAACAGTGAAGGAAAACAAGGTGAGGAAACCTTTATGTCTGAGAGTTCTCTATAATGTTCTCGAAATGCATATGAAGTCTGCCAACCCGTACTTGGTCTGTTTGGTGGAGTAGGTCTTCTCATAGTGTGAAGAGGCTGTACCCAGCAGTAATACAGACTATAAAGAAGGCTAATGTTGATAGCTGTAATCTTAAGAGTAGAACAAAATCCACACAATGCTCGAAATTGTTCAAGCCCGTGTGTAGTGTACGAAGCGATATCGTACAAGAAACTAACGTATCTGACGTCTGATGCCCTGGTCACTTAGTTGCACAAACATGTAAAATGTATGAAATATCCAGTTTACTTGCACCTATCCATTTTGCTCTAGCGTACATGATATATGGCAGTTTGCTGTTATTTTGGTTTCTCTGATCTAATTCCAAGTTTAACTCTATTTGGACCTCAAAGATTCAGAATGACAGTAAGAGATATGGAGGTAGAAGAAGAAGAAAATTAATTGAAATGAGTCTGTTTGTTGTTAAAGTATTTACCGAAAAGCTTTCCAAATTCGTTACGCACAGTTTGAACAATATTTTGCATGATTTTTCTTTGTAGTTGGTTATAAACGCAACAGACTTGAAACAACAATATATGGACAGTCTCGTGTGGGGTTCGATCCCACAACACTCGGCGCGGTGTCAGGCAGGGAGGCGGTCACATAAACCATTACGCCAACCGTGCAGTGACACAAACCGTTCGCAAACAAGACTGTAAATGTATGCCATTAGATACATACATACATACATACATAGACTCATGCCTGTTTCCCCGAAGGGGTAGGCAGAGGCATATAAAACGCCCACTTTTCGCCAGTGTTTTGATCCCACGTAATAGGTGGCGAGCCTATTGCCGCTTATCGGGATATTTTGTTTGCCAGAGCCTCGTCCGCTGATCGGCAGGTGCACCACTTGCAGGTGAGGTAGGCGTGGGACCCTAAGTTCTTAGTGGGAACCCTATGCACCCATTATGCCATTAGATAAACATAGTAATCTCTTGTTTAAATTTTCTGGTCCCAAATCATCAGAAAACAAGATATCTGTTAAAAACACTACCTCTTTAGAACTATAATTTCAACTTTGAACCAGAAAACGTGGCAAACAGTAATTCTGTTAACTTACAAAAATAATAATACGTTCCATAGATTTACTCAAAGATCGACATTCAGACAACGGGTTTTTTTAAACAATTACTTTTTCTAAGTAAGGGCATTGCTAACTCACAAAGGAGGTTGTGTGTGGGCGGGATTCATTTAGTGAAAGTCCGACTTTCTTTTCAAACATAATTGTTGGGCATTGTTTGTTAACTGTATATAATTAGTTGTTAATTCGTAATTAATTTGTTCGCGGTTTTACTTAATATTTGACCTTTTGTTAATTGTTTTTGCGAGTCAATTGTTGGAATCTTTTGTTGAAATGTTGGAGTAGAAATTGTATTAATTTGCATAGATTAGATTATATCAGAGTGGAGTTGGTTTTGCTGTTTATTTTGTGAAACTATAATTTACTGAGATCATCAATTTATTAGCTTTCTAACCCTTTGGTGCTTAGTATAATATAAGGATAACATACTAGATCTCGGGCACACACCTCTGACCTTTCGAAGTTATGTGTGTACCTACCTATTAAAAATGTTAATTATCGCTCGCTTAATAATGTGCCCGGTAGATGGCAATAGGCTCGCCCCCTATTACATTGGGACCTAAACATAACTGGCGAAATGTGGGTGTGTTTACACCTTTGCCTACCCCTTCGTTGATAAAAGGCGTGAAGTTATGTTATGTTACTAGGACCAGCGCGTACTACGGTAACGGCAATACCTCGGATACAGAACAAACTGAACAAATGATCGTGGTCATCTTACAAAGTTTTATCCTAGATGGGAGTAGAACCCACGCTCTTCAGTTTAACAGTCGGTATCACAACCATTAGACCAACAGGCTAGTCCTTAAACGTTTCCGGGATTATCAATTCGTCCAACTAGATTATGACATCCACTACCAAGCAGTGCAATTTTTATATGCGTATATCTTATTTAACAAATATGAGAATTTAATATAAGATACTATTTTTTATATCGAACTTAATAACTCTCCAACATAACAAAACACGGTGGTCGATGCAGGCATCACATGCCGAAAATTACCACCAAACATTACAACAGCAATTTCGACATCGAAACTTCAACCGACAAAGGACATCGTAATACACCCCTGGAGGAGCAATTTTTCTATTGATCACACATGTTAAAACGCTTGTAAAATACCGCAAGTTTTGGAAGTAAGAAGAAGAAATATTCGAAATACCGCCCACAAGATATTATTCCGTCAGTTGGTGCACAATCAAATCTTGTTGTATAATAATTGCTTGAAAAATTTACATTCGCCTTCGGCGTTCGGCGTCTTTCATCGCGCGTTAAAATGTATGTGTGTTAACGATAAATTCTTGGTTTCCGAAAGCACGGGGAAGCCGGCGGCGAGTCGTGGGTGAGTCGGTTCCTGGGGCTACGAAAGTACCTAGTCTGTAGAATAATGAACGCAGAAGTGACACTGGATTTTGAACAGTTCCTACCTATCAGCAAGTGAATCAGCAACTAAAATTTAAATTAATGTCTTGTATGTAATTAATTAAAAAAAAGTTAACTAATTGCATACAAAACACGTATAATATGCTAAATAATATGCTTTTTCGGGTCGTCTTCTCATTGCTGAATTAAACTTTAAGCTTTATATGTATATACCTATTTATATTTGGCGACCGTAGGGGTGCACTAAGAAGGGACTGCCCAAAATTCTTACGGGATCGGGCAGAAACGGTAAAATTTATAAAAAATTGCCAGCGTAGCTGCTTGCATCCTCATGTATTATTTAAAACTAGACCAAATATATATTGACAGGTAAAATTGGTAAAATTAATAATAAATTCTTAACTTTTAAGAACGATGTTCAACATATTATGTCTCAATGACTACCTACTAACACTTGTAACATTAACCTTACACTACCTTACATTACCTATGTTACACAGTAAGTTTATTTCCTTCTTTTTATTATTATAATTTTTCACTCTCCTATTTTTACAGATCATGATGTATACGCATATTTAGGAACCTAGTTAAGTTTATAATATTATTGCTTATATATGTTTGCCACAAATGTACTAGAGTCTGTCATGTGTGATTAAATAAATAAATAAATATCCCTCCAATTAAGTAATGAATTCAAAGAAATCATTTACTCTTTCTGAATATGTTGTTTTTTATATTATAGAGTAGTTTGTAGTTGACAACGCATATTATATCGAAATGACTAATTGTAGATCACACAAATCACTTAGTCACGTGTTTGTGTAGGCATCTAATTTACTATGCTTGTTTTACGAGTAGCAACAACTTGCCTCATATATTATGCGTCACCCGTACTACGAAGTCGAAAAACTTTAGAACAAATTGTTTAAATAAGCTTCTAAAATTAGCCCAACATCGACTATAATTACGTAACACAAGAACTTACTTATCAGTACAAATATGTGAAAATAATAAAATTCACACTGGCCCGCCAATCATAATTCACACAGCAGGGCCATAAAAACTATATATCAACAATTAGTATCGCCCACACAAACAATAAAATATGAATGAAACGTCGTGAATCAATCTCACAGAAACTTAGAGACCAACCAGACATTTTATGTCTTAGTAAACTATCAAAGAAGCTCATTCATCCATACTTTCATAAACATTGACGACCGGTTGGCGCCGCGGGAGTGTAAGCGACTGCTACGCCGAAGGTCGCGGGTTTGATTCCCGCTCAAGTAAAACAAACAAATTTGTGTGCGTGAACATGGATGTTTGTCTTGGTCTGGGTGTTTCTATGTATAATATGAATGCATTTACAAAAAAAGTATGTATGTATGTTTATCTATTATCTAGTACCCATAGTACAAGCTCCTGCTTAGTTTGGGACTAGACCGTGTTGTGTGAATATTGAAAAAAAAAACATCGCAGAAACTTTATCGCTTCGTTAAAGTTTTTTAGAAAGAATCGCAGAGCCTAATGTATTGAAGCTAGAAACATGATTAAAGCTTGTTTCCTTTTTTTGAAGTAGGCACTCGCTTATGCAGGAGCTTTTAATATACCCTAAGGGGCTGAAATAAAGATTAAAAGTTGAGGACATGCGAATCCGCGAGCATATAATATCAGTGCACATAAATAAAATTGGAGTGTCTGTTTGTAATATTAAAATAACCGCTTTTTACTAAATGCATATGGATGTATACACGGTACATATATATAACGAAATGTTTTTTTTTTCAATTTTGTCTTTCTGTCTGTCTGTTTGTTCTCGCAAATCTCTGGAACGGCTAGACCGATTTTGATGGGACTTTCACTGGCGGATAGCTGGTGTACCAAGGAGTTACTTAGGCTAAATTAACCGGGTACGCGAAGTAGTTTCCTCAGGACGCGGGTGAAACCGCAGGAAACTTCTGGCCGCGGTAAATTAAGTAGGTAGATCCGTTAAACCAATGAGAATAGATAAAAAAGATATGAGGCTTAAATAAGCTGCCATAAATAGTAACGATACATTATTGTGGCAGCCTTAAAGCAAGCGTAGGTCAATAGAGAATATCTTCTCCTTTAAAAGTAGATCAGCTTTTTATCTTTATTTATTACCAAGAAATTGGGCACATTTGTCCAAATTGTGTGTTTCTAGCTTGAGTACGAGTAGATTAAGCTCTGCAATGTTATGCCAGTCAAGACAAGTGATTTGATGTAATTAATTGAAGATGATGGTTATTATAAAAGCTCATAATTAAGATTATATACGACTAGCTTGTGCCCGCTTCGCGCGTGTTGAAGTCGGGGTAACATAAATTTTATTTACTTTCAGTCTCAAGTTGTGTGAAGGCACTCCTGATTAGTTTAAAAGAGTTCAGAAACTCTAGAGTACAAGTTAATTCGGTCAATATTCATGACATTATCTACCATTATATAAACCGAATACATATCTATAAACACTTTCACATTTATAATATTAGTAGAGAAAATCGTTTCAGCCGTTTAAGCGTAGTCTATAATTATTAGTTTATATATGCGAATAATGTAATCACCGTGCACAATATATGTATGATGTGACAGTACTGACAGATATAGGATAGCACATGCGCAGCAAGCAACTTACAGCGCATGCGTTCTTTCTTCCAAGAGGTAAATTTGTGCCCCTCCCTAAAATGCCTCCCAGTTTAATTTTTTCAACTTATGGTAGCCTATGTCCGTCTCCATGATCCAATATATCTCTATATTAAATTTTGACAAAATCAGTTCAGCCGTTTTAGCGGGAAAACGGAACATACATACCTACATACACACTTTCGAATTTATAATATTAAGCAAGGAAGTAGGGATTGTACAAGCTTTTCATAAATTAACCTTATGTAAATAACCGGTGTAGGCATCAAAGCTACGTCTGATTTATTTTTATTCTTTGACGGAGGTCAGTAGGCCACAGCGTGGCGCAGTAAGGCCTATTTCAGATGCGGGAATTATAATAGGGAGCGGGTATTTTATTATTACCAAATTGGGCTTTGTTTTTATAGCAATATGGTAGAGAATTGGGTATCAGTAGGTTTGCATGCGGCCTTAGTATAAGGAAAAATCCCGTGAACGTCCAGTTAATTTCTTAACGGCCTTTTAAAAATGTGAGGCGGTCAACATTTTTGTTATATAATAGGTATGTGTAGCTAAATTGTTTGGTCATATAAAATAAACTGCCGTGTTCGGTGACACGAAACCATTTTGCAATTACTTAAATTTTATTTTAATCAGTTATTTAGGCAATGGAATCGTCCGAAGTACCCGAAACCGGCGAGCATGTATGAAAAGAGTAGTGAGTATAGGGGAAGCGCGTGAGGTTTGTAAGGTTAGGAGCAAGTGGCGTTCTGTTGCCTCTGCCTACCCCGACGGGAAAAAGGCGTGAGTATATTTATGTATGTATGGAATTAATAATTACTGACATCGCAGAATCACTTAGCATGAATAAGGAAAAATCTAACGTACTTCTAGCCTGTCTTTTTTTTTGATTTCTTCAATCTGGTCAGAGTACGTCCGCCTATGGAGATTAATGTCGAGTTTTCCTTGTTTTCCCATAGATACTATTTGATTTGTTTCTTCAGTCGTCTTTAAACGGCCGGTTTCATTTTTCGATCTATCCATGGCTTTTGAGTTTCGAGATTCGTGTTTGACATATTTTGTATGGAGCTTATATGCGAAAACGAATCTAAAATCTCGAAAAAAATGGTTAGAGTGAATGTTGCATTCAGCAGTAAGTCAGCCACGGAATGAAATGGGTTAGCGACACTTTTTTTTTAATCCACCATCACACGGCACCACATAATTTTTTTTTTACCTCCAAGCTATCTACATACATACATAGACTCACGCCTGTTTCCCGGAGGGGTATCTCTCTTGCTTCATTCACTCCCATCAAATGTCTCATGCATGCTCTTCGGTTAAGGGTACTTCTAACCTGTCCTTTTTCAGGATGTCTCCAATCTGAATATGTCAGAGAACGTCCGTCTAGAGGTTGAGCTACCCCTATCAGCACCGCATCGCACTTTCCTATGCTCCTATCCTTTTCTGTCACTTAGGACCGTCATTTACTAGAGCGAGAAAGAGAGAGGGAACGCGTCAGCCCGCCGCGGAATCGATAGTGCTGACGCGTTCCCTCTCTCTTTCTGTGAGTGCGATGCGGTGCTGATAGGTGTAGCTCAACCCTAGGTCTTCCTGTCCCATTCACACTTGACTTATTTAACTTCTTGGTCAGTCTTTCATCATCCTTTAAGTTATGTCCATACTAAATTTGCTTAGAATCGATACTGAACACCGGTGACCCGTAACAAACAGACAAACATTGGATTCGCATTTGCACTATTAGTGTTAATAATTGATTACAATCGATTCCTAGTTATGCGATTAGTCTTACCTAGTTATCGATTAGAACATAACCTGCGACTTTAACGATACTTTATTGCGATTGACAAAACAATTGTACTTAAGTACCTACTTATAATAATTATTACCAGTGCTGTTATAAGAGCAAAATCGTTACCTTTCAATATAAAATATTAATTGTTTGTTTTCCGTGTGAGCGTGCAGCCAACTCTGGTGTCGGAGTTTTCAGACCGCCCGAAGGCCTCCGACGTGGCCTAACGATCCTTATCCTTGGACGAGAACCGGGACCGACAGCTTTACGTGCCCTCCGAAGCACGAATATTAATTGATTCGCTGACACAAGCAATTCATTGATGGATTTTCGAATAAACGTTACATAATTATCAACTTTAAGGATTATTATTTTCTTCTTAATATTTTTAATTCTAACAAGAATCAATATTTGCAAATGAAAATTTCAAACCATTGCCTAATTAATTACCGCGTATTTGGCGGACAACAGGCTTTTAAATGGAAGGCTTTGATTGCTATTACTGGGGAAACGTTACTAAGATTATGATAATGACAAGAAAGACATTATAAAACTAATTTTAAGGTCATCATTAGTTTTATTCATCATCAGCCCTGTCTGTAATTATATACTGTCCCACTGCTGGGCACGGGCCTCTTCTCACAATGAGAAGGTTAAGGCCATAATCCACCACACTGGCCTAGTGCGGGTTGGCAGACTTCACATGTCTGCCGAGAACATTATGCAGAACTCTCAGACATGCAGGTTTCCTCACGATGTTTTCCTTCACCGTTAAGCAAGGGATGATAAACAATTTAATACGCACATAACTCCGAAAAGTCATTGCTGCGCGCCGTGGATTCGAACCCGGACCCTCTGCGTAGCAGTCTGTCGGTCTCTCCACTAGGCTATCGCTGCTTTTTAGCCCATTAGTGCTCATTAGTCTTATTAGCGAAAATCAATTAAATATGTATGTATTTATTACAAAAAGCTATGCTAATGACTGAAAAGAATATCCAAAATTCACATAAAAAATGCAAAGGATTTTTTTAATAATGCAAAGGTTCTCAAAAACGGTTATAAATTTTACGGCTGTTGATTTGTATCTGTAATTATAATAAATTTTATTATCTGTAAGGAAACCGTTGCCGATTCAGTTTTTGGGTCGTCATAACACGCTGTGTTATAATTATGGCTACACGGTTGGCGTAGTGGTTTAAGCGGCCGCCTCGCGGCTGACACTGCGCCGAGTGTTGTGGCTTCGATTCCCACACGAGGAAACACTTTGTGTAATTCACAAATTGTTGTTTTGAGTCTGTAAGTTGTATGTTTGTAAAGTCCCCCGCGACACAGGATTTAGACCTAATGCGAGGGTTGTCTTTAAAAAAAAATCATACACATTGGTTGTAATAAAGGCTCTATAGTACTTTGTAAAGAGAAACGCACGCTATGATAATTATTGTAAACCAAAATTTTGAATATTTTTCCCAAAAAATACACTGTTAGGGGGCAGCGATACTAGCGATAGCCTAGTGGATAGAATAACAAGCTGCAATGTTGAGGATCTCGGGTTCAAATCCAGTTCCCCCAATCTTGCCAACATTGTCTTTCAAATAAGTTAATAAGACTTTTTTAATGTCGTTAACCTAAAAATGTGTAATGATTCAGTAAAAAATAGAATTACAATACCTATATAAACTGCCTCGTTGGTCTCGCGCCATAAATGTGCGCGTGGGATTGGGAGTAGGGAATGCAAATCTCGCGAGATTTGGGCTCAAGCGAGATCTCGCGAGATTATGAAGCCAATCTCGCGAGATGTCGCCAATTTCGAGATCTTGCGAGATTGACAGTTTTGTATGTTTTTTTGTACATAATCGCAATATTTGAATAAATTAGGACATAAATAATAACCATTTTAAGTATTATAAGATAAACATTACTTTTCACGAACTTTTCAATAGACTTTTATGCTTCAAACATTGTTTGACGTACCTATCTGTCTATATTTTTTTAATAAACTTTTATGAAGTAAACTTTTACGGACGGATCTATCAAATAAGAAATGAAAGAAACAACAAGTTTTCGCTTCTAATATCGAACAAAAATCTTTTAGTAATAAATCATTTCTTTTATAATAAACAAAACAACGAGAGCTCAAAAAAAAATTACTTATCATCTATGTTGCTAAACTGAGGTATTATTATGAATTAGGTAAATAAAACTATATCTACTCTGTAGACTTTTTAGATATTACAGATTAATTAACAAAATATACTAATAAGGCAGACTATTAGAAATTACAGAACCTAATTCACAAAATATACCAATCAAAGGGACGATTGGTTCAGTTCAAATCACAAGCCATTATTACGAATTATTTTCAAAGGAGCTCCTTAAGAAGCACAAAATGTCCAAAGAATCGTCTGCTAACAGCTTTCTTTTCTGTTGGCCAGATAACCAGCCGCTGAGAAGGCCCTTTCTTAATATTATATAATATTTTTTAATAATGCCAATACCGACATATTGCGATCCGTCCGTGTCAGTTATCGCTTCGAATAAGACGTTTTTAGGCTCGAGTGCAATCTCGTAAATCTCGCCCATTTTTCGACTGAGATTAATCTCGCTAAAAAAGGCCGAGATCTCTCGAGATCGAGATTGCATTGCCTAATTGGGAGGTCTCGGGTTCGATTCCCGGGTCGGGTAAAGTGTTATTGGGTTTTTCCGTTAGGAAATTCTCAGTAGCAGCACGGAGTCTGGTAATGTGCCTGGTACGGCAATAGGCTCGCCCCCTATTACGTGGGACCTAAAAATTCATGGCGAAATGTGGATGTAATATTACACCTCTGCCTACCCCTTCGGGGTTACAGGCATGAGTTTATAAAAAAATATATAAATTGTAAACCTGGCTCAGGATGAATATTCTTATGGCTGTAATACTATGTGAGCATTTGTGATTAAAACACATATTGGAAAGGACTCGTCTCGTCCGATTTTTTACCCGACCTTTGTAGTTAATTAAAACATATAACATAACTTCACGCCGTTTATCCCTGAAGGGGAAGGCAGAGGTGTATTACACACTCACACTTCGCCAGTTATGTTTCGGTCCCAATGTAATAGTTAATTTTATAGTAACGGTTTTTTACAACAGGTAACGTTGTAAAAAGTTGTAGGTAAAACTTATTTATTCAACATTATGGACGTACCCTAATCCCTGTCCATACGTTATCGGCGTTACGTGTGCGCTATCGCTTCGTCGAGATCTCGATTGCACTCGCGTGGCGATCGCTCGATACAATCCGCGCCGCAACGTGGTTGGTCAGACGTGCGGCTTAAGGTACGATTCTGGTACCATCGTACCGACAACATAAAATTACGTAATGTTATAAAGAATCACCTTATGATACATACATACATAGACTCACGCCTGTTTCCCCGAAGGGGTAGGTAGAGGCATATTAAACGCCCACTTTTCGCCAGTGTTTTAATCCCACGTAATAGGTGGCGAGCCTATTGCCGCTTATCGGGATATTTTGTTTGCGAGCCTCGTCCGTTGATCGGCAGGTGCACCACTTGCAAGTGAGGTTGGCTTGGGACCCTAAGTTCTTGGTGGGAACCCTATGCACCCTTATGATATGTTATTTTCTAGTAATACTAGCTGTTAACCGCATTTTTCATAGATAATGTAGCAAAATGAGTGGACTTTCAAACCAACTTTGAACTCTGCACTACACCCTAAGCAATGAAATTTCTTTTTTCAAAGGGTGTCAAATGCCTAAGTCGGTCTTTAATGTCTTAACAGAATAATATTATAAGCAGGGTTTCTTATTACTTTGAAAATGATTAATCCACAGTGTACAATGTTGGATATTTTACGTCTCTTGCGATTGGTAGATTCATGATTCTGAGACATACATAAGATTGCATCCTCTGGCTGATCTAGGCTTTTGTTCCGGGGGAAGAAGGGAACTCATTTCATTTGAGGGGTCATGGGCTTCAGCCTGTCAGCCAGTCGAGAGAAGGTTTTATACAGGACAACACTATTAAAAGTAATTTGTCTTTGTAACAAAACGTTTTCTTTTGGGAGGGCTTGTGCTTAGAGTCGTCTTTCCCCTGGACCCGTCACTAGCTATATTCTTCTAGTGTTGGACAAGTAGCACGATAGAAGAAAGAGCGACCAACATCACTATTGTGACTATTTACTTAGTCCCTTTTTCTGTCCCTTTCAATGCAGTTAGTTTCAGAACCTTCCCTTAAGTTCGCGTTTGGTCAGCTACAATGTATTGTTAAAAGTCGATCGCTTTGATTGTATAGTTTTTCGCTTTGCGTGTTCACTTTATTAGTAATACAGTAGTAAAGTTGGTAATGTAAAAAGTAAATTTTGTACTAATTGGAAAAGCTACAATGTATTGTTAAAAGTCGATCGCTTTGATTGTATAGTTTTTCGCTTTGCGTGTTCACTTTATTAGTAATACAGTAGTAAAGTTGGTAATGTAAAAAGTAAATTTTGTACTAATTTTGTACTATTTGCCTTAGCCTTATTGTTTAATATTTCACGAAAGCTCTAGAGAGTGTGTTCATTGAGTTCGTATGTAATGTATTCTTTATACTTACAAGACTGCATGTAGCAGGAGACTTCATAAAATAAATGAAATGAAATGAAACAAAGTTCTTTTACTGATTCTGTCAAATCTGGTTAGACTATTTAAATAAAAAAATCTGCGATGATATGCGAAATATGAAACAAGAATATATTTTTTATTTATTCATGCAATTGACACTTGATTATTAATTTTCTCGCTAGTTACAGAAAGTATTTGTGTATTTAAATGATTATCACTTCAACCTCTACTTATGGAGGCCAATAAGGTTATCATCGTGGGTTATCAACACTATGAACATCGCATTTCTAACATTCTATTAATGTGTTGAAAAATATTTGCTACGAAAAAGCAATTGGGCTTTTACACAACGAAGATTTATTATACTACCCGGATTAGAAGACCGTTAATGAATTCGATATTTTATCTGAAGGAATATTATTGATGGACGGTTTACAAAGGCTATAAATATTATCCGTATAATAAGTTTTACATAGATAAGACCAGGACTATAATTTTAACTAGGTATAGTTAGTTCATCTGTTTAGATAAAATTCTTGCTTTACTGAATGACTAACAGTCAGCGTAGATTTTAAACTTTCGCGATTTGTATACATCATACAAAGTAAATTAGTGGGTCTTAATCGCGTACAACTAACTTATTTAAGGTATAAATACCTATTTGGTTCCGACGTTTCGCTCGTCTTGCACCGAGCGTGGTCGCGGAGAGACTGACATCGGAACCAAATAGGTATTTATACCTTAAATAAGTTAGTTGTACGCGATTAAGACCCGCTAATTTATTTTGTTTAGTCAGCGTAGAGCTGAAACTATTGGGCACAAGAAAGATGCACTAAGAAGCGATTGCTCGAAATTATTACTAGATCAGGCAGAACTCTAGTATTTTACAATAAGGTGGATCATGTACTCAGTTGTTCCAAGGTGGATTCTTCTATCCGTTGATTTAGTCCAAATATAAGTCGGCCATGTAATCACTTACCTACTTACAAAGAAATTACTTACTTTTTATTTTCTTAATTAGGTTTGCGGACTACTGTACACCGATAGCACAAAACAAATTAATTAATTAAAAAACTTGCACACGCCGACTACCTACCATTATTTGCTCCCAATAGTTCTTAATCGTAATCATCTATCGCTACGTCACAAATCGGTCAATAGAAACTTCGGTACGCCTCCCATAATTCAATGCACAAATAAAATTGATATAATGAATATGAATTAAATGTATCAACACATAACGAGCTACTGTTTGATCAGTGACAGAAAGAGAAAAACAAAGTTAAGCTCATGTATGTATCTCATACATGAGCTCATATGTAAAAAGGATTCCTGTTGAGTTTCTTGCCAGCTATTCTCAAAAGTACCCACGTTCTGTACGCCAGGTAGGCCAAAAAATGGGGATCCTGCCGTTTTGCCGAAAAGATTTTGACAAAATTTCATTACCCAAACAAATTTTAGCAACCTTTTATTATACCATTGCAATATTTCGAATGATTTTAGTACGCATATTTTTATTTGGTCAAATTTTTACTTGGCAAAATATTACCAAGTATAATGTCATTATGGCATTTGGTCTTTAATCAAATGATTTATCACAGCAAACAATCTTCAGACAATAAACGTTGGTGATATTAGTTTATTTATGGAAGTAGTTAGAGTAGGTTATTTATAAAAAAAATGGTAAGGTTAGCTTAGGTTAGAACTGTGACAACATTACTGTGATAACTGTGTGAAAAAATGTTAAAAGTTCTAGTTGGTAAACAAGTTATTGTTTAAACGTTCATTGTCAAACATTAGGTTTGCGTTACAATTTTTTGTGAATAAATTTTTTGCTGAGTAATAATTTGGCAAATGATATTACGCGTAAATTTTTTGGGAAGTGAAAATTTGTCAAATTCCTTTCGGTCAAACACTGACCCGACCTGACTGCTTACCTAAGAACTTAAAAAAGTTTACACGAAATAGAGAACTACTTCATCTCATTTTTCAAGCGGATTTCTGGCTTATTCGAAAGAATTATTGTAGTAATGGCACTTGTATCAGGTTCTCTGCTTTATTGTTGAGAATAAAACAGGAAGAACGAAAATAAAAGCGAATATCATCATCATCATCATCATTTTTATTATTTAATTATATAATATTGATGATGATCTTGTTTCCAATGTATTTATGCTGTAGAAGCCACAAAAGCTGAATACAGCATTAATCATATTGAAAGGTAGCAATTCATTGTGGTGTACCTATTTGATACAATGATTTAACGGTGCTACGCCTCAGTGGGTTAAGACGTTAATTTGTCTTAGATAGATTTCATTAAAATAATAAATAAATGTTTCAGATTCTAAAAGAATGAGTCCTGTAAGGAATTTCAATAAGTTAAGTATGTATTGATTTTAAAATTGAGTAGAGAAATATATGCCATTTTATTTGATATGACACCATCTGTCCGTTAAATTAGCTTTTTGTAATAAGTTATGTTTAATTCCATCATCCAATCTTTGGAACCCAGGGTCCGCTTACTAGGCCAACCAAATATGACAGAATATCAGCGTTTCCACTTAGCGAGTGCCGTCTGACCTTCGTAACCCAAAGGAATAGGGATAGTCCATGACTTAGACCAGGATCGGTTTATTCGAGGGTACTGACTCGCCATAACGACTTTCAAAAATCTTCATGGAAGCTGGGACCGACGGTTTAACGTGTTCTTCGAGGCACGGGACAAGCGATAAAATGAACTAGGTACTTATTTAATAAGTTGTGTTTAATGAAAATACATTAATACACGTATAATTAAAGTGATTAAAATGCGAGGCTTTGATTTTATATTGGATTGTATATTGCTACTTTGTACCTACATATATGGACTTGTAGATTGCTGTGCTTGGCATTTAAAGCCTTCTTCAATAAACTGACTATTCAAAGCAAACATAATTGACACTATCGGACAAGCAGTTCCCGAGATTTGCTGTTAACAAACAACGTCTTCGTCCATATAATATTAATACTAATATTATGATGACTACTTTTTGTGCCAACCAATCCGCCAATAACTATAATCATTAAAGGTAATCATTTTAAATTACTTCTTTATATGTCAAAAGTAAACATAGGTAGGTAATCTGTGTTATTATTTCTGCTACTGAGGATGTCTGATGATTACAGGATATGCAAACTAGACACATTATGTTTATTCTACATGTATGATTACTTCCTTTATTGCAGATAATTTCTATATACTCTGTTGCTTCTAGAATGATATTGTACCTATCTGTTCTATTATGTAGGTATGTCTAAGTAAATCATTTTATCTAAAACTCTTCCGTGGATGACGAAAGACTGACCAAGCAGATATAAAAGGCAAGTGTGAATGGGACAGGACTAGAGATGTAAGTGCGGCATTATACCATTTGTACTGAAATGTATAAAACGAAAAATACCGTATAATACGGTATTATACCATTTACTACGGTATTTTATGTATAAATCAATTCTTCTATATTTTTGAAGTAAATGATCATAGAAATCATTAAAAATACTGAATACGGTAGAATTGCACAGGAATAAAGCAAGAAATTATATTTAAAGTTTGTATTATTAATAATTACGGTTAAGGTTTCGAAATACGTCGCCGTTTTTAGGGGTTGTGAGTGATTGGAGGGGGAAGGGGGAGGTCTCGGAACCACCCCTCACCATTTTCACTTGCCGGAAATACTTGGTTTCCTCTGGAAAAAAAAAACTCCAGACATCGGTGTGTATGGCATTGTCAACTTCCACATTCTTCACACTAGTTTAATAAACTAAGGTTGGAGGAGCCCTGCTTCGCAGGGCTCCTATTTTCGGATTAAGGGTCAAAAGAGAACCTAACATAACCTATTTAGTTACTTATTACAGTCGCACCTAACCTAGTGTTGCCCAAATGCAAGAACAAGACGAGACTTAGCCAGTCTTGGTCTTGGTCTTGCGCCAATACACCTGGTCTTGGTCTTGGTCTTGGTATTGCGCTCCCAGTCTTGGTCTTGGTCTTGGTCTTGCAGCAAGAGTCTTGCAAGTCTTGCAATTACCTATCAGTCTATTACTATTTATTAAAGTTTTTAAACCTTAGAAAAACGTATTAGAATTGGAACATTGTGAGCTTGAATTAACACAGCCATAGTAAAGATCAAGCAGATTAATAAATAACTGAAGATTTGATAAGAAATTCGAAAAATCAACTGACCTATATGTCGTTTTCCATGGAAGTAACTGTTTCTTAATAAACATTTATGATTTATAAGCTTACATTTGCTAAAACATGTAAAAAAAACAAATTAATTACAATAACTTGAGAAGGGAGGCCAGCACTTCGAACCTTTTCTTTAATGCGTCGTGAGTAAAGAAAAGTAGGTAAACTAACGACCCGTCCGTTGTACGTAAAGTACATTGAAAGTAAAATGTTAATCGTAATTTTGTTACGAATAAATGTGAATAATAAACCAAAGTGTATGTAACAATAAACAAGCATTGATTAATTAATTAGTAATGGTATTTTTAATCACTCTCACTCCCTCGGTTTAGGTACCCTAAGGTAAGCAATGCACCTTGACATTATTTGGTGATATGATAGGTAAATAAATTTAGTATTGTATTTTAATTCAGATAATTAAATTTTTAGATTAGAATTAAGATAAGCGAATTACTTGTAATGTGTCAGGTTCTATCTAGGCACCTGTTACATTTCGATTTAAAATAATCGCAATTTATTTTCCTATTCATCAATAATTGTACCTAATCATAGGCAGGTAGGTTATCCAGTTAGGTTTAGTTAGATACTAATTAGACCACAGATAAGGTAAGGATGATGATAATAATTAAACTAGTTAAAATGTGTACCTATGCAAGTTATTACATCATGCGATTAATTGCATAACTTACAGAAAGTTTTTTTTAAGTAGGTGCACGTGCGCTGAACGTGGCGCGGGTGGCGTGGAGGAGCGGGGATGACGGGTGATAGTATACGTGTGTGCGTGCCACAACCACGACTATAGAGTTGTTAGGGTTGTCGAAAAAAACACAAAAAAATATTTTTTTTAGTTTTGTATGGAAGAAAAAGTTTCGCTTTCATTATTAACATTTACGCATACGATTCCAAACTTGATATAGATAAACACCTTTAAATATTGTTGGGCCTAACTCGGACTTACTAGAATAAATTATTATGACATCTACTACCTATCCTTACCATTTTATCCTAATCATAATACTGCTTGCGTGATCAGTATAATGTATTCATTTTCATTCTAAGCACTCTGAAACTTATTTATTCTTTGGAACACCTGTAGGTACTCTTAAAATTCGAAATTATTTTGCATGAGTCTACCTACGCCCTGTGGCGGCAATCAAATAATGTCAAATGTTGTGATTTCGGCGCGGCGGCAACGATTGTTGTATATGATTTCAAAAGAAGCCGCCGGCGCGTGTATCATAACCATGTACTTACATGTACCGAAAAGCGGCAAATTTCTTTGAGAAGTAAGTACAAAACCTTTGATGCCGCATTATCAAAGTGCCGATGGTTAAAACATAACTATGCATGCACTCAGTTTGATTTTAATGGATATTTTTTTATTCGCTATGTAGGTATGTTTATGGTACCTATTAGTCGTAATGCGCATAGGTCCAGTTTTTCATATTCTTTGATACAGTTTTTTGCGTCTCATAGAATTCCTAAGCGTACCTATACACCGAACTGTTACACCTAACTACTCCGTGAAATAGCGCTAAGTCCTAGCTGCAAGACGCAAGAGTCTTGCAGGCTTAGTCTTGTTCTTGCTCAAGTCTTGCACGATCAGTCTTGGTCTTGGTCTTGCTAAAAATACGCGGTCTTGTTCTTGGTCTTGGTCTTGCAAAAACGCAAGAACAAGACCAAGACTGCAAGACCAAGACTGAATTTGGGCAACACTAACCTAACCCTAGGTACTCGAAAGCAATGAGACACAAATTTGACATTAGCTGTCAATATAATTCATACAAGATGGCGGCTGCGTTTCGTTTCACGTTTTTCACATAAAACCTGGTTCGGCGATACACCGAAACCGTAGGTTCTAGGCGACTTGGGAAGGATTAATGGAATGGACTGTATTCAAAGGATAGCGGGTTTTAGCCGCCTAGGATTGGATACGGTAAGAGGTGATTGTGAGTGGGTATAGGATATTCCAAGGATGGAGGGCACTTACCTTATACGGCAATCTTCTTCGTTTCCGAAGGGCAGTCTCCTGGTGGTTTCGTGATGCAGCTGCTTGTTTTCACTTCACTACACAGTCACTTCCACTTGCGAGCCGTTTTTTAAGAGGTAATAATTATAGCGGGAGCGGCGCGGTGATCCGGTATAGCGGACGCGTATCGCGAATCGAATGTTCTTGAAAGTTCTGGACTGTCACTCGCGTCGACGTTTTCGCGGCGTCCAATCAGGCGAAAGGCAGTGCCTCTTCCAGGGAGTGGCATAGAGAGGGACGGAAATATGGTCTCGCTCGCACTAGACAAGCGTGGAACGATTGACGTTGATGCGATTAGTTATAGATAGGAAGGTAGATGGCGCTACCATATCCTAAATATCGCTTTTATTGATTCCACTAGTTTAATAAACTGAGTTTGACGGAGCCCTGCTTCGCAGGGCTCCTATTTTCGGGTTAAGGGTCACAATAGAACCTAACACAACCTATTTAGTTACTTTCACATAAAACCTAAAATTACGTTCCATTTTTCATATTTTAATGAAGAGTTTTTGGAAATTGTTTAAAAATATTTAGACGCAACTCCGGCAACCAAAATTACTTTTAGGGGATTAACACTAACTCCCTTAAGCCCCCTACACCACCAATACCCACAAATTCAGGCGACGCGTTTCGAAACTCGACCCATAATTACTATTAGATACAACAATATTACCATAAAAACAAGGTCAAAATATGATTTAAAGAAAAACACGTAACATTTTAAGGTACGTTAGAGCAAAGGGGTCCTTAAAGTTTTTTGAATCATCTCTTTTTTTATTCTAAATTACATTATGTTCCTCTCTGCGTGGAGATACGTAAAGCCCGAACCTTAATACAAGATCCATAAGAAAAGCACAGACGTGGCCCACGCCTTTTGTCTTCCTATTTCGAAAACCCGAGATTTAGAGGATCTTCTACTTCCATATCTAAATCCTCTTATGTTGCTACGTTCTCGGTAGATGACGACGCAGTAATGCTAATGCATTCTAGCAACATACTTTCAGTTAAATCATCTTCATCACCACTTTCTTTAACTTCGAATGTGCTGTCAGGAACACCAAGATTTGTGTAAATCGAGACCAATTTAGAAACACGTGATTTATCTACGTGTTTCGACGATACGAATTTCAGGCTTTGCAATGAATTTTTCCAAAATTATTAATTAGTAATTCTAAAACAAAGAATACAATCGAAACTTAAAATATATTTAATGTTTTAAACTAGAACTCGTCGCAATATCGCAGGGTCTTATAAACTGAATCAGAATATAAAATACATAAAATACCAATAATACCGTAAGTTATAATAAAATACCGGTTTAATACATAGCCTTTTGGTATTATACGGTATTTTTACAACACTAGACAGGACAAAGGGGAAGACCAGGGAAGACCTAGGCGGACGTTCTCTGACCAGGTTGGAGACATCCTAAAAACAGGATAGGTTAGAAGTACCCTGAACAGAAGAGCATGTATGAGGAAACTGATTGATAGATATGTCAGGATCGTTGTAAATGGCGTTCCGTAGTCTCTGCCTACCCCTCCGGGAAACAGGCGTGAGTCTATGTATGTATGTCTTCCGTAACTAAGCGACTGACTGACAGCCTACGCACAGCTGACACTACTGGGCGTTAGAAGCTGAAATTTGGCACGTATGTTCCCAGGGGTGTAGGGGAGCACTAAGATAGGTTTTTGGAAACCCCCTCGTGGGAGGGTAAAACGTCCCACTGTGGCAGAGTGGCGGGCAAAGTCTACTAGAAAATAGAAGATAAACACACATTAAACTACAGAAATTCTCAGTAGCAGCACGGAGTCTGGTAATGTGCCCGGTAAGTACGGCAATAGGCTCGCCCCCTATTACGTGAGACCTAAAAAATCATGGCGAAATGTGGGTGTAATATTACACCTCTGCCTACCCTTTCGGGGATACAGGCGTGAGTCTATAAATACAATAAAAAATAAACTACACAGTGAAAGGTATAAGTAATATTTCTGCTCATTACCTAAATAATGATGTAGATGGAAGGTATTTCTTCTTTATTTTTAAATAAAGGGTAGTTTCCAGGGTCAAAATAATTACATTTTATTTAGTCCGTATTTTAGATTATAAAAAAATATTGGACACGTATTTTTTCTTTTTTCGATTAAATAATAAATAACAAAGATATAGCCCTTTAAAGGTACGTGTGACGTCATCTAGTGCGAAAAAATGCAACACGGCGTGACGTTATACGTAACTTTAATGAGCTATATCTTGGTCATTTTTGGTTTAATTTACAAATAAAAAATACGTATCGCTTATTTTTGAATAATCTAAAGGACGGACTAATATTTTTTTTTTGTCAACTAGCCTATTACGCGTAGTGACCACATGTATTAATATTAGCATAGCATCTACATATACACATTTTGTAAATAAAGCTTCAATATCACGAGATACTTAAAGTATCTATTTCATTATGGAACTCTAAAAACGGTTATTTTATACTAACAATTAATCTCAATTAGTGAGAATTTGTTTTAGCGCTCACAATGGACAGTTTGACTTAAAGAAATATTACTTTGATGAAAGCATCTATTTTAAGAAGCAGTCTTTAGTTGTCATAAACCAGGAAGTAAAAAAAAATCGACCATTCGCGTGCTATAATTATGCACAGGTGACCATAATTAAAAGAAGAAGGGAAGGTATACGCTAAAACAATTTCTATTTCCCAGCAGTTAAAGTGCAATTTTGAATATATTGACAAATATCGCGAAAATAGCGATAAACATTAGAATTGGATAATAAGTTGCTAAGAACTTTATTAAGAGTCCACGTGACATTTTAATGTATAATTTGAATCAATTTTACCACCATCAAAAGGATTATCTACATCGCATAAAATATTTTCTATTTAAATTGTTATTTATGTAATGGTATTAAGTTTCTTGTATAATGAATTAGAAATATATGTCAGAATCAGATTGACGGATGGCACTGAGATTTAAATGGTTACAGCGGCGATTAGGGAATTCGACGTTCCATTCACGTAAAGTAAAAAACAAAGTTGAAAACCAGCACAGGGCACGTCTGTCCGGAAATATGCTGAACTGGCCTCCTATTTTTATGCAGACGACAGGCGTGTACAAATTTCTATGTATTTTGTTCCACATTTTTTTTTATGTCCCTCGTCTTCGTCTGGTATAAAAATAAACGCTTTTTCTTTCTTTCTTTTTTTTCTTTCTTTCTTTTTTTCTTTCTTTCTATTTTTTCTTTCTTTCTTTTTCTTTCCTTGCAGCAATGCTCGCAGAGGTCACCACTTAGATGTGTGACCATTTGTCTTAGAATTTACATTCGAACGCTACAGGGCTTCAATGAACACGTAAACCTGTCGGTCCCGGTTCTTGTTTGCGGATAAGAATTGTAAGGCCATGTCGAGCCTTCAGTCGGTTTATAAACTTCGACACCGGAGTTCTGATGGCTACACATATACCAAAGTAGAAATAGAATTTCATTTGCTCGAATGGCATAGTGGTTTTAGGTATCGCCTCTGATCACAGCGCCGAGTGCTGTGGATTCGATTCTTACACGGGAAATACTGTGTGATTCAATTTGAGTCTTAATACTTTTCTGGTCTTTTATTTGAATGATTTTAAAAGCCTCTGCGATGCAGAATTTAGTCCTAGTTCCTGTGTTATCTAAAACGACATATTTTATAGGAAAATAGATTTATTATAATTATTTCAAGCCTACAAAAAAATGACATTATTTATGGCGAAATGTGGGTGTACCTACTAATATTATAAAAAAATTGCAGGCGATTTCCACTCATTTGAGTTGCTTAAATTAAGACGTATCCATTTGGCTTCTATCTATTTATTCCATGATTTTGTACAAGCCTATAAAAACGTACTGTTTTGTAGAGGCTCTAAAAATTTGGACAAAACATCAATTATGTTATAATTTAAGGTTGAAGTGAAAATTTAAATATAATTTGTGGCATTGTACTGTTGTGGTTACTTCCGATAGTATCTTAAAATTGTTAGCTTTGTTAGTTTATAAAACTCAAAGAGGTACGTTTATTCAAGTTAACAATGTTGGACAATTGTTGAAAATAATGCTTGATAACGGGTTCGATACCGTATAAAATATTTAATTATATAACTTTGAGTTTGCTAAGTACAGATCGCTATGACTTCTGCCAATTGTAGCTTTTCATTGCCATGGTATAATTTTATGTGTTTACTAGAGCTACACCTGCATTTTTTTTAAATTTACCCGTTTTGGCCGATCCCGTGGGAATTTCGGGAAATCCCTTCTTTGTGCACTCCTACGGTCCTCAAGGAACACACAATACATGTCAAATTTCTGCTTCCTTCCAATTTTGGCTGTGGCTTGTCTGTCAGTCAGTCAGTAACGCAAGGATTTTATATATTCAGATTTCCAACAGCACACGTTTCTGCGTATTACTATCCGTGATAAAGCGATATATATGGTTAATATGTCATGAACAACAAAATCCCACGCAGAGGGCCATGTACTTTTACATGATTAACTGACCGTGTACCTACGTATTAATCAAAAGCACGACATCACCGTTATCAAATCCTTTGGTTGAAAATATAACACTACCTAGTGATGTATTTTGACTCAAGGAAAAGACAGTGATCTGGAAAAGCGACAAGCATAAAGTAAACAAATCACTGAATACTTTAATGACAATTAAAACTTGTCATGGTGAACAAGTCGTATTCTATTTAACACCATTGTTTCTGACCGACTCTCGAGTAATGAATTATTTACCCTTAATTCAAAGAATTGAATAAACTACATAATTTTATCTCAAATCGAATTTGTCTTATAGCCGATTATGGTCAAATAACCTAAACTACTCGATCTCACAATCCAAAACCTAACTCCTTAACTCTATTTATAACCAGATGACAAACGAATAAGAAACATAACACCCATTAGATAGAAATACCTACTTATAAATTAAAATAAGATGGCTTTAATATAAATCCTTTTGTCCGAGGTCATAGTTATATTGACCTCAATGACCTGTGACTCATGGCTACCGACACATTGTTGAGTTCAGACGTTTTACATTTAAATGTGACGCTAAGATAAATGAAAGACAAGTTGTCAGGTGTTTAGATACGATACAGACTATTTAGAATCGTATTTTATGTCTACACTAATAATATTATAAAGAGGAAAGCTCTGTATTTTTGTTTGTAATGGATAAACTCAAAAACTACTGGACCGATTTTAAAAATTCTTTCACCATTAGAAAGCTACATAATCTGCGAGTATCATAGGCTATATTTTATTTTAGAAAAAATTGGGGTCCGAAAGATATTTGGGGTTTTCGGGTACGCGAAGTAGTTCCCTCAGGACGCGTGTGAAACTGCGGGAAACGGCTAGTAACGAGATAAAGAGGTTCAGTAGGTTGGTTTTTAAATATGGCCGTTTAAAAATGTTCCATTGTTAATATTTGAAAAAGCTTGATAACTAAGAGAGAATGGTGGCCACGAGAGCTCGAATAAGTTATGTTCGTATAAACTTGTTGATTGTCACTTTACGAGAGCAGGTTGATCCATCTTCATCGATTATTTTCGCTACGATAACTACATTCAAATTTGTATTGCTATACACCTTGTTAAAAGAATCGATAGTAGTGCTAGGTTAGAACTATGAATGACTACTTCTGGAGAACTGCGAGTGTATCAAACGAAATTTGGATTGAAAACACCACTTCTCGCATAGGTCAGGGTATCAAATTAAAATTTAAAAAGTACATTTCTTTATTTGTGACGTCATTTGGCGCGCTACATTTTACCTATAACAACCAAAGTCTCGAACATAACTCTTGACTGAGTCAAGAAGTAATGCTTCGTTTAACATTATACCACGGGTTTTCTTTATAAGGAATGTTATACAAACTCGGGCGTCAAAAGGGAAGGCGCCATATAAGGCTCTATGACAAACAAGCTGTGGATGCAGCTTCGCAGGTGCTACCAGTTAATAATATACTATGACGTCACTCTTTGGATAACAATACTTAGTGTTTATGGACGAAAGTAGGGTCACCATATTTTTTAAACCTCCGTCCACCATGATTTTTAAAAGTGGGAGTAGTTGCCGAATTTTGTTTACTATAATTTTGACAAACAAGCTTTGTAGTTCTCGAAAGACATGTGAAGTCTGCCAATCCGCACTTGGCCAGCGTGGTGGACTATGGCCTTACCCTTCTCATAGTGAGAAGAGGCCCGTGCCCAACAATGGTACAGTATAAAGGGCTGATGATGATGACTAAGCTTTCTAGGTGCTACCGATCGTAGTAGTGGATTATGACATTACATTCTGTAACAATACTACAAGTATTTTTATGAACGGAAGTAGGATCACCAAACTCATCTTGAATTTCTCAATCTCAGATAATTTGCCAAAAATATTTTCTCGTTGAATTCGTTCTCGGGCGTTTTTGACAAACAAGCTATGAGTTCTGACAGTGGTGCTTGTTGACTATGACGATGCGGCTAATTAAAGATACTACGAGTATTAATTAAGAAAAGTAGGGTCTCTAAACTCTTGATTGACTTTAAAACTTGGATAAATTGCTGGTTTTTTACTAACACAATCGGCTACAAATATCATCGTGAAAGAGAAGATGTCTAATAAATGCATATATGACAAACAAGCGGTAAGGGCAACGATCTGATAGCGCAGGTGCTACCGGCGCTTGTAATAGTGAACTGTGACGTCACAAGCTGTGTAACAATACTACGAGTATTAATGGGTGGAACTGTGGTTACCATGGTGACTTAGAAACTAGGATAATTCAGCCGTTTTATAGTTTTGTGGTAAAAGTTCTTTTTTTTATGTTTCTGGAAATTCTGGGCGTTTTCCCTAAACCGTTTGTTTTGTTGGGTCGTTTTGATAGGTAGTTAGCATCACAAAGCATAGCATCGTGGTGCTAAGACGATCAGTTGGTCTTGAATATTGCTGATAGCTGAAAAGACATACAATAAAAACCTACATAGATGTAATAATCCGATATACTTGATTGCAACTAGACTTATTTTATGGATTAATAAAAATAATGATTTTCAAAATGTACCTACACTTAAAATAGATATTTTTTGTTACAGAGTACACAACCTGGCTGCATCTGTACTGAGTAAGCACACGTTTCGAACAAACGCAAACATCTTTTAAGGTAAACTTAAAAATCCAACATTTTATTTATTCTTCTTTTCTTATGAATTTTGAATTCATAAAATTTTGAACACTTTTCATAAAATTCTGGTGTCAGTGTTTATGGGCGAAGACCTGTGAAACAGTCTAACAATTTTTGTCCTGATATAAATAAAACAGAACTACTTAAGGCTTTATGTTTTTGTCCCTTGAAATATACGAAAGGGCTCCCCTGATGGGAACTACCTTGACATAAATGCTTTAGCCGGCGATCCCCTATCCAAAAATCGAGCTCAACAAACGTTGCTTAACTTTACGATTCGCTATTAATCTGTTACAAGCAACAATTCTATTCACGCTATGATATTAATTTTTATGACCGTATTTAAACAACGGACGTAGTCCAAAACGCCCACGCCACAGGATTTTTTGTCGTTAATTAATGTCGCACTAATGCGAGCTAAATAAAAATTAACATGCATTATAAATTGTTTTAATAGCGTAGTTTTCGGTTCTGTTTAAAAATCAATAAATTATAATGGGTTGGTTTTTTAGAAATTCATTGGGCTAGTAATGCTAGTACGAGTATGGCTTTGTAATGACTGCTTACGATTGCTACATACGATTATGAGTTCTCTGAGCAGCCGAAATAATGCAAATCAGTATTCTTGTGGTACTGACTGACAAGCAACGCACAGTCTAAACTTTATAGCGCAAAAAGCTGAAATTAGGTGTATGTTTCGTGAGAGAAGAAGAATTCGTAAGAATTGATTTGCCGAAAATCTCACAGGGTCGGGCGGAAATACCTAGTCAAATTTAAAAAAAATGTACGGGTGTAATATAGTAGTAAGTCTCCCCTTTTACGAAATCGTTTAAAATGAAATATATAAATAGTTAGACAAACTACAAACTGCATCATAACCTTCAACAGATTTTTACAATAACCATGATTGCATTCGACGCTATAAGATGTAAAACGTTTTTAAACAAAACGGTAATTTGACTAAATTTATGCAATATATGAAATTAATAATATGTTTCACGATTGTTATTTAATTAAACGTTTATAATTTATCTGTTAAGTATTTAAAACTGATGGCAGTGCAAAATATGTTGTGTTTTATAACGTTTTACAAATATTATAGTAGAGGGAGTATTATGCAGTTAAGGCACATGCACACTGTACCGGATTATTACATTATACCACGATTAAGTGGTGAGAAGGAAAGATTTGGCAAACGCTTAAATGGCAGGAATGTTTTAGTGCCATTGTTCGTTGCTTAATAAAAGGGATGGCAATTATGTATATTTTATTATATGTACATACATACATACAATGACTCACGCCTGTTTCCCCGAAGGGGTAGGCAGAGGCATATTAAACGCCCACTTTTCGTGTAGCATACAAATACTTTACAATGTACAGAGCAATCATGGCAACAATGTAAATTTATTTAGATGAACGAAGCCTAGTTAGGCATATTTTATACCTCTTTTAAAATGGAATAAATTATTTGTTAAGAACATTTAACTTGCAATACAATACTTTCATATTAAAATCTCAAGCAATAGTGTTATGCTGGTTTTAAGCCCAAGTGGATTGTCCCGACCAAAAAGGACGAGCAAGTCAACCCCAAAAAAAGTTACGACTAATACACTAGTGATATTACATTGTAGCGGACTCACACCTTTATAATCAAGTTATTAAAATAATAGTATTCTAGCAAACGTGATTATGTAGCTACTGTGTAAAATCAATAGGAACGTATAATTAATTCATGTTGTGTGAGATAAGATAGACTATAAATTATCCAGTTTTTCATCCGAATAAAAAATATAATTAGCCTAAAGAGCCACAAAATAATCAACGCTATCATTCAACATCAACCACTTTTTATAACGGATATTTGCTTAACGCAGGATTTTACGATATTTTTTTTATATGCTAAAAAAATGAAATCCAAAGAAAAAATAATTGGTTTGTACCAATGAATATATATTTGATATACTTACATTGCTCGTACTTGTATCGAAGTCATCTGTATATATAAAATCCTTGCGTTACTGACTGACTGACTGACAGACAAGCTACAGCCAAAACCATTAGGCGTAGGAGGCTGAAATTTAGCATGTATGTTCCTTGGGAACCGTAGGGGCGCACTAAGACGGGATTTCCCGAAATTCCCACGGGAACGGGCAGAAACGGCTAAATTTGAAAAATGTGCGGGCGTAGCTGCGGGCGTCATCTAGTAAAACTATAAATTCGTTTTAATGTTCCGTCAACAACGCTCTAAGAACAATTGCTTTTTGTAAATAATATATATACTCTCATATTTAAATACTCTTTTTCGCTCTCAATGCAAGATGACATGATACTTGATGTGTCTGTAGGTATTGCTTTCGACTTTAATCCGTAGAATCTAGAAAAAATATAGAAATTGCACTACAACAGCAGTTTTACCCAATATGTTTACTTCAGTTTCACTTATGAATTATTTCTAGACTAAGAGTAAGATGCATAAACAAATGACGTTTCTAAATAAAATGCAGATTTTAATTTGAACAGGTTTAATAAATCACACAAATGTCAAATTTGTTTATCGATATTGAGAGATTATGTACTAACTACTGTTACATTACGAATTATATTTCCTTACTAAAAATGAATGACTGCCTCATTGGCCTCGCGGCATAAATGTGCGCGTGGGATTGGGAGGTCTCGGGTTCGATTCCCGGGTCGGGCACAGTGTTATTTGGTTTTTCAGTTAGGAAATTCTCATTAGCAGCACGGAGTCTGGTAATGTGCTCGGTACGGCAATAGGCTCGCCCCCTATTACGTGGCACCTAAAAATTCATGGTGAAATGTGGGTGTAATATTACATCTCTGCCTACCCCTTCGGGGATAAAGGCGTGAGTATATAAAAAAAATAGAAAAATGAATATCGTAACAATAATATTAAATAGCTATCATTCAAAATCAGGACAAATCCTACTTCTCCAAGAATCATAGTCCCACTACCGATGTATGATTTTATTATTATAAGTGGGGTCGTGTGAAACTTGACGTTTGTGAACAAATACAAAGGTATTGCTTAATTAGCTCATTAACCCTTCGAGCCTTAAGGCTGTAGGGCTTGTATAATCCTGCCTTGTGTTTTAGCTGAGTATATTTTCATATAATTATGGAATATTAAAAAAATACTGCCTCCGTGGTCCAGTGGATAGGGTATGCGACTGCTGAGAGGTCCCGGGTTCGATTCCCGGGTCGGGCAAAAGTGTTACTGGGTTTTTCCGAATTCTCAGTAGCAGCACGGAGTCTGGTAATGTGCTTGGTGACGGCAATAGGATCGCCCCCTATTACGTGGGAATATTACACCTCTGCCTACCCCGTCGGGGATACAGGCGTGAGTCTATAAATAGTCTATATATTAAACAAACATGGAATGTAAATATTTAAGTAAGGGCTTGTCATTTTCTTTGTTATAAATGGCTTGACTGCTTAGGATAAGGTACATATTCTCACACTGGCGTTGTGAGTTCGATAATGTGTCATCCAAAATATTTTCTAAGTTTACACGTCCTCTGTACCGCGATATAGAAATTCAAGACTGAATCGTGTATGATAGATATAAAGAAAATATTTATAAAGAGTAATTACATGTGGTTATGTAGTTAAAACTATGTTTTAACTTCACAGGCTTTCACTTGTATAGGTTCCGTCTTCTTGAGAGAAATCAAAATATGATCGTTGCTACCAAATTGCGATTATCGTAAGTCGATATGAGTACAAATAAGCCATAGCTAGCCTGTGTTTTACTGATAGAAAGTGCTTGATAAAATAAATAGCTTTAAAACAATTTAAATATTCTGTAATAGTTTAAACAAGTTTGTAAGAAAAATACATGTGTGTACAGCCATAAATCATAGAAAGCTAGTTTAAAATCACCACTATTATTAATTAAATCAATAAAAACAAAGAATCTAGAGGTGTGCTTAAAATACCAAAGTAATTTATTATAAGTCTTTAAGCCGTTTTTATAACTAAGACCATCAATAAAACTCGTAGGGATTTGCAAGCATAATGAACTTTCTTGTTGCGTGGGAGAATTTGGTCATTGTTTCGAGAAGAAGGAATATATTATTATGTGTGTTTTGCATACGAGTCGTTCGCGAAGCCTTAGCTCGAAACATGCCTCTGACAAATGATGACGCTGATTCGAATCGGAGGACTGAAAAGAAATGATTCATTCTTTGGTTGTAAAAAACCTACATTCGGAGGTAAATTGGATATATTTGTCAGGAACTTTGCCACAGCAGAAAAACTTGCAGTCATCAAAATTAAATAGGTATTCAAGATTGAGTGATATTTTTAGGGTAGACTGGCTTTCTCTCCGTGTAGGTTTAATTTATGATTGTAAGCAGCTTTCAAAGACAACGACGGGATCAGGAATAGAGCCTGTATAGACTAACATGCATTCACCTAACCAACACGAACAACAACCATTCAAAAACAAAGATAGTTGACTGCACGATTGGCGTAGTGGTTTAAGCGGCCGCCTCGCCGCTTGACACTGTGCCGAGTGTTGTGGGTTCGATTCCCACACGAGACAACACTTTGTGTGATTTATAAATTGTTGTTTCGAGTCTGGGTGTTCATTGTGTCCGTTAGTTGTATGTTTGTAAAGTCTCTCGCGACACAGGATTTAGTCCTAGCGCGGGAGTTGTCCATAAAAAAAAACAAACAAAAAAAATAGTTCTATCCTGAGTTCATTAGTCAAAGATGCCACATACGCATCAAATACTTAAACCACTTTACTACTGCCATAAGTATTATATATAATATCTTTATTACCTTCTTAATTATCATATCAATCATATCTATGAAGATTTTATAAGAGATTATATAAAAAAAGCAATTATAATTCATTCATCACCTCATTTGACGATGACGCTTAGTAGCTTTCAATATAGGCTTAAAATGACGTCATCTTAAATAAATTAAAAATTAAACCCGTCAAATCTGTCACGGTATTTTAAATTAAGACCAATGAATACAGATTTACATAATAGAAACGCATTTCTTAAGGATTTCGTGTGCCGATTCCAAGTGACGAGTTGGCGGTTGTCAGTGTAGTACGTAGTTGGCGCCGTTGGCGGGCTCTCTTGCACTCATAGAGACAGCTGTCACAGACTCACAGCGCGACTGCCACGCCGCCAAGCGGCAATTTGGGTCACAGAAAGTTTGTCTACAGAGCGCCCACTATCTATGCTCTATGTTAAGACATAGATTTAATATAATGCGATTTAACACTGCGTATGGTGCAGTATATATATGAGTAAAATGGTTTTTATTGCTTTCTGACTGTTGGGGTAGAAAGGTTTAGAAGTGGCCACGTTCCGGAAGACACAGCAGAGGTACCTAGGTCTCCCACAAGGTGGACCGAAGATCTTGTTAGAATCACAGGTAGCGGTTGCATGCTGGTGGCTCAAATCGGTTTATATAAAAAGCCTTGGCGGAGGCCCACGTCCAGAATTGGACGTTTCTAGGCTGACATGATGAACCAGAAGTTCCTAAGAGCACGTTCAACCAAAGACACAAAAATATCAAACAAACAAACTGTTTTACTTAATAATATAAGTTTTTATTAGGGTTGCCTCGTTGGTCTCGCGGCATAAATGTGCGCGTGGGATTGGGAGGTCTCGGGTTCGATTCCCGGGTCGGGCAAAGTGTTATTGGGTTCTTCCGTTAGGAAATTCTCAGTAGCAGCACGGAGTCTGGTAATGTGCCCGGTACGGCAATAGGCTCGCCCTCTATTACGTGGGACCTAAAAATTCATGGCGAAATGTGGGTATAATGTTACACCACTGCCTACTCCTTCGGGCATACAGGCGAGAGACTATAAAAAAAAATAAAAAAAAATATTAGTATAGATTTAACCCAAAGCAAAAAAGGCCATTTAACAAGGCTTTTTTGAACTAAGCAAACAAATTGCATTTATTTACAAAATCTCTTTAAATAATAATGTGATGATGAACTTTATCTACCGTTCGATATGAGTCAATATTTGTTAATATTTCTATCACGTCACATCGCTTCTAAGACAAACAGCAAGTCGTGTTTTCAAAGTTTATTGAAATTTGATATATAAACGATTTCCAGTAGATGTTCATACGTTAATAATGGCAAATAATCATTTAGAATCGTACTCAAATAAAAGTCGTCCAAATAAATGCTATTTCTTTAGATGAAATAAAGCCGTTGATGACAAAATCCTGTGGATTTAAAGGTACCTTTTTTAAACATTTATTATCTTTGTATTCTAAGCCGCATATATTTTTTAAGTTTTCACTAATTCTCTACGACATACACATAACAGTCCTCTAGTCCCAAACTAAGAAGAACTTCTTCTACAGATACTAGAAGATGGATAAACATACATACTTAATCTTATATCGTGAATTCAAACTTATCCCAAAATAACTTCCACTTGATTTTTAATTATTATTATGTTTTGAATTGTTAATTATCGCTTGCTAATCGGTGAAGGAAAACATCGTGAGGAAACCTGCATGTCTGAGAGTTCTCCACACAGACCACCTAACTCTGTGGTTCTCCATAATGTTCTCGAAAGACATGTGAAGTCTGCCAACCCGCACCAGCGTGGTGGACTATGGGCTTACCCTTCTCATAGTGAGAAGAGACCCGTGCCCAGCAGTGGGACAGTATAAAGGGCTGATGATGATTATGTTTTAGCAGCTTTAGAAGCTCCGTTAGCTCAGTCTAGAATATTTCAGAATTTCATCAGTATTTTGAGCCTTGTATATAAACTGCAACCTGCTAAGACCGGCCATTTATCACTATGAGGAGGCTAAGGTACATACCATCATCGTGAGATGGTGTGCACTGGACCTCACATGTCATGTCGTTCGAAAATATTATGGCGAAGACATGCAGGTTTCCTCAAGACGTTTCTCTTCACCGTGTAACAAGCTTTATCAAACTATAAGTTCAATTTTCGGAATAGCAGTGTTATATCATTGAAATTCTTACAATTACACCTGTATTTACGCAGATATAAAATAAATGAATGCTGTGTAAATATATGGCAAGTAAATAATATTTTAAATTCACATCATATACCTAAACTAGAAGACGCGCGCAGCTTCGCCCGCACATTATTTGTAATTGAATAATTCTTCCGAATCCCATGGGAATTTCCGGCAATCCCTTCTTAGTGCCCCCCAACGGTCCCCAAAGAATGCACATGCCAAATTTCACCTACTTGCGCCCAGTTGTTTCGGCTGTAGCGTGTTTGTCAGTCAGTCAGTAACGCAAGGATTTTATATATGTTTTTATATGTGTTCAATGGTGTGCAAATATTCCGATTGAACAGTACTGCAACTATAGCGAATACTTGTTTTTACGACATAATGATAGCGTGTTTCTCAACGCGTTAAATGTAACCCATCGGAACCCATAAGAACATTCGTAGGTGTCATAATTTAGATTCTAGGAATAAAAAGATGCTGGTACTTACTTACTTATTATGTCTATGGCAACAATGTATATAGTTTTGGCCCAAAACTCAACGAATCGAATGGCGATCGGCCTTCCTTCATATGTCATCTCACAGAAAATCGACGTAAAGTAACAGTACCCAAACTGTTGCGTTTCGTTCGGTGAGTGAGAGTGTCGGAGGCCCATCCCCTATTCCTTCTCCTTCGTCCCATTCCTTCTCCTGTCCCTTGTCCCAACCCCAAGGGGCGGCAATGCACTTGTGACTCCTGTGGTGTTGCTTGTGTCCATGGGCGGCGGTAATTGCTTACCATCAGGCGATCCGTCTGCTCATTTGCCGCCTAATTTTATATTTAAAAAAAAGTCATCAAGCGTATACGGCTCTGGACTACTACTGCCAGTAATTACTTGCGGAGCTCGTTAGTAAATAGGCCATCGTCTGTGGAGAAACGCTACAGCCTCATTTATTTGTGCTTGGGTATATAAATCCCCACGTTGACAGATTGTCCCTCGATCTACCAGTCTGGGTTCGCAGCCTATTGAGCGTATTCCAGATTAGCTTAGGAAGCCTGTTTCCTATTGTAGGTTTCCTGCCAGAGGGACGAAGGTTGGAAAAGGGATTTTGTCATGCTTTATGTTTTCTCTGGCCTTGGGAGCTAGTTTCTTTCACATAATCATCATCGTCCCAGCGCTATCCCGATTACATGCAAGACTTTCGTATTGAAGTCTGGAGACCGCGCTTTCTAGTCTTACCAGCCTGTCAAAAATCTTCATGACTGTTGGGACCGATGACTTAACGTATTCTCGGAGGTACGGGGCAAGTGATAATTAACAATTTAATACGCACATAACTTCAAAAAGTCAGTCGTGGGATAACAAAGGAAATACGTTCTCATCCAAACTCCGTTTAAAGTTTACAATAAAAGAATATAAAAATAATACAGACAAGTAAAAGCCAATTCATTAATGTGTATTAACATTTTTATTGATCACATTATATATTTACTTAAAAATCGATACTAGGTGTGCCAGGTGATATAAGCCCCCTGTGGCTAGCTGAATAGTTATTTTTCTAATCGATATATCAATCTGGTTTGAAAATCAGTTAGTAATTTTAAAATTATGTCCGCTACTACGTATTTTCTTGTCTTTATGACGTGTCGGACATTTTGAATTGCTATTACAAGATGGCGGTCGCTTTTGGCGGTATAGTTGGTATAGTGTTAATCGCCTGTGAGAATAAAGACTATTCAAAAATATAAAAGGACTTGAATATGTCCAGAAAAGTAATGCATGGGTGAAAAACATAGACCTATAGCGGCAGGTTAAAATTTTAGAATTAGAAGTAAATAAAGTTACGTTTGCAAGGTTAATTACTCTCCTTATAAGAAATAGCAGATCTCTGCCTAGTTAAAAGGTTAGTTAAACTCATTTTCGTCTTAATATTTGGATAATAAATACAGATGTTACGGTAGTATGCTAGGTAGATATAGGTATATAAGGAGTATCATTACTACCGTAGGGCTCCCGTTCTAATCCAGACTTAGATTTGGGCCTCTGCCCTATCTTACTACAATTGCGGGTTAAGATTTGCCCGTCACATCCAAACATGGTCTTCGAATGTTATCCACCTAACGTTGTGGTTGTCGCTCCCTCCCCCTCGCGTGTCTGAAGGAGACCCTGGCTCTCGTCTTGACTTGCACGATTCCATGCTAACCATATGTCCATCCAATGTTTATGGAGTGTATAAATAATGTAATAGTTTCCATAGTCTAATATTAATTCTTAAAAATAAATACACATACATACATAGTCCCACGCCTATATCCCCGAAGAGGTAGGCAGAGGTATATTGCCAAATACAGACGTTCACAAAGCGATACTGACAAGACAATATTCGTAAGATATCGCAATTTCTGTAACGACCTTTTAAAAAAAGTGAAATGTGAATACGAAAGGTCAGCTTTTGCCAGTGCTCAGAACAATAACAAAAAGTTATGGGAGATAATCAAAAGAGTAACTGGCACTAAGAAAGTAAAAACCACAGCTACTGAATTACTTTCTGAAGAAAATGCGCATGAGTCTGTAAATGGAGTCAACAGGTTTTTTTATTGATGTAGGTCATGGTATATCAAATTCCGTTTGTTCAAGCAGCATACCCATTTTATTGACAATATCCACAGTATCACCCGTACACTCTTTCGCTCTTCTTTCAGTATACGAAAGTGAGATAAAGTCGCTTATCCTGGGCTTAAAAAATGATAGCGCTGCCGGCTATGACAATATATCTGGAGGTCTTTTAAAAAAATACGTTGAACTTTTAGTGAGACTTCTCACTCATGTCTGCAATTTACCCTTGGATACAGGCACTTTCCCAGAGGCCTTCAAGCGATCTCTCATTCACCCTATACACAAGAAGGGGCACAGGGACTGTGTCAATAATTATAGACCTATTTCTATTTTGCCCACCTTCTCCAAGGTTCTTGAGAAAGCCATTAACAATCGACTACTGCAGTATCTGGAGTCCAAAAATCTCTTTTCGAATGCTCAATTTGGTTTTCGTAGAAATGAATCCACCATCGATGCTATTCATGAGCTTACTAGCCATATAGTGGATAGCTTGGAAGAAAGGAAGAAGGTTATAGCTATATTTTTAGATATAGCTTAGGCTTTTGACACAGTCTCTGTACCTCTACTTCTTCAGAAGTTGCATAAACTGGGTGTTAGGGGTCTACCGCTTCAACTTTTTCAGAGCTATCTTTCCGGTCGTTTTCAGGCTGTAAAAATAGACGAATGGATAAGTGATGGCCTCGAAATTCTTCGTGGTGTCCCACAAGGCAGTATACTCGGTCCAACCCTGTTTCTGGTTTTTATTAACGACCTGTGTGAACTTAAGATTATTAACGGAAAGATTGTGACTTATGCAGACGACACGGCCCTTATCTTTGCTGCATCCAATGGGGAGGAGGCATTTAGTCATGCGCAAATTGGTTTCAAAATTGTCTCAAAATGGCTTGCCATCAACTCTTTGTCTCTCAATGTCGACAAAACAACCTATATGCCTATGACTTTGTCTGCCTCTTGCTTGCTTGAACTGTCCAAATGTAGTATTATTGCTCACACCTGCCCCAATTATGTTGATATTTCTAGCACCTGTCATAAAATAAAACCTAGTAGCTGCGTCAAATATTTGGGTATCATAATTGACAGGAATCTTACTTTTAAACAACACCTTACGCTTCTATCAACCAGGATCCGTAAACTCATTTATGTATTTAAAAACTTAAGAAATGTCGCTGACAAAACCATAATCAAAAACACAGATGTAGCACTATGTCAGTCACTCATCACATATAGTATTGCGGTCTGGGGAGGAGCTGCAAAGACACTAATGCTCCCAGTTGAGAGAGCGCAAAGAGCTGTATTAAAGGTATCACAAAGTCTGCCTTTCTATTTTCCAATCATGTAACCGTTCGTCATTTATATGTTCTCTCAGTTCTCTGTTCAGTTTTGAAGAAACATACTGAAACTAATTTACTGACTACTCGTAACAACCCACAGGGACGTCGCCATTTCAGAATTTTTCCCCCAGTTCGATATAAAATAGCCTATCACATAGAATGTTCTGTTTTTTGGGCAGTCATTTATATAATAAATTGAACTCTATTTTAAACATATATTCTTTATCTAAATCTAAATGCAAAGAAGTTGTTTCAGAATGGTTACAAAAACTTAGTTACGATGAAACTGAAAATCTTTTGAAAACTGTAATATGACCAATTAATCTCTTACGCGTCCAAACACACACATACACTCGCACGCACGCACACACACAAACACAAACACACACACACACACACACACACACACACACACACACACACACACACACACATACAAATACACTTTTCTTTCTGTTTGTCAATTGTAAGCCACTATCTTAGAGACACTTTAATTATACAATAATGTGCGGGGAGCCTGGTAATCTGTCTGACAGGATTTTCCTAGTTCAGATACCAGTCTCTCACAAAGGTGTGATCTGTTTTTCTAGACATGAATCAATATAGTTTGTAAGTTGCCTTAGTGAAAGAAAATAAATACTTTTGAATTTAAATACTTTTGAATTAATACACCCACTTTTTACCAGATTTATTTTAGTCCCACGTAATAGGGGGCGAGTCTATTGCCGTAATGGTCACATTACCAGACTCCAAGCTGCTACTGAGAATTTCCTAACGGGAAAACCCAATAACACTTTGCCCGACCTAGGAATCGAACCCGAGACCTGCCAATCCAACGCGCACATTTATGTCGCGAGACCAACGAGGCAGTCAAAAATATAAAAAAAATCCCAAAAGTCAATACATTTGGTAATACCAATACCTACCAAAATAAAAATAAAAATATTCATCTTTTATGTTCGAATTAATTGAAAGTCAATGATGTATTTAAAAACCTTTTTATAACGGTGTCGTTAATTTTTAATTTGCATAAGTGAATTTGAATGACAAATGGCTTGTGTTAATATTATGATAATTAAACTTGTAGATAATGTTAATCTATCGTTTTCTATTAATTTATTGACATCCTGACGAGGCTAGCGGTATATTAGCTTAGCTTGACGAGTTTACGGGTCAGAAATCTTAATATACAGGTTGTCGCAAGACCCATCACTAAGCCGAAGTCTACTCGTCGTGGACATCATGCCAAGTCATACTAACCAAAAATAATACCTGGGAAACGAATTTTTTTATAAGTTTTCACATTTTTTAAACCGCAATTAAAAGCGCGCACTTGCAATCCACGAAATACTTATTATCCATGGGGTCATAGGGCATCTGAAGAACACAATATTGGCGGGGTAAATGCATCGATTTTGTATCTAATTAGAAAAATTCCATACTAACTTTGAGCCTCAATATCTCCTGAACCAGTAATTTCCCAGGTATGGTGCCGAAGTGAAAAATGTTCGTAGTGGTTGGTACAACATGGGATTTCAGTTTTCGTTAAGGGTCTTTTTACACCCTGTATAAAATCCTTGCGTTACTTACTGACTGACAGACACGCTACAGCCGAAACTATTGGGCGCAGGAAGCTGAACTTTGGCATGTATGTTCCTTGGAGACCGTAGGGGTGCACTAAGAGGGGATTTCCCGAAATTCCCACGGGATCGGCCAAAATGGGTAAATTAAAAAAAATGCAGACGTAGCGTCCTTTAGTATCTGTATAAACTCCAGCATTATTTCAATTATGGACACAGCCGACAAAAAAAGCGAAATTCGGCATGTATGTTCCTTGGTGACTGTAGGGAAGCATTTTAGGTAATTCAAAGTCTAGTAAAACGTAAAATGCCACGTTGTCTTTATACTTTTTACGACCTGCTAGCGTGTGCAGTATTCATGAGCCCTGTATGTATACTGTCCCACTGCTGGCACGGGCCTCTTCTCACTATGAGAAGGGTAAGGCCATAGTCCACCACGCTGGCCAAGTGCGGGTTGGCAGACTTCACATGTCTTTTGAGAACATTATGGAGAACTCTCAGACGTGCAGGTTTGAAGTATTACTGGCAATAATACTAAGTCAGGCTGTAGTCAGGCAGCAACCAAACTGAGTGAGATTTGATGTCTATGGGTTGCTCAAGATCGATGTATGAGGAGAGTCTCGGGACAGGCCTATGTCCACCAGTAGACATCTTTCCAGGGGCGTCGCCAGCCGATTGCCTAGGAGGGGGGGGGGGGGGCAAGTCGATATGGAAAATGAGAAAAGTATGAATTGTAGGGTATTTGCAGTCTCTAGGGGGGGGAGGCAGTTGCCCCCCCTTGGCGACGCCCTTGCATCTTTCCGTTGATATGATGATGATGAATAGACAATTTCGCTTATTTTCTGATGGACAAGATTCACACGCCTTTCGACAACATTATGATAACTCTCTAGCATGCAAGTTTCCTTACGATGTTTTCCGTCTACGATTGAAACCGTTTCAAAAAGAATTGTATTGCTTTGTGTCAAGCAATAACACTTCACGGCGTTACATGGAACTTTTAAAATGGTCCACGACTTAAACGACTAAGACTTTCTTAAGAACAGACACAATAATATGTACAATAATAAACAACATTTAAAACATCGCCTGTCTTGTAGCAACGTGTTAGAAGTACTCCGTTCCATCAGATTTATGATTTTAATGTGTTAGTTTTAAGCACCTATCGTGTTACTACTTAAGTTGAATGATTATTGCTTCATTAATGTAAATGGTTATGGATGGTTCTATATACGTACACGTTTATATTTCTAGGTGCATAGGGTTCCCACCAAGAACTTAGGGTCCCTAGCCAACCTCACCTGCAAGTGGTGCACCTGCCGATCAACGGACGAGGCTCTGGCAAACAAAATGTCCCAATAAGCGGCAATAGGCTCGCCACCTATTACGTGGGATCAAAACACTGGCGAAAAGTGGGCGTTTAATATGCCTCTGCCTACCCCTTCGGGGAAACAGGCGTGAGTCTATGTATGTATGAGTCTATGTTTATATTTCTACAAAGCGTAGGATTATTTAGTTTTGATTTTTTTTGGACTAAAATCAGCTTTTGGCCGCCGCTTCGTCTGCTGTTTGTTGAGGATGTCTTGAATAATGTCTCTCTATCTCTGTAGGGGATTAAAATTCTCTAGCGCGTATAAGTCAGGTGAGCACCTAAGCGATGGATTTAACGGTATATTCATTATAACAAAACGTTAACTTTTTAAAAACAAACTTGCTTTTTCTTACTAATTTGTCCGCATGAATTTCACTTAGATAAAAAGTAGGTATAGTGCAAATACTCTTTTTAGCCCCCTTAAGGGGAGGGTGACGATTTAGGGAGAATTTCATCACGATATTTTCCTTCAATGTTAAGCGAGCTATAATTATCAATTTAATACCTACTTAACACCTACTTAACTTGGAAAAATCATTGATGCGCATCATGGATTCTAAATCTTTGCGTAGCAGTCTTTCCGTCTCTCTACTGAGCTATCGCTGACTAATGTATGACATCAGTACTTATATGTACTTACGTTACCTATGTAGCTATAAAGCTGTTTAACAACTAAATCTATTGTGTCATTTCAATATATTCGCAAGTGGCCTCACTCAGATACTCAGCTATTACGCAGTGAAGGTATATTTCTCATAATTTATGAACTTAACCATACGCCTCCATCGACAGTCAATAAGTGGTCCCCAACTCATTACTTTAAAAGCCTTTTAAAACAGTTTCGAATATACAAATCGATAGTAACATACCACTTTTCTTTCAAACACACTAATTCTCCAACTATTACAAATACACCTAAAAGCTTTACGTTTTCTAGTAGGATACCATATCGGTCGCGGTAAGTTTATTTTCCTAGAATAAAATAGACCTTAAGACAATATACGAAGGTTTATAATAGATTATCATTGAGTCTTAAGTCAAGTTGTCATCATGACTAGTGTAAGCGACTGATACCATCTTGGTGTAAAGTGGACTGCATACTCGACATTTTTGTCGCCCCTTAATATTGATTAAGAGTGGGTTGTTTCTGTTGATGTTTTAAGAACTCTGTGTGTATTTTGTTAAATTATACTGGATAATCTATTAGAATTTTTGGTTATTTTGTTTCTAGCTATTTATCTAAAATGAAACCTATTGTGCCCGCGTGCCTGTTGCATATTTCTTATTTACGCATTATGCCGATTATGCGTCAATTTATAGGTAATTCGCCTACGTTGTAGTACGTAGGTACCTGCTACGAGTGCAATCAATATTCTTATTATATAGCTAGTCGATGAACCTTTGTACCAATTAGAAGATGGAACAACCATTGCATGGATGTATGACAACTTAAAACTCGTTGTAAAACCGCCCACGATTGCACTTTAAGCGTGTATGTGTGTAGGGCTCGAGTCGATAACGCAAATTAATTTAAGAAAGCGTTTTTAGGCATGGCATTTACGGCCTTGTAGTATTACGTTCTTGCGACTCTTGAATACTGAATTATCACAGCTCATGTTGTTGCTCTTCATGAGTTGATGAGTAAGTAGTCATCCTAATATTACGGTGCTTGCAAAACAGAAATGTGTGAGGGAGCTGACTAGTGGCCTAATGTGATGGACACATCAAACAAAAGTAGTCATCATCATCAGCCTTTAACAGTCCACTGCTGGACTAGGCCTCTCCGTTTAAAGGAGGAATTGACCTACTATACCACGCTGGCCAAACGGATTGGTATAGGGTTTGTATCAAGTTTTCCTTCTCTTACAGTGCTGTTCTCTGCATAAAAGTAGTATTGAAACAAAAGTAAACCAATGGTAAATAAATTGTGGGAGTCTCTTAAGCGTACGTATTATTTGATGTACAGAAAATACTTAGGCCTAAGAGCGTTTTGGTGACATGCAATTTGCACTATTTTCAAGAAGTACCATAATGAACAAGTACCAAATTACCTATAAACAAGTTACTAAAGTTTAAAGTCGAAGAGCAAACAACTGCGACCACGCCTACGTATGTGCTTGCTCCTTAACAAGTACTGAGCCGTTGGACTAGTCAGCGCACGACAAATTTGAAGCGCGCGTGTAAACAACTCGAATCGGCTCGTGTACTGTTATAGATGACACTTGAATGCTATGATATCATGGCCGATTTGTGCAGCTCTATGATTTGAATATTTAACCAAGAATATTACACGGTTGTGTTTAGAACTGCTCTGATGTCGAGATACCTTCTAATTACTAGACGAGTTACTCTCGTTTTATTATTCGAAAAGCGGTCCAGTGGTTAGATGGTACTATACAAATTTATTTTTAAAGTTGACCATTGCTTTACTTTACAATATAGTTATCAGTTTTCCTGTTGACCCATTGATCAAGGCTGGTTGTGGTTAATCAGGTAAGTGTAGCGATATTTTTATCCAACTCAAGGTACTCAAAATATACCTATTATGGTTTAAGTTGATCTTGTAACTTCTGCTCATGGGCCAACAAAGTGATCGAGAGTGAGTGAGTGAGTGTTGATCCCTATCTTTTCATTTTGAAGCTTGGAATTCTTTGAGTCCATTGTTTAAATGTTTGTAAAGTAATCCACGATTGAGAAGTATGATAGTCTGGAAGATTTAAGTAATTAAAAGGCACGGAACAGAAAATACATTAAAAGGTAATGATTCGCTTAACTAATTGCCGCCACATATGGGCCTACGGCGCAAGTATGGCCTCCACAGATTGTTATTTATAAATCAGTAATCAATCGACTAAAACGCCTTCTAGATTAAGGCTCGCAATTAGAAACCACGTCAACACAGAAATATGATCAACAACACAAACATACAATCAAAAGTCGATTTAACTCCCATATCATATCAATCAAACTTAACCATCAATTTTCCATTAAATTTATACATTTATTTTCAGAGAAAAATTGTCTTCCAATATAAGTTTTTGATAAAATATCCGTTCAGGTAGACATTAAACGAAAATAGAGTGAATTATTTATGTGACTAAACGTAGTTAAAAACAGGTCAGCCTAATGTGATGCGGCTTTTTGATAGGTTTGTTTTTTAAATGGAAAATTTCCTGAAAGCTATACCTAAATAAAGTTGTAGTTTGAAGAATACACTTAGACTCTGATAATGTGCAGGCCTTTGTTAAATTCTCTCGGTCTGAAATTGTTATGATCGATAGTGCAATCTGAAAATGTTTTGGTCTTGGCAAAACCTGCACGGTTTTCTCATAAAAGTCAAAGACGTTATTTAAAGCCAAAATCCAAGAAAATATTTCTACACAAAAGAAACATTGTCTGTGGTTGTCTGCTTTGCCAAGTGCTTAGTCACCAGACATATGCAAGACTAGAGGACGTCAGCAGCTACGCCTGCAATTTTTTTTATTTACCCGTTTTGGCCGATCCCGTGGGAATTTCGGGAAATGCCTTCTTAGTGCACCCCTACGGTCCCCAAGGAACATACATGCCAAATTTCAGCTTCCTGCGCCCAATAGTTTCGGCTGTAGCGTGTCTGTCAGTCAGTCAGTAACGCAAGGATTTTATATATTAAGATTATTATGTTATAATCATTTTAAAGTTATATCGACTTGCATGTCAGAATTTTATCTGAGGACTTGGGGTCCGCATCCGCACAGTCTTGGTGGCAAATTGGCTGTATAATTATTAAGCAAATTTTATTATAGAGCAAATGCTCTACAAAATTTGGTGTCAAAAATCTCATCTTTTTTAAATGAAAAAAATATATTGGTAGCATACTCTGGGATCATAATAATTATGTCTGCTTTATTAAAAAAGTATCTACTTATTAGTATTTCTAAAGTTAAGAAGACTAAATATCAGTCTTCTTTTGCTTAGAAATAAATATATATTTTCTTTTTTGAATAGTGCTATAATATACTTTGGGGTTTATGACCAGTAGTTTATAGTAAAACATAATCATGAAAGTACGAAACGGGATCGCAAGTGTGTCCGAGTGGCCCACATATAGCCACGCCCGTATGTCGGCCGTGACAAACATTAGACATAAATGCACCTCCGTTCTACCGACGTTATATAATCTAGAATTCTAGATCAACTTGTCACTACTGTTTCTAGATTACTTGTTAATGGATATCTTTGTATGGACTTAATGTGGACTGCCTCCGTGGTCCATTGGATAGCGTACCTATGCGACTGCTGGTCGGAGGTCCCGGGTTCGATTCCCAGGCCGGGCAAAAGTGTTACTGGGTTTTTCCGAATTCTCAATAGCAGCACGGAGTCTGGTAATGTGCCCGGTAACGGCAATAGGCCGCCCCCATTACGTGAGACCTAAAAATTCCTGACGAAATGTGGGTGTAATATTTACACCTCTGCCTACCCCTTCGGGGATACAGGCATGAGTCTATAAAAAAATTAAAACTTAATGTGTGTTGAATTGAGCTTAAGTTATGATAAAAGATAGTTTGTATAGTTAGAGAACTTAAATTAATGTTTTTACGTCAATAATGCACTTAGTCACAATCATTAATATAAGCTCTAGAACTGTACTGTGTTTGCACTCGTTTAATATCCGATTAGAATAATTTTAATGAAGACTATTAATAATTTATTAAGTTTATATGAGTATCAAGCTGTAGAAGAAAACCTATGGCATATTCTCAGTTTTTGTGCTGATATTCAGAATTCCCTAACGGACATCACCATAGAACCATACTATGATAGAACCATAGTAAAAACCTCCCAGGAATCGAAAATTGGAAACTTGTATCGTCCGCACAAAAGTAGTCGTAAGACATAAAATATCGCTATCCCTTTGCATTGTGTAGTTCAGACTGCAGTTGCTCTGTGGAAAAGTAAAGTTAGATCAAGGCGAAAGCGTCGGATGAATAATAATGGCGCTATTGAGCAAATAAAACACATAACTTCACGCCTTTTATCCCCGAAGGGGTAGGCAGAGGTGCATTAAACACCCACACTTTGCCAGTTATGTTTCGGTCCCAATGTAATAGGGGGCGAGCCTATTGCCATCTACCGGACACATCATTAAGCGAGCGATAATTAATTTATATAATACACACATACTTAACTTCGAAAAGTCAGAGGTGTGCGCCCGGGATCGAACCCGAGACCATCGTCTCGACAGTCCGTTACGTTCACCTTAAACACCAAATAAAACACCTTTGATAAAACTAAAACACGTTACTTACATTTATAATATAGTCATTTAAAACTACTAAACACTACAAATAACCGCCAAGCCGTTCTTATAAATGTTCTAAATAAACATATATCTTGTCGTAGCTTGTATTTGTCTAATCTTAATTAGAGTGTGGCGGATATGGCAGCCTAGCGGCGGATACGTACGCCGCCGGTGTGTCAGGCACATCCAGTATTGACTGGCATGTGAAGAATTTATATATCGATTTAGTATTCGAATTTGCTGGTAACTTTATTTATGAGGATTTTAGTGTCAATATTATATTGTGAAATTAATTTATAATTTTGCCACGTTTTTACTAAGGGCCATAGGCATATGATTTCATAGGTCATTATTTAATCTGCCAAAGCTAAATATTAGTTTAGAATAGTATCATTTAGGCGCGTTTTTGAGACTCACGTCCTGATGTTTAAGTGCCTAAAACTCATATTTGATGTGGAAACATTAGTCGCGTGTCTTTTAATCTTAATGGATCTTATGATTATAGCGAGCAAATAAATCCTAAAATATGTCCAAAATGAGAATTCAGGAATTCATCTTTATGTTAAAACTTACACTTACTTACACTAAACTAGAGTTGTTTTTAATCAGCTATTAAAATCATCGCTTATTTAATTGCTGGCTACTCTAAAAGTTATCTTTACTGATGACAATGCTTATGATGACATAGTGATGAGAAGCAGATGGCTAAAATTCTAAAATAAGTAAGTACCTAGCTGATAATAGCGGTTTTGGGTCAACTGCAAAATTAGACATTAGCTTGCCCTTTACTCCTAATCTTTTCTTTATTTCGTAACAAAACTATTCTAAAACAGTTAATTTTTTAGCACATTTCACTTAGTTAACCATAAATAATTCCTTGTATACGCTAAAGACTTCCCTATTTATTTCAAACGTAGTACAAAGTTGCAAACCTGCCCACGCGTTAACCCTTCGTCTCATCAATATGTGCATCTCATTGAAGACCGCCTAGGATAAGCTGAACACCTATCATAATTAATAAAATATCAATAAGCACATAAAATGTTTATCTAATATCTGAAGCCAGCGTTAGAATTTACCTACGTTGTATTAGGTATATAAACTGGCAATTTTATTACTGGGTTCGATTTTCGACAGGGATAAAAAAAACTCGGTCCGTGTGGATTAAGAATACGGATTGTCACCACCCCATATCATGCCATGGGTGTCGTAAGAGCCGACAGAGGGATCATATTATGCAGAGAACAGCACTGTAAGAGAAGGAAAACTTGATACAAACCCTATACCAACCCGTTTGGCCAGCGTGGTATAGTAGGCCAATTCCTCCTTTCAAAGAAGAGGCCTAGTCCAGCAGTGGACTGTTAAAGGCTGATGATGATGATGAAAAAAACTCAAATTTTAAGGCAATTCTTAGAGCAAGACTTCTTCTATAATATGAATAATTTTTGCATCTCGAAGGATACTGAATTTCACTCCTTTTATTTGCCTTAAGTTTAATTAAACTACTTAAGGCAATATATACCACGTACCATCGTTGTGAGGTGCCGATATTTCGCCACACTGTTGCAAGCGGTATGATCCCGGATGCCCCAGTATGCAAATACTCTCATCTCATACACAGTGTCTTAAAACTACGACCACAACGAATAGAAAGTTCTAATACCTATACAGATCGTGTATTGTGGTATTTAAGTTCTTTAAAAAGCTCTGTGTCGATAAAATATTAATGTCACAACACAAAGAAAACAAAATTCACGGTTTTAAAGCATTTGCTTACTGTTGTATAATTTGAGATCAGAACTACAATATATTAGTGCACTGATTTACCTCGCTACCATTGAAGTGACAAAAAAAACAATGACCCTGAGTTTGTTTCGGTCTTTCTTCTCAAGAAGTCATTTAGCTAGGAAAAGCCGGCATCATCTAGAATAGGGTTTCGACTCGTATAAGTGTTGTAAATAACCAAAATGCAGAAATAAATAAATGTCTTTAAGTCTTTTTTGTCTTTGCCAAGCTTTTTTTCGTGAAGTACATAAATTGATAATTGTCGCTTGCCGCGTACCTCGGCGAGCACGTAAAGCCGTCGGTTCCGACTGTCATGAAGAACTAACATAGCTGCTATAGGGAGTAAGTGAAATTTCTCTAGCTCTCTGCAATTCCGAGGTCAAACGGCAGTCGCTCCATGGAAAAGCAAATTTCTATCAAATCAGCAGGCCGATTCAGAATGTCACGACAAGTAATCGTACGATATGTCAAATTATTGTCCTCGTCTTTTAGCCGCCTATCAGAGATATTTTGAACAAATATTCATTGAAATCGGTTTATTTATTAATTTACTTCATACTGAATGTATAAAATTTATAGGAAATGCGATAGTTTTGACAAAAAATGAGGTAGCCCGTTTGACAATTAATGGAATCGAATGTCAAATGAGATATCGAACGATTCTGAATCGCCCCCCAGATTAGACTAGAAAACGGACCCTGAACTATAGCCTAGTGCAGAGACCGACAGACTGCTACGCAGAGGTTCCGAGTTCGAATCCACGGCGCGCACCAATGACTTTTCTGAGTTATGTGCGTATTAGATTGTTAATTATCGCTTGCTAAACGGTGACGGAAAACATCGTGAGGAAACTTGCATGCCTGAGAGTTCTCCATAATGTTCTCGAAAGACATGTGATGTCTGCCAACCCGGCCACTAGGCCAGCGTGGTGGACTATGACCTTACCCTTCTCATAGTGAGAAGAGGCCAGTGCCCAGCAATGGGACATTCTATATACAGGGCTGATGATTATGATGATGAGCTCCAAGGCAAAAGCGTTGTATGCAACTGCGATAACACAAGGACGATGATGACCAAGTACTGAACCACTATAACACGAGATCCTCACTATATTCTAGTGCAATAACTATTCAAAACTAAACCACCCATCAAAACGTAAGTGCTTCACCATAATCACCGGCCATTTTGCCGTAATCTATGACCCACTCTAAAACAATCTCCAACGGCTACCTAAAACAACCGTATGCGTCCATAAACTTGTAAGCCGCCTATTTTCCATACATTTTCTATAGTGCAAGTTACAAACGATGCACCATTATGGCTCGGCTGTATGTGACTGGACAATAAACTCTTCATACCGCTACGTCTAATGGTGCTGATACACCTGGACATTCACCTGTAACAAATGCTTGCGAATGTTACAAAGCAGAAAAACAAACGAGTGTGTTTAAGCGAGCTTTCTTACGAACGTTAAGCCCTCTTAGCCAAATGGCATTCGATTAACTATATCGCTAATTATATAAGTGCCGAATCCAAGTGCGGACTGTCTCCAGTTTAGTTCGTAGTTGGCGCCGTTGGCGTTGCTGGCGCCGCTCTCCGTCTCTCTCGCCCTCGTAGCTAAGATACACTGGAGGAGAGAGACGGCTGCCGCAGCACGACTGCCAAGCCGCCAAGCGGAAATTTGAGTCGCAGAAAGTTTGTCTTCAAAGCGCCCATATGAAATGCGCCTCTATGTAAATATCCGAGCTCTTTGGCTAGGCCCTCTGGTGAGCATTGTAACGTATTGACAGTGATGCTTTGACGTTTTTGATCATTAAAGTGACCGCTAGGAAGATCGTGAAAATGTTCGTAGCAATGTTCGGCTCTGTTCGTTGTTTGGTTCAACAAAACAAAAAATTGCGAAAGCTCGCTGTTCTGTTACAAGTAAATGCTCAGATGTGTCAGCACCATTATGTTTTTGCACATAATTTTGCGACAAGAAATCCGACATTTTCGTATTCCGTTATTTTGACGCAACCTGTCGTCGTATGTGCGAAATAACACTTATGCAAGTTACCACTAAGCGACACAGTCGTCAGAAATATTGTAAATGCAATGTGTGTGTTCCGTTTTAACGTTGAAACAGCTGAACCTAATTTGATGAGTCTCAACATAGTAATAAATAACATAATTACACCTTGAAGACGAACATAGTGAAATTTAATTGCATTGGAATAATGGGTGAAAGTTCGCAGGACCCCGCCACTATGGGAAGTTGAGGACACCGAGTGTGTAGGCCTACATACCTCCTCCGCCATCAGTCAATTTGTGTTGAACTGGACTTCGAGTGAGTGCAGATCCGCTCCTAGAGATTTCACCACGAACAATAGTTATATATAGTGTCTTTACATATATACATACATAGACTCACGCCTGTTTCCCGGAGGGTAGGCAGAGACTACGGAACGCCATTTGCAACGATCCTGACATATCTCTTGCTTCATTCACTCCCATCAAATTTCTCATGCATGCTCTTCGGTTAAGAGAACTCCTAACCTGTCCTTTTTTTAGGATGTCTCCACTGGTCAGAGAACGTCGGTCTAGGTCTTCCCCTTCCTCCTGTCCTATTCACATTAATTTGACTTATATAACTTCTTGGTCAGTCTTTTGTCATCCATCCTCTCCATGTGTTCAAACCATCTTAGCAAACCTTTCGCAATGGTTGTCATTACATCTTCTTTTACCCCACAACACTCTGATAGGGTTTTTAGTTTAGTTTAATATTTCGCAGATCTATAATTATTTTCTTTTTGCAAAACGCCTTTGCATTCTTAGAAATTGGTTGATCTATATTCAAAAACTCCATTGAAGAGCTCTCACAGTCAGTGCTAGCCTTAAGTAAACGCTGTGTCAATAAAGAAACGATGCTAGTTGCTGCGTAACTCACATTAAGTGAGGTTGTGAGACGTTAAAACGTTAGCACCTTATTGCTCATAAATATAAACGTCAGGAGAAGCGTAAAAACATATAAATAACATACAAAGTAAACGGCTATTAAACGTATCTAGTGCTTTATTGAATGCAGTTATAAATAAATAGTTAATAATAATATTCATCCGCATACACACATTTAGTGCCTCGCTGGTCTCGCGGCATAAATGTGCGCGTGGGATTGGGAGGTCTCGGGTTCGATTCCCGGGTCGGCCAAAGTGTTATTGGGTTTTTCCGTTAGGAAATTCTCAGTAGCAGCACGGAGTCTAGTAATGTGCCCAGTACGGCAATAGGCTTGCCCCCTATTACGTGGGACCTAAAAATTCATGGCGAAATGTAGGTGTGATATTACACCTCTGCCTACCCCTTCGGAGATACAGGCGTGAGACTATAAATAAATAAATAAAATAAATATACACATGTTCATACAACACTCTATTTAATGTCAAACTGAGTCGAGCCTGTACTATGGGTACCTACTAAATAATGCTTAACCGTACAAAAGCACTATTTTTGTAAATAAATGCATATCTGTACATTTTTTAATTTTTTCCGTTACTAACTGACTGGAATATGACATGTATTTTCTTTGAGGGTCTTTGGGGTTCTATATTAAGTCTAACAGTGTACACTCAGACCAATGGTGGTGTAATAATCAAACAATATTATAATTTTTTCTTGGGTTTACGCGAATGTTACACATTGAAATTAAACTACAGTTTACGGATTTTATCGCGTTATATTACTTTCACTGGTTATTTCTTATTACATTTAAACCGAAAGATCTAGAAACTAAATTTTTATTACTAGCCGACGTTTCGAATTCTTTACAGGATTCATGTTCACGGCAGACTGAGGTGATATTTGTCTTTAGATAGTAACACCAATAGTTAAAAAATGTTCGGGTACTTTGAGATAACTTTTAAGTTCAAGACAAAGACAAATATCACCTCAGTCTGCCGTGAACATGAATCCTGTAAAGAATTCGAAACGTCGGCTAGTAATAAAAATATAGTTTCTAGATCTTTCGGTTTAAATGTAATAACAAATAACCAGTGAAAGTAATATAACGCGATAAAATCCGTAAACTGTAGTTTAATTTCAATATTATAATTATTATGCAAAAGGATGATATCCTACATTATAAGACGTAAGTGCTACAATGCTCCTGTTACACAATATTCACATTGGAAGGCTAACTAAAGCACTTAATTTAGTAACTGCATTAATTGCTTAAGTATTATGTTTGTATCGACTACAGAAACAGTTGCATCTCCTTACAAAAATAAAAATGTGTCCCAGAATATTGGCGACTTAAAAGAGTGGCCACGAGTTTTATTGCCCATTCTTTCTCGTGGTTCTACCTATTGCTTTGCGAACGAGGCAGTAAATGTAAGTGAAGTTCATAAGCGTCACCTTATGACCTAGATGAATAAATGATTTTGACTTTGACTTTGAAAGGAATATACTGACGCCAGTCGAAGCCATGGCATTCCGCGTCTCATTGTATTGAGGAGGTCAGGCAGCAGTCACTCTGTGGAGAAGCTAACATTCTACCAAGCAAGACTGACCTCGTGAGACTGGAAAGTGGTTCCCGGTCTCTACTTAATCCTTTAAGGCCTCATCACCTTTTCCTTCTCTCCTCATCCCACTCCTCTTCCTAACCCTTTTTCCATCCCAGAGGCCTGCAACGCACTTGTGACTCCTGGTGTTGCTTGTGTCCATGGGCGGTGGTACTCGCTCACTATCAGGCAATCCGTATTCTCGTTTGCCGCATTTTACAAACTGAAAAAAGAGAGCCTGGATCCATTCGAGTCAACACCAGTTCGATGATGACAACTTAAGTATTGCTTAAGTAACAGTTACAAAATTATGCGTTTAAAGTTTAACAAATATAACACAATTAAAGCCTGTATTAAAAAGCTTAACCAGAAGAGCACGTATGAGAAATTTGATGGGAGTGAATGAAGCAAGAGAGATATGTCAGGATCGTTGCAAATGGCGTTACGTAGTCTCTGCCTACCCCTTCGAGAAACAGGCATGCGTCTATGTATGTATACAGGGTGTAAGGGACGGTGTATCGAATACCGATACCAGTGATTCAGTACATGATACTGAGGCCATTGGCGGTCGAATTTTTTGAAAAAGTTTTTATGAATTTTCCAATTTTTCTTTTGCATTTTTTGCCATATAATGAAATAGTTACTATGGTCGACCCCCATTAATATGTTTTCAAAATTCTAAAAATTAAACAGGTACACATGGCGCGTTTACTCTGATGTGACATCGGCCGCAGGACAGTAAGCTCACCAGTACATCGTAAGCACTGCCGCTACCACCCACCGCTGTAGAGCCGTAACAGCTGATAGTGCGAGTTTACGTGTATGTACATCGCAATTTATTGGAAAATTTTCGAGTTCTTAGATTTTTTTTCGGAAAATCGACCGCCATGGTTCTCAGTATAATGTACTGAATCACTGGTATCAGTTTTCGGTACACCCAGTATAGTAAAAAGCCGTGGTGGCCTTTAGAATAAAATTAATGGTGGTTTAACGCGTCTTGTCTATATATACGACACGCCATGGTTAATGACGGGAAATTATTATAATAAAATGCTATGTACTGGGACTAGGTCATGTTTGAATCATAGAGATATAAAGGATAGAGTGGCAGAACTGTACCTAACTCAATACTGTGTCGTGTCCGTCGGTGCGAGAGAGAACGCTACATTAAAGGCCCCCTGCATCTCTCTCTAACAGTACATGCACAACATCAACATTGCGCAATGGCGTGCTACCTGTAACTATTATTTATATCAGTTTATCAGTAATCAATAGTTTAAAAGTGGTTTTTATAGCACGCCACTGCGTAATGTTGATGTTGTGCATGTATTGTTAGAGAGAGATGCAGAGGGCCTTTAATGTTGCGTTCTCTCTCCCACCGGCGGACACGAATAGGCCCCACTCTGCCACTCTATTCTAATATCTCTATGGTTTGAATACATTGTGAGGCGCAAGTATACTTAATAAAGATTTAATCTGTGGTTGTAATTATGAAAATAAGCAGTATTTAACACATCGAGAAAATTTATTTTTACCGTGACTTTATTTTCCTGAGTTAATATATTTTTATTTTTTTCAGGTTGCTTAGTGTAACCATTCAATTTTATTCTTAATAATAGGTAAATTACATAAAAAATATAAACACGTGGATATCCTAATTGACTGCTGTTGGTAACGTTCCGCTGTGATTAGAAAAGTTATTGTCCAGTTAACCAAATACAATGAGTACAATAAGAAAGTATTGTTCAGTAATTAAAAAGAATACTCAATGAAACTGACGGTAAAGCCACAAGAAAATAATGACCAAGTGCGAGTCGGACTCGCGCACGAAAGTTTCCGTACCATCATCTATACAAGAAAATCATTTTTGTTGAATGTATACTTAAATATTTTTTTTAAGTTACTATCTGTTTATTAATATAGAGAAAAAAATTGCTTAAAATTACGTTTGTTGTATGGGAGCCCCCCTTTAATATTTACTTTATTTTTATTTAATTATTTATTTTGAAAGGTAATATACAACTACATATTCTGTGAAAATTTTGAGCGTCTACCTGTTACCGTTAGTAATATTGAGCAAAAAATACGAAAAAGTCACGTTTATTGTATGGGACCCTTAATATTTTTATTAGTTATTTATTTTAGTATTTGTTGTTATAGCGCCTAAGGAAATACATAATTTGTGAACATTTCAGCTTTCTAGCTATCACGGTTTATGAGATACAGCCTGGTGACAGACAGACAGCGGAGGCTTAGTAATAGGGCCCCGTTTTTTACCTTTTAGGTACGGAACCCTAAAAAGAGCTTACGATCATATAAACAATGATTAATTATCTACGGCTTTAATGAAGATACTGTTCAGCGAAGCTTTCAAGTTTATTTCTTACTAGCTGGGCCTGCGTTTACAATCGCATCAATAAGGGTTACTGCTCCACGCCTGTCGCTCATAGAGTAATATTACATAGCCTCCATCAATCAATAAGCTATCCAACTAAAAAATTATGATTCAAATCGGACCAGTAGTGCCTGAGATTAACGATTTTTTTTTAAAGACAACTCCCGCATTAGGACTGAATCCTGTGTCGCGGAGGACTTTACAAACATACAACTAACGGACACAATGAACACCCAGACTCGAAACAACAATTTATGAATCACACAAAGTGTGGTCTCTCGTGTGGGCATCGAACCCACAACACTTCGGCGCAGTGTCAAGCGGTGAGGCGGCCGCTTAAACCGCTACGCCTACCGTGCAGTCTGATTAAATGCAGCTGTATAATATTAGTGTAGATTCTTGTTCTTCAAACCCAATTGAAGATCATCTTTCTATATCTTTTCTCTTCCGTCGTTTGAGGTCTTTGTTGTCACTAAAACCACCGCGGTATCCCCGACTGCCCTCAGAAGAGCCTCTGAAATCTACCAGAGTCTGGTATGTCGTACGCGACCATACCAAGAAAGGTTTACAGCCTATACTGTCTTACTCAGCAATTCCTATTGAATACGCAACGAGTTTCAAATCGGACAAGATTGTTTGACCGTACAATTATGCTTGCTAGCTGTAATACCAGCTGTCATGTCGAAGCAATTTGGAAAATAGACACCTTTCGCAATAACTCCATAAGCTTTACTCGATAACCAACAATCTCTGGTGTGTTTTGCAAATGTAAATGTGCCTGTATCTATGCTTAGAATCGCGTGTAAATAAGGCACATTGAATTGTAAGTATTGGGTGAGGGCTGAGACTAGCGGAACGTATAGCGAGAATTGTCTTAATGTTGGTATCTATGATTTATTTAGTCTTAGAAAACTTTTGTAAACTTCAAAAACCGTAATTTCGGAATCTAAATCTTAGGGCTCTATCAGACAGAGAGCGGTCACGCGGTCAAGCGTTCAAGCGGTCAGATTTGTGTTCTTTGTGTTATATTACGTTACATGACCAGACCTATGAGACAGACCGCGTGACCGCTCTCGTCTGATAGGACCCTAGTACCGTAATATAACACAAAGAACGCAAAACTGACCGCTTGAACGCTTGACCGCGTGACCGCTCTCTGTCTGATAGAGCCCTTAAAGCTCGGATAGACATTTTTTTAAAACATTATCTGTGTAGTTACCAGTACGTACTAAATTGCATTATTTACTGATTCTTTAAACGACAAGCCCGCATTAGAAATAAATCCCATAGCGCCACAAACATTCAACCATCCGACACAAAAACACCCACATTGGAATCTGACTATTCCAGTCTGGGTGTTTTTGTTTCGAAGATTCCTGTGGCCCCACTTACCAAGAACTTCGGTGATCTTATTGAGCAGTATTCAAACAACGGTACGTAAATAAAATTCTCACACAAATCATCTATGGCAAGTGACCACAACACACCAAGCCGCTTAAAAAACATACGCATTATGATTGCTAGTCACTAATTAAGAAACGCTCCGCTCGACTCCCCGCTATACTCTCCGCTTACCTAAGCCCTCAGTCCCCTAAGTACAGAGGTAAATATCGCACTATTGGGCAGCTTCACGAGGAAGATGACGTTTGTCATGCATTTTATTCAATAACAAAGTACCGTTGGAAAGATAAGACAACATGTACGCTACCGGTGTGTGTCTATCATCGTTTTAAAGACGTTGACACACTATGACGCGATAACGTCTAACAGTACTTGTACATAGATGGTGACTTGATATTCCGAATATGATTTTTGCTGTTTATTGGTAAGATATGTGGAATATAATTGCGACTTGCTGGAAAGGAGAATGTTTGCATTGGGTCCACTTAGTTGCTTAGATTTAGGTACAGTCGAACAACTTCCCGCTAGACCACCATGGGCGAGAATCGCTCAGCAAGACATCGTCGCTTCGTATAAAAAAACAGTTTCTAGTGTGCCTCGACTCTATGAGTGAGCCAAGGGATTTTTTTTCAAACTGGTCCAGCGCCGACTTGTTTGATTGTACAATGCTGAGACGTTTTGCCTGGATACGTTTTTGTAGTAAGGAGAGACGGTGCCCAAAAGGAATAGCTGTGAGACAGTGTAAATAGAAATCTGATGTTATAGTATTAGATTGTACACGCTCTGTAGCTTTCATTATTACACTAAAGTACTTAGTAGTGTGAATATACAACGATTTTGTTTGCCCAATGTTTTTATTTGGGTACTTTTTGCCGTGTGGTTGACGGCATAGAATACAAGTGTCACCACCCTATACCTTCCCGTGGGTGTCGTAAGAGGCGACTAAGGGATAACGCGATGCAAATACCATCTTTGCGTAGAGACGGAAAACTCGACATCAAACCCTATACGACTGCCTCGTTGGTCTCGCGGCATAAATGTGTGGATTCAATGCCTGGGTCGGGCAGTGTTATTGGGTTTTTCTGTCACGAAATTCTCAGTAGCAGCACGGAGTCTGGAAATGTGCCCGGTACGGCAATAGGCTCGCCCCTTATTACGTGGGACTGAGGTATATCTGGCGAAAAGTGGGTGTAGAGATACACCTCTGCCTACCTCTTCAGGGATAAAAGGAGTGACGATATGTATGTATGTATGTATGTTTTTATTTGGAGTTAGTTCGTAGTCTTGCTGCGTGCTTTGGGTGCAATTAGAAAATTGACAGCAATTTTGCAACAATCAGTTTACCCACTTTGCAAAGCATCAAAGCTCATAAGAAAAGCTGTTTAGAACAAAATCGCTTAAAAGCACAACCAATACCTTCATTTGCTTACAGTATCCACACTATACGCCTATGTAAACCAATTCTATTCAACGAATTAGGGCCGCGAAAGCCATTCTTCGGCATTGTAACCAATCTTTAGTATACAGTACAGTATGAACTGTATTATGTAGTATTTTCTACGCAAATGCTACAATTGAAAATTAAAGTTTAATTTCAATAGTGTGAACGTACCTTAAAATAATTCAAGACTGCAACAAAGTATATTTAGTACTTTGTTCTGAAGTGGGTCGTATTGTATAGGTTGTGTACAATAATTACTTGTTTACATTAGTTTCTACCTATATATTTATTGTTAACGCGTCATTGGTTGTGCGGTGAATAGTTTTACATAATAAAGTCGTGGCTATGATATTCGACTTAGATATGGAAGTATATGGATATTGGAATGTAATAACGGTTCGGTTAGGTTAGGGAAGGTAATAGTATAGTGATTCAGGACACTCAGCTCCTAGGGGAAGATGAGGAAGCTGCGATAATCACAGATCTTCTCAAATCAATGATCTTTTTCAGATAGCAAAACAATTATCCTTACTAAATTAAGTCTATATTTTAGTAATATTGCTGAGCCATTACCATCTTATACAGTCATAAGATTTAAATACAGAAAGACATATTTATTTCGTGCATTTTGGTGGTTTACAGTACTTATACGAGTCAAAACCCTGTCTTTTTTTTTTTTTTTGGTGTCGGGTTGGAAAATCTCCATGGAGTCCTTTCGCCCTGGGGGGGGAAGGACGAAGTGGACTGTCAGACTCTTACTGACTAAAAACCAACCCGTGCTCCTCATGTACCCATGTGTCGGAGGGTAGGGTTTCACCGAAGCATTCCTTGCTACCCCCCGACGGGTATTGGCCCGCCAGATGGTCAGGCGGACCCCGAACGAAACCCCCTTGGCGGCGGATGAAGGTGTTGGGCTCCGCCGCCAAAACACCCAGCGGCCGCAGAGGATAGGGAGGACGGCAACGCAACACCGCATCTCCTCTTCCTCTGCGGCCCCACCGCGACGCAACAATGGTGCGCCCCCATTTGGTCGCGGGAGATAGGGCGCGCGGCAACGCAACACCGACACGCCTCTCCTCCCGCGACCGCACCCGACTGCGAGGGACAGACAGAACTGTCCCCCGCACCCGCACCTATGGACGCCTCCTACGCAGGCCTCACGCAAGCCCACGTGGAGCGTCCCCTCCTGGGATCCCGCTTAGCTTCACCGTGGGTGAAAATCAAATCCACGGTTACTAAGCCCCCCACCACGACAAGGTGGAGATCCCACGGGGGGGTCAAAACCCTGTCTAGATGATGCTGGTTTTTCCTAGCTAAATGACTTCTTAAGAAGAAAGGCCGATACAAACTCAGAGTCATTATTAGCTTAGTTTTTCTGTCATTTCAATTTAATTCATCTTCATAGAATATTAATTTAACAAAAATGACTACCTCCGTGGTCCAGTGGATAGCGTATGTGACTGCTAATCGGAGGTCCTGGGTTCGATTCACGGGTCGGGCAAAAGTGTTACTGGGTTTTTCCGAATACTCAGTAGAAGCCCAGAGTCTGGTGATGTGCCCGGTAACGGCAATAGGCTTGCCTCCTATTACTGTGGACCTAAAAATTCATGGCAAAAAGTGGGTATAATATTTACACCTCTGCCTGCCCCTTCGGGGATACAGGCGTGAGACTATAAATAAATAAATAAAAAATTAAAAATTAAACAAATTTTCATATCTGTTCCAAATTATCGTACCTTGCTGATTTAAGCATGAATGGGCCGGCTCGACCGGGGTAGTACTACCCTCTCACAGAAAATCGACGTAAAGTAACAGTACCTAAACTGTTGCGTTTCGTTCGGTGAGTGAGAGTGCCGGAGGCCCTATCCCCTATTCCTTCTCCCTCATTCCACTCTTCATCCTATCCTTTTTTTCCAACCCCAAGGGGCGGCAACGCACTTGTGACTCCTGTGGTGTAGCTTCATAGCTTGTGTCCATGGGCGGCGGTAATTGCTTACCATCAGGCGATCCGTCTGCACGTTTGCCGCCTATTACTATAAAAAAAAAATTAAGCATAACCTTTTTCTTCTTCATTATGCCGCTCCTCGAAAAATCTCTAAAACATAACCCAAATAAACTTCAACTTAGCTTTAGGAAATTAATCTTTCAAGTCTAATCCTCATAAATTACATCCAATTACCACTACGTTAGTGCTAACAAAAGTAATTTTAGCAACAGTACATCATAAAAATAACAAAAAATATTCTTAATAACCTTGAGAGCCTAAATAAAATTAGTTTCATATATAGAAACGGCATCTACGTTGAACAATGGTTTTAATGAGCGCACACTTTTTTGCGCCTTCAAAACCACACACGCACTTCAATTCTCAAGGATAAGTGATATGACTCATGTTAAACAGACAATTCTATAGAATAAAGTATTTGTGGCGAATTTTGATAGGGTCAAATTAGTTATGCTTTGAAATTGGTTGAGTAAGGGCAATGTAACGGCCTCGTTGACCTGAGAATTGTGGTTCGATCGCCGGTAACCTCGTTGTAGTGTAGTTGTGGTTACAAGCGTAAGCTTTTGTGGTCATCAATGTTTGTTTTAAATGGTCTTTGAGGATATACACCACGTAGGGTTGTGCGCACGTTAAGTCCGGCTGTCACAAAGGTCTTCCACAGTTAGTTATTTGAATATACTGACACTAATAAAGGCAGCGAAAGCCTAGTGGACATACTAACGGACTGCCATGCAGAGGGTATCGAGTTCGAATCCACGGCGCGCACCACTGACTTTTCGGAGTTATGAGCGTATTGAATTGTTAATTATCGCTTGTCTCGTGCCTCGAAGAGCACGTTAAGCCGTCGGTCCCGGCTGTCATGAAGATCTTTGACAGTCGTTATAGGGCGTCAGTACCTTTAAAATAAACTGACACTAGTCTAAACCATGGAATATCGCTATCCCTTCGGGTTGCGGAGGTCAGACAGGCAGTCGCTCCGTGGAAAAGCTAATATTCCGCCAAATACGGTTAGACTAGAAAGCGGACCCCAGATTGAGACTGGGATAACGCTAGGAGGATGACTGACACTTATCTAAGCCATGGAATATCAGATGTGGAGGCTAGATAGGAGAGGATGATGTTGATACCATACGAAAAATGTCATAGTTTATAATATCTTACTGGAGATACCGATAGACTACTACGCACGAGCTACGCAGAGGCTCTCGGGCTCAAAGCCAAGTGCACACCAATGACTTTACAAAGTCATGTGCGTATTAAATGAGGGTCTTCTGAAATGACGCTCACTATGCGGCAGCACTGAGGCATCAGGTCCAGAAACTTGTCAAAACTGTCAAAGCCCCTATATTTTCGTACGTCTGTGTTTGTTTGTATCTGACGTCAGTTTGGACCTGATGCATACTAAGCACCGTCTGGTGATAGAAGAAATATCAAACACCCTCATTGTTCTTTATCACTTGCTTAGCGGTGAAGAAAAAAAATTGGGAGGAAACCTGCATGTTTGATAGTTCTCCATAATGTTCTCGACAGGCAAGTGCCTTAGCAAAGTGGCTAGCGTGGTAGACTATGGCCTTACCTTTCTGATAGTTACAAGAAGCCCGTGCCCTGCAGTGGGACGGTATAAATACAGGGCTGATGATAATCTCATTATCAGCCTTTAACAGTCCACTGCTGGACTAAGCCTCTCCTTTGAAAGGAGGAATTGGCCTACTATACCACGTTGGCCAAACGGGTTGGTATTGGGTTTGTATCAAGTTTTCCTTCTCCTACAGTGTTCTTCTCTGCATAATATGCTCCCTCTGTCGGCTCTTACGAAACCCATGGGATGATATGGGGTGGTGACATTCCGTATCCTTAATCCGTCACCACACGGACTGATGATAATGAACTCCTTATATTACAAACACTAGAGTCATTTGACCAACAAGACAGTCAGTTTACCTGTTACAAAGTTTCTTCATAACAAAACGTTTATTACTTAACATGATTACCTGGATCATTTCGCTAATTAATCCCATAGCTGCAGTACGTTGTACTAATCGATGGGTCACGGGATCAGTTCTCGTGTGATTCAAAATAATTAGCGATTCGTTCCTTTTAGAAACGCGTGGTACAATGGCACTACAAGCGTATGCACGCAATACAAAAATGTTTTCTTATGTGAATTGTTTTTAGAATTGTTATTGTTTCCTGTTGAGGTAATAATTATGACTAGCGTGGAAGAAGGGACTGAGATTTTACATACATACATACATAGACTCACGCCTGTTTCCCTAAGGAGTTGCTAGAACGGAACGCCATATGCAACGATACTGACAAACCTCTTTTGCTTCATTCACTTCCATCAAGTTTCTCATGCATGCTCTTCTGTTTAGGGTACTTCTGACCTATCCTTTTTTTAGGATGTCTGCAATCTGGTCAAAGAACGTCCGCCTAGGTCATTTCCTTCATCCTGTCTCATCCCATTCACATTTGCCTTATATATCTTCTTTGTCAGTCTTTCGTCATCCATCCTCTCCATCTGCCCAAACCATCTTAACATGCCTTTCTCGATGCTTGTCACTACATCTTCTTTTACCCCACACCACTCTCTTATCACACTATTCTTTACTCTGTCGGTCAAAGAGACACCACACATACTTCTCAGTGCTTTCATTTCTACAGCATTTATTCTACTTTCAAGTCTCTTCTGCCATACCCAACTGCGGTTTTTTTGGGTATTATTTTTACCCGGCTTCTAAAAATTAGGTGGTGTACAAATCAGTTGTATTTTTTCATTCTAGCATGGATAAAGGTATTAAGAAAAAGGTGGGCTAGGTATTATTTTTACCCGACTTCAGAAAAGGAGGGTTCTCAAATCGGTCGTAGGTGTTTCTTTGCTCTTCAGAACTGCGATAAGCACCTAAATAGCGGAGGTTTCTGATTCAAACATTATATTGCTGTTTGGAAGGAGAAACTTTCGGTTGTCTTCGGGCTCCAAGGTGTGAGTCTAGGATGCTAGATTTTATACCTTTCAGATATTATTTTTTTCTTTGGAAGGATACTATCAGTTTGCTTTTTTTTTGTTTAGAGGACCCGTTTTGCCTCATCCAAATTTAGATAGTGAGTTTTGAAGGCATTTTTATTTTTGTTACATACATTTATTTATTTGTATCGCGGAGGATGACTAACTAAACTTTATGGTTAGATACCTTTTGTCTCGATAGCCGATGACCACACGGCCAGAATCTAGTACAAAATAAATAAATATAATACGGTAATATTTTAAATGAAGACGTAAATACCATTATCTAGAAGGAAAAGGAAACTAACAGTAGTTCATAGTATATTTTATCTGTTATATATTCAAGTGTAAAATATACTGTGGGAAAGTGTGAAGTTTACTTAGATAAGCATCGGTGGAAAGTTTGTGTACATATAAATAACTTTACACGTTTTAAATTTATTAAATTCGTTCTAAGCTTATTTCGTTTTATTGAAAAGTGATAGCCCAGTGGTGTACGTAACGGACTGCCGAGACGATGGTCTCGGGTTCGATCTCCAGGTACCCCGAGCACGCACCTCTGACTTTCGGAGTTATGTGTTCAGTAAAAGTGTCAGACTGCCTCCGGTAACGGCAATTTAATTTAATTTTAATTTAATTTATTTTTACCCAAAAGATACATACAAGTAAAAATACACATAAGTTATAAAAATCTTGAAATATAGGTACAATCATTTTGTTGACCACTGGTACCCAAAGTAAGATTTATTGTTATTAATTGATAGCAATAGGCTCGCCCCCTATTACGTGGGACCTAAAAAAAAACATGGCGAAATGTAGGTGTAATATTACACCTCTGCCTACGACTTCGGGGATACATGCGTGAGTCTATAAAAAACAAAAGTGTTAATTATCGCTTGATTAATAGTATGCCCTATATATGGCAATAGGCTCGCCGACTAATACATTGGGATCGAAATATAACTGGCGAAGTCTGGGTGTGTAATGCACTTCTGCCTACCCCTTCGGAATCGATATATAATACTAGATCGGGGATAAAAGCGTGAAGTTATGAACTTATGTATGAATAAAGAAACTTGATGTGTATAAAAGTTAATGAAAATAAAACTAACATTTCTGGTTCAATCTTGTAAGGTGGGTACAATCCACAGATCATATTCTGTATTCCATGGTACAATCTTAGTCGGTGGACACAATCGGTATAATGGTTTTATGGAACAAGATAAGATAAGATAATATATCTTTTTCTCGGCTTCTTTGGGTTATAGCGTGATGTTTTTCACCTTACCTTAAAGTAAGGTAGTAATCATTGCACTGTCACCTGTATTTCAAATTCGGCTGTTAATTTCTGGAATAAATCCTGTGTCGCGGGGGACTTTACAAACATATAATCAATGGACACAATGAACACTCCATGTCAATTTGGTTAGATAGTCATAAATCATAATAATTTAATTGCTTAGATTTCAAATCATAACAATGTATCTAGACATAACGATTACAAACTATAATGCCTTTTTAGCTAACATTAGCAAGCAAATAAAAATGTCAACAGTATTTCGACCCTGATGTACTTTGTTTAGGAATCAATTCAGTTTGTCACAAGACAGGCAAACTGTCAATCTATCTGGCTACAATGAACATGGCATACCACTCTCGTCCGTCATTACCATGCAAATTAATTCCTATAGGGTTGTTACGCAATAGTTTCTGATATATAGACTTAGTGTTAGAGGCGTACGCAGTCCACAGCTGGGCTTAGGCCTCTCCTTACTGCCGTCATAATGGCATTGTGAGTCAAAAGACAGATTTAAGGCATCGATAGCCTAGTGGATATATCAACGGACTGCCACGCAGAGGGGATCGGGTTCGAATCCACGGCATGCACCAATGACTTTTCGAAGTTGAGTGCGTATTAAATTGTTAATTATCGCTTGCCCCGTGCTTCGGAGTACACGTTAAACCGTCGGTCCCGGCTGTAATGAAGATCTTTGACAGTCGTTACGGGGAGTCAGTACCCTCAAATAAACTGATACTGGTGTGACTCGCTATCCCTTTGGGTTGTGGAGGTGAGACGGCAGTCGCTCTGTGGAAAAGTTGATATTCAGTCATATCTGGTTAGACTAGTAAGCGGACCTCGGGCTCCAAAGCATATAGGTCTTGGATGCATCCGGGATAACGATAGGACGATGATGACCATAGATACTATTTGCTTCAGGTGTTTTCCTTAGCCACCTCTTACAACACCCACGCAATGAAATTGGATTGTGACACTTCGTATTCGTAACACATCACCATACATAAAACTGCCTCGTTGGTCTCGCGGCATAAGGGCCCGGTCATGACCTACAGCGGCGGGCGGCAGCGGCTAGCGTTTTCGATGTACATGGCGCGTTTACTGTGACGCGGCGCGCGGCCGCCTCAGAGTAAACGCGCCATGTACATCGCCCCTTCAGCGCGCTCGTCGCTTAGACCGATCTCGTGACCAGGCCCTAAATGTGCGCGTGGGATTGGGAGGTCTCGGGTTCCATCCCCGTGTCGGGCAAAGTGTTATTGGGTTTTTTGAGTCTGGTAATGTGCCCGCTACGGCAATAGGCTCGCCCCCTATTACGTGGGACTAAAATAAATCTGGCGAAAAGTGGATGTAGCAATATACCTCTGCCTACCTCTTCGGGAATATAGGCGTGAGACTATGTATGTATGTATGTACATAAAATATGTTAAAGTATTTAAAAAACTTGTTAATATCATTTACAATTTTTTGCCTTTTGCTAGTTTGTGATTCAACAATAGAATAATTAAAAACAATTTGTCTAAACCAAGCATCAAACATGATTCAGATCATAAGGTATTTTTCTTAATACTCTGAATACGCTCACCGTTATAATACTGTTATCGATAAAATATATCAGTTTTGCATTATTCTGCTTATTATTAACTTCACTTAAAGTATAATACATATACCAGTTACATCAACCGCTTTTTTTAATCTGTATAAAATCCGTCATCTAAATGACTCCTATAAAATAAAATCAACAACTCGAACTTTCATAACCGCAAACAAATTCAATAAAAAATAAAATCTTACAAATATATTTCACCATTAATTGAGAAAAAGGTGTCGGTGTAATAACTCTATGGTGACCCTACGTACGCTTGTTATGGCGGCCGGAAGTCGGGAGAGGGGGGAGCGGAAGTGACGTAGTATGCGCGTGCGCTCAACCGCACAGCCCCACCGATCCCGCCATTATTTTTATCAATTTATCATTCTGTAACGGTTTTTAGGATTTTTATAACTTGTTTTTTTTTAATATTAACTATCGCTCGCTTAATAATGTACCCGGTAGATGGCTATAGGTTCGCACCCTATTACATTGGGAACGAAACATAACTGGCGAAAAGTGGGTGTGTAATACACTTCTGCCTACACCTTCCGAGATAAAGGCGTGAAGTTATGTTAAGTTATGTTGTTTTATTTTTTTAGATTTATTTTCTGACGCTCCACAGTTGAAGAATGTATAGAAGGTGATAATTTCTTTATTAAATGGTAGGTATTTGATATGAATATTAATTTATCCGGTGTGGTTTCCGGACCCCTTAAATAGGCCTTTTCCCATAGATATCATGTTTAGTGTATTTTTATAGCTTGATTTTCGCGTGAAATTTTATCATCAACATCCGTAAATCTTGAATATTTCATTTTAGTCATAAATGGTAATATGTAAATTCCTTGCAAAACGGTTTAGCAATTTAGCATGAATGGGACAGAGAAACGGAAAGTAATTGAGACCTTACGAAACGGGCAATGTAATATTTCTCCTATAGAATTTCTTGTGAGATGAGTGATTACTGAATACAGTAAAACTGATCGATCGGATGAATATAACGGGTGTAAGATGCGAATAACTGAACACAGATTAATTATGGCTAAAGTAAAGGGTTTTATAAAGCACGACGTAAAAGTTGGTAAAAACGTACAATCATGAGAAACGTGCCTACGTGTAAAATACCCAATAGCTTAAAAACTTGCCTAAATGTCGATGGATGTTAATAACTCTTTTTGAACATGATTGATGTGTATTATTTTTTTTATATATTATTTTTTATAGACTCACACCGGTATCCCCGAAGGGGTAGGCAGAGGTGTAATATTACACCCACATTTCGCCATGAATTTTTAGGTCCCACGTAATAGGGGGCGAGCCTATTGCCGTTACCGGGCACATCAACAGACTCCGAGCTGTTACTGAGAATTCGGAAAAATCCAGTAACACTTTTGCCTGACCCAGAAATCGAACCCGGGATCGAATCCGATCAGCAGTCGCATACGCTATTCAATGGACCACGGAGGCATTTTTTTTATTTTTTATTAAACCTTTGCACAATAGAAATCATGTGCATAGGCGGATAGTAATCATGTACTGCACCTATCAAAGTACTCATATGTGGACGGTACTGCCTTATTAGTTGAAAAGCGACCTGAAATAAAATAAAAAGATGCTTTTGCAGCACTCACTTTCCATACGAATTTCTATAATTAAAGTTCTTATATTTGTCGTACTAATTAAGTACAGTGCTTCGCTTTCCTCAGCCAAAAATTTAGCTTTCGGTCAAATTAAAAAGCTTGCAAGTGCAACCAACTCAGCTCAAGTATGGAATATCGAAATAATAATTATAATGAAAGAATTTTAATTTTTATTGTATGAAACGTTAAGTCTTGTTAGGTTAACGTAATTTACTTATTGTTATGACTTGGAGTAATTTTAATCAGTGTTTATTTTACGAAACGAATCATAAAGAATAAAAATTAACTTTACATCCAAGTGAAACTTGTTTACAAGCCGTAAATAACATTAACATAATATTTTTGACGCGTCTGTCGATATTTATTTATTTAATATTTAGCTGTCGCCGTCAAGTTTATTTAAATTGGAACAATATAATTATGACTGTTGTTTATTTTTGTGTCAACCTTTCACAAAAAGGGATTGCTTTTTTATAGTAATGACCCAGTCTTGTAACTTCTTTTTACCCGATTGTACGACGCAAGCGTTATTGTTTTTATCAGTCTATGTTACAAACAAGTATTTTTTTTCTGTGTGGCGAAGTAGTTCTGCGCTCTTAATTAAGAGACAGAAAACACTGTGATAGATAAGCAGTGTGTAGTCAAAAAAAGGTAAAGATTACTGCAAAGTTATGGCATTAGAGTAAGTATAATACTAGCGCAAACTGTAAACAGATTTTTAATCAGGTTTTGCCAGAAAACAGAGATATGTGAAATGGCGCTCCTGTACCAAATTTTTGTTTGAAAGCTGCTGAAATCGAAAGGCTTTTCAACTAGTCTACCGTCTACGGTTTACAAAACCTTTGTCAAGAGCAACTTTTATTTTATTTAGTGTTTTTCTGTATGTTTAAAAACGTACGTACGTACGTTTAAGACAAGTTAATAACTTCTCGAAAAACTTTATCTAATTTAAACGAGACCATGCTGCTACGGCTACTATCTCAAAGAGCATTCAAATAAAAACGTAAGCATCAAAATCGGTCCATCTAGTGGAAAGTGCTGAGGTAACACATATTAAATCCATCGAACTGAGAACCTCCTCCTTATTGAAGTCGATTAAAAGCAGGACATGTCATGTCTATTCAACCACTCACAGACTATCTATAATTGTATAATTTCAACTTCTGTATTAGGTTCATATTTGGATTACGTAAATATGATCACGTTTCTAATTTCCGCTATAAGCTCAAATGGCTGCCAATTCCCCTTCGGCGGAATACTCACATTCTTTCCTTACTCTATAATATTCTCTTCAATCCTTCTTCTCCATCTTATTTAAAAGAACGCTTCAAGATCCTAAGTGACTCTCATTCAAGATCGGGTCTTAGGTCATCGGTAAATTTGAGATTGGAAATTCCAATGCATTCCACTACCTTTTGCGATAAATCCTTTACTGTTCAAGCGGCACGGTTGTGGAATGCATTGCCTGTTTCCATCAAACTGGCTCAAAATATCACCATTTTAAAAAATTTCGTGAAAAACCACTACTTATCTCTTTAACTTTCCATAATATTGTCAAACTCACACTTTCTTTTTCTCCCTTTATTACTATTGTCTACTCCCATTACTTAATTCATTATATTATTGTATGTATGTATTTTTTATGTTATAGTATTTTTATTAGTTTATTTGTATGGTATAGTGTGTATTCGTATTTTGTTTCATTAGTATCCTACTACGCCAAAACTGCCCTATGTCTGGCTCCTTACTTCTCTTTTACATAAGGGTTGCCTGTAAGAGATTGCTTTTTAGCGATAAGGCCGCCGTTTATGCAACATGTATTAATCTTGAAATTAAACTACAGTTTACGGATTTTATCGCGTTATATTGGTTTCACTTGTTATTAGTATTACATTTAAACCGAATGATCTAGAAACTACATTTTTATTACTAGCCGACGTTTCGAATTCTTTACAGGCTGACTAAAGGAACATATAGCTGACATTAAACACAAACGCTCGACGAAGTCTGCTGTGTGTAAACATGTAGAACAAGGAACCAACCATTACCTGCGATTTGATAAACCACAGATACTCGCAAAAGAACACCGCTTTATTCCAAGAATGATACGAGAAGCTATTGAAATTAAAAAACATCCTAATTTCAATAGGGAAGATGGTTGGAATGTTCCTCCAGCTTGGGACCCTGTTATCAGGCTAATGAAACTCAAGAAGGACAAAGTCACCAGAAGACATCAAGAAACAGTGAGCACATTCTGCGTAGATAGTAACACCAATAGTTGAAAAATGTTCGGGTACTTTGAGATAACTTTTAAATTCAAGACAAAGACAAATACCACCTCAGTCTGCCGTGAACATGCATCCTGTAAAGAATTTGAAACGTCGGCTAGTAATAAAAATGTAGTTTCTAGATCATTCGGTTTAAATGTAATAACAAGTGAAACCAATATAACGCGATAAAATCCGTAAACTGTAGTTTAATTTCAATGTGTAACATTCGCGTAAACCCAAGAAAATATTATGTATTAATCTGCTGTAATTTCTGTGTAAAATTCATTTGGTGTACAATAAACATTATTATTATTATTAATTATAGATAACATAAATAGACTCACGCCTATTTCCCGGAGGGGTAGGCAGAGACTACGGAACGCCATTTGCAACGATCCTGACATACCTCTCTTGCTTCACTCTATAATTATATATCGACAAAAGAATGTAACCAGCCTCGAAAACATAATTTACGATTTAAACAACAGTAGCAATAATCCGACACGTTAATCTCTTGTCCGCAATTAAAACAATACTATTATAAATCATTATTTATCTGTGGCATCTATATACAGAGCTTATTATCGACTTTCTCTTGACATAGAGCCTGCAGCACTCAGGTCCCGTAATGCCTTCGGGATCCGAAAGCTATTGTGGTGTAACTGTTAATGTTTTTGAGCTAATTTTTCCTCTTAAAATATATAATTTTTCACCACAGCAGCTCAAACATGCCGCTTTTGCTGCGAGACAACAGTGAACAAAACGCGATTTTGATTCGAGCGTGAGTAAAAGTAGCTTTTTAATTTTTCAATCTTCAGTGTCACGAATTGACATTGTTCAGCCATAAATTTGAAACATTCGAATTTTACTGTGCTCTGTCTCTTTCACATGCATATAAAAAGTGAGTGAAAAAACAAACCCCTTCGAATTCGAAATTCGATTTTGGAATTCGACCTCAAAGAAAACACCTTCGGAAACGCAAATAAAAAAAGATATTTGTAATAAAGATATTACTTTTTTATGTCATTGTTTATATGTTTAATTTTTTATTGGATTTTAATAAAAATAAGTCTAATTAATAGTATAAAATTGGTATTTAACCAATACATTTTTATTTTGAATTACAACAATGATACATTTGAAAAATAAACATCAGGGACGCGGTATTAAAACGCGATTTAAAAAAGTAGCGGGAGTAAAAATTTCGCTGATGCTGATACAGTATAGCGTAACGTGTTAAATCAACATTATTATATTAATATATAAAATAATCTAAAAAAATGAGTGAAACTAGCGATGATGACTGTACTTTATCACCAGAAGAGTTAAATCAACAAGTGATTAATGCAGAATTCGATCTATTCCTGTTCATTTCTGTCTCCTAAGTAATATGTGTTCTCACTGCTGTGGTGAAAAGTTATGTGTGCTACACGAGAGCAAAGTTTTTTGTATCTCGTGCTGTTGAGTCCCTCACTACGCTCAGGATTCTAACTTTGATTCACTCGCTACGCTCGTGAATCAATCATAGAATCCTTCGCTTGCTCGGGACTCAAAATCAGCACTCGAAACAAAAAACAACTTTGCTCTCTTGTTGCACAAATAACTATTGTGCGCTTTGGTGATTATGTTTTATGGAATGCGTAGATGATAGGAGGAGTACTCATTTAGCCACCATTTTTATTGTTTCTTCATGAGTAAGTAATAGAAGAAATTTAACCACTGTTTTGAGTGTGCTGGTTTTAAGTAAATAGGAGTATTTCCTTTTTTCCTGCAGAACAGAATGCGTCCGTGGTAAAGCGGATAGCGTATGCGACTGCTGATCGGAGGTCCCGGGTTCGATTCCCGGGTCGGGCAAAAGTGTTACTGGGTTTTTCAGAATTCTCAGTAGCAGCACGGATTCTGGTGATGTCCCCGGTAACGGCAATAGGCTCGCCCCCTATTACGTGGGACCTAAAAAATTAATGACGAGATGTGGGTGGAATATTATACCTCTGCCTACCCCTTCGGGGATATAGGCGTGGACTTATACAAAAAAAAAAACAGAATGCGTCAGTTGATTTAGGTATTGATGTCATTACTGTGACGGCTCTAAGTTTGATATTTTGCGAATGAATGGTCTACCACTGTCTAACTATTCATTCGTGCTGTAACCATCTAATATGTATTGCTCGAAATAGGTTTACAAATATTCTTAAAGACTTAATCAAGAAAACCAAATAAGTGCTACTGTAAACTGATATTGACACGTTTATAGCCATTTTAATAATGTTGTAACACCAAAAATGTTTTACCCAAAAGTGGCTAAAGCTCTTAATTTTGTTATATCTAGAGTCTAGACGCCTTTATTAAAGTTAAGATGTTAATTAGGTAGATATTAAATTGTGTTGATAGCTTCTTGCTGTTCAAATAAAGACAATTTTACGATATAGATAATGAGTTTCTTAGTACTGCTATAAACACGACAGTTTTTAAGTATGGATGGATATGATTTATGTGTGCATTAAAAATGTTAATTATCGCTCGCTTAACGATGTGCCTGGTAGATGGCAATAGGCTCACCCGTATTACATTGGGACCGAAACATAACTGGCGAAGTGTGGCTGTGTAATACACCTCTGCCTACCCCTTCGGGGATAAAAGGCGTGAAGTTATGTTATGTTGTTATGTGATGTTATGAGTATATTGGATATTTTTAATTCTATCACACAAAAAAGATTGAGGACTTTTTTCTTGATGTTACTTTGTCTCAAATAAGTAGAAAAGTCCAGCTATGTAATCCTACACGCTGTATGACGATGTATGACAACATGATAAGATACTTTATCATAACACATCTACAAACACACACACATGACATCAAGATTACGCTACAATAACTCAGTCACCACACAATAGAATACACATAACAATAATAATAATATACGTATACTAATATACAATAAGTGACGTCATAAGTTCCCATTGTGAGCAACAGCTACTAAATTATATCCGAGTGTGAAAATTATAATTAATAGTAATTGTTTATGTGCGCAGAGATATGTATCTCTAATATAGAAATATACAGGTGAGCTGTCAAATTCCTTAGTGCGTGACGATATTGTTCTGCGTAGCTACACATGCGTAAATTTAGGACCATTTAAACTAAAACTACGGTTTAAAATTAACCGGCCTCAAAGACGCCTCAAAATACATACATATATAGACTCACGCCTGTTTCCCGGAGGACTAGGTTATAGAGACTACGGAACGCCATTTGCAACGAACCTGACATACCTCTCTTGCTTCATCCACTCCCATCAAGTTTCTCATGCATGATCTTCTGTTTAGGGTACTTCTGACCTGTTTTTTTAGAATGTCTTCGATCTGGTCGGAGAACGTTCGCCTAGGTCTTCCCCTTTGTCCTGTCCCATTCACATTTGCCTTCTTCTTTGTCAGTCCTTCGTCATCCATCCTCTCCACGTGCCCAAATCATCTTAGCATACCTTTAACGATGCTTGTCACTATATCTTCTTTTATTCCACAACACTCTCTTATCACACAATTCTTTTCTCTGTCAGTCAAAGACACACCACACATACTTCTCAGTGCTCTAATTTCAACAGCATTTATTCTACTTTCATGACTCTTCTGCAATACCCAACTATCTGTATATATAAAATCCTTGCGTTACTGACTGACTGACAGACAAGCTACAGCCGAAACTACTCGGCGCAGGAAGCTGAAATTTAGCATGTATGTTCCCTGGGGACCGTAGGGGTGCACTAAGACGAGATTAGCCGAAATTCCCACGGGATCGGGCAAAACGGGAATTTCGAAAATATGTGCGTGCGAAGCCGCTGGCGTCGACTAGTAAACTATAAAACACATTTGACTTATGAAAATTCGCTCAATATTATCTGAGTTTATAACAACTTGTCAGACAGCGCGGACTTTGTTTTATAATAATTATACTACATTTCACCCATGGTTCCGCCGGCATAGAAATTTTGTCCCCTTAGAGGAACAATTTTTCAAAGTCCTCGAAATGATCTCCTGAACAGCTGCTTGCGCCGAATAGTTTTGGCTGGGGGTTGTCAATCAATAACTGAAGTATTATACATATTTAGATAGATTACTTACAAAATAATTATGTAGGATACACCAACGTACGCTTCCCGAGTTATATGTCACTCTGAAAGCGTACGCTGCACATAAGCATAAGTTTTTATAGCCATATGCATTTTATTACTCTTTAAATCCGAAGCGATTACACCATGGTTTCGGTGAGTGACCACCAACTGCCGGGTCAGTGGTCTGCAAACCATTTGTATGTAGTTTGGGCAACAGACTCTATTGTCGGTGGTCAGACACCATTCTATCGAACAATGTTGCTACATATGTGATTTTCTAATGTTCATTCGTTTTGATGTAAATGAGGTCAATGTTTTTCTGAAAGTATTTGTAAGATACTGGTTGTATTGAAAAGATTGTTCGTTTTTGTGGATAGAGGTATAGTTGTGATTTTAGGAATGGACAAAGAACAGTTTTCGACAAAATTCTGTTTTTCAATTATTATCAGATCACCATTTTTCAATTTTTTACATACATTCATAGACTCGTAGCATACCCGAAGGGGTAGGCAAAGGAATATTAAACGCCCACTTTTCGCCAGTGTTTTGATCCCACGTAATAGGTGGCGAGCCTATTGCCGCTTATTGGGACATTTTGTTTGCCAGAGCCTCGTCCGTTGATCGGCAGGTGCACCACTTGCAGGTGAGGTTGGCTTGGGACCCTAAGTTCTTGGTAGGAACCCTATGCACCCTTTTTCAATTTTTCTGGTAGGGTAGAAATTGTGAAACTTGATGTGAATTTTCGACAGATCACCATAACGATTATAAAAAAAAATCATCATCATCAGCCCTGTACTATCCCACTGCTGGGCACGGAGCCTCTTCTCAGTATGAGAAGGGTAAGGCCATAGTCCACCACGCTGGCCAGGAGAACTCTCAGACATGCAGGTTTCCTCACGATGTTTTCCTTCACCGATTAGCAAGCGATAATTTACAATTTAATACACACTTAACTCCGAAAAGTCATTGGTGCGTGCTGTGGATTCGAACCCGAGACCCTCTGCGTAGCAGTCTGTCGGTCCCTCCACTCAGCTGCTTTTTATTTTCATATAAAAAAAATACAATAATTATATTATGCCTGACTTCGTTCGCGGTTCCAACTGCGTGAATTATATAAGTACTTAAACCCTCCTTCCACACTATTAATTGGTGAAGACTGAACAAAAGTTTATTTGGACAGACCTGAATATGACAGCATATTTAGTCCTAGATTCAGACTTGTATACAGACATTTCAAATACGGTATATCTTCATCATCATCAGCCCTTAACAGTCCACTGCTGGAATAGGCCTCTCCTTTGAAAGGTGGCATTGGCCTACTATACCACACTGGCCAAACGGGTTGGTATAGGGTTTAGTTTTCCTTCTCTTACGGTGCTGTTCCCTGCATAATACTTATGCTCCCTCTGTCGGCTCTTACGACACCCATGGGATCATATGGGGTGGTGACATTCCGTATTCTTAATCCGTCACCACACGGACAAATACGGTTGCTGATTATAAAATTCGTCTTTGTTTCATAAAGTGCTAGAGACAGGTAATACACGAAACTATAGCATGGTTAGTTCTTGTTTTATGATTGGGACCATTATTTGTTTTACTCACTCCGTCATTTAAGTATATCGACAGTGTTAGGCTAAACTGAACTAAACCCTCAAAGTAATGTTTTGCACTCTACTTAGATAAACCAACTACGTGTGCAGTCAATTTCATATAAATATCCATAATAGGCGGCCATTGCCTCTAAAGCGATTCAATTTCATAATTTCCCCGACCACCATGAAAAACACGTTCAATAAAAGCATATTTAATACTCGATGTGTCAATCTTCGTCAGATGTTCCCGTTCACAGCCAGTATCCTGTTATAGCATCATTATCGATCGTCAAAGGCTGTGTTTTTCTATGTACTACCACCAGTATAACATGAACTACTAATGGTTGGACTGTACTTACAGCGACAGGTCAGCTAAGACGGACGTTTTTCCATATACAAGCCACCAGTATAACTTGAGCTTTGATTTTATAGACTTGCTTCAAGAATAAAGGTCAAGTTATGTTTGATGTTATGTGTCGTTTTATGTACTTTAAGTTCACTGCCCGTCTTAACACGATGTGAATATACTACATTACGTTACTTAGAAGCTGCTATTAATTTATTTTCCATTAATCCTTTCTTCTGCGAGTAGTTAATCAAGTCGGCAAAGCTTCTGAGTAGGCTTAATAGGCAAATACGAAGACTTCCTGGTTAGTCCTTTAAATTGTGGCTTAGACTAAGAACCAATAGTGTTATATTACGAGCTCAGATGAAAAGACTCTTCATAATTCTGAATATTTTACCCGTTCTTTCGTTATTTTATCTTCAGTATATAAAAATCTTCTTGCTCGATGTCAAAACATTTTTAATTTTTCATGTAAAGTCAAATGATCCTTAAAAGTCAAAACCTAAGCATGGAGCTAACTAGGTAGCATCTAAACTGCTCTACATACTTCGCATTTATTGGCTACTAGAGGACGCCAGAAGCTACGCCTGCATTTTTTTAAATTTATCCGTTTTGGCCGTTGCCGTGGGAATTTCGGGAAATCCCTTCTTATTGCACCCCTACGGTCCCCAAGGAACATACTTGCCAAATTTCAGCTTCCTGCGCCTAATAGTTTCGGCTGTAGCGTGTCTGTCAGTCAGTCAGTAACGAAAGGATTTTATATAAGTATATATATTAAGATTAAGATAATAAAACTGCCACTGTAGGCACCATTAGTGACTAAACACTGTATCTATTACTTATCAGACAGTTAGACACAGAGAAAATATTCTGCATTTTAGTTGCTTACAACTAGATGATGTCGACTTTTCCTAGCTAAATGAAAAGCTGAAACAACCTCAGAGCCTAGCTCTTTTCCTGTTTTTTTATTTTTATTTAAGAGTTATTTATGAGCACGCCCTAATTTTGGTGAAAACTGCTGGCACTCTGATTCTATATAGTTTGCCAATATTTTTTTCCGTTTCTATATAGAATATTAAGGTATACCTTCAGAAAAATATATTCCAAAACATATTTCCACTAAGTAGTTCCCATATTTGCTTACCAAACTAATGACATGACCTAATTTATAGACGCATACATGAGTATAGTATAAAAAGCATCGTGACACACTCCATACAAGTGACAGATAAAGGTGAATATGACGTCACGGGAAGGGGCGAGGGCGGAATGGGGTCGTGAACTATATACAGCCTTTGTCGAATTACCTTACGAAACTATGTTTATAGTAAGTGGAAAATTTTGGGAGGGGAATGTCATTATATCCTGCTTTTTATTATTATAGACGAAAGTTTATCATGGTGAGAAGAGGCTTGTGCCCAGCAGTGGGACAGTATATATAATACAGGGGTGATGACAATAAAAGTTTGAGTGGATAGATTGATGTTGATTCCTTTACTCAAGATCTGTTTCTGTAGAGAGCCTTGAGGGAGACCTACGTTCAACAGTGGACGTCTCGAGGTCTCTCTACGTCTGATATGATGATCATGCGGTTATATATGTAGATTATATTATAGGCATAGGGCTCCCACCAAGAACTTAGGGTCCCAAGCCAACCTCACCTGCAAGTGGTGCACCTGCCGATCAACGGACGAGGCTCGCAAACAAAATATCCCGATAAGCGGCAATAGGCTCGCCACCTATTACGTGGGAGCAAAACACTGGCGAAAGTTGGGCGTTTAATATGCCTCTGCCTACCCCTTCGGGGAAACAGGCGTGAGTCTATGTATGAATGTATGTATTATTATTATATTATTATTTATATTATATTATTATAGATAGATATTAGAGTACTATTTTTACTTTGTATTTTATGTAAGTTAAATTGTAATAGCTACTGTAAAAAGGGTATACCTACAATTTGAGGTTCTTTGATTGGGTTTTTGATGTCTGTATCAGGCAAGAGACCAGCTATTTAAAGTATCAATAGTATTTGTCTGGGCACCAAGGATTGGAAAACCAATTAGAAAATACTGGCTGTAAGAGCAATGTTTTGTTAACTGGTTAAATGACTGTGCGGTATAATCCATACGTATTTAAGGTAATTTCAGCTGATTTCAGCATGAATGGGCCGGCTCAACCGGGGAAGTACTACCCTCTCACAGAAAATCGACGTAAAGTAACAGTACCTGAACTGTTGCGTTTCGTTCGGTGAGTGAGAGTGCCGGAGGCCCTATCCCCTATCCCTTCTCCCTCATCCCACTCCTCATCCTACCCCTTTTCTCAACCCAAGAGGCGGCAACGCACTTGTGACTCCTGTGGTGTTGCTTGTGTCCATGGGCGGTTGTAATTGCTTACCATCAGGCGATCCATCTGCTCGTTTGCCGCCTATTACCATAACAAAAAAAAAACTAATATTATAATTGCGAAAGTGTGTTAGTTAATTTGTCCCTCTTTTACGTCACATCATAACGATGTTATGGAATGATTTTTCTATGTGGAGATAGTTACGAGACTGGAGATCAACATAGGCTGCGATAACCGGCTCCCAAGCAGGCAAAACCGCGGGAGAAGTCTAGTCCTAACATAAGGAAGATGTGACTCAATTACAAAACGGCTTAGCTTGATTTTCCTTAACGATTTAAAAGTGCGATAGTATCTTTTAGTTGGTTATTTAAAGTGTACTTAAGAATACAATAGGATCATTTAATTTGGTTATTTGAAACGTTTAGTGTCATTTAAGCAAACCTTACAAGTGTGATTAGTTTATTTATTAGTTGTTATCTAATCTACAAGTTGAATCTGGTGTTAATTGTTTGCATTTTTTGTTACAGTACCATGTATTGTAACAAGAAATGTAACACCAATGTTAAAAACATCAGTATGAAATTTTAAATCCTCATTTTTATGTTCGTGAATGACCGAGATTCGCACGGTTTATTTTAGTAAATCCTTTTCTAAGAGTGAATCCTGAAAGCTAGATCGATTTATCACCCCCGAAACCCACTGCATACAAAGTCGTAGGAGCCGTTTCCGAGTTTCACATTAAATTTAAACATTTATACAAGAATTGCTCGTCTAAAGGTAATATATAGATAAAAAATTCATGACGAAATGTGGGTGTAATATTACACCTCTGCCTACCCCTTCGGGGATGCAGGCGTGAGTCTATAAATGAAATATAGACAAACATACAACTCTTCTTGCACTAACTTCTTCAGCAACTACCGTCCTCTGACGAATATGATTGTTCCATGTTTATTTTGATCTAAATAATGAAATTTTGCTTCAAAACATTGAATTCGAAAAGAAACGAATTGCAGTTATCATAATTATCTTTAGAAGAAAAGTCTTAAACACAGGCTACATATACATTAGAGCTAAGAAAATATACCAATATCTGTATCTTGTGCAGTGAACCCTCAGTAATTCCATATAACTTACTTATACAAAAAGAAATAAAATCGTTTAACTAAATAAAGAATACTTAGTAAAAACTACGGCAGTTGGAATGATATTTTAATTGCCATGACAGTATCGTAGCGGCGACAATTCTTCCACAAAAGAATTCTAGCCTCGTGGGATAGAAAGTGTGAGGAATCAAAACAATCTTAAGTAATTAACATTGTTTTTAGATAATCGTCTTTAATCCTCTAGACAATTGCTTAAGTGGCGATTGAGCTGGTTAAAATATTATAATTTGGTAGAGTAACTATTTTAGTAGAATTTGTCAGCTTTAAACTCTCACGTACTTGCTTTTACAGCTGAGGAATATAAATAATACTTATTCATCTTGTAAATGCCATATTATGTATGTTGATTTTACGTGCAAATGGCTGTGACGAAATTGATAAGTTTTAGCATATATATGCACTGAACCTTGCAAAAAGCTTATGACCATTTCACACAGGCTAATCTTTTGTTGCGGAAATAATAATAATAATATTCTACCACATTCACACAACACCGTCTAGTCCCAAACTAAGCAGAGCTTGTACTATGGGTACTAGACTATGGATAAACATACATATATACTTTTTTTGTATATACATACATATTATACATAGAAACACCTAGACCATGACAAACTTCCATGTTCATGCACACAAATGTTTGACTTGTGCGGGAATCGAACCCGCGACCTTCGGCGTAGCAGTCGCTTACACTCCCACTGCGCCAACCGGTCGTCAAATAAAACTTTAAGGGAATACGATTATGAAAATTGTTCGCGTAAGCGATTAGTTTGAGATATTTGTTCTAGATCTGGATACCTTAAATCAAAATTCTTCAAAATAAATACAGTGATGTTATTTAATTATATAAAATTGGACTGTGAGAACGATATTAAGAAAGGAAATAATAAGTTATAAAATGCGTTTCAAATCCGCTCGCCGCGGTTTTCATGGCCACGTTGCGGTAAGGTCATAATGTTCCTCCAATCATCAGACGCACGCACCGTGGAGATGGGAGCTGTATCTGATAGCCGTCAGATATGCCACAGATACCCATTGTGTTGCACTGTGGTTGATGTCTAATGGGCAGAAATAATTGACCAATAGAAAGAAATATTTTACGAAATATGGTGGGACTTCCGTGTGGTGACAGATTAAAAATGCCAGGTGTCACTACTCCATTTGTTCAGGGGTTGCCTATAGGGTGACTAAGGAAAATACATCATAATTACAGCCTTTAACAGTCCACTGCTGGACTAGGCCTCTCCTTTGAAAAGAGGAATTAGCCTATTATACCACGCTGGCCAAACGGGTTGGTATAGGGTTTGTATCAAGTTTTTCTTCTCTTACAGTGCTGTTCTCTGCATAATATGCTCCCTCTGTCGGCTCTTACGACACCCATGGGATGATACGGGGTGGTAAAATTCCGTACTCTTAATACTCCGGACAGGAAAATACATAAAGCAAATTAAATCTTTATGAAAAAACTTGACATTGGCCAGCTCGCTTGGCAAGCGTGGTACAGCAGACCAAATTCTACTATTGACTCACAATATTATTGCGACTCAAATTGGACGTGGCCTTCTTTTTTTTTTTTGAGTGGAGTAATCCTCTTGGACTTCCTCTGCGCGGGGATCGCTAGAGGGGTGTGCCGGATTTCTACCGGCTAAACCTCCACTGTGTTGCACTTTTGCTTATGGCCGGAGGGCGGGGTCGATCAAGCATTCACCGCACCCCCGACAAGCTCTGACCCATGTCTATGGACAACGGGTCCCTACGAAATTTGACGTGGCCTGCGTCTACGAATTAGTATACATCCCAAAAATTTACAGCGTTGGAGACTTTCTCTGACGCCTACTGGATGGTGTCCGATCATTTGACGAATTTGACAAATAACATTTGACAAAATTATACTTGATAAATTTTGTTATTTTACAAACTATTGTTTAATTAACTACTCATTAGACAATATATTTACTATAAAAAAGTTATTATGCTAAAACATTAATTTACAAATTGATTATTTTTTTAAACATGTTATTTGGCAAAACAACGTAAAGCATAAATAACATTTGACAAAATGCATTGCTTGGTAAATATTTTATTAACCAAAATTTACGTTAATACAACAATCTTTGTGTAGGGTCAACTGAAACAATGGCTGGTTAGGTTAGGTTAGAACTGCGACCACAACGAATTCTACTTATTTCGGTTAATTCAGGCAGTGTGTATTTTTTTTAAAAGACTTAAGTTTCTATGGAATTAGTATTAATACAAAATTATTGATGAAAATTGCAACCATGCAATTAAATATTTTCAAAATTTCGCGTAAGTATCGGTTAGAAATTAGTTATTTTTAAAAACTAATAATTTATCTTCAAACTTTTTGTACAATCACCGATTTGGCAAACGAATTATTTAGTCAAATGATTATTTTTAAAATCATTATTTAACATTTTAATTATTTGCTAAGTAAAACATTTGCGAAACCTGTATTATGTCAAATGATTGTTTTTAAAGCAAAATGTTTGCGAAATGAAAGTTTGTCAAATGATTAGTTTTTCAAACGTTGTTTGTAAAATGATCTTTTGTCATACGTTTTTTGTTAAACAATAGTAAACCCTACTGGATACTTCTACTAAACGATATAATATGGAACGTAATCTCAGATTAAGTTTACTTAAAATACGTCTATAGAAATATGTATACCTATACATACCTATTCATTAGGGTGGAGCGAAAAAAGTCTTTTTTATCCATTTTCCTGCAGTGGCAATAAATGACTTATTATAGCTGCAGAAGCTTTCATATAACATTTCAGCTTTCTAACTAAACATCTTGAGGTGGCGCACGAGACTTGTTTTTTTTTGCAAAATGTGCCATATTTGCGCCTCAGCCAGGGCTATATTTAAACCAATATTATTAATTATTTCATAATATTAATGCTTCATTTTATTAAAACATATAAAAAAAAAGTGTTTTCGCTCCACCCTGATATTCATATCTAATATTAGAAAAGAAAAATATTTTTTTATGTTGGTAACGATTAAACTCAAAAACAAACGTGTCCTTTTAAAGGAAACTGCGAGTAGTAGCCAGATGTAAGATGAATAAGATCATCGATACACTAGTATGTCTATGACCGCAACACCGCTCACACTTACATTCCAAATCATTATCCAACCAAGCGTCCACCGGATGACAGATGTCCCCAAAAAAACGCGCAAAATACCTTAGGATATTGGAAGCCGCAGGAATCGGTGGGAAGTGACAGATGTCCGCTTGTTCCGTAGCCCCACGGCTTCGGCCATAATGTCCGACAATCATCATGCGCACGAACCGTGCCGTAGCACTCATTGTGTAGTTTTTATTTTAGTTTATTGCATTTTTATGTACTGTGCTACCTTGGAATCTGTTATTGTAATATTCTTGAAGGATTGACTCGTCTTATGTAAATTGGAGTAGATTAAATCCTACAACATATAATTTAATAAAAAAGTATTTAATAATCATCATTCCCCTAGTATATTAACTGTCCCGCTGCTGAATAAGGGCCTCTTCTCACTATAAGAAGTGTTAGACCACTGTCCTACATGCTGCCCAAGTGCGGGTTAGCAGACTTTGCATGCCTTTTAGGAACATTGTGGGAATGGGTATTTGAAAGTCTGTGAACTATTGAACACATTTCGATGAAACTTTACAGTAATATAGTTTATAGATCAAAATATCATATTGGTTCTTTTCGCGATAACCGGGATCTACGCAGGCAGTTACTAGTGTCGGAATACTTCGAACAGCGGTTCCGTACGTTTTGTCAAGATCTAATTTCAATTTACTGCCTCCGTGGTCCAGTCGATAGCGTATGCGACTGCTGATCGGAGATCCCGGGTTCGATTCCCGGGACGGGCAAAGTGTTAATGGGTTTTTCCAAATTCTCAGTAGCAGCACGGAGTCTGGTGATGTGCCCGGTAACGGCAATAGGCTCGCCCCCTATTACGTGGTACCTAAAAATTCATGGCGTAATGTGGGTGTAATGTTACACCTCTGCCTATCCCTTCGGGAATACAGGCGTGAGTCTATAAATAAAGTCTATAAAAAATAATTTCAATTTAGTTTGGAACAATCAATAACGCAAGAACTTTATAAAAACAGGCGAGTATTACAATAAAAAACTGTGTTAGATCCGTAAACACATCCGTCTGATCCTCTGACGATTGTATGACAGTTGTCTCTTACCTTTCCCCAAGCCACGCACAGCAATACAATTGGTACTAATTACCGCATTTTCTACACAAACCATTCTTATCTACTCCTCACCCTATACTTCAAACAATCAGCATTGAAAGACAACTAATAACTCGAAACAATGGTTTTTCACACAATTGTATATTTCTACAGTATTAAAAACTCTAGCACATAAATCAAAAATCCATAAGCTAAAACAATATATGTATGGTGCGCGTGCGTCGATCACAATTCACAGGGGCATTGACCCCAGCTAATATGGCTAACTACTCATGAATGGGTAGAGTGTTACCACGTTTATATTAGTTACGCTAGTACCTAGTTTATACTGCACCTGTGTAATTGGCTATTGTAAGTTTGTTTGAAGAGTAGGGCCCATCCACATTCTGACTAGTGTATTATCTGTGTAGCCAGGATTATTTTTTTAGAGTTTCGTACCTAAGTCTCTGTCATGGACGTTTTGGGAATGCGTGGAGATATAGAGTTGAAATTAAAACCATATAGTCAAGTCTACAGTCCCCCGAAGCTGTGAAAACTAAACAAATGTGGGAAGGTAGAAAATAATTACCAACCAATATGGAACATATCCCTAGCATGGCATAACGTTATATTTCTAAGTGCCACTAATATTCCAAATCTTTGGAATTGTATTTTAAAATTTAGTAGAGACCTAGAGACGTATTCAAAAATTTTTTTTTATAGGGACACATTTAAATAAATGTGTTGGCATGTTTGCGGCTTAGTTTTAGAAATATTACAGTAGGTATTCCACATTAGGGACGTTTTCCATAATTGGTACCTCTCCTCTAACTAAAGACGTGTAAGTGTGAAGGTAGGTTAATAATTTATACCTTTCCTTTAAGATTACTAAAGACAAGTAAAGACCGTGAGAAGGTAGGTCAATGGCACTATGGTCTAGAGTATATTTATGGTCAACTACAACCTACTACGTGTTTTTGATGAGTTTTTTGTTCGGCTACGTTTATAGTTGACCAGTCGCATGTGACTAACGTAAGTTTTATGACGAGTGTGTTGCCGCCGCTTTTGTCAAGTGGATGCCAAGGGTACAATGCCTATACTTAACTACCATCCCATTTGTGAGATGGTAATTATTGTCCCATTGTTACGGTAGCTATTTTATTTGAGTATAGATAGAGCGAGAAAGAGATGAAAGGTGATGTAAGTGGTGTATAACGGTTATATACTTATATGTTGTTTCTTTCTAATAATAGAATGTATTGTCTAAGTAAAAATATTAGCTAAAGCTTAAATTAAGTGTTGGATATGTATGAATATTGTTTTCTATACCTTCACTAAAACAGTAGCTGTTTGCAAGGAAGAGTCCACAAATGATAATTCAAGGAACAGAATGAACACGCAGATCATACACAGGAAACGATATAAATAATATTTTTATTTTTTTTATAAACTCACGCCTGTATCCCCGAAGGGAGGCAGAGGTGTAATATTACACCCACATTTGGCCATGAATTTTTAGGTCCCACTTAATAGGGGGCGAGCCTATTGCCGTACCGGGCACATTACCAGACTCCGTGCTGCTCCTAAGAATTTCCTAACAGAAAAGCTCAATAACACTGCTCGACCCGGGAATCGAACCCGAGACCTCTCAATAAATAACACCTCTGAACTAGGCTGAAGATCTACTCCACAGGATATGACACCATCATCATCATGGCTCTTAGCGTTATATCGGTTAAATGCAAGACCCATTGGAGCCTGGCATCCGCTTTCTATTCTAACTAGACTTGAGTGAATATTATCTTTGTCAGCAACTGCCGTCTTACCTCCGGAACCCAAAGGGATAGCGAATAACTGCTAAATTCAATAACCGATCCATGGATTAGGATTTTTGAGACACATGTTTGACATGGGTCCATATTGGCTCACCTAAAGTTCTTTACCCGAAATTGTTCTTCCTAATGATTTGTAATCCGAATGATCACTCTTCCTGAATTGTGATTGATAGGATGAAAAATGTTAGGAAGAACATTTTCAGATTTCAATTATCGGAGTTGAAAATTTAGGTGAACTTTGGCGCACCTGTTTGACATAATTATGTATGGAGCTTATGTCTCATAATAATATTCTACCACATACACACATCACCATCTAGTCCCAAACTAAGCAGAACTTGTACTATGGGTAGGTACTAGATAATGGATAAACATACATATATACTTCTTTTTTGTAAATACTTACATATTATACATAGAAACACCCAGACCAAGACAAACATCCATGTTCATGCACACAAATGTTCGACTCGAGCGGGAATAAAACCTGCGACCTTCGGCGTAGCAGTCGCTTACACTCCCGCTGTGCCAATCGGTCGTCATATGTCGTCATAATGTAACTTAATTTTACAAATCTTTGAAAAAATTGAAGATTGAAATTTGACATGTATGTTCCTTGGGGATCGTAGAGGTGCACTAAGAAGGGATTTCCCGAAATTCCCACGGAATTGGGCAAAACGGGTAAAATAAAATAATATGCGGGCGTAGCTGGGGGCGCCCTTTATACATTATATATGTATGTTGTTTCTTTCTAATAACAGAATGTATTGTCTAAGTAAAAATATTAGCTAAAGCGTAAATTAAGTGTTGGATATGTGTGAATATTGTTTTCTGTGCGTTAAGGAAAAGTCTACACCTTACACTAGAAACAGATACTGTACGGAAGAGTCCACAAATGATAAATCAAGGAACAGAATGAACACGTAGATCATACACAGGAAACTATATTTTTTTTTTTGATTTTATAGGCTCACGCCTGTATCCCCGAAGGGGTAGGCAGAGGTGTAATATTACACCCACATTTTGAAATGAATTTTTAGGTCCCACGTAATAGGGGGCGAGCCTGTTGCCGTACCGGGCACATTACCAGACTCCGTGCTGCTACTAAGAATTTCCTAACAGAAAAGCCCAATAACACTGCTCGACCCGGGAATCGAACCCGAGACCTCTCAATAAATAACACCTCTGAACTAGGCTGAAGATCTACTCCACAAGATATGACACCATCATCATCATGGCTCTTAGCGTTATATCGGTTAAATGCAAGACCCATTGGAGCCTGGCATCCGCTTTCTATTCTAAAGATAAAGATATTTTATTTTGCAAATATGGGTTACATTTTTTGTGACACTTAAAGTAAATATATACAAATTCAGCCATATCTTACCAGTTGGCATGCAAAAATAACAGAAAGAAAAAAAAGAAATATAATACAGCCATCAAACTAATTACACAATTTTAAAAGGAAACAATTTTAAATTAAATCAGTAAATAATTTACAGTGCCATTTAAATTGAGTCTATAAAAAGTAATTTACATTTTATGTATCGGAATGAAAAAAGGATGAGATACAACAAAATAGGTTAGATACCAAGATGGATGTCAACTAAAACTTACTTCTGATAAAAAATCTGTAATATTGTAATATGCTTTATCTGCTAAGAATTTTCGTAATGTTTTTTTAAATAACATAGTATTAAGTAATCTCCAAGATTGAGGTATTTTATTATATATGATCGGTGCCATACAGAAGACACTTTTGCGCATAAGTGCTGTCCTAGAAGTATGGAGACACATCCTACTATTGTCGCGTCTATTACGTGGTACAACATCCGTCAGTCGTTCAAAGCGGTTGGGATTTGTCTTTACAAACATTGCGACTTCCAGCACATATAGGCATGGCAAAGTTAAAATATTGTGTTTTTTAAACAACGGTTCACAGCTGTCTGTAGTTTTAAGATGGAATATAGATCTTATACACCTTTTTTGTGCTTTAAAAGCAGTTTCTTTTTCACTTGAGTTTGCCCAAAATATGATTCCATATCGCAAGTGAGACTCGACAATGCCATAGTAGGCAGTGAGAAGTGCATCAGTGCTTATAATGGACGACAAGGAGTATAACGCATAAGCTGATTTACTTAACTTTTTGCAGAGTATGTCAATATGCACTTTCCAATTTAACTTATTATCTATTTCTAAACCTAAGAATCTTGTATTTTCTGTCTCATTTATAATTATATTGTTGTGGTGTATATATAAATTATTTCTATTATTATAACGTTGACTGAAATGCATTATTTTGGTTTTACTTAAATCAATGATCAGATTACTGCTGTCTAGCCACTGCACCATCGTTTTTATTGTGTTGTTTATATAACTAGACTTGAGTGAATATTATCTTTGTCAGCAACTGCCGTCTTACCTCCGGAACCCAAAGGGATAGCGAATAACTGCTAAATTCAATAACCGATCCATGGATTAGGATTTTTGAGACACATGTTTGACATGGGTCCATATTGGCTCACCTAAAGTTCTTTACCCGAAATTGTTCTTCCTAATGATTTGTAATCCGAATGATCACTCTTCCTGAATTGTGATTGATAGGATGAAAAATGTTAGGAAGAACATTTTCAGATTTCAATTATCGGAGTTGAAAATTTAGGTGAACTTTGGCGCACCTGTTTGACATAATTATGTATGGAGCTTATGTCTCATAATAATATTCTACCACATACACACATCACCATCTAGTCCCAAACTAAGCAGAACTTGTACTATGGGTAGGTACTAGATAATGGATAAACATACATATATACTTCTTTTTACCCGACTGCGCGACGCAAAGGAGGGTAATGTGTTTATCAGTCTATGTATGTATGTATGTATGTATGTTTGTTTCTATGTGGCGTTCTATAGAGCAAATGCGTAGGCCGATTTTGATGATTCTTACGTCAATCGATTCGTCTTAACCTTGCGAGTGTCACTAAAGACATGACAGTAATCAAAATTCACCACAGCGACAGCCAGACGCCATATTGTCAAAATGAAAAAAATTAAAGTCGATGAACTATGTCAAGTGGGGTGTCGTTGAATAGGTATTTTAAAATCATCTATAGGTTCCTTTAATCATTTTTCATTTTAAATAATAGTTTAGGATATATAACGATTTAAAGATGTTTAACAAAAAAAATTCTCGCTAATTTTCAATAATTAAATATGGCGTGGCAGTTTGTGTTTTTTTAACAAAGTAAAGTCATATTAAGTGTAAGTACGCCAATGGTTATTTTCTTCAAAAACATCATCATCGCATATTTTGCTGACAGTCAGTCAGTGACAAGTATCCACATACATACATACATACATACATAGGCTCACGCCTATTTTCCCGAAGGGGTAGGCAGAGGCATATTAAACGCCCACTTTTCGCCAGTGTTTTGATCCCACGTAATAGGTGGCGAGCCTATTGCCGCTTATCGGGATATTTTGTTTGCCAGAGCCTCGTCCGTTATTCGGCAGGTGCACCACTTGCAGGTGAGGTTGGCTTGGTACCCTAAGTTCTTGGTGGGAACCCTATGCACCCAAGTATCCATATTGCTTTAAATATAATGTTAGCATTCCTACTAAAGAACGACTATGATGTCCTTTTAGAAGCAATACTGAATTAATAAAATGCTACATATCACAAGAGACAACATGTTTCTTATCATAAATTTTCACTGTACTGACTTTCTCAAGTCCAACTCCTAACTACTATTGCCAAACCGCCAATTATAATAACCTATATCTTCTATCCAACTCTTTAAATTTTCACAACAACATACTTACTATCCACCACGTAAAACGTAGCAGGACTATCTATAAACGTGTCGCGTCGTGCTAAGTGGTGTTTAAACTTACATCGACGCTACAACACGGCCGTTAATGCACCCGCCAAGCATCGGCCATCCATTGGAACACCTCTTCAGTAATTAATGCGGTGCGCTGTGCCAAAAATGGACCGGAATGGCTTTGTGTACTTTGAGATGGGGCAGCTAAAGGTTCTGTGAGATTTTCATGCTTACACTCAGTCAATATATAGTAAAGGGATGTTCGTTTCGTTAATTCATGAATAGGTAAATGGCCTCGTTGGATAAACTAAATTTAATTTAATAAGAATATTGGCTTTTATAAACAAATATAGATTGCTACATATAAACATAAATGCTATGGTATAATTTTATGATATTTTGGTTCTCCTTAAAAGTAGAATTTTCTGAATCTATTAAGAATCATTAGTATGATTCTCTGCACCAATAATCCATGGCTGTTTTGAAGATTTTCCTTTTCATAAGAACGGTGTACTATCTGCAGAAAATTTGTTCTTTGTTCAAAAACAGTAATTCTGCATCGAAACAACTTTGTCAGTCACTGTTGTGGAATCGGTCGCGATAAACATTGTACTACAAGTATTATTTATGTTTACAATAACCAGTTCGAGGATTATTATTCACTTTATTTTACAGATTGTGCAATCCGTTGCTGGACTTAGCCTCTTCCTGATTTCAGTAAAGGGTTTGATGAATTAGAGGACATCGTACTAGTTTCAATAACGAACGCTTACAGAGGCGTCTGACAAATCCTCTCCTCTAAGTCTCAAATTAAAATATCGATTGGCAGGAGCCGGTAAATGAATCTCCAACGCGAAACCAAAAAATAAAGCTATGTTACTGTAATTTGTTTGGAATTGGAATATTGTAACGAATTGGCTCACATCAAATATTTTCTAAAATAGTTTCATAAAGTAATGTCAAAGTGTGCAGTAAGTCCTTTATAGTATTTCCATTAACTAATTAAAGAAAAACAAAAAACCCGACTGCATAAAAACGAATTATAAAAAATACGTGAAAATTTTAACTTAAATAAAAACTAAAAAGAAAGAAACAAACCCAGAAGTTTAGAAGTAATATGCAGAACAGAACGACTCACAGTCGGGGCCCATTCAAATTTTTCCAATTAAATCTTCCCAAGGGGCCCCGACTGTGAGTCATTCTGTTCTGCATATTACTTCTAAACTTCTGGGTTTGTTTCTTTCTTTTTAGTTTTTATTTAAGTTAAAATTTTCACGTATTTTTTATAATTCGTTTTTATGCAGTCGGGTTTTTTGTTTTTCTTTAAATTATTTTTTTTATTTGTAAATACTTACATATTATACATAGAAACACCCAGACCAAGACAAACATCCATGTTCATGCACACAAATGTTCGACTTGAGCGGGAATAAAACCTGCGACCTTCGGCGTAGCAGTCGCTTACACTCCCGCTGTGCCAATCGGTCGTCATATGTCGTCATAATGTAACTTAATTTTACAAATCTTTGAAAAAATTGAAGATTGAAATTTGACATGTATGTTCCTTGGGGATCGTAGAGGTGCACTAAGAAGGGATTTCCCGAAATTCCCACGGAATTGGGCAAAACGGGTAAAATAAAATAATATGCGGGCGTAGCTGGGGGCGCCCTTTATACATTATATATGTATGTTGTTTCTTTCTAATAACAGAATGTATTGTCTAAGTAAAAATATTAGCTAAAGCGTAAATTAAGTGTTGGATATGTGTGAATATTGTTTTCTGTGCGTTAAGGAAAAGTCTACACCTTACACTAGAAACAGATACTGTACGGAAGAGTCCACAAATGATAAATCAAGGAACAGAATGAACACGTAGATCATACACAGGAAACTATATATTTTTTTTTGATTTTATAGACTCACGCCTGTATCCCCGAAGGGGTAGGCAGAGGTGTAATATTACACCCACATTTTGCCATGAATTTTTAGTTCCCACGTAATAGGGGGCGAGCCTGTTGCCGTACCGGGCACATTACCAGACTCCGTGCTGCTACTAAGAATTTCCTAACAGAAAAGCCCAATAACACTGCTCGACCCGGGAATCGAACCCGAGACCTCTCAATAAATAACACCTCTGAACTAGGCTGAAGATCTACTCCACAAGATATGACACCATCATCATCATGGCTCTTAGCGTTATATCGGTTAAATGCAAGACCCATTGGAGCCTGGCATCCGCTTTCTATTCTAAAGATAAAGATAAAGATATTTTATTTTGCAAATATGGGTTTCATTTTTGGTGACACTTAAAGTAAATATATACAAGTTCAGCCATATCTTACCAGTTGGCATGCAAAAATAACAGAAAGAAAAAAAAGAAATATAATACAGCCATCAAACTAATTACACAATTTTAAAAGGAAACAATTTTAAATTAAATCAGTAAATAATTTACAGTGCCATTTAAATTGAGTCTATAAAAAGTAATTTACATTTTATGTATCGGAATGAAAAAAGGATGAGATACAACAAAATAGGTTAGATACCAAGATGGATGTCAACTAAAACTTACTTCTGATAAAAAATCTGTAATATTGTAATATGCTTTATCTGCTAAGAATTTTCGTAATGTTTTTTTAAATAACATAGTATTAAGTAATCTCCAAGATTGAGGTATTTTATTATATATGATCGGTGCCATACAGAAGACACTTTTGCGCATAAGTGCTGTCCTAGAAGTATGGAGACCATAGAGATATATAATATAGAGATGATATTTCAAACAAAATTACTGTCACTCATTGTCACTCAGACTGATTGACTACGCATGCGCGCGTGGGTGTTTTCGTCATAGATTAAGAATGTATATACGCAGATGTGACAAACTATTTATTTTACCTACTTGATATTTCGTGGACACAGAAAAATACAATCAGATATTTTTTTATATTTTGTGCAAGTAATTTATTTTTTACAGATACTTAACGTAAGTTTGCTTTTAGTTTAACTTTTCTTGGGCTATCAAATATCGAATCAGATTCAGATACGTGCATATTATGTAGAGAAGAAGGCGATGCATTTTTAGGAGTTTCTAAAATCTCAAACGTGTCATATGGAGTCCAACAAGGATCATAAGGAATTGCGTCTTTTTTAAGAAACCTTCTTCCAGTTTTGGAAATTGTGAAATCATCAGGACGGAAATGCGCTGAGCAGATATGCGAGTAGCAACCACGTTTCTTTTCTTCTCTCAGCTTGAACGAATTTGATCCAAATTTCCCTTTTCTCAACGTTTTCGCGCAAGAATCCAGATTATCTTATCTTCTCTTATCTTATCTTATCTAGATCCTTCTAGATAGGAGGGATTGCACAAAATATGCCGTGCCGTACTGTCCATCACGGCATGGCATATGTTTTGTGATAAAGGAAGACATAACTTAAATATATGTAAAACTTTAATTTCAATGATAAATATCAATAGTAACTAGCGAACGGGAATGCCATGGTATCCCGCGGGATTTCTTTCGGAGTTCAAATTTCAAACTTATTGTCATGTCATTAATTGATAATTTTCTTTTTCTTTTAGGTTTTAGAGAATACCACTCTATGCCATTCCATGTATGAGCAGCAAGGGGCCTTATCAGTTCATCCATTTCATAAAAATATGGCAAAAGTATGAGGGAACAATGTCCAAAAAGCTATATTTTTCTCGTAAAACTACGTACGATGATTCAGGATATTACGCAAAAATGAAGTAGTAGATGTTTTTATTGATATTGTACCTGCGATCACGAAATTTCCCTCGCTATAGGAATATGTTTTCGTTCCCAACAACAGCACCCGCTTGTGGACCGTAGATGGCTAAGTAATAAGACCTATGTAGGTATCTTCAAAAATACAAGAAAAGTCGTCAATATCGGTAAAGAAGAAGACAAACGAACATTACATTTTTTGTTCTCTGGCATATTATATACTTATAATAAACATCAGTGAAATACCTCACTTGTGGAAAGTAATTCCTGAAGCTTTATTTGTTTGTTTGGACGTATTTTTACAGGAACGTAGAACACATGTCGTGACGGCATCGCTGAGTACGAACGTAGAATACACGCATTCTATGAGATTAAAACTATATTATTTACAATATAGTTTTAACTATATACCAACCTTTAATAAATATTGTAGAGCAAAAAAATATTAAGTCGGTACTCGAGATTCTCAAAGGAATTTTTCCAGTCTGTAATTTTATTCTATGACGAGAACTGCCGACAACTCTGCGTATATATCTGTATCCTTTTTGTAAACGTAATATCGTGCATATGTGAAAGTGACAGATAGTACAATGGACTCGCCCTCATTTATTCATCATGGACTTGCCCACAATGGACTTGCCTATAATGGACTTGCCCGGTGCACGAAAATTTATAATATTGCCTAGTAATTGCGTTGCTAAGATGTTTTATGCCAAAAAGTAGATTAGCTACCAAGCAATAAAACAGATTTGCACAGAATAATCACTGAAATCCTTTTTATTCCAATTAAATAAATAATTTCGTAAGCAGTTTGACAGAGCGCGGTTTCGTGCGCCCACTAGAGAGTTGTCGAACGAACTAAGAGCTGTATGGTTCCCAAACCATAAGTCAGTGGAACATTTTTGTTGTACAGAAGGGCGCATCTAGTACGTTAGTACATATAAATCTATGATGGAGACACATCCTACTATTGTCGCGTCTATTACGTGGTACAACATCCGTCAGTCGTTCAAAGCGGTTGGGATTTGTCTTTACAAACATTGCGACTTCCAGCACATATAGGCATGGCAAAGTTAAAATATTGTGTTTTTTAAACAACGGTTCACAGCTGTCTGTAGTTTTAAGATGGAACATAGATCTTATACACCTTTTTTGTGCTTTAAAAGCAGTTTCTTTTTCACTTGAGTTTGCCCAAAATATGATTCCATATCGCAAGTGAGACTCGACAATGCCATAGTAGGCAGTGAGAAGTGCATCAGTGCTTATAATGGACGACAAGGAGTATAACGCATAAGCTGATTTACTTAACTTTTTGCAGAGTATGTCAATATGCACTTTCCAATTTAACTTATTATCTATTTCTAAACCTAAGAATCTTGTATTTTCTGTCTCATTTATAATTATATTGTTGTGGTGTATATATAAATTATTTCTATTATTATAACGTTGACTGAAATGCATTATTTTGGTTTTACTTAAATCAATGATCAGATTACTGCTGTCTAGCCACTGCACCATCGTTTTTATTGTGTTGTTTATATAACTAGACTTGAGTGAATATTATCTTTGTCAGCAACTGCCGTCTTACCTCCGGAACCCAAAGGGATAGCGAATAACTGCTAAATTCAATAACCGATCCATGGATTAGGATTTTTGAGACACATGTTTGACATGGGTCCATATTGGCTCACCTAAAGTTCTTTACCCGAAATTGTTCTTCCTAATGATTTGTAATCCGAATGATCACTCTTCCTGAATTGTGATTGATAGGATGAAAAATGTTAGGAAGAACATTTTCAGATTTCAATTATCGGAGTTGAAAATTTAGGTGAACTTTGGCGCACCTGTTTGACATAATTATGTATGGAGCTTATGTCTCATAATAATATTCTACCACATACACACATCACCATCTAGTCCCAAACTAAGCAGAACTTGTACTATGGGTAGGTACTAGATAATGGATAAACATACATATATACTTCTTTTTTATAAATACTTACATATTATACATAGAAACACCCAGACCAAGACAAACATCCATGTTCATGCACACAAATGTTCGACTTGAGCGGGAATAAAAACCGCGACCTTCGGCGTAGCAGTCGCTTACACTCCCGCTGTGCCAATCGGTCGTCATATGTCGTCATAATGTAACTTAAATTTCCAAATCCATGAATAGATTGAATATTGAATTTAGCAGTTAATTGCTATCCCTTTGGATTGCTGGTCGTTAGAAATACGCTACCTGCCAGATATATATATGTATATCATCATCATCATCGCCCTAGCGTTATCCCGGTTGCACCCAAGACTGGCACGCCCTGGCGCCCGAGGTCCGCTTACTGGTCTAACCAGATATGACAGAATATCAACTTTTCCACGGAGCGACTGCCGTCTGACCTCCGCAACCCGAAGGGATAGCAATATTCCATGGTTTAGACCAGCATCAGTTTATACAATAATACACACTTAACTTCGAAATGTCATTGGTGTGCGCCGTGGATTCGAACCCGATACCCTCGGCATGGCAGTCCGTTGGTATCTCCACTAGGCTATCGCTGCCTTTTTGCCAGACATATGTATATGTATGTCAGTATATACAGCGAGCAGTAATTCTTTAAACATTCAAAACCTGACGTATTCCGCCACTCTTGATTATTACCTTTTTGAATTCTCTATTAAAATAGGCATCATTAATTCTGAATACATCTGTGTACACAATAGTATTGTGTGAAATATTATTATGTTGTTGAATGCAGCGCGAATGCTCAGACTATGAATAATAGAATGAGTAATCACTGACAGTTGTATGAGGTTTGTATTGATTTTATGGAAATACGTCTGTACTTGTATGTGCTAGGATGAGGATTTTTATTGGCGTTGAATACTGACTGAGTGTTGCGGAGATTTCTATATTTACATACATACATACATATCGTCACGCTTTTTATCCCCGGAGGGGTAGGCAGAGGTGTATTTCTACACCCACTTTTCGCCAGATATACTTTAGTCCCACGTAATAAGGGGCGAGCCTATTGCCGTACCGGGCACATTTCCAGACTCCGTGCTGCTACTGAGAATTTCGTGACAGAAAAACCCAATAACACTGCCCGACCCAGGAATCGAACCCGGGACCACCCGATCCCACGGGCACATTTATGCCGCGAGACCAACGAGAGGCAGTCGTATAGGGTTTGATGTCGAGTTTTCCGTCTCTACGCAAAGATGGTATTTTTTGCATCGTGTTATCCCTTAGTCGCCTCTTACGACACCCACGGGTAGATAGGGGTGGTGACACTTGTATTCTATGCCGTCAACCACACGGTTATTTCTATATTTGATCATGTAAATTGCTTAAGACATACATCCTGCGTCACAGGGTCCTTACAAACACACAATCAACAGAAATCGTGTGGGATCGAATCTACAACACTCGGTACAGATCTAAAAGGAAAAGAGTCTGCTTAATCCACTACACCGCGACTGTGACTTCTAGCTGTTCCGTTGTAGTACTAGAAAAGTTTGTTGGGGTTGCGTTGTGGCTGGTGGTTGCGATGTGGGTGCGTAGTGTTCCGACAGTTAGGCCCGGCACACGAAGTGCCGTCGCGTCGAAGCAACTTTGTGATTGAGTCGTGGTTTGGTTGTGGCTACGACGTGGCTGCGATGTGGTCGGAATCCTAGACACGGTCGATAATCACCGCAAAGTGTGGTCCTCAACATTAAACTCTTAATTTTAAGCCTTCATATCGTGTGGTTCTGGTAAAGTGTGAATTCTTTCTAACGCATTCATTTTCCTTATAAAATACTTTCAGCCGTTTAATAATATTAAAAGCCATCGGTTCACCACAAGAGTTCAAATAGTTTGAACTTTATTGATCGACGTCAGCGCCGACAAGTGGTGCCCTTTCACTCATTATTTAAATATTTATTCATTCGGACGAATAATTGTTGTGTTCGAGGAAACTCATACTGGTGTTTATGCTTATATTACTGGAAAATCTAGGAACATTTTTGATTTTACGATATAATTATGCATGTTTGCTGGCAATTTTGACTTTATGGTTACTGCAGTGGGTTTTCCTACAGTTGATAACCTCATCATCATCAGCCTTTAACAGTCCACTGCTGGACTAGGCCTCTCCTTTAAAAGGAGGAATTGGCCTACTATACCACGCTGGCCAAACGGGTTGGTATAGGGTTTGTATCAAGTATTCCTTCTCTTACAGTGCTGTTCTCTGCATAATATGCCCGCTCTGTCGGCTCTTACGATGCCCATGGGATGATATGTGGTGGTGACAATCCGTATTCTTAATCCGTCACCACACGGACAACCTACTTCATATGATAACCTACCTCAAGAAATTAAAATGGAAAAAATATTCAGAATGGGAGTAGAATTTGCCGAGATTTTATTTAATGTACCAATTGACTATATTTATATTAGTGTCATCTCTGGAGAATCGATATTTAGTAACGCGAATAGATGTAATAATTTCCGTTTTGTCCACTCTGGCCTCCTCGACCCCTAAATAAAGATTTGTTTATACCCTATTAAGACGAAAGCTATTAGGTACTAAACATGTTTGGGAGCAACGTTTGCAGATTCATAACTAAGGAAATTTTCAGAGCGTACCTGGTTCTGTATAATAATAATAAAATAGTAACGAACCGCCGAGACGATGGTCTAGGGTTCGATGCCCAGGTACCCCGGGCACACACTTCTGACTTTTCGAAGTTATGTGTGTATTAAATATGTTAATTATCGCTCGCTTAATAATGTGCCCGGTAGATGGCAAAGGGCTTGCCCCCTTTTACATTGGGACCGAAACATAGCTGGCGAAATGTGGGTGTGTAATACACCTCTGCCTACCCTTTCGGGGATAACAGGCGTGAAGTTATGTTATGTTAGTAATAATTATATAATCACGGTATCAAAAACTCTAGGGTGGATACTAAGTCATAGCCAGCCTGCTGTATACGTCTATGACCGTTTGGGAATATGCCATACCTGTTAGTTCCATAAAATTATCGCAAATCTAATCACACCTGATGTTTTATTCAATCAGAACATCATCCGTGATCAGTGGAAACATAAAGTTACATTAACCTAAACGATTTAATAGCGGAAAAGCCTTACTTATCTGCTTACATGCAGGGCTGCACCTACTGGAGTTTTTCAAATTTTATTTAATAGGCTGTGCTCATTACTTAGCTGATTAGATTCTAAGATCCAATAAACGTCATCATCGATTATAAAAATTAATCATACCTGTTGAAATAAAATTTTGTTACTATCGTTTTTCTAATATAAAATTGAGTTGCACTGAGTTATTCTACGACACCCACGGTGAAGCTTAGCGGGATCCCAGGAGTGTACGCTCCACGTGGGCTTGGGTGAGGCCTGCGTAGGATGCGTCCCAAGGTGCGGGGGACAGTTCAGTCTGTCCCTCGCAGTCGGGCGCGGTCGCGGGAGGAGAGGTGTGTCGGTGTTGCGTTGCCGCGCGCCCTATCTCCCGCGACCAGATGGTGGCCCACCATTGTTGCGTCGCGGTGGGGCCGCAGAGGAAGAGGAGATGCGGTGTTGTCAGGTTGCCGTCCTCCCTATCCTCTGCTGCCGCTGGGTGTTTTGGCGGCGGAGCCCAACATCTTCATCCGCCGCCAAGGAGGTTGTGGCCTTCGGGCTATCCGCCGGGGCGTCAGTTTAGAATGCTAACGCGACTCCCTGGCGCCTCCAAAATGGTGTTGAAGTATGCGCTGTGGTTTTAGTGGGTATTACGGCGTTGCACTCCAGCCGTCGAGTCCCATATACGTGCGTGCGAAGAAAAAAATACCTATCCGTCTATGAAACTCGTGTCAAAATCAGTATAGTCCTTTTGGAGACTAGCAACAGGAACAGACCGGCAGTCAGATCAAAAAAATGTAAAGTTATTATATTAATACTAGGTGGCCGCAGCAAGGCCACGCATATTTTATTTTAAGTATTTCTTTCCGGTCTTGAGGTACACTAAGAAGGTATTTCTCGGAAATCTCACGGGATCCAGTAGAAACGGTTCACTTAAAATCAAATATGCGGGCGTTGCTGCGGCCATCCTCTAATTTAATACCTACTAATATATAAAGCTGAAGAATTCGAATGTTTGCTTGAACGCGCTAATCTCAGGAACTACTAGTCCGATTTGAAAGATTAGTTCAGTTTTAGGTAGCCCATTTATCGAGGAAGGCTATATATCATCACGTTATGAGCCACAGAAGCGGAGCAGTAGCGATCGTAGTTATATAGGTATAACGCGGGTATAACCGCGGGCTCATTTAGTTCTAATTAATAAAATAAAAAGCAGTGGCAACCCTAGCCGTGGTATGATAAGTTGTCTGTGTGTGGCATGAGTTTTTTGTGTGAATCTCGATCAGCATGGACGAGTCGCAATACGATAATGTACCAGTCAAGATATAACGGTACAGGGCTATTCTCATACTTAATCTATTGCTATACTAATATTTTAATTAGAATAACTTATTTTTTAGGCATTTTATTTGATTTTCGGTAGTTTACCACCGATTTTTTACCAAATAGTTTCAATTCTTTAAACAAGGATGTTTAGGCAGCTGGGCTAAAATGCTGATGCGGTCACTAGCGTCTACAGAATGAATACAGAAAACAATAGCATATAACATATAGGCAGACTGTTGAAACAATATCTAATTTTAAGAACGCAATAAATGTCTTTGTCTTTATATACTAGATTATATGCGTGTATTCTTATTACGAAGGATGATAATAGCCTAACCTTGAACAAATATAGTTCTTGTCCTAACAAAAACTTTGTTTACTTGCAAGTTTTTACCTCCAACATTGTAACAAGTCTTCGTCCAAATATAGTTCGTCAGTACAGTCTAAAAATAGTAAATAGAAAACTAGGTCCAGAGTCCAGACCTATCCTCTCATTTACTACTTTTTATAAATACATTTAAATGTACACGGCGTTAGCAATTATAATCATGGAATAAGCTGTTTTATTTATATCCACAAAGTGTCAATATCGCTATAATAATTAATATTACCAAAAAATTGAATGTAAGTCATTCTTAAGAAAAAACCTATGGCTGAAAACTTATGGAGAATGGAGATGTAGTCCATTTCAAATACTTATCTGAAATGGAAAAGGCTTTACCAATCTGAAAATAATGATACATTATCAAGAATATTTCAATGTTATGTTTTCATTATGATCCTAGCTTTACAATCTGTTGCATTCAACATTTTTAACTTGAAGCTTGGTAGCCGAATAATTGCCGAATTTTAGGGTTCAATAAGATATTTTGATCGATCGTATGTGTGCGAGCGCATATTATTCAAACATTAAAGACACTAACATTATTAATATAAATGTCTACTAAATAAACATTAATTTAGTGTAATAAACATTCCAGGTCAAGAATCAAGATGTACAAGTAAGAAACATAATCATTTAGATTAATTACTGCATAGTCTCCTGCAACCTTAGTAAGGAAATATTATTATAATCATTTCGATACTTTAATTTATGACCGAACAAAAAAAACCATTTTATTTTAATTTATTTTTAACCCAATAGATCTCTTTCACTTTTGTTTTTTGACACTTATAGTCATGGCTGTAATTTGCTTTCTTTATAATTTAAACATTTTATAATTAATACTAGCTTTTGCCTGCGGCTTCGCTCGCGTAAATTTGGGGTTCTCTAGTTATAGTATATCATCTATGTTCGGGACAACACAAATCTCCTTTATTCAAGAAATATAACTGCAAAAAGTATTTACGCATACAAACTACTTAGTAATGAGACTTAGTAGTAGGTACTTAAAATGTTATCCGGCATCTGTGACGTTTCGATAGAGTCAAATAGAGTGGCCAATATGGCGACTGTGATTTGTCTGTCAGGACCATTAGAATTTAACAAAATACTCGACAATCCGAATTTTGCGGATATTATGTTGTCGACTCGAAATCTTAATTTTTTATGTTTTATTATTCAGGTAAGGTTTCGATGTACTTCTTGACGAAATTATTAATATAAGATTTGACACTGCGATAGCAGCGCAGTCTGTCGGTTCCAATGTGAAACATTCCAACATCCACAACTACTTACAAATAAAAAATTAAGTAAAAAGACATTTTCCAGTGGACTAAATTGTGAATCTAAACCATTCTCAAGTCCCCTTGAACACACACAAAAAATTTCATCAAGATCGGTCCAGTCGTTTAGGAGGAGTTCAGTGACATACACACGCACACAAGAAATATATATATTAAGATAATTACCTACTGCTATGCAAAACTAAACCAAGATTCGCTATCAAAAGATCTTATACATTACAAACTAAAATCTGAATATATTCTTTGCAAACAAGTCTAACAACAACAAATGATGTACCAAAACACAAGAATAGCAGCAAAACTTTTTGCAACGCCAATTTCGTTCGACCAGTTTTCTGACAAAAAAGTTACAGAATAAGACCTCATCGAGTTCCCATAGGACAAGTGTCTACTAGATAATGATGTCTTGTTGTAGTAGATAAAAATAATTAAAAAATACTTAACGGGTCCAGTGTGGCATGGTATATGATCAATGACTTTATTGGGATATGGCTTGCGATATGAATTCGCAATTATAAGAAAATATTTTAAATTAAATTTAGTTATAGAAGTCTAGCTTGCTTTTTTGTACATATTATAAGTGACAGAAAGAAAGCAAAGTAAAAAAAAAATAAGCATTTCGCGGTGGTAATTATCATGGCTTTTTGAATTTATATTTTAACTAGACGTCAATTATACATACAAACCTTCCTCTTGAATCATTCTATCTATTAAAAAAAGCGTTGCGTAGTTTTAAATATTAAGCATACATAGGGACAGACAGACAGAAGACAGACTTTGTTTTATACTGTGTAGTGATAGGCAGCGATAGCCTAGTTGAGAGACCAACAGACTACTACGCAATGTGTCGAGTTAGGGCCTGTGCAAAACACGTTTTTTAAACGCGCCGTCGACGCGCGTATTCATCCTACAGAGCAGTTTGTTGTCGTTTGTATCGATACAAACGCGCAGCATCGGCGCGTCTGTATCGATACACACGCGCGTTTGCATCGCGTCTGTATTGCTACAAACGCGCCGTCGACGCGCGTTTCTGAAACACGCGCGTATTTATCCTACAGATCAGTTTGTTGTCGTTTGTATCGATACAAACGCGCAGCACCGGTGCGTCTGTATTGCTACACTCGCGCGTTTGCATCGCGTCTGTATCACTACACACGCGCGTCTGTATCGATTCAAACGCGTATTTGAATTTATACAGGTGTGCAACGGTCTACAGGCTGCGTCTGACTTGCGAGCGTATCGCGTCTGTATCGCTACAAACGCGCATCAACGGCGCGTTTAAAAATCGTGGTGTGCATAGGCCCTTAAACTCGACGGCGCGCACCGCTTTCCGTAGTAAAGAGCATATTGAATTATTTATAACATTATCGATTCGTAAACGTGGAAGGAAACCATCCTGAATGTCTATGAGCATTTCATAATGTTCTCGGTAGACGTGTGAAGCCTGTCAACCTGCATTTAGCGCTGTGGAACTAAACCTTCTGACGGTGTTGAAAAGTCCATGTCCATACAGGCCTGATCATCATCATCGTCCTAGCGTTATCCCGCTTGCATCCAAGACATACATGCGTCGAAGCCCGGGTTCCGCTTACTAGTCTAACCAGATAAGACATAATATCAGATTTTCCACAGAGCGACTGCCGTCTGACACCTGACACCGATTTCTATGGTTTAGACCTTTAATTGTTATGTATTATTAAAAACCTGGCGATGAAAAAGAGTGACCGTGAGTTTTATTGCGCGTTCTTTCTCATGGCTCTACGCCCTTGCTTTGCGAACGAGGCAGTAAATATAAAAGCTTAAAGTAATAATGCTTTAAATTTGACGTTCATAAGTGTCACTTTGTGGTCTAAATGAATAAAGGATTATGACTTTAACTTTGACTTTGACCACAATCAGTATATTTGAGGGTACTGACTCCCTGTGACGATTGTCAAAAATCTTCGTGACAGCTGGGACCGACAAAGACGGTTTAACGTACGCTTCGAGGAGCGGGGCAAGCGATGATTAGCAATTTCAAACCCGATACCCTGTGCTTGGCAGTCTATTGTTATCTCCACTTTATATAGCTGTATCGTTATACACGCCTCATTTTATTGTAAAAATACCATTTAGGGACTTAAGAGCGTAGCAATCAGTGCTTCGAACGTTGCGACAGAGAGTATCTATACGTACATGGTATATGCCGAAATTGAATTCAATACCTCCCTCATATCATTCACAACGTAACTATAATAAACAGAACATTAAAAAAGGCCCACAATAAACTTCACCAGATAACCCTGAACCATTTTTCCCACAAATAAACTAGATACGACCAACGCGAAGGAAAATTTACGACCAAAGTTTAACCTAACCATAAATCACATAAACCAAGGGCTAGATTCTAGATCAGTAGAAAAATATGAAGCTAAATTTATGGAATTAAGATATAAATCAATCTATATACGTATTTCTAACCTTAATAGGACCTTATTTAATGTATTTGGTGCGTATAATGCTCAGCGTGGCTATGTATTTTTTACTTAATGGTGCTACTTTTATTTCGTTAATTCTAGATATATCAAATGAGGTTGAATAATCAGTATTCGATGCTCATTTAGGTAGTGATATGGTTTTCAAATTATATTTAACGGATAGGTATCGGCCCATACCTATATCGGTATACATACTGGGAGTATAGACTGAATAGTACTAACTTGTGCACTTGGTAGGTACACTTGGGTAACTGATTAACATCGGGTAGGCTGCATTTGGTATATTGACTGTTTTTTATAAAGCTGCAATGAGAGTTAATTTATATGAAAACTGATCTCGTGAACGCAAAAGTGCCTTAGGATTTAAAATGAAATAATTGTGTGCTTATACAACCCACTGCGAAAGGTAAGGCTACGGAACATCACGCTTCGACCCTTTGGATCTGAGAAATAAGAAAACGACCACTTAGCGCGAAGTATCAGCAAGTGAAACTGTGATTCAAACCTGGCAAAAACATAAAACAGCTTCATCATCTTCCTGATGTGCGTGATCACAAAAACAGCAGTGATGAGTAACAGCTACCTGTTACTTTTTACTCACAATAACCGTGAAAAAACTTACTTTTTCATCATCTAGTAACGACTCGTGACAAAATGTGGAGCACGTTCGGACGTTTGACGACAAAAACAGTTTAACACTGAACAGTTGCATTTTTTACGAGTTCTAGCGAATAAATTATTTTTAATTTTGCGTTCAATGTTGCTGGGCAGAGGTGTGGTACGGCCTGATGTCGGCCTAATCTTTTTGCTGCTGTAAAAAATAATACCTTTAATAAGTCAGCAAGTTTGACCTCAAAAAGATTCGGCGCAGCTGGTTATAGACTTTTTGGTATTACCATAAAAGTCTCCAAAAGTTTTATATTGTGCTAGCTTTAGGTAAGAGACGGAAAACCCGACATCAAAGCCTAAGCCAACCCGACTAGTCGGCGTGGTATAGTAGGCCAAATCCACATACAAATAAATAAGAAGAGGCCGAGAGAGATCAGTAGTGGACTGGGGGGTATTGTTACAAGATACGAGATTCCTAGACTACACGATCTTCCAGTTCCATGATACTCACTCGTCTCCACATTGGGATCACTTTAATACTAGGTATAACCATTTTTGGTGCCTATATATTATAGCGTCTGTGTATAATATATCACATTGCAAATATATTATACTATTAGCTTAATGTATTTATCTTAGTCGTCTCTTACGACACCTTGACTCTTACCACATGTGTATTTACAATCACCGATAGGCATATTACACCGACCGATAGTACCTACCTACTATCGGTAGTAGAGCTGAATGGGCCGGCTCGACCGGGGAAGTACATTCTTACAGAAAATCGAATGTCATAGTACTGTTGGGGTTTGTTATACCTTCCATAGCTCTTCTACGGCAGCCAGTAGCAAGGTATCGTTGTGTTAACTTATTTCTTATTGTCAAGGGAACGCCGCCTATAAAAAGCCTATAAAACCTATTTCTCCTTTGTTTACGATTTAACGATATAATAGTGTACATTAATGCTTCTATGAACATAACATGTTACGTAAGAAGAAACGTGGTTATTAAACAACTTAGTCCCAAGGTCAAGGGCAATTATAAGATTGAGTTTTATTATATTATGTAACAATGTTTTGTTTTCTTTTTCAGGTAAGACGGCCATTTCAATGTAACAGTGTAAACTTAAGGAAGTGGAATAATTATAAGGTGAACTGTTTACAGAGTAAGTAATTGTATATATTATACTATAACTGTATAGAATACTCAGTAGCAGCCCGGAGTCTGGTGATGTGCCCGGTAACGGCAATAGCCTCGCCCCCTATTACGTGGGATCTAAGAATTCATGGCGAAATGTGGGTGTAATATTTATACCTCTGCCTACCCCTTCGGGGATACAGGCGTGAGACTATAATATAAAAAATAGACTTTACTCACAGGTCCACCTGCGTGGCATTATTCTACCACTAAGAGAGGAGATTTAAAAAAAGTCCTCTCTTATTGCTTCTCTACACTCTCTAAGGAAAATACATGCCACATTTAAGCTCCTTGCGCCAAGTAGTTTCGGCTGTGCATTGCCTGTCAGTCAGTCAGTAACGTAAGAACTATAAATATATACAGATTATATAAGCAAAAACATTCGTCTTTTTAAAACATTTATTTGTCGTTGCTGCAATGAGTAGTGGAATCTGTTAAGAATTATTGATACCAGTGTGATAACCATACCTTGCGCCAACAGTGCAATGGAGCATCGCGCGCTATGGCAATTTGTTTTGCTTCAACCTACTAGAGACAGACAAACAACCTCGCGATTGTTGATTGGACATCTATTTCTGTGAATTCCACCAGATTTACTGCTGACTATGGATTGTAATTACAAGTTGGATAGTGCTTAATAAATTAGCACTATGCGAGGGGTAAGTAGAGCCATACTCATGGCATGAATCTCTTGGCTGGAAGTTAGTACTGCCACCTTCGAACAAACTATCGATGTAATCATGAATTTATTAAAATAAAGCGTCGAAGGGCTCTCTTTATTCTCTTTTCACTTCCTATACGGCAGGCAAGAGATAATGATAAAGGGTTTGGTAGTTAATTCAAAGATATTTTTACTTTTCACCCCTTTGCTACAAAGGGCTACGATTAGTCTATTACCAACAGAGGAATCGTTTTTTTATGTAGGCGGCAAACAAGCACTCTGATCGACTGATGGTAAACGATTATCGCTGCCCATGGACACAAGCAACACCAAAGGAATCACAAGTGCATTTCCGCCCTTTGGGGTGTTAAGGAATAGCAATACGAGCGGGATAAGGGAGAAGGAAAAAGGCAAGGGGGCCTTCGGCACTCTCAATTAATAACAATAATAATATTCTACCTCACACACACACATCACCATCTAGTCCTGAACTACGCAGAGCTTGTACTATATCATGGATAAACATACATATGTATATACTTTTTTTTGTAAATACATACATATTATTCATAGAAACACCCACACCAAGACAAACATCCATGTTCATGCACACAAAATGTTTGACTTGAGCGGGAATCGACCGCGACCATCGGCGTACGCAGTCGCTTACACTCCCGCTGCGCCAACCGGTCGTCTATACGAATTGCCGCACAAAATGCAACAGTATAAATACTGTTACTTAACTATATTTTGTGCGAGGCTAGTACTTCCCCAATCGAGGCGGCCCGTTCATGCTGAAATCAGCAAGGATAAGCCTAGCAAACAAAGCTCTACTCTACTTTAAAATAAAATAATCAGCTGATTACGATAACAAAAAGCTTATTGGTCCGAATAACACACATTCATAAACAGTCTCGCGTATAACCTAATGTCTGTGTCATAAGATGACTGGGTCATCGAACTCAGCACCTTACTATCACATACAAACATACTAATACCAATCTCGCATACTGCAGCAAAAAAGTTACGTAAAAGAAAAAATGAATCTCGTAAACTCTTAATACTAGACCGGTTAGAACAATTTTCTTACAAAACAAGCGATGTTTATTTCAACACAAAACAAACCACAAAATAGCAGCGAAACATGTAAGGTGACTCGGCTAATAGTTTTGTCATTGGAAGGTGACATCGATATATCCTTTCCCGTCAGCCGTTGCCTAGCAACGGACGTGTAACTATGTGTGGTGAAACACGTGATTATAGTTTGGGTCACAGTGTAGTGTTGTACAGTAGGTCAAGCTTTAAAATGTACTTTAACCTACATAATTATATCCACGAGAAGAAAGTCGTCTCAAATACTTCTCAATCTTTACTTTATATGAAAGGATAATAAACATCAATAGGCATCATAAAAATAAAACTTCTTTTCGTGTCTAGTTTATTGTCTTCTGCGATTAGCATCAAATTACTCGTCACTAAAATAATTTATAGACAAATACATTTAAGAAGACCGGGATAGCGTTTGATTTATTATTAGTCATAACGAATAGGTATACAAGTTATAACGATAGATCCTTACTTATAGAATTCTTTAGCTATAAGACTTAGCAGACAGCTTAGGCGTTCCATTGAAGAAGATTGCAAAATACCTCAAACAGCGTACTAAAGTTAACACAACAGTGAATATACACTTAAATAGTGATGCATAACACCAATTTGCATTATTTAATAGCATAACATGTTTATGTAAATTGTCATTCGCAATATTTCTAACATTTAGTGTAGAGATTTTACGAGCAGAGCTAAGTTGTCGACAATATGTTAAGTGCTGGTCGAGTTGGTAATTTGATTCGTTGTTGCAACGAGGATGTTGCTAATTAGGGCATTGGAATAATATTAAATTGATACTTTGGGGGAGGGCTTCGTTCAGCAGTGAACAACAGACTGGTGAGATGAGACTGAAATGAGAAATTGAACTTAAAATGTGTTATTACAAAACAAATCACTATGTATAATATCAGTTTTCACAGTGTCGTATATTTAGATCTTTTGAAAAACCTTCTAAATTATACAATTTAGTTACCAGTTGACATGGATTTAAGAATCTGTGATCAATCGCTTCTTTAATTCGTTTCCATTTGGTCGAGGCTATATTTTATTACTATTTAAAATATCGAAATTGCATGAATCTGAAGGAATTTTTTATACAAAAGAAATCGATTTATTCTACATACACGAACATACTATTCTAAGACGTATTAATGATTACTGCATTAACAGATACAGCAATAAAGATAACTGTCAGGCAACATCTCTTTTAAAATAATTACTCCATTCATCCCCTCTCAGCTTTATTCCGGTTGTATTCAAAACTTTCAACTTAGAAGACCGGCGTCCGCTGAAAATACTTTATTTTCATTGTACTACCGTAAATAAATATACTGTGACACTAAAGCTACTGTCGGCGTGTGAATTAGTTTTACTAAAAAATACTGTTTAGTCAGTCGCAAATAGAATTGATGATTTTCTTCAATGGCTTTTCGACAGTGAATAGTTGTCAAAAGACATACCACTGTGTTTAGAATGTTAATTTTATTTCTGAATAGCTCAGTTGAATAATTTATACTGTTGTGTTTGAAGTGCTCCGTACTTGTATATCATTTAGTATGTTCTTGACATTCGTTTTAATATTATACTAGAGGAAACCCGCAGCTACGTCCGCAGATTTATTTTTAAATTGAACGGTTTGCGTGGGCACGTGGGAATTTCGGTATTCTCAGTGGTGCACTAAGGTCCTACCTACGGTCCCCTACAAGGGGGAAAACTTGATACAAACCCTATACCAACCGTATATGGTTTGTATCAAGTTTTCCTTCTCTTACAGTGCTGTTTTCTGCATAATATGCTCTCCCTCTGCCGGCTCTTACGACACCCATGGGATGAAATGGGATGGTGATAATCCGTATTCTTAATCCGTCACCACACGGACATATTTTACATATTACTATTTAAAATATCGAAATTGCATGAAACTGTAAGAATTTTTATACAAAATAAATCTATTTATTCTACATACACGAACATACCTACTATTCTAAAACGTATTAATGATTACTGCATTAACAGATACAGCAATAAATATAGCTGTCAGGCAACATCTTCTATATATTAAAAGAATTTGTGTTTTATAATACGAGTCGGCCAGCCCGTTCTACGCAACCGATTCGCATGATTTTTTTTTTAAATGAAAACTCTCGCTGCATAGATTTGTCATCAAGCATTAGAAATTACCTAACTTGCACATTCATCAAGTTATATGCAAAAACAGTTTACTCCCATACATTTTTTACGTTTTCGTAGCCGTAGTCAATGACTTTCTGCTTCTATATATCTGGTTCTCATTGAGGTAGGCGTTTCGTTATAGGCCTAAAACACGCGCTGAAAAGAGCTCTTTCATTTGATGGTATGCTGATTTAAATTGGGTAAGTTTGAAGGAAGATAGGTGTGGACATTGAACTTATTTTCAATATTTTCCTATAAATTTCTTAAGATTCTATTGCTTTCTCTCTACATGGACGGTTCTAAATTCAAAAACATTTTTATGGCATCTAATAAGTTCCTTGTGGTAACTGCCAGGAAGAAACGTTATGCCTCCTTAAGCTGACCTTGCCTTACTTTCATACGGTTGTGAGTGTGGTGGGGTGTAAAATTATACCCGATGTTGGTCAAATTATCACTATAGTGAATTATCGCTGATGGCAGGTAATATTCCTCGAATGTTACCAGTTAACCCTTAATGTTGGGTGAACTGATCTCTGATGTTGAGTAATTTTCCTTACGTTTTATGTTAGGAAAATTTTTATGTTTTTAAATTACGGACTTTCTTCGGGCATCCAAATTTTTTTTATGTGGAACATATTACAGCGGTTCATAGTACTATTGTCACATAATTATATTATTACAAGTGGTAGTTATGGTAGAAATTGTAGCTTTGGTAAGAATTGTAGTTTTAAGAGAAAAGGTAGTACTTTTGACAGCACCGGCGGTTTTGGTAGAAATGGTAATTTTGAAAAAATGGTAGATATGATAGTGTTAGTACGAATAGTAGTTTTGGTACAAATAGTAGTTTTGATAGGAATAGAATTTTCGTTAGGAATAGTCGTTTTGGTAGAAATTGTATTATTGCCATATATGTATTGTAGTTTTGGTAGCAAGGTTACTTACGATTGCTACCAAATCAGCCATTCCTACCAAAACTACAATTTCGACCAAAATTATAAACGTCATTATTACATTAAATTTCTAAATTATGATGGATTAATCACACCCATACACAAAACGAAATAAATAATGCTTCTCACAGAAATATTTACTTAGCTGGATAACAAATAAAACCTATTTTCTTACTTATAAAAAAGTTGTTTATCTATATTTTTAATTTTGATGATTTTGATAGTAAAATATTGACAGATAAAGAAAAAATTGAAGTTAGCGTAAGTTAGTAACTTAAGTTTCTGATTTAATAACGTATTTTTGTGAGTAGTAGTGTTTTCAATTATAATTATGGTTCTTGGAAGGAAATTGAAAAATGCTCAGAGAAAGTTTGAACAAAGAATCTTGGTCAATGACGTGCCTGTTGGAGATTTGGTACCGGATGGTCCTCCTACTGCTAAAAAATACGGGTGGAAACGGGTTCAGATTTGATTAATGCTAACATCAACAATTTTCAAGTGATTTCCATTCTTTGTGACGGAAATTGCTTATTCCGCGCAATTTCTTATTGTTTATATGGAAGTGAGAATAAACATAATGAAATTCGTTTGGCCACTACAATGTACTCACCATACCGATATGTACCTAAGAGCTTTTTTATAATATTAAAATATGCTGTGGAGCAGCACGGGTCCTCTAGTCTCTTTTAAAAGAATTACTCCGTTCATCCCTCTCTCAGCTTTATTACGCTTGTATTCAAAACTTTCAACTTAGAAGACCGGCGTCCGCTGAAAATAATTAGGTACTCCATTGTACCACCGTTATTCAATATACTGTGACACTAAAGCTACTGTCGACGTGTGAATTAGTTTTATTAAAAATACTGTTTATTCAGTCGCAAATAGAATTGATGATTTTCTTCAATGGCTTTTCGACAGTGAATAGTTGTCAAAAGACATACCACTGTGTTTAGAATGTTAATTTTATTTCTGAATAGCTCAGTTGAATAATTTATACTGTTGTGTTTGAAGTGCTCCGTACTTGTATATCATTTAGTATGTTCTTGACATTATTTTAAATATTACACTAGTGGAAACCCGCAGCTACGTCCGCACATTTATTTTTAAACTAGACGATGCCCACGGTTACACCCGCGTTATTTAAGGCTACTGCTCAGCTCCCGTCGCTTATAGCGTGATGTTATATAGCCTATAGCCTTCTTCGATAAATGGGCTACCTAACACTGAAAGAATTTTACAAATCGGACCGGTACTTCCTGAGATTAGCGCGTTCAACCAAACAAACAAACAAACTCTTCAGCTTTATATATTAGTATAAGATTGAACGGTTTGCGTGGGCACGTGGAAATTTCGGTATTCTCAGTGTTGCACTGAGGTCCTACCTACGGTCCCCTAAGAGCATACATGCCAAATTTCAGCTTCTTGCGCCAAATAGTTTTATCTGTCCGTTGTCTATCACTCTTGGACGCCACCGGGTTATCCCGTGTTATCCATCATTCCAGCTACATATATATAGTATATATATGTAGCTGGAATGATGATAGCCTTTGATCGAGGGTTGTCCGTGTGGTGACGGATTCAGAATACGGAATGTCACCACTCCATATCATCCCATGGGTGTCGTAATAGCCGACAGAGGGAATATATTATGCAGAGAACAGCACTGTAAGAGAAGGAAAACTTGATACAAACCCTATACCAATCCGTTTGGCCAGCGTGGTACAGTAGGCCAATTCCTCCTTTCAAAGGAGAGGCCTAGTACAGCAGTGGACTGTTAAAGGCTGATGATGATGATGATCGAGGGTATACATTTTCAAAAGAAGTTACAACAACGCGATATGTACAAGACCAAAAATTTTTACCCATCATAAAACTGACCAACATGAAATTATGTTATCAGTTATTTTACTTACCTACCTCTAACATGTCCGTGATATCACGCTAGAATAACTTGATAAATAATTCAAAGACATGCAAGTAATTTTTAAATGGTATTTTATTATTTCATACGAGAGTCGCAATGGTTAGTATAGTTCATTTCTAGTATTGGCGTGACTGTATGAATTGTGAAATTTCAATCGTTTTAGTTTAATTGCAAGCTGGTAGCGTTGCCTTGGAATAGTCTTTTTTATTACTTTATTTTATAATAATTATATACTAAATTACAGTTTTGCTCCCAGCTCTGTCCGCGCGGTAGTCAATTAACGAACCAAAAAGCATCATCCTCCTAGTGTTATCCCAGTTTCTGACCTGGAGTACACTTACTAGTCTGACCGAATTTGGCTGAATATTAGCTTTTCTTCAAGGCGACTGCCTGTCTGATCTCCGCAACCCGAAGACATAGCGATATTCCATGGTTTAGACTAGTGTCAGTTTATTTAAAAGATACTGTCGCCAACTGTCGCCCTGTAACGACTGTCAAAGATCTTCATGACAACTGGGACCGACGACTTAACGTGCTCTCCGATGGACGGGACAAACGATAGTTAACAATTTAATACGCACATCACTCCGAGCTGTGTGGTTGACGGCATAGAATACAAGTGTCACCACCCCCTATCTTCCCGTGGAAGTCGTAAGAGGCGACTAAGGGATAACACGATGCAAATACCATCTTTGCGTAGAGACGGAAAACTCGACATCAAACCCTATACGACTGCCTCGTTGGTCTCGCGGCATAAATGTGCGCGTGGGATCGGGAGGTCCCGGGTTCGATTCCTGGGTCGGGCAGTGTTATTGGGTTTTTCTGTCACGAAATTCTCAGTAGCAGCACGGAGTCTGGAAATGTGCCCGGTACGGCAATAGGCTCGCCCCTTATTACGTGGGACTAAAGTATATCTGGCGAAAAGTGGGTGTAGAAATACACCTCTGCCTACCCCTTCGGGGATAAAAGGCGTGACGATATGTATGTATGTATGTACATCACTCCGAAAAGTCATTGGTGCGCGCCGTGGATTCGAATCTGATAAAGGTATCAGGTTCGAATCCAAAAAAGCCAGGCTGTCTGTTGGTATCTCCACTAGGCTATCGCTGCCTAAAAAAAGCACCATTTAGGTAAATAGAACTAAATTTGTTTTGACAGTTCTAAAATTGCCTGCTTCTGCAGGCAATTTTAGAACTGTCAAAACAAATTTATTTTGTAATATTATATGAATAGGTTTCTACCTATTCATATAATATTACAAAATAAATTAGCACAGAACATGGAAAATAGATCTTTATAGGCATTGGAGTTGCAGTTTGCCTAGTTAAATAATTTACGTCAATAAGAAAAAGAAACCTAAATAAAAACACGGCTGATAAAATTATGGACTACGAATACCATTTATAACGTATACAACCGATGGTAATATTCATTAAACTTTAAACATTAACTACCTCAATCCACACACCTAACCAAAACCGTCTAACGCATGAATATGCATGAACGGTTTGAACGTACATACATACAAATACAAGTCTAATTTACCGGCCATACAAGCAGTGGCCTTGCCAGGCCTATTCAGACAAAACAATCAGACAGACAGATGATGGGAATGAACCGCCATTTGTCACGGCAACACAATACAACGGACAGACGGACGGAGACATAAAATACATAAGTACAGAAGAAAACAATCAAAGGTAATTCTGTCGAAATCTACTCTAATAGAAATATTAAATTATAAAGATGTTGTAACGAAAATTGAGAAAGGAATGCTTAGATGGTTTGGACACGTGGAGCGAATGAGTGAAGAAAGAATGACGCACCAAATATATGAGGCAAACGTGTATGGGCAAGCCGGTCGCGGCCGACCTCGTAGGACATTCGTCGACCAAATTGGTGACGTTCTGAAAAACGGAAAGGTCCGAAGCACCCGGAACCGGCGAGCATGTATGAAAAGAGTAATGAATGTAGAGGAAGCGCGAGAGGTTTGTAAGGATATAAGTAAGTGGCGTTCCGTTGTCTCTGCCTACCCCGACGGGAAAAAGGCGTGAGTATATGAATGTATGTAAATTATAAAGACCAATATGAAAATATATAAGTGCGTAATTTTGTGCATGTAGTGCTCTTCTGTTAGAAGGCAGACGCTTAGATTTCGAACCCACACCAACCTAGTGCCTCTTACACTCCGTGGGCGTGGGTTCGATTCCTATAGGGATATCCAAAATCCCATATATTAAACGTTATGATATACTGAAATTATTTTGTCAATTATAGCTTCCCGTGAGCCTGTCGGCAAAATGAAAGTTACTTATTTAAAACGCTTCTTGTTATAATTATACTAGAGGACGCCAGCAGCTACGCCTGCATTTTTTTTAAATTTACCCGTTTTGGCCAATCCCGTGGGAATTTCGGGAAATCCCTTCTTAGTGCACCCCTACGGTCCCCAAGGCACATACATGCCAAATTTCAGCTTCCTGCGCCCAATAGTTTCGGCTGTAGCGTGTCTGTCAGTCAGTCAGTAACGCAAGGATTTTATATATTAAGATTAAAATCTGAACCTATTAAAAACAAAGAATATATTACTGCTAGATCAGACAAATTATGCTTATGTTTATAATAAATAATATTGTAGGTACCTAAATACAAAATATGTCCATAAGTTATTTTTAATGAACTCTTCTGTTCGTTTGGCTTCTGTACGTAAGTATTTTGTGACACTACGACTATGGGCATATTCTATGGAAACTCGACCTTCACGCGTTATCTAAAATAAGGTTTATTTAATCTGGCTGTGATTAATTTTGTTGCTTATTTTAAAGTTTATTTTGTTGCGTAGTTTTAAAGTACTCACGGTTTAACAGCGTGTAATAGAGAAACAACACTTATTTTACTAGTTGATGGCGATTATCGTGCGAGATGGTTGAACTTACGTAAATAATTTATTATTCAACAATGACCTTGAAAATTGGATAAAGTGTTTATCTTGTTATAATGTCAGCCCTCCCACTGCTGGGCAAGAGTCTTGCCTTACTGTCAGAACGTTCCAGCCCTGCTCTACCACGTCGCCCAAGTGCGGATATTCAGACTTCGCGTGTCTTTATAGAATATTACGTACAACTCTCAGAAATATTTGTTCACCCTTTTAAGTGATAATCGACAATTGAATACATACTTACTTAGAACTTCGGCAAGTCTGTGGTGCGTGCTGTGGGTTTTGAGGCTAAGATCCTCTGCTAAGCAATCTATTATGTTCGTCGCTCCAATACGTTATCGCTGTAAGTCATCATTGTCATCTTAGTGGCTAAACACACTATGCCGAACTTACGCGACCGAAGTTCGGCGTGATTACGCCTGCAATGCATTTGGAATCACTGACACACTATACCGAAATTACGTTGCGTTATAGCGTACAGCGTAAATTCGGTCGAGTGTAAGCGCGTAAGTTCGGCGGTAACTTTTCTAGTAGCAGAGCACACATTATACGCGATCGAAGTTCGGTTCGGATGCCAACGAAGATACTACACAAAATAGCGCAATGGAATTTCGGCCACATAATTTCGGCACTTATGGTGTGTCATATCAGCCGAATACTTCAGAACGTAAATTCGGCCGCAGAACTTCGTTCGCGTATGTTCGGCATAGTGTGTTTAGACACTTAGAGTTGTCCCGGCTGCGATCCAAAACACTCCGCCTAAGAGCCCGGGGTCTTACATCGCTCTCTGTGAGTATGCAAACTTAGTTTAATTAAAATTAATCCAAGTACGTATGAAACGTCATAAGTATATCGTAAAGAACATGCCACGTGCATGCCAAGACAGTCAAATAAACTATATCAACAATTTATTACAATTACTGCCACATAGATTGTAGCCTGCTCAAGCTATATTTATAATCTTTATATCAAATAGCTCACAAGAGACACAACTACAGAAGGTATATATATTATTTATGATCTGTATTGGAAATAGATATTGTACACATACTGACATTTATTTTGGTCTGTATCGACTAAGGCAGGTGTTACGACTTAGGGTTAGTGCCACGGTTGTTGACTATTTTATTTATACAAGTACTATCGGTTGTCATTGTTGTCAACCGAATTATCCTATACTAGAGGACGCCAGCAGCTACGCCTGCACATTTTTTTCAATTTATCTATTTTTACCGATCCCGTGGGTATTTCGGGAAATCCCTTCTTAGTGCATCCCTACGGTCCCCAAGGAACATACATGCCAAATTTCAGCTTCCTGCGCCCAATAGTTTTGGCTGTAGCTTGTCTGTCATTCAGTCAGTAACGCAAGGATTTTGTATATTAAGAAGATTTGCTCCTGGTCTAAGCCATTCAATACTGATATTCCTTAGGTAGCGGAGGTCAGACGGGATTCGCTCCATCGAAAAGTTTATATTTGGCAAGTCGCAATAGGAACTCGGGAAATCTCTTCTTAGTGCACCCTTTCTGTCCCTAAGAAACATACTTGCCCTATTTCATCTTCTTGTTTTGACCATGCCATTCTTCTTCTTATTTGATTAGCAATCAGTAACACAAGAATCTTATAATCTCAGATTAATTTTTGTATTGTTCGCAAGTGTCGTATTAAATCAGTGCCGTATTAGTCTCAGTACCATCTATCTATCATAAATCACTTATGTTTGAACGATGTATAATAATTATGCGTTTAAGTGCCACTGGCCCTGTGCTTTAAAGATTACTTAATATGTAGTAGTATTCAATTTCGCAATGCAAATTTTCAAATGACAACCCTATTCGAAATCTAACCACATAATAATGAGCGATTGTTTAATGTCGTACTTTTAATTGAACGACAATAAACTATTACGGACGTACATGTATTGGTAATTTACACTGCGATAAATTATAACACACCTAGAATAGTATTACCGATTGGATTTAAACAGGTGAATATTTAGTAGACTCACATTAGAACGTAATAATTTAAATCATAATCCTATAGTATAGACTGCATCGAAATATTATTACGCAGATGACGATTTACATAATTATACACGTATACATATTGTTACATGCTGGGGTTCGGTGATAAATTATATACACTATGCCAGAAAAACTGCACTTTATTTACTAACACAAACACTATACACACTTATTTAGACTACTAGAAACACTACTAAACACTTCCTTCTTACTTCCTTCGCTTCTTGTTTATCGCTCCGATATTCAATTGTAACTGTGTCTATCTCGCGCGTTTACGCGGTATTTATATCGGCCGGAACACATAACTAGCCTTTTCGAGACGACTCACAAAATTTCTGGTAACGTGTAACGTGTTTCTAGATTTGTGTAATTGTTCTATTTACACCAACGCCATCTATTAGAGGATAGATAAAACAAGTTTAAACAACCGATACATCTAATCTCATCTAGTTCTCCCATTCACTGATAGATGGCGTTATTTTCAATTCGTAACAATATGTTCTAGTGCGATTTCCCAAAACATGATTTTACGTTCTTATTTTTTTAACGAAAATGCCCTTTCTATAGTTTATGACGAATAAATTAAAACAGATCTCAACGGTTCACTTTTCTGATATTAAATTAATTATTTGAGAGAGGAATCATTAAAAACTATTTAAAAGTGTGAAAAGATATGTATCAAGTATCGTGATTTTAAGTAATTTTTTTGTTGGCACTGTTGCAAGCATACATGACATATGATATTTACGTGTTAGTAAAATGAAAGTCCTAGTGGTGACACCCTCTCACTCGTTTATTTCTATCAAAAATTATAATGTACTAGAGGAAGCCAGCAGCTACGCCTGCATTTTTTTTTAATTTACCCGTTTTGGCCGATCCCGTAGGAATTTCGGGAAATTCCTTCTTAGTGCACCCCTACGGTCCCCAAGGAACATACATGCCAAATTTCAGTTTCCTGCGCCCAATAGTTTCGGGTGTAGCGTGTCTGTCAGTCAGTCAGTAACGCAAGGATTTTATATATTAAGATTTCTCTGTTCTTCGTCTCTAGCAATGAATTTCCGTTAAAGGCGGTTCCACTTGTATGCAAGCAGTAATTCACACGTTTTCCATTTTGATGTTAGTACATTTAATTAGTCCGTGTTATGTTGTGGGACATTTGAATGGGGTTCAGCAGACAGCAACAGTTACTGAGAATCTTTAGTTACGTTTGTTTGTTTAATACTACGGTTACTATCAACGTAATATGTGCATTGTTTACCCAACTATCTCTTTGTGTTAGTGGTATTGGTGCTCATCGGAAGATTTTCAACGTTCTGCATTCGCTACTTTGCTGAGTTTTGTTGGATTTTTGGACTTAATATTGTCACTAGATGAATAGTTTTTGATACGGCTAACATACAACGGTTTTGATGGTGGGCAGTTATGCCTAATATATAAAGTATGCCATTATCTGGACAGCTGAGGCGAATTTATATTGTTTTTACTTTTTGAAACTATCGCTAGCTAAACAGTTTTTCATCTTCTATTAAAACGTCAATACACATACATTGTCACCATATTTCCTCATCATCTTAATTCTTTTTCCCTGGTCCAATGATATTTGGGGTCGTATGTCCTTTCTTCTCTGTCGCCCGTCAATCGATTATTTATTTATCTCTTTGACTTTCTTATTCTATATTTCGGATAAGATATGAATGTCTCGTTGGTCTCACGGCATAAATGTGCGCGTGGGATTGGGAGGTCTCGGGTTCGATTCCCGGGTCGGGCAAAGTGTTATTTGGTTTTTCCGTTAGGAAATTCTCAGTAGCAGCACGGAGTCTGGTAATTTGCCCGGTACGGCAAAAGGCTCGCCCCCTATTACGTGTTATCTAAAAAAATTCATGGTGAAATGTGGGTGTAATATTACACCTCTGCCTACCCCTTCGGGGATACAGGCGTGAGTCTATAAATAAAAAATTAAATTAAAAAAAAAAAAGATATAAATCAGAAAGAGAGCAGATTATGCCTCTCTTAAGGTAAGTGATTCATGACATTTGCCACAGACAATACAATACCCTAGTACTTTTGCGAAAAGTTATCATTTCGTCAAGTCCTAAATACCATAATATCTATAATGAAATATCTGTTCTACCACTCTGGTTACACTAGAAAGCTAAACGAAATAATACGTAACTAACACTCCCGACTCATCAATCCAAACTTTCCATAATTTAATCAAGTACTAATTTGAAGCACAGAGGTGCATTGTTAAAACATTGGTATAAGTAATTATAGTGGTGATAGTATCTACAACTCAGTTCGCACCTACACGATGGTACGTGGGAACGCATATTGTTATGTACCAAACAGTTTAACGTATTCTCAACAGATTGCTTATTATTTTTGTGTGTCAGATCTTACCTCATTGGGGAAAATGGAGAAATATATTCTGTAAAACACGTGGGTAGTGTAAAATGGGTGGTTTTGCCATTGTAAGTTTCTCAGTCACCAGGCCACGAAGAGCCTAAATTCGGGCTCAATGGCGTGACATTGAAGAGGCCTATATCTAGCTGTGGACTATGGCAGTCTGATGATGATGAGGGTGTGAGGTCTAACAAAATTAGAATGGGTTTTCTGGGTGCGTATAAACCATGCTTAATAGTAGTTGACATCATCTTAAGAGGAAACACTACGGGCGAGAGAATTGAAAAATAGGTATTTGTAAAATCTATTGCAGTCGCGCAGCCTCAAGCCTCCCCCCGCAGAGCGCGATAGAGATAACGCTACTGCTGGACCAAAAATACCTATTAAATGTACACAAAATCAACGTTTCGTATTCCCCTGATTCCTTCTCCAAAACTTCATTGATTTAACTAGTTTTTCATATTTAATTAAAGAAAGGCTTTGGCCTTGTTTCTATGTTTTCCTTTTTTTAAATAATCTAGCCAAATATGTTTTTTGGATGTTTGAACACAGCGAAAAACCTGGCCAATTTTTGAGATATTTGAAGGTTCATATCTTTTTTAATATTTAATTAATGAGAAAAAGGAAAACATAGGGACATGCCAATCGGGGCCATATATCTTTTGGAAAAAAATTATTCCTCTACTAGCATTATCCAGGGAGAAAACAGGAGACTACCTTTGTATGGAAAAACGGCCGTCGTGTTTCCTCGTAACGTTATCCCGTGCGACCTAAGACTTTCCCATGAAAACTGGGATCCGCTGTATTTGATTATAGTATATTTAAAAATAAATACCCACATACTAAGCTAAAAGGTAAAATTAAACAATCAGATAGTTTTACTCTTTAGCTTGAAGCCATTGTTGTGATTGACATGAATAAATATTGTGTTTCAATTCAATACTCCTAAAACACTAGACAAGGGCATCCACCCTACATTGTGCACGACTCTAAACGTACTTGGATGCTTTTTATTATGTAATCTAGTCTGCTTCGATCAACGCCAGTTTTTACACAACTGCCCAAAAAAAAGGAGTGTAATGTTTTCAGGATTCATGTATGTATGTATGTGAGTTTCTTTATTCCACTATAACTTCTAAATGCCTGGACTGATTATGATGTATGGGGTATCATTAGAATCCTTATATCACCCCGAGTAACACTGGATATATATTTTTGAAAAAGTCAACAGGGCAGTCGTGTTTTTTATTTTTTTAATTATATGGTTATTGATATTTGCAGTTCATTTTCCAGATTTGTCAGAGAGTATAGATGTATTTATTCGTATAGCAAATACAATAGCTATAAGACTCCTATTTAACATTGTCTCTCTAAATGCAAATTGGTACTAATTATAAGTAATACTTATGCTACTAATAAGATCACGATATGAACGCAACAGTTGTAGTCGGGTATTTCCTGACGACTCGTACAATACTTTACTCTATCACGATGTCGGTTACTTCATTTACTTACCGTATAGTGGTATCATAGCGTGGCGTGCAGACACGGCGCACAATTAACTCGGGACGCGTTTACACCGATGTGTAATAAAAAAACAAAACTAAAAGAGCAAAAAACTAACCATATTATAACATAGCTTAGGGTAGGCAGAGGTGTATTAAACACCCACACTTCGCCAGTTATGTTTAGGTCCCAATGTAATAGGGGGCGAGCCTATTGCCATCTACCAATAAACTAACCTTAAGAAATAAATTGTAACTACGTTAGTACTATTAATTATTCTGTGTTGTAACTAAACTTTAAGAAATAAAACCGAAGCCGGCTCCGATAAAAGTGGCCAGGTGACATAGATACCTACTGCAAGAGCTGGATTGCCTGCGCCAAGCTAGTCTGGAAAGATTTGGGTGAATGTCTTTGGCCAGCAGTGGGACAGCGTTGGCTTTTAAAAAACTCAAATGTAAGAAAGGGAAATAAAAATAGTTCGGTCATTTAACATTATCATCATCATTTACGAACGCTGTTTCAGAGTTTTGTATATCAATAGAAACTTTTAAACACTCGCGTTGCATGTTTAAGAATATATATCTATACGGGAATTAACGCGAACATGCATTAGGTATTTACATACCTTATTTTTGCTTGACGTTTCGAGACGGTTGCACGTCCCGTGGTCGCAAGCTGACTGGTGTAGCGATGTCAAGCAAAAATAAGGTATTGTATGTAAATACCTAATGCATGTTCGCGTTAATTCCCGTATAGATATAATATATTATTTTGTATATCAATTGCTACAGTAGGAGCTTTATGAGTTTAAGAGATACAAATGATACAATATATATTTAGAATATTATGTGAACTGAATCTACGTAGCAACAAAAGAAAAGCAAAGTATTTGGACCACGTAACCGAATTAACCAATTACGGCATGTAATACATAAATGTAAGTAGACATTTACAGCGACACGTAGGTATTATTATCGCCTAGGCAATGAATACAGATTTACATAGAAGCGCAGTTCTTAAGGATTTCGTGTGCCGATTCCAAGTGGGGACTGTCTCCAGTTTGGTTCGTAGTTGGCGCCGTGGCGGCGCTGGCGTCGTTCTCCGTCTCTCTTGCTCTTGTAGTTAAGATACACAGGAGGAACGTTCGTCTCTCTTGCTCTCGAAGAGACATCTGTCACAGTGCGCCTGCCACGCCACCAAGCGGCAATTTGGGTTACAGAAAGTTTGTCTTCAGAGCGCCCATAGGAAATGCGCTTCTGTGTAAATATCTGAGCTCTTTGGCCTAGGTTTTAAAAGGACACAATATGTTATTTACCTGTTACTCGCAATTAGCAGTGAAATTAAAATTAATTTGTTATTTTTGAACATTCGAGCTAAATTATCTTGTCAATTTTAATTTTGTGCTTTCATATATAAATCTAATAAATAAACACACAAGGTTGTAAACTTCTTTACACAAATAATAGACAAGATAAATACACTATAAATACATACAATCTTGTAAAAACGTTTCCCATGTCCGTCACCTGCTTCGTACGCCAAAGTATTCTCAACTAGTTAATATTCATAATGTGCATCGTTATCAGAATATTTAGAGATTATTTGGCTGTATCATTCGTGCAAATGTAAACTTAATAGTAACATTATACAAGGACACAACTAATACTATTCAGAAAGTGTCTGTCTGGCGCTCCATGTTTGTTGTATGGTTCATGCATTTTAATATCAGCCTTGTTTTAACTGTCCCACTGATGGGCATTGGCCTTTTTTCGTTATGAGAGGGGTTAGGCCATTGTCCACGGATGGCATACGAGTGCGGGATGGCAAACTTTATACGTCTTTTGAGAACATTTTGGAGAGCTCACAGATAGGCAGGTTTTCTCACTATTATCCTTCGTATAGCCAGCGATAATTAACAATTTAATACGAAATTCCTAAAGCCCATGGGTTTGAACCCGAGACCCTCAATTGGTATCTCTACTAGGCTACTCATGCATAATTATTTTAAATTATTCATTTTATCGAGTGGAACGAAACACACAGCCTCACTTAAAAGTGAAAAAGTAAGTAAACGAGTGAATAGGAAATGAGGGGTCAATATTAATATTAGTTTTTTGTTGAAGTTAAAGGCCTTGCCACACGGCACAATTTTACCACCGTACAAATTTTCAATCGAATTGGCATTGCCCGTCTACACGACACAATCAAATCACTGATTTTCATTCCGTCCACCCGATTGGTTAAAATCTGGTGGTACCGCCCACCCGATGAACTTGAGTTGGACGACTGGCGTCTACACGTCACGATTTCATCAAGTGATTTAGTCAAGTTGGACGTAAAATTGTGCCGTGTGGCAAGGCCTTTAGAGCTGTCAAAATATTATTTTAAAGAAAATTCAACATTGACGTGCAAATAAATTTAAACCGTAGTAGACCATATGTTTGTCTGACTATATATACTTATAATAATATGTATTCACTTGATTGATACAATCATAAATTCATTATTTTTATTTTACAATTAGATGAAAATCAAGAAATAAATGATTTTTAAGAATATTTGTCAGTCAAAATTGTTTCGGTGTGACTAGTAGCCGCCTCGTAAAGTTGGTAGTGTACAATAGAATGCGCGCGCAATAATAACCGCTTTGGCCTGTGACGTGTGCGCTTGCATCATATATGATTATTTGATGATTTATGTCTTAGAAAGTTTACGTATATTATAGTTTATATTCACGTGATGCACTATGATCGTCTCGGAAGTGCTGTTTCTCTTTCATTTTGGGTGAGGAACGTGAGACAGAAGATACATTAAGATGTAGTGAAATAAACTAACTTTAAGTTTCATTCCTGTTACTTGGATGGGGTCGGGGAGAAGTAGTTATATTAAAAACAATACTTTGGTTTTTTAACCCTTGTCCCCAATCTCGTATAACTTCTAGCATCCTCTAGTATGTAGTATATAAATCTTATGAAGCTATTTAGTAGGAGACCCATGTCTGATCCCTTTATCGCAAAATGATTTTTAGTAGCTACCAATAAACGTATAAGCCAGTGACGTCTAGCCCTCTCTGCACTATCATCATCATCACCATATATTATAAAATTAGTTGGCCTGCCTCACATATCATCGCAGAGTCTAAACTACTGAAGAACATTTCACGTGCTAAACATTCGGACAGTATATGTCATTTATGACGTAGGCACCAACTAAAAAAGGCTTTCTTAATATTTAACCCCAGGATCAAAGAGGGATAAGGCATTGTTTGAAAATCGGTTTTGCTGAACTGTAAAGAACGCTAGATCGTATGATGTTATGTAAAATATCTAGAATTCTAGAAGATACTAGATATTGCGTTACACAACTGTATAAGAGTTTTTATTTACTTCTCACGACTTCGAACTCTTAACCTGCGTGTATTACTTTAAAATAATTGTATTCAGAATTAGATTCACATTCACATAAGAAAATCATCTTTGACGAAGTCATACTAAAGTTTATATTTTATTGCTTATTTCAGTGTGAGAATCACGATCTGTTAGCTTTGCGTATGCAGTTAATACTATAAAGTACCTAAGTATAGTTATGCTTGTGAATGCTAATACTGGTGCAAAAACAATGATATCCATGGAATCTATGATTAATTATCTATAGAGAACATAAGTCATTCATTTGTCATCTTGTTCTTGTTTATTTGTCATCAAACTATCAATGTGTTAATCGAAGAAACTTTTAAGATTTAATAAAAGTTGCCTTTTTCTTCTCCCTTCGCCCGCTCCCCTTTCTAATTATTTTTCCAAAAGGTAGGCAAAGCACATGTCACTCCTCTGGTATAGCGGGTGTCCGTCGATAGCGGTAATTGGTTACCATCAGGCGACCCGTGTGCTATGTTGCTTCCTTTAAATTAAAAAAACATACTCTCTTTTGCACTCAGTTCCACAATTATTATGATGTAATTTTTTAATGCAAAGCTCTATTGCAAAGTTCACAGTAACTTTGCAGACGTATCATTGACATTCATTGTTAGTTTGTGACAGAAATGATTTGTGTATATACTTTTATCAATGCAATATTTGGTCATCTCACATGTAATCAGCTGAACCATTGAATATACTTTTTGTTGAACAGTTTTTTGTCGTATAGTTCATCGCAGTAAGGATCGTTCACACTGTTAAGACTTTTTGAAATTGAGACTCAGTTTTACAAACTCTGGATAGGATATTTTTCAGGTAAATTCAATATTTAAGACAAACTCCACTTTTTAAAATACACCTACCATTAATCTCTGCACCACTCTAAGTTACACTCGGAGAAAATGCCTAAGGCCACTTTAATTTTTAAGTCCACCTTTATACGCTATGTGTTATTTATAAAATGCTAATAAATAAATAAATATTTGAAAGACTTTTTTATGAGTTTTCTGTGAAATTAATTTTAAAAGGATAGTATCAGACAGCAGTGCGGCCTTTAAGGTTCGATGTATATTGCCTTGGTTCTAGTTCTTTTCATCATCATAATCATCAGCCCGGTATGGTTATGGTATGGTTTGGTATGGTATTAAACTGTCCCACTGCTGAGCACGGGCCTATGAGAAGGATAAGGTCAGATAATCCTAGTACACCTACTGACCATGCGGGTTGGCAAAAAAAAATGGATTACACCAAGCGTTCATTTGGAGATCGAACCTACAACAGGTTCAGAGTTAAACGACGAGGTAGCCGCATCGTATCTCTCAGGTAGCCCACTAGCTCAGTGCTCAGTGTGCACACAGCGTATACTTACGTCACCACGGGAGCATGCCCCGGTGAGCAACGCGAAAGCGATAATGTTATAATTGTATGGATGTGGGTAAATAGCAATAAAGTTATGTATGAATTGTATGTATATGTGAGCAGTCAATTGTATGTGTGGTTTTGTCTGAATTGTCAGTACCAGTGTGTATGTGTGTGTGGGTGCGTCTGTAAGCGTGTGTGTTACGCAAACGCGTAAAAGATTACTGCGCCGTTGTATGATTGTTGGTATTATTAAGGGGATTAGCTTAAGTAAGTTTGTTATTGATTAAAAAATCTTTAAAACTATATTGATAACATACACATACATATCGTCACGCCTTTTATCCCCGAAGGGGTAGGCAGAGGTGTATTTCTACACCCACTTTTCGCCAGATATACTTTAGTCCCACGTAATAAGGGGCGAGACCGTACCGGGCACATTTCCAGACTCCGTGCTGCTACTGAGAATTTCGTGACAGAAAAACCCAATAACACTGCCCGACCCAGGAATCGAACCCGGGACCTCCCGATCCCACGCGCACATTTATGCCGCGAGACCAACGAGGCAGTCGTATAGGGTTTGATGTCGAGTTATCCGTCTCTACGCAAAGATGGTATTTGCATCGTGTTATCCCTTAGTTGCCTCTTACGACACCCCCGGGAAGATAGGGGGTGGTGACACTTGTATTCTATGCCGTCAACCACACGGCAACTAAATCAATAGATATCAACGATTTTATGCTTTCTGGTTTAGAAAGAGATTAGCTTCGCAGATATAATCCAATTCTGTTCTTCTTCAACTCATGCTACTATACACTTCTAACAGTAAAACTCAAGAAAGCTTTTCGCATATCCAAAATATTCAAAAATCCATAAGCCAAACTCATAAATCCAATGAGAAATGCAAACCAAGTTATTTGTTTAAACAAATTCAGCCATTCAGCTAACACATGAATTCAACATACAATATGAATATTTAAATTTAAAACAGTTCCCATGGTCGGTGATCAATGGAATCCCAATATAACCTTCTTGGAATACATTGTTGAGAGATTTCGGCAAAGCAGTATTCGCATATGTAAATAGTTGGTTATTTTTTACTGGCTTTATTGAGTTGTGAAGATTGTGACAATGGGTATCAATGACCGTACATACATACATACATATGTACATAGACTCACGCCTGTATCCCCGAAGGGGTAGGCAGAGGCATTAAACGCCCACTTTTCGCCAGTGTTTTGATCCCACGTAATAGGTGGCGAGCCTATTGCCGCTTATCGGGGTATTTTGTTTGCCGCGTCCGTTGATCGGCAGGTGCACCACTTGCAGGTGAGGTTGGCTTGGGACCCTAAGTTCTTGGTGGGAACCCTATACACCCTCAATGACCGATTAAGTACAATATGAATTTATGTGTTGATAGAAGCTTGGACCAAATAAAAAACTTGAAATAGCGCAGCTTGTATAAAGATTTGGATAAAGCCAAAAAAATATATAAGTTTCGGTAAATAATATTGAGCTAGTGGTTAGGTTAGGTTGGCTATCTGCTCAGCTTGCGGTCGTGGTTTTGATTCCTACTGAACTAAATCTTTGCATTACGAGTTTATAATATGAGCATACGAGAGAATAAGGTGCATAGGGTTCCCACCAAGAACTTAGGGTCCCAAGCCAACCTCACCTGCAAGTGGTGCACCTGCCGATCAAAGGACGAGGCTCTGGCAAACAAAATATCCCGACAAGCGGCAATAGGCTCGCCACCTATTACGTGGGATCAAAACACTGGCGAAAAGTGGGCGTTTATTATGCATTTGCCTACCCCTTAACAGGGAAACAGGCGTGAGACTATGTATGTATGTACGAGAGAATAGGCGGCAAACGAGCGGACGAATCGGCTAATGGTACCGCTGCCCATGGACAAAAGCGACACCAGAGGAGTCACAGGTGCGTTGCTGCCCTTTGGGTTGGGAAATAAAATAAGAGAAGGAATGGAATGAGGGTGAACGAATAGGGGATATGAACAAAACACTGCAGTTTAGGTACTGTTAATTTAAGCTGATTTTCTGTGATAGATGTAGTACTGCCCTGGTCAGCCAGCCCAATTGATGCTCAAATCCATTTATTTCTTACATCTGGGCAACAAGTTATAGTGCGTTCTGATCTCTTGATTAAGGCAAATTTCTTCGATGCAAACGGGATTACGTCATGACGATGGTTCTTTCTCCTCCAGGTAGGGTGCTTAAAAAAATCAAAATCACAACGCCAATTCCGAAGTTCTGACACGTTTACGTTTTAAGTCAAAGTTTCAAATAACCATCGAACAACCAGAGCGACATAAAGTTTTTTTTTTTATAGACTCACGCCTGTATCCCCGAAGGGGTAGGCAGAGGTGTGCTATTCCACCCACATTTCGCCATGTTTTTTTTAGGTCCCACGTAATAGGGGGCGAGCCTATTGCCGTACCGGGCACATTACCAGACTCCGTGCTGCTACTGAGAATTTCCTAACAGAAAAACCCAATAACACTTTGCCCGACCTGGGAATCGAACCCGAGACCTCCCAATCCCATGCGCACATTTATGCCGCGAGACCAACGAGGCAGTCGACGACATAAAGTATGCACCACAAATCATTCCAGCAGCTAATATTGCGTCAAATATTCAACGATGTTTAACCAAAGGTTGTGGTCGATATATTAATGGCTGCTCCCCTAATGGCCGTCGTATCGACGTATGATGTTTATTTTCGTATCACGGTTTAATGTGACGAGCTCAGCTTTATAAACCTTTAAAATTTATTGCTGCTTTTGCTAGTTAAATTATGTTTTTTTTTACTTTCAAAGCTGCAATTGCTGTCAAGCCGTTAGCATCAACTATGAAGCATCTGGAAAATAATCGATTTTAAACATTCTCTACATATTTTTATTATCATCACCATCAGCCTTTAACAGTGCACTGCTGGAGTAGGCCTCTCCTTTGAAAGGAGGAATGGGCCTACTACACCCGCTGGCCAAACGGGTTGGTATAGAGTTTGTATCAAGTTTTCCTTCTCTTACAGTGCCGTTCTCTGCATAATATGTTCCCTTTGTAGGCTCTTACCACACCCATGGGATGATATGGGGTGGTGACATTCCGTATTCTTAATCCGTCACCACACGGACATATTTTTATACATTATTAAAATATTATTTAGCGGGTCTTACTCGAGATAAGTGTCTTATTTAAATATGATTTAGAAAATATGACAACCAATCTTCTTATTCGCTATTAGATCTTCGTGAGAGCCTAGAATGACAGTTTGGCTTGTTCTCCGACGAAACGGTTCAACCGATTACTTTTGCCTAGGATAGTATTATATTATCTGTGCTATTGCATAATTATTGCAGTCATCTTCGAGACTCCAAAAGTGTTTTTTTTTAATTTTCCTCCAATCAGCGTTTGTGTGCTAGTAGCTCACATGCTGAAAAAGCCTATTTAAACTCTAACACACTTTCAAGAAAACTTACTTAATCTTCGCTTTATGTTTTGCAAGCTACGATGGTTATACGCAAGAGCAATTTTCACAACAGTAAATATAACTGAGCAGTGAAAACATCGTTTTGTGTATTATTTTATGTCCCATTGAAGACAACTGTGAAAGGTTTTTGCTAGCCAAGAAAATGGAAATCGTGTTAGAATACGTTTTCCATTTTATTTGGATTAGGGAAAGTTATAACTTAGACATCTTATACGTTGTTCATTCAGGTTCAGCCGCGTGCCAATGGAGATGCCAGTCCAGCAGTGGACTATGGCTCACTTGTTTATTTATTTGACGACCGGTTGGCGTAGCGGTAGTGTAAGCGACTGCCACGCCGAAGGTCGCGGGTTCTATTCCCGCTCAAGTCAAACATTTGTGTGCGTGAACATGGATGTTTGTCTTGGTCTGGGTGTTTCTATGTATAATAATTATGTACATATTTACAAAAAAAAGTATATATGTATGTTTATCCATTGTCTAGTACACATAGTACAAGCTCTGCTTAGTTTGGGACTAGATGGTGTTGTGTGAATGTGGTAGAATATTATTATTATTATTTATAAGCGTTTTATTTTATTTTATATTGCCCAAATACCTCGTCAAGTTACGATTCTTAAAAGAAGTATGTTGTACTGTTTCACTGTACCAAAGGTAACAAAATTATGTCTTGTTTCACTGCATGTATATGGTACAGCGTCTTCTTTTGGAAAAGTTTGCATATTGCATTTCCAGTAACTAACAAAAATAATAGGATGTACAATATCTTAACATAGTAATATTATTATATTAAAATTATTTGTTACTAGCTTTTGCCCGCTGCTTCGCACGCGTAAATTACGATTAGATAAAATATTTTATACAAACACCCCTACCCTCCTCAAGGAAAATACATGCCAAATTTAACCTTCTTGCGCCCAGTAATTTCGGCTGTAATGTGTCTGTCAGTCAGTCAGTAACGCAAGGATTTTATATACACAGATTGAAGTGATTCCATTGAAAAATAAAAGTTTATACACAATCTCTGAATCCCTTTTCCACCCTCTTAGGGGAAAATTTCCAAAATAAATGTATTTGTGTTCCCTATCGTCATGTGCGGATCGAATAAACAAAGTATGAAGTTAATCCTTTGGAGACATAAAAGTTTCTATGCAAATTATGACTCCCCTTTTTATCCACTTAGGGTAAGAATTTCCACAAAGACTTTCTTAATGTTCACTAATTTCGTTTGAGGAACCAATAGGTATACAAAGTTTGAAGTTAATCCATTGAGGGAATTAAAACTTTCATATAAATTCTGACAACCAGTTTAACTCCTTTAGGGAAGGAATTTCCAAAAATCCTCTCTTAGTGTGTCCCTACACACCTCAAGGAACATACATGCTAAATTTCATCTACTTGCGCTCATTTGTTTCGGCTGTAGCATGTCTGTCAGTCAAGTCAGTCCGTGGTACAGTGGATAGCGTATGCGTCTGCTAAACGGAAGGGTTCGGGTTCGATTCCCGGGTCGGGCAAAAGTATTACTGAGTTTTGCCGAATTCTCAGTTGCAGCACGGAGTCTGCCAAGGTGCCCGGTAACGGCAATAGGCTCGTACCCTATTACGTGGGACCTTATATGCAACATGGCAAAATGTGGGTGTAATATTACACCTCTGCCTACCCCTTCGGGGATACAGGCGTGAGACTATAAAAAAAATAAACAAACTGTCTGTAATCTCAAAATAACTGCATTGCATATTGTTGCTAACCCGTTTCCAGTACCCCAATGATTTATTTTGATTGTTTTTCTGTCTGTCTATTTATTCAGGGTAATCTTAAAAATGGCTGAATCGATTAAGAAATGTATTTTACTAATGGTTCATGAAAACTCTCGAACAAACTATGAAAATTTCATTTAGGCATAGCTGCTTGCAAAAGCTAGTTAAAATTAAATTAGTCAAGGATTCCGTAGCAGTATACATTTGTATATCTCAGCGACATTGTAAAGAAATGTAAAATAAATTATCCTAATTCAAAAACCTTTTCTTAGTACATACATACATACATACAGACATAGACTCACGCCTGTTTCCCCGAAGGGGTAGGCAGAGGCATATTAAACGCCCACTTTTCGCCAGTGTTTTGATCCCACGTTATAGGTGGCGAGCCTATTGCCGCTTACCGGGATATTTTGTTTGCCAGAGCCTCGTCCGTTGATCGGCAGGTGCACCACTTGCAGGTGAGGTTGGCTTGGGACCCTAAGTTTTTGTTGGGAACTCTATACACTCTTTTCTGAGTATTTTAGGTTAAAGAAATGAGAGAAGCTTTGGTCAGCAGTTGGACAAAGCAGATAACTGATAAAAAGTGCTTACCTGCTTAAAAATAAATGAAAATTGCAAAATAACGGTTCTAAGTATTTTGGCTCCTATTGGTCTTAAAAATAACCATCCCACATTTTTGTCAGTGAAGATGAAGAGTGCTTAGATGATAGCCAGCCGCATAAATTTAAATTAGGTAATTAAAATTAAATGCACATCAGGGACGATGAAAAAAAGCAAGTGAAGGAATTAAAAGTTTCTTACAAACTTGGACCTCTGTTTGAACTCCCCGTTGTAGTGGTGAATTCACTAACGTCACTTGAGGAACCGATATACAGAGTTTCAAGTGAAACCATTGAAGTTTTCTTTTATATTACAAAATGGGACAGCCTTTTTAAGCCCCATAGGGGAGCGTCTTCGAAAGCTCCTTTCTTGGTGTTCACTATCGTCGTTTGAGGAACTAATATACTAAGTTTGAAGTTAATCCAATGAAGGAATAAAAAGGTTTCATACAAATTCCGACTCCCCTTCTTAACCGTTTAGGGTAAGAAATTCCAAAAAGATTTTCTCTATGTTTACTAAGGTCATTAGAGAAACCAATATACAAAATTTGAAATCAATCCACTGAAGGAATAATAAGTTTCGTTTCATACACACTTTGAATCCCTATCTTACCCTCTGAGGGTAGGAATTTTCAAAAAACATTTTTTTTTTGTGTTTACTATCGTTGTTTGAGGAACCAATCTACAAAGTTTGAAGTCAATCCATCAAAGGAATAAAAAGTTACATACAAACTTTGACCTTCAATCTTACTCTCTTAAAAAGGGTGGAATTTCCAAAAAAATAATTCTTAGTGTTCACTAATATCATTTGAGGAACCAATATACAAAATTTGAAGTCAATCCACTGAAGGAATAATAAGTTTCGTTTCGTACACACTTTAAACCCCTAACTTACCCCCTGAGGGTAGGAATTTTCGAAAAAAAATTTTAGTGTTCACTATTGTCGTTTGAGGAACAAATATACACAGTTTCAAGTGAATCCAGTTTTTTTTTATATTACAAAATGGGACACCCTTTCCCCCATAGGGGAATGACTTCGAAAATTCCTTTCTTAGTATTCACTAACGTCATTTGAGGAACCTATATATAAAGTTTGAAGTTAATCTAATAAAGGAATAAAAAGTTTTCATACAAATTCCGACTCCCCTTTTTAACCCTTTAGGGTAAGAAATTCCAAAAAGATTTTCATAATGTTTACTAAAGTCATTAGAGAAACCAATAAACAAAGTTTGAAGTCAATCTATTAAAAGAATAGAAAGTTACATACAAACTTTGACCCTCAATCTTATCCTCTTATCATTTGAAGATTTTAAACTTTCTCGATTAGAATATATCATACAATTTTATTTAAACGGGTCTTATTCGCGATATTTTAATTAAAATATCGCGAATAAGACCCGTTTCAATAAAATTGTATAATCATTTGAAGATCAATCATGAATTTTCAAAAATCTAATTCCTAGTGTTCACTTTCGTCATTAGAAGAACCAGTATAGAAAGTTTGAAGTCAATCCACTGAAGGAATAATAAGTTTCGTTTCATACTCACTTAAAACCCCTATCTTACCCCCTGATGGTAGGAATTTTTGAAAAACAAATTCTTAGTGTTCACTATCATCGTTTGAGGAACCAATATATAAAGTATGACGGCAATCCATTCGAGATATAAAAAGTTACATACTAACTTTGACCCCCTATCTTACCCTCTTAGGGGAGGAATTTCCAGAAAAATGATTCTTAGTGTTCACTATCGTCGTTTGAGGAACTAACATACAAAGTTTGGAGTCAATCCATTGAAGGGTATAAATAGTTTCATACAAACTTTGACCCCCAGTTTTACCCCTTTAGGGGTGGAATTTCCAAAAATCCTCTCTTAGTGCTACCTTACACTCCTCAAGGAACATATATGCTACATTTCATCTTCTTGTGACCAGTAGTTTCGGCTGTAGCGTGTCTGTCAGTCAGTCAGTAACGCAAGGATTTTATATATTAAGATTTTGCAACCGAACCAAATAAAGTCAACGATATCTAAATGTGCGCGTGGGATTGGGAGGTCTCGGGTTCGATTCCCGGGTCGGGCAAAGTGTTATTGGGTTTTTCGTTAGGAAATTCTCAGTAGCAGCACGGAGTCTGGTAATGTGCCCGGTACGACAATAGGCTCGCACCCTATTACGTGGGACCTAAAAATTCATGGCGAAATGTGGGTGTAATATTACACCTCTGCCTACCCTTTCGGGGATACAGGCGTGAGTGTATTAATAAATAAATAAAATAGCTTATAAGTTCTGAGTCAAATCGGTTCATTGGATATTTTTCATACAAACGATATTCAAATAAGTGTTCCTAAAACGGTTCAAAACTAGAAGTAGAATAAAATATGGTAGGTAGATATTTTTTTTCGTAAAACCATCATTGAGAGTTGTAATTAATCGTTTTGTAATTATACTCTGTGACGGAAATCATAAATTAATTAATCCGGATACGTCGTGTCTGCAAAAGCCGTAGTTAGCAAAGTTTAGCAATGTGAAATGAGGTCACTTTGACAGGTTACTGACATTGATGGAATAATTATTTATATACCACTAGCTTTTGCCCGCGGCTTCGCGCGCGTTAAATTATTGGTAACACATATCTACTTTCACTCCCAAGATGTGTGAAGACAGACAAAGAAAGTAACTCGGTCAATATCGGTTTGTCAAAGCCATGTTTCAATACATGTCCATATTAATACATGTCCAATATAATAATATATCTATAAACACTTTCGCATTTATAATTTTAGTAGGTAGAGAAAAAAAAAGAAAGATAATTAGTTTATATATGCGAACAATGTAATCACCGTGCACAACATATCAATATGTATGATGTGACAGTACATTGACAGTACTGACAGATAGCACATGCGCAGCACTGACGACCTGTTGGCACAGCGGGAGTGTAAGCGACTGCTACGCCGAAGGTCGCGGGTTCGATTCCCGCTCAAGTCAAACATTTGTGTGCATGAACATGGGTGTTTGTCTTGGTCTGGGTGTTTCTATGTATAATATGTATGTATTTACAAAAAAAAAAAGTATATATGTATGTTTATCCATTATCTAGTACCCATAGTACAAGCTTCTGCTTAGTTTGGGACTAGATGGTGTTGTGTGAATGTGGTAGAATATTATTATTATTATTATATTATTATTATTATTATTATTATTACTTAATTATTCGCGCATGCGTTCTTAGTTCCAAGAGGAAAATTTCTGCCGTACAAATGTCTACTCTCCCTACAATCCCTCCCAGTTTAATTTTTGCAACTTATGGTAGCCTATGTCCGTCTCCATGGTCCAATGTATCTCTATATTAAATTTCAACAAAATTGGTTCAGCCGTTTTCGCGTGAAAATGGAACATACATACATACATACACACTTTCGAATTTATAATATTAGTAAGGATTCTGTACTATAGCTGTGGTACGTGTGAATCATGGAAGAATAACTAAAGCATGGAATGAACGATATTTTTATGAACAAATTGAATATAGCTACACTCTTCACTCATATGACAAATTAGAGTTGCCAGAAGAAGATGGCACTATGTTTGTCAGTTAGGGCTAAAGAAAATTTGAACACAAATTTCGAAACTTTTTAATTTTTTAGCGATTGAGCAAATCCGCTATCGATATCGATCAAAGTTTCAATAATATAGGTTCAAAATCAAACAGACTTGTAAAAGTAAGTATGTACATGTTATACATTCCTTAAGTTTGTGTCCACAGTAGTCAGAACGCTAGTTACATACATACATACATAAAGTCACGCCTTTTATCCCCGAAGGGGTAGGCAGAGGTGTATTTCTACACCCACTTTTCGCCAGATATACTTTAGTCCCACGTAATAAGGGGCGAGCCTATTGCCGTACCGGGCACATTTCCAGACTCCGTGCTGCTACTGAGATTTTCGTGACAGAAAAACCCAATAACACTGCCCGACCCAGGAATCGAACCCGGGACCTCCCGATCCCACGCGCATATTTATGCCGCGAGACCAACGAGGTAGTCGTATAGGGTTTGATGTCGAGTTTTCCGTCTATACGCAAAGATGGTATTTGCATCGTGTTATCCCTTAATCGCCTCTTACGACACCCACGGGAAGAAAGGGGGTGGTGACACTTGTATTCTATGCCGTCAACCACACGGCGAGTTACAGAACGCTAGTTAATGGATAGTATTTATATAATTATTACACAAACTTGCATTTTTAAACGGAATCTATATTTTTTTGTTTCAAATGGGTACTCAGTAGCACATAATAATGAAGCGTCACAGCATTTTTTTTAACTTCAAGCTAATCTCACGTGTTTTGTCACCAGCCGCGCGTGAAAGGTATTTTTTAATAACACTGTTATTTTTCACGTGATCTAAAATTATCAAATCCTTCTTCACGATATTTTCGTTTTGCAAACTATCAAGAATATATGGGCGCAAATTAATATATAATGATTATATTGTTACGAAAATGTTAATAATATTTAAGATTGATATTTAAATAACTATTTGTGAACACAGAACTGAGAACTTCACTACTTTAGAATATTAGACACTGTATTGACTGCTTCACTGTTTTATAAATATTGGGTATTTAATTTATCGCTTAATGATTAAGATAACTCCAGAAACTTTCAAAGTAAAATCAATTAGTATTAAATAACACTATTCTGATACTTTTATGTTAACGGTAATAAATAACCTGCGCTTATATTTACATCCTGTTGATAGCGCCATCTGTTGCGAATGTTGTAAAGCAGCGTTTGATTATTAAAATAGATTTGTTATTCGTATAAAATAAATCATATGGTGTTGTGCAATATTCATAACAATATGAATGTTGATTTTTGATAATTAATTGTACAGTAATTTCAATTGTATGTTGAAAAGGAAGTGGCAGTTGTTAACATTAAGTGTAATGACGGTTAGTTTATAAAAAGGACTGTAGGTCACATTTTAATTCAATTCTGTGCTAGAAATCGTCTGAAAATAAACCAAGTAATATTACGTGAGTCTTTTTATTATAATGGAGTCTGGACTGGACACGATAACCCTGGCGTATCGCCGACATATACGTGAATTCATAGCAATGTTCTTTTTCATCAGACGTTTAGAACGTTGTCTTAAATAGGTAATTAATTTTTAACAAACGTCTTTTAACAAGCTGCTCAAGGTGAAAAACTTCTTTTTGTAGTTTTTCTATTGTACGTAAGTGTTTAGCGCACACGATTTTCATCGCTTCTGTACCTACTGGCGGAGAAATTGTAACTAACGTAGGCGCTTTAGTGCTGGTTGTCGGAGAAACAGAAGATGTCTCATTTATGGAAGGCGCACGCGTACACTAAAGAAAGAAAAAAGCCACGTTTTAATGCAAAGCAGTATATTAAAATAAATAAGCATACCCTTTGTGTTTGCCACCCTAGCAATCACTGATGATACCTGACGCTTGATTTATAGGCCAAAGCCGATTGATAAAAAGTACCCTACACCTTTTTCTGTACTCCCATTACTCCCAGCAACGTGCATTGAACTTTTTATGATCGATTGAGTAGTCAAAATGTGAAAGCTTAACAAATAAATAAATTCACTTACATTTATAATAGGTATTAGTAAGGATATAGTAAAACTATGAAATGAGTGGATGTCGTCTTACAGCCTGGCCACGAACGGCCGCGACACGCTGAGCGACAAGCGATTTCAATGTTCATGCCACTCTCTATTCTGCCGCCGGCGCTGTCACCTCAGTGCAGAACTAAACTGCACAAATAAACATCGAAATCGCTTGTCGCTTAGCGTGTCGTGGCTTTTCGTGGCAACAGTGTAACTGCAGGTAGCTGGCTGAATATTGTTTATAACATACATACATAGGCTCACGCCTGTTTCCCCGAAGGGGTAGACAGAGGCATATTAAACGCCCACTTTTTGCCAGACTTTTGATCCCACGTAATAGGTGGCGAGCCTAATGTTTTGTTTGCCAGAGCCTCATCCGTTGATAAGCAGGTACACCACTTGCAGGTGAGGTTGGTTTGGGACCCTACGTTCTTGGTAGGAACCCTATGCACTGATAATAAAATTGTAGAAAATATTAAAATTAAATTATTCCTTTGGTCGAGACATCGAATGGAGCCCAAGATCCGACTCCTGTTTGGCGCTGCTACCCTAATAAAAGAAAAAGCAAGTAATTATTTAAACACTCACACTGATACGTTTAGAATAGAGGAGTAATGTTGGCACAGAATTTTCTTTTAGTCTGCGCCATCTGTCATTACTATAAAAACATTCCGCAGTAAAATGCTTGTAACAAATTCTATGGTGCTTTCTAGGCACCCAATTTTCTCCACGACATACTGCAGCAATCCTCTTATTTTATAAATCTTTATCACGTGCACAAAGAATCTAAAAAATAACAAGATAAAAATATACGGTGGATAGACATATCGATACGATTTCTTACAACACTTGAAAAGTCTATATAAATATTATACGGCTAAATTCAAAATCATGATAGAACTGTCATAAAAGATGAATCACTAAAGTTATATAATTTGATGGCATTAAATTGTCTAAATTGTATCTTACACGTCAGTTGACTGTGTTCAATTTTTCAGTACTAGGGCTACCTCTATGTATTATATATCCAATCTCTTTGGTGTGAATTGTTTCTTATTTGAATATATCAAGATAAAAGTAAATTAATATAATATTCTACCACATACACACATCACCATCTAGTGCCAACCTAAGCAGAGCTTGTGTTATGGCCACTAGATGATGGATAAACATACATATATACTTTTTTTTTTGTAAATACATACATATTATACATAGAAACACCCAGACCAAGACAAACATCTATGTTCATGCACACAAATGTTTGACTTGAGCGGGAATCGAATCCGCGACCTTCGGCGTAGCAGTCGCTTACACTCCCGCTGCGCCAACCGGTCGTCCGATTTGTATCCAAGGTCTACGTTTGTTTAGGTAGTACTCCACTAAACCAACTAGGCACCTGTCAATGTAACATAGGTAAAACATATTTAGCACACAGGGAAGCTGTATTCTACCCAGTTGCATAATAGACTAGGTGGAGTGGTATTCAGGGTATAACCTGATTTCCCAGACTCGAAACCACAAATACTTACATTAACTACTGACAGTTGGACTCGATATACGATCTATCCATTAATTTTGAAATTAAAGATACATAGGTATGACCATGTCCATACAAAAGTATGTATCTGTCATCTCCAAATCCATTGATAATTCAAATATCCCGGAGAGTCTGGTTATAAATCGAAAATTAACTACTAAGTCTAATTTTATCTTTAGTCCTTGTTTTAAACAACCCGTAAAGAGTTCGAGTATTGACAATTGTGTACGAATTTATATTATTAACTGCACTAGTGACCTATGAAAATATAGGTTGCCTTTTATATCAGATCGTAATATAATAGATTGCTCAAATTAATGGTGTTCTTTGTGGGCGCGATCTCAATGCTTTAAAAGCGCACTGCGCGAAAGGGATTATCCTTAGCAAGGTTCCAAGGTTATATATGTAGTTACTAACTATTGCCTGCGGCTTCGCCCGCGCCTAATTACATAAGGAATATCTCAACTTTATAGGAACTTGCGAGAGCATTAGATCTTCTCAATCTAGCCCTTTTCCGTCTTGAGCGGACTCCAACTACGTATAACAATGCACGGGCAATTTTTTTTTTATGATAATAGGCGGCAAACGAGCAGACGGATCGCCTGATGGTAAGCAATTACCGCCGCCCATGGACACAAGCAAAACCACAGGAGTCACAAGTGCGTTACCGCCCTTTGGGGTTGGGAAAAGGGATAGGATAAGGAGTGGGATGAGGGAGAAGGAAAAGGGGATAGGGCCTCCGGCACTCTCACTCACCGAACGAAACGCAACAGTTTAGGTACTGTTACTTTACGTCGATTTTCTGTGAGAGGGTAGTACTTCCCCGGTCGAGCCGGCCCATTCATGCTGAAATCAGCAAGGCTCTACTACCGTGAAATTTCATCTTTTACGTCCAGCGGTTTTCGAGATTTCGTGATGAGTAACTTTTTGCTTTTATATACATACAGATTAAGGCTCTGAAATCTGCGAAATACGATCACAGATAACAGAATTACAATTACATGAATAAATGAAATCACGTTATCGTAACTGCTGCCTGAATGTGTGAAAGTGGCCCAAATTCTTTTGCTTTATTACTAACTTAATTAGTTTTTATTTCACGAAAAGAATATACATTCCAGAAAAGGTATGTTTGAAGAGATGCAAACTAAACGTCTCGTACCTATACGGCAGTGCCGGACCGACTCGACGCGCGTCGCATCCCTTAAAATGTTGGGAAAATTTTATGAAACTAAAAAAGTTATTAAAGTACATTTTTATTATTTTTGTCTATCTCTCTCTTGTTGTAATGAAGATATAGAAGAAAAGAGATATCTCTTTACTTCTTGAAGAAGAAAAAGCGATAAACCTTATTGAGTTAAGATTTGTTCAACAGAATCATCATCAATATCGACTGTTTTTACAGGGCGATTAAAATAACACCGTTTAAAAATATCTAATGATCTTTTACGCTGCATCTCTTTTACACCTACTTGAATCGATAGCGATCGCTATATTTTAAATCAACCACATTTCTTAGCATCCTATATTGCAACATCACTTAATATTAAGTGGAATATGACTATCAAATAAAACAGTACTCCGTCGTGGGAGGTAGTTATTCATGCAATAGATGCAAGCACTTATTGTAGGAACAGATTATGAATGGAATAATACTTTGTATTTGTGTTATTTCGCAAGTGTACGTGTCACGAATAATAACTAATAATCGAGTAATTTGAATACATAGATACCTACTCGTAGCATAGGTACATAGATTTCACACTATTACCCAACTGGTGTACCTATGTTATGATTCCCCGACAAAGCAATAAATGCGTAATTACATTACATTAGGTATTAATTTCATGATCTAATTGGAAATGATTAAACATTGTTGTACTAAATAACTCGTACATCTTTGTCCGTAATAGGTGCCATAAGTGGGTACCACATACGGCTTCCAGTTTTTTGCAATTCGGGGCCTAACGTTAGTTGTATTGAGCTTGTATTGGTCGCGTTCGTAATGTTCTAGTGCTATTAGTGAAGATGTACCACGTGCGATACACTTTACAAACATATCTTACATAGTACTATACACTTTATATCCATACAATTTTGGTATAATTTCGCAATATCAAGTCGTGTATTCACCGATGCGTGGACGCATCTCGCGGTATCATCACAGATTTTCGTAACGGCGTACGTTACAGTTGGGTGGCGTACTAAACACATTGTTGCAAAAAAATCGGTTTCCATGACGAGTTTTGTAATTAGTTGCGAAAAGTTTGACATGACAATGCATTACATTTGTAAGTATACAAATGAAACGCATGATGATACAACATTTAGGGGCCTAGTGGTTTCTAGTGTTCGCTAGAGTGTGAACGCAGTAGCGGCTGACCGCACTTCAATTTTTTTATGAAAGCTCACGATCTCATCGCACTGACTGACGTATATAAAACGAATAAACTTCGGCCATCCGTTAGAGTGTTCATGCTAATATGGTGCTGCTTTCATTCGCTAATGACGTTTTTAAAGAATTGTAGGAAAATTGTTCCCGTCGAGAAAAGAGTCTGCCTTCGTGGTCCAGTGGATAGCGTATGCGACTGCTGAGCGGAGGTCCCGGGTTCGATTCCCGGGTCGGGCAAAAGTGTTACTGAGTTTTTCCGAATTCTCAGTAGCAGCACGGAGTCTGGTGATGTGCCCGGTAACGGCAATTGGCTCGCCCCCTATTACGTGGGACCTAAAAGTTTAAAAATTCATGGCGAAATGTGGGTGTAATACCTATGACGCTTCTGCCTACCCCTTCGGGAATACAGGCGTGAGTCTATAAAAATAAAGAGTCGTAACTCGAATAAACTCAGTCCAGACCCTACTGGTACTACTGGTACTACCCCGGTAATAGACCCGCGGAACCTCGCACTATCGGGAGTCAAGGATACCGTGGTTGTTTTTACTGTACCTCCACTTCCAAGCTGCAAATGGGTGCAGCGAAGATGTCAAGGCTATACCAAAAAATATTTTTTTTTCGTCTCCACACTTTGAGCATGATTCATGAGCTTTCCGTGATAAGAGTTCGGGTTTGGTCATATACGTAGCAGTTTCTTGCACTATTGAAATTTATTGGTGTACAATATTATATTTAAGGAATTCATTCAATCATGGTGGCGCAGCGATCCAAAGTGAATCATGGCCTCTGACATGACGCCCGTATTCACAAACGTTACTATGAGGTCTCATAGTTTGAATGGACGCACAGAGTACAAAAAACCTATTCAAAGACAATACTTGAGTGCCGGCTAGCACTATGCGTCCCTTAAAACGAACGCACAGCTAAGGTACCCCGCTAGCTATATTACGCAACGCATAGGGTCAATTTTGTGTTTGACTTACGTCAAAAACTTAGGTTAGGTATGTATTATTTGCGTAGTTTGGTGTACTTTGCTCGAGGTTATTTTCGCATCAGTTTACAATGGATTATAGTAGCGAAGAAGAATTTGATAATTATATCAACGAACAAAGAATAACTACTAGGAGAGTTGTACGGGATTTCCAAAATCCTTTTGATTATTATAGTTCGGAGGAATTTAGACGACGCTATAGGTTTTCCAAAGAAGTGATGTTTTTTCTGCTCTTACCACTAGTGAATGAAGACCTAGAAAAATTAACTGCGAGAGGACTTCCAGTACCAGCTATTTACCAAGTTGTAGGTTTATCCATATTTATTATGTTCACAAATCCACAATTCAATACAAATATACCACGAAGTAAATCGGCACAGAGACGGAATAGTATTGTTTACAGCTTCTTTAGAGGTTATGTTATGACAAAATTGACAATTAAAATGAACATAAATGAACGTCAGTGAAGCGCAATGAACTACGCAACATACGCGAACCAATCAGAGAGCCCTATTTAACGCAGTGCGTTCTCATAGTTAAGGGTCGTTTGAGTATTGTTTATGAATTGAAAGGCTGGCCATATGCGACGCACTGAGAAATGTCTTACTTCGCATAGCGTTGCTACTTTACTTACACAAGTATCGTTTGTGAATACGGGTGTGAGATCTCTCCATCTTGTCGTGGATGCACTCCGTCCAAACCATTTTACGAATTCCTGCTAGATCTTTTAGGACTTCGTCATTCCAGTGATATCTAGGACGACCCACGGGGCGTCGACCATCTTTATTTTATGAATACAGTACGTTTATTTCTACTCAGCACAACTCAAAATGTTATCGTAAAAAATACACAACCCTTGCCACCCATCCGTTTCGCAACAGCGCCACGTTTCGCAACATTGTCACGGCCTGTCACCATGTGGAACGATTAGCAACATTTCCTCCTATTGTTGCCACCTGTTATATGACTTCCCGTACAAATTAACTCCGCCATTTTATTGTGGAGTGGTAAATGGTGTTGTACTCGTTTGTGGAAAGGTTATGGTGATGTAATGGACGGTGGTGTTTATTGTTCACGGTTTTCTATTAATAGATTGAACTCCTTTATTTTGAAAACTAGAGGATGCCGCAGCTGCGCCCGCACTTATATTTTAATGAACCTGTTTCTACTAAAGGGATGATGGACTGTCCCTTTGGAATATTGGGACATCCTTTCTTAGTGCACTTCACGCTCTCCAAGAAACATAGATGCCAAATTTCAGCTTCTTGCGCCCAATATTTTCGGCTATGGGTTGTCTGTCAGTCAGTCAGTCAGTCAGTAACGCAATGAATTTATATATAGGTACAGGTAACTGGACCAATATTAATGTAACTTGGTACATATAGCTAAACAAGATGGTGAGCTTAAAATTATTTTATGAACATTTTCAAAATACTTAGTGCTAGAAGAATCCACAAATTGTTGTTTTGAGTATAAGGGTTATTTGTGACCGTTACTTGAATATTTGTGACACAGGATTAAATGAGGACTTTCTTACTCCAAACTACTATCGTACGATAGTAAAACTTGCAGTATCGCACATTCAAGCTTACCTAGGCAGCTTTATCTCGAAAGCTCTAGTTCTTTGAAATGATTTAAAGTTACCGATGCTTAATTTATGGCTTTAGCAGTACCATAATAAGCTGCACTGTCGATAAGATCCGACACACACACACAGCACACACAGCGGTAAAAAGCCTCTACTTAATACAGCAATAAAAGAAACAACAAGATAAATCCAACCTAGGGATTTTATATTTTTATATTCTTTTTTTTATAGACTCGCACCTGTATCCCCGAAGGGGTAGGCAGAGGTGTAATATTTCACCCACACCTCGCAACGAATTTTTAGGTCCCACGTAGCGAGCCTATTGCCGTTACCGGGCACATTACCAGACTCAGTGCTGCTGCTGAGAATTTGGAAAAACCCAGTAACACTTTTGCGCGACCCGGGACCTCCGATCAGCAGTCGCATACGCTACCCACTAGACCACGGCGGTATTTCATTCCTTCTTAATTTTATTTCTAATCATACACAACTTTCTATTCATACAAAATATCCTCTAAAACTCACAGAATACTAAAATACAGTTCTCACACGTACCACTTCCAAACAACCGATACAACGCTACATCGTATTTTCCAACTGTCACCATCACTTTGCGCAGTGAAAGTAAAATAAGTAGGAAACAACATGTAATACAAAGAATTTCCTTCACAATTGCGAACCATGCGTAATTGGAAAAGTCGTTGTGCGTCGAGTTGGCACTTGTTAGAGTTCCTTTCATCTATGTTAGAGGTTTTTAACACGTGTGGAAAATATTACTACGCTATTTATATATGTGGACGTCGCAAGAGGTTAGTAAAGAAAGAAGAAAACCCTTGGGGAGAGACGGAAAACTCAGCAGGAAAATACATGACAGTATAGTAACAGTACAAATACTGTTGCCTTTCGTTCGGTGAGTGAGAATGCCGGCGGACCCATCCCCTTTTCTCTCATTCCACTCCTCCTCCTATCCCTTTACCTAACCCAAAGGGGTGCAACGCACTTGTGAATCTCTGGTGCTGCTTGTATCATAGGTGGTAGTAATCGCTTACCATCAGGCGATAAGTCTGCTCATTTGCCGCTTATGTCATGCAAAAATCACGAAGCAGTATATTTGCGAAGAGACGGCAAGTTCGACATCAAACCTTATACCTGCCCGTCTGGCCAACGTGCCACGGCAGGCGATATTGACCATAATGGACTTACAGTGAACGCACAGTAAGAGAGACTTAGGTCCAGCAGTGGACTACGAAGTCTGTAAAGGCTAGTGGTACTCAGGAGTTTAATATCATAGATATATTAAAGGTGCTAAGAAAGAGCTCAGTAGGGAGCTCAATTCCAAGCCGAGGCTTTGTTTGGCGTTGGGTAAGCGCCTTGACGCGCGCTAAGATCGTGTCCTGTTTGACAATGTCTTAACACTTTTGCCCGACCCAGGAATCGAACCCGGGCCCTCCCTCGCTATCCACTGTACCACGGAGGCAGTCGATCTTAAATATATAGGTACATAATTAATATAGACTATTTAATAAAATATAGCTAAGAACTGGAAACAACAACTACATAGTAGTTGATCATGCATTTTTTGTGTCGTTTAGGGTGCACCTTATCCGGTATATAAGCAAAGCAAATACTTTATTTATTTATTTATAGTTTCACGCCTGTATCCCCGAAGCGGTAGACAGAGGTGTAAATATTACACCCACATTTCGCCTTGATTTTTTAGGTCTCACGTAATAGGGGGCGAAGCTATTGCCATTACCGGGCACATCACCAGACTCCGTGCTGCTACTGAGCATTCGGAAAAACCCAGTAACACTTTTGCCCGAAATATAATCCTTATATAATAATGTTGTAAGTAGATTGGCAAAACAACTAATTTATCTAGTAAATAAAGTATTTAAGTCCATTTTTAGGCCTAGGTACCTAGTAAATGCCTTATAAGGCACCCCTTTTAGGAATTGGCGTAGCAAATGCCTTAAAAATATTGCCACTGAATCAACTAAATTATCCGTATATTCGTCTCCCACAAAAGGCATTCCTAAAACGTGTTGGCAACCATTGAGCACTACTAGCTGTGAGAATCATTAACAGACACGTTCCCGACACTCAGTTCCGTGAAACACTTGTACTAAGCCTGTTTTAAATTCATTCGACGTCAGACAATGCTGGTGTGTTTCCTGCCTTAGCTATAGCTAACCCATTGTTCGAACGTTTTAGGGTCACGGCACATGGTTTTAGGAACAATTGGCACGAGGTATATTATTGACTAGTTTTGTGACGTTCAGAAGAAAATTGTATGGTGCTTGCCAGATTCTTTGCATGTGCGTGCAATGTAAGAAAACCTAGATTTATAATAGGTTATTGTTAAACTCTCCGTGAGGTGATGGATTGTGAATATAAAGTTACTACCCAATTTCATTTTGTGGGCGACTAAGGCAAACTTGGTACTTGGTTGCACGAGCTGTTTCCACGAAGTAAGTACCTACCTACCTATAATTTACTCCTGTATGTATCTATACTCAATACTAACATACCTATAAAGCTGATGAGTTTGTTTGTTTGGTTGCACGCGCTAATCTCAGGAACTACTGTCCTGTATCTGTGGTACTTGGTTGCACGAGCTGTTTCCGTAACTCCACGTCTGGCGTGGATTTTGGTTGCGGGTGGGAATGGTTTTGTCACTCGAGCCACCCCAGCTCTTCGAGGAAGGCCAGCAGACTCTTGATGTGGCCCAGGCTAAGGCAAATATACAAAGCAAGAAGTATCTTGGAGAAGGAAAGGAAAGGAAAATATTTATTTTGCCACAAATAGCACACACTAAAAACATGGAGACCGATAATTCGACATAAAACCTATCCCAACCTTTCTAACCAGCGTGCAGCGTGGCCTATAAGCGGATGCTTCTATTGAATCAGAATGCTTTCTGTCGTCAATTAGGAGAGCTTTTGTCCAGAAGTGGACTGCAATAGGCTATATGATGATTACCCACATACACATACTTAGTATCAATCCTATGAATTCATATTTTTCTTTCATGTTGCAGGTACATATCCAATATCTTCCAATTTGGAACTAGGCAGTCGTAAGTATTTCTTTGCAGCATAATAGTATAATTTAACCTAAGATTATTCATCACCATCTTAGAATTGTCGGATACAAAACGGAGCTCGAGTCTACCTGTAGTCTATCTTGATTACTGTAGAGCATTTTCGTTAGAATGGTTAATCGTGACATTTATGTCATGCATATACCTACATGTTGTACCAGATTTTCTTTTGATATAATTATTATATGTTAGTCTGTATATATGACAGTCCGTGTGGTGACGGATTAAGAATACGGAATGTCACCACCCCAAATCATCCCATGGCTGTCGTAAGAGCCGACAGAGGGAGCATATTATGCAGAGAACAGCACTGTAAGAGAAGGAAAACTTAATACAAACCCTATACCAACCCGTTTGGCCAGCGTGGTATAGAAGGCCAATTCCTCCATTCAAAGGAGAGGCCTAGTCCTGCAGTGGATTGTAAAAGGCTGATGATGATGATATATAGACACGTATGTGTAATACGTCTACCCCATTTATCTCTGCACCCCAAATAGTTGGACTGAAACATAGAATTTAGTAACAATATGGAGAGCAAAATAAGTGGTCTGCCATTCCAGAAGAGTCTAAATACTCTGCCTTACTTACTACATTTTTGAACCTTGTAAAACAAAACAATAGCACTCAAGTATTCAGCGCACAGTTGTTCGCCAAACGAAAGCCTTTTCTAATGATTTTGATCGATCTGCCCGTATTGTTGAAGACTTTTTACATGCCCTCACGCCACGGCCAAACATAAAGAGAAAACTGATATTGGTGTCAGTTCTATTGTTTCAAATGTTACTACATCCCTTTCTGACAAAAGCTATTGAAAAGGGAGATAAGAGTTTTAAAAGCGTTTTATTAGTAAGGTTTCATGATTGCTCTCGTATTCGTAGACTGGATTTTTGTGATAAAATTGCCAAAAAGAGCCAATTAAAAAAAAACCCGAGACCAGTAATTTGACCATTCATAAACTATACGTATAAATATAATCAATTATAAGAATACCTATCGAAGCATAAAGTATTATAAACAAAGATTTGAATATTAATTCAAATTAAACTGAAACAACACTATCGATTCCCTTCTCCATGTACTCGGACGTCCATTAAAGTTTTTGCTGCCACAAGTTATTCATGATATTTATCACTATAAATCTCAGGAAATTAACATTATGCAACAATCTAGGCTTAGTTAGACAGGCTTGTTTTAATCAAATTGTATGTAGCTTGTAGTACAATCATCAGTACCTATATATAGAGAGGCCTGCCCTTGAAACCTGTCTAATGTAAATAATTATGACCAAAAATGTGCGAAAGAAACATAAGAATACCTAAGTTAGTTTTGCTCTCTCATTCTAGAATTCTGAGAACTTTAGAACTAGAAATACAGCTTATCCAATAGATGCCTACTATACAAATAATGAATTCATAGCGGTAGTTGTAACAACTGAAGCCGTATATCGTAAAATGGTAAAGACAATCAACACTGCGTACATCTAACGGACACCGCTGGACCAGATCCTGCATGGTCCAATTCAAGTTCTCGCAAGTTTTAAACCAAAAATACAGTCGGCCTAGCCTGATCAGAGGATCCTCCCTTTAGTTGAAGGAACATCCACTCCTTATTGCCCTAATAATTATCACGTAGGTATATTTATTTTATTGCGTCTGTATGCATAAATAAAATAAATGTAAGATATACACGATTAAAAAGTAATAAACGTTCATAGTTCATAAAAGGCGCATATCATTCTTATCTTTTTCTCACATAATGTTACGCACATTATTATGAAGACTGGAACAACTGTCTTAATGATATGATATTGCTCTCTCTGCATAATTAGCAATAACTATTAAAGAGGTTGTAATTAGCTAGTTACAATGATGTAAGATGTATGTAAGCTTAATATTAAAGCAACGAATGTGCTGATGTTTCTATTCGTTTTAGTTTCTTTTAACATTATTTTTTGCTACACCTGCGACTCCAAAAGCTCTAACCAAAGTAATAGCCTACGGTTACTCTTCAGCCTCTTAAACACCAAATCATACCATTACATCGCGCATCGCTCCGTTGCTTCGTGAAAGAAGGACTAACAAATAAACACAATTCTGCATTTATAATATTAATATAGATTTATAACCTTGGAGAGGGTATCGGGTTCGAATCCACGGCGCGCACCAATGACTTTTCGGAGTTATGTGCGTATTAAATAGTCATTTATCGCTTGTGCCGTGCCTCGTAGAGCACGTTAAGCCGTCGGTCCCGGTTGTCATGATGATCTTTGACAGTCGTTACAGGGCGTCAGTACCTTCTAAATAAAACTGACACTAGTCTAAACCATGGGATATTGCTATCCCTTCGGGTTGCGGAGGTCAGACAGGCAGTCGCTCCGTGGAAAAGCTAATATTCAGCCAAATCCGGTTAGACTAGTAAGCGGACCCCAGATTTAAACTGGGATAACGCTAGGAGGATGATGAGATTTATAACCTATTCGACACAGTTTTAATCTATTTTATATTTATTTATAACTTGTTTTTATTAGGCAAGACGCCTATTTTCACTGTGTACAGAATGATCTATTTTATTTTGTGTAGGTATCCCTCGGTCCATATTTTAATGTCTTTACATCTTGGAATCTAAAAGTCTGATTCCATTAGGAGCAAAATGCATATTTATAGATTCAATTTTCATTAAGTACCTCTCACTGGTCTAAGTGATATTGAAATATCACGGCCGGTTTTCCTAGGAATGGAATAGATTGATCACTATAAATTACGAGTACTAGTAATGTCTTCATTGGACGTGCAATGAAGCTAAAATATAGGACAATAAAGCATCGATGGAATAAAACAACGTACAAATGAGTTATTGACACAACGTGTTCAATATAATAGAAATCGAATCATCGACCCTTGAACACAAATAGGGAACCATCTGTGCCGACTGCTATCAGGCTCTTAGTCTCACCCATCATCATCATCAGCCTTTAACAGTCCACTGCTGGACTAGGCCTCTCTTTTGAAAGGAGGAATTGGCCTACTATACCACGCTGGCCAAACGGGTTGGTATAGGGTTTGTATCAAGTTTTCCTTCTCTTACAGTGCTGTTCTCTGCATAATATGCTCCCTCTGTCGGCTCTTACGACACCCATGGGATGATATGGGGTGGTGACATTCCGTATTCTTAATCCGTCACCACACGGATAGTCTCACCCATAGAATAAAGAATATTCAAATTATATTATCTGTTGTCTCACCTCTAGGCTATATCTAACATACCTATTTAGTTTTTTACCCTATAGTATTGCTGATCTTTGTAGATGCAATTAATTCTTATTTTTTACTTTTAAATACTCACGCCTTTATCTCCGAAGGGGTAGGCAGAGGTGTAATATTACACCCACATTTCGCCATGAATTTTGAAGTCCCACGTAATATGGGGCGAGCCTATTGCCGTTACCGGGCACATCACCAGACTCCGTGCTGCTACTAAAATTAATTCATTAATAAACTTGTTCACATCTAATCACGATACTTATCTAACACAAAATAATCTACCAACCCGTTATTCATAACACCGTAGGCATAAATCTTAACATCTGCATATTTACCATGTACTGATCACACAGCCCAATTATACCTCAGTACCAAGCCAGGTGAGAAACAACACCAACATAATATGAATCCCAATGATTTCACACAGTTGTCTCATAATTCATGAGAGAGCGTTAAATAATAAATATATTCATTGTAACGTATCCGGCTTGTAATAGATTTATCGTAGCAACATTAGAATGAGACCGCTTTAATTATGTACAGCCTTTTTTTTAGCGGTGACACCTATGAGTAAGTTGGGGAGTTCATTATCATGAGAAAGTAGTTGGTTTTTATATTTTTAAATAGACGAGTTTGATGTCAAGTAGCCCGTCTCTTCCCAAAGAATTGGTGTTTCCATTAATCGCCTCATACTAAACCCTGAATGAAATAATTTAGTGACAGCTCGTATTCTTAATCCGTCACTACACGTAGGATGTGACGTAGGTACAGTCGAACACCTTCCCGCTAGACCACCATAAGGGTGAGAATCGGTCAGCAAGACATTGTCACTTTCAGTGCTACTTTACACGCACATTGACACTCGATACAAAACAAGTTTCTGTGTGCCTCGACTCTATGAGCGAGCCAAGGGATTTTTTTTCAAACTGGTCCAGCGCCAACTTGTTTGGTTGTACCTTCTCACATAATATAAAATGGTAGCAGTGTTTCACTAGCGGAACCTCCTAGCTAAGGTGCTTCTTCTTTTTGCTACGTATGGTAATATGACAGGCTACAACTTCCATAGTAATTGAGCTCTTAATTTAAAAAATACATTGTTTAATACAATTATTTAGCATTTGATAGTTCCAAAAATAAGCGCATTCAATCTCTTCAGGTTTATTGTATTATTAAAAAAGATAAATAAAACTTTACTTTTGTAATATTAAAATAATATAGATTTTCTCTTGCCATCAGAGACCACCATAACGCCGCACGTATCATGTTTTCGTTACAGAAGAAGTAACGAAAACATGATACGTGTTGGTGATGTTTAGCAGTGTTGTGTTTATTATGTACATAGGTATAGACAGACAAGTATTAGTGCCAGCGCTTATCAGAAACTAGCGGTATTTCGATAAAGATCGTTGTCAAGTTATGTTTAAAACCATAAATACTCAGATAAATCATACAGAAATAAATTTTGTGTCAAAGGGGTAAAAGGAATATGTTTTACTATTATTGTTTTATATTAAATTTAAAATCCAGTTTGGCACTTCAAATGGGTACTAAAAATAAGTTTTGTACTAAGGACTACTTGCAATATGATATCCTTACCCGGAGCAATAATTTGGCGATGAATCAAACTTTGTGCCGTGCGCGAAACATTATGGTGTTGATACTTTTGTTCTTAAATTGCTAGTTATCCTTGTCATGGACAAAGTTATCATCGCTATCGAGGTTATACAAAACAAAACAAAAATTCAAAACTACAGAATGACCTAATAACTCCCTTGTGCTCGATCTAACAAATCCAGTAAAGAATAACCCAACTAAGTTAAGGCAAATAAACAGCCGCCAGTGGGATCTCCACCTTGTCGTGGTGGGGGGGCTCAGTAGCCGTGGTTGGGTCACCCAAGGTGACGCTAAGCGAGATCCCGGGAGTGGACGCTCCACGTGGGCTTGACGGAGACCTGCACAGGATGCGTCCAAGTGTGCGGGTGCGAGGGACAGAAGAACTGTCCCTCGCACCCGCACCCTCGGGCGGGCGCGGTCGCGAGAGGAGAGCCGTGTCGGTGTTGCGTTGCCGCGCGCCCTATCTCCCGCGACCAAATGGGGGCGCACCATTTGTTGCGTTGCGGTGGGGCCGCAGAGGAAGAGGAGATGCGGTGTTGTCAGGTTGCCGTCCTCCCTATCCTCTGCGGCCACTGGGTGTTTTGGCGGCGGAGCTCCACACCTTCATCCGCCGCCAAGGGGGTTTTGGTCGGGGCCCGCCTGACCATCTCGCGGGCTAATACCCGTCGGGGGGTAGCGAGGAATGCTTCGGTGATACCCGACCTTCCGACACATAGGTACATGAGGAACACGGGTTGGTTTTTAGTCAGTAAGAGTCTGACAGTCTCCTTCGCCCTTCCAAATAAACAGCACAAATCGATGGACTTTGCCCAGGAAATGGTTCAGTTCGGGAAATGCTATAAACCAACTAATAGGCGTATTCCTAACCATACACATCATCGGAGCGACAAATAACATTATGTTCAATAGTATAATGTTTAGACAGCTAAATTGTTGGGACTATGTAATTACGCACAATAATTATAGGCTACTGGTGTGATTGCCTTAAAACTTGATGTACAAATCATTAGATTACCCAATAATTCAGACAAAATTGCGATGTAAAGTTAATTGCTACTTGTGAAGTTGCTGTGTAGGTACATAGTGCTAGCGTTATCCCAGTTCCATCTAGACTTTCGCATTTAAGCCCAGAGTCCGCTTTCTGGTCCAGCAAGAATTGACAGACTATTAGTTTTTCCACAAACCAACTGCAATCTGACCTACAAAAGGGATGGCGATATTCCATGGCTTAGACCAATATAATTCTACTTAAGGGTACTGACTTCCCATAAAGACTGTAGAATAATCAAAAGATATTTTTGATAGCATTGATCGATGGCTCAAAGTACGAGGCAAGCGATAATTATATACGGACATAATTACGAAAAGCAAAAGTGCGTGCTGTGGGTTTGATCTCTATTCCTTCTGCATGGCGTTCTGTTGGTAACTCCACTATGTTTTCCCTGTTCCAAATGGGAATGACAAACATCTGTAAATAAGAAAAACTACATTAAAAGTAATTTTGAAACATATATCTTACGTCCTCCCAAGCAACACACATTATTTTCATATGTAAAACTCAAATACTTAAGTAATATACTCATGTCTATTTTTATATATTACCTAATCGATTAAACGTTCAGCTACTGTTTTAAACTAATATAAAACAAATTGAAACACTTGTTATTCATTAACTTACACCTCAAACTATTAAATCTAGTTAGTAGTCATTATGCAAAATTAATTTATAATTTTATTCACAGTTGAATTTTATATTGCCGTTATAAAGAAGTGCGTGGTTCGGTGTTTTAATTTGGTTTCGGCGGATACCGAATAATAAAGAATATTTAAAATTCTTTAGAAATAGATATAGATATTTCGATAATCATAATTAATTAATATTAAATCCGAATATTTTTGGTACTCTTTCATCATAATTAGCTTTAAAAGTGGGATGAAAAACGGAAAGTATGGTTCCTGTTCTCGGAAACTTTACACAGCTTCGTGTCTGCCGATACAAAAATATTTCATGTATTAGGTACAAGTATTTTTTTGTTGTTAAAAAGACTTATATCGCGGCAGACTTTATAAACAATAATCAGCTGACACAATAAACACCCAGACTCAAAACAATACAAAAGTAATAGTGAGGATCAAACCCACAATACCCGCCGCAGTGTCAAGCGGCGAGATGGCCACCAAAACCACTACGCCAACCGTGCAGTCAATTCATTAAATAATCATCATCAGCCTGCTGTTGTCTACTAGCTAGATAAAGTCCTCCCCCATGTCACGCCGCTTAGCTTGATTTTCCGTTCTTCGTGTCCAGTTGCTGCCAACCACTTTCTGCATAACGTCACTCCACCTAGCCGTAGGGCGTTCTACGTTGCACAAATACTTACCTATAGAAACCCACAACACTCGGCGTAGCACAAAGTCACGAAAACACTTCAACCAATTCACTGACCATGGAAATTATAATTTTATTCATACGCCACATAACTCAGCGCCGCATATTTATGTAATATGTTATTTTATCGATTTATCGAGAACCGCCGATATACGGCTCATATTTCTTCACGGTGTTGACGTTACGACATTTATGAGGACAATAAACCACTTCCGAAGCATTTTGTTTTATGAGAATATTTTATGTAATAAGCAGGATGCATAGCTTTTGATATTGTGTAATTTTGAGTAAAATATCAGTGACCATGTTCCATCGATGGCATTGCCGCCAACTCAGTTAATTCGTGAGAAATTAAACAGCTAAGCAAATCGAAGTTTGCTAAACAATTTAAAATATTACTCACAAAATAAGTAAATAAATATTTGTTATAATGTGCAACCAAAGAATATGCTTTCTTTGTCTTCCACAGTTACACACACTCTTTCTATCATTCTTCATCTCTCATAAAAAAAATTCGGGCAAGTGCGAGTCTGACCCCCGCGCCGAGGGTTCCTTACGCATTTTACCTTATTTAATTCCGTGGTTGGTACTAATTACGCTAGTCCTCTAAATCTGTATGAGCGCCCATACAACTTAGAGGACTATCTTAAATGGAGTCTACTTTGTATGTTTGGGGACACCCTTAAATTTTCCACTTTTTTTATTTTTTGTAATTTTTCCTTTATTTGTGCTGTAAGACCCTGCTTTTGGCCAAATTTCGTGATTCTAGTTCAACGGGAACTACCATATAGGTTTTCGACCCAAAACCTATAGGGTACTTACGGTTGACCTAGAATTGTCAATTTTGGTCAAAACCAAGGTCTTACAGCACAAGTAAAGGGAAAATTCCGAAAATTAAAAAAAGTTGTAAATTAAGGTTAATTTTGGTACTTACAAGTTTTCGCAAAAAATAATGTTGACCATATCTTTTTTTCGGGTTGACCCAGGACCCTAACTTTTATACACCTAATAGGAACCATAGACCTCAGTATCTGGTATAAATTTCAATTTGCTAGGTCCACCCGTTCCGTTTGAGAAAATCGGTGGTGACACACGGACAGACAGACAGACGGACAAGAAAGTGATCTTATAAGGGTTCCTTTTTTACCTTGTTAGGTACGGAACCCTAAAAACCATCAATCGAATTCAAAAGCTCTAGTTTAAATGTCAAATGTAAATGTCAGTGGCCTAATATACTTTAAATCTGTCAAACAATCTGACAGCAGTCGCATAATAAATAAAAACATACATCTCTATGGGTCATAATAATTTAAAGCTGCATTTTTTGTTGATTCGGCCGTTAGAGATTAACTCAGTAGTGACGATAAACTAGTGTTGTACTTTATTAATCGCTGCCGAAACCAGATACCATATTTTAAGCCGAGACACTTCGTCGAGACATACAAGGTACGGATCTGGTCTCGACGATCGTAGTGGGATTTTAATTAATTCGGACAGGCGCCTATTCACGTGAATATACTCGGTAGCTGAGTATCAATGCGCTTTTAATATACCAGATAGTGTTGTATGGAGTGAGCATTTTATTCAAAACTTTATTATTTTTTTGGTAGCGTTTTTATTAGCTTTTTGTTCGCGGTTTCGTCGTAAGAAGTCGTCAAATAGTTTTACTATTTATAAAACAAACGGGTTTGAAGTAATTTTCACACAAAACGTTGTACTTAATATCAGCTTCTTACGGGTCGATTTTTAAAGTTGTTTTATTTTCCTGTTATCAATTATATTTTTAATGAAGTGATATATCTCTGCTTGATACATTATCTACGCATTTATTTATATGTCAGGCAGTCATGGTGTAAAATATCTGCCCCACAGATGCAATAATTTAACATTTGAATAAACAACTTCTCAATATCTCTAATAAATATTTATTTTCAAATGCCTGTAGGACAGGTTGTTTCAATAACGCGGTCTCCACACTATTTAGCCGTCGACTTATAGACAGCTAAAGCAATATTTGATAGGAAATTCATTTAAATTCATTCATATCGATTAAGGTTATGTCATTAGTTGGATTTTAATGTCGACAGAGCTTAAAGCAATCAGCCACCAGGCGTTAAGATTGACTCACACGTACTACAGAACTTATTTGTGTCGTAGTAGGAACGTAATTCTTTACTCCCCATCTCTTAAAATATAAAGTGCGTGAGACTGCCTTAACGGTGTTTGGATGTACGTATATATTTCCTAAGAAAATCACGGTGTACCTGAAATGACCCATTGTGAATAGCTGTATCTCAGGCATAATATTAGTATGACATATCGGTTTCCACGTGATAGTACTTGTTTGAATACAGTGAATCAAGCAACAAAGAAACGAGATCTACCAAAGTTTTAGATTTACCAACGTTTGCCATATTCCGGGTGCATTATACGGTACTTTTAAAACTATCTTAGCAATACTCTTGCTAACACATAAAGGCTAACATTGCTTTCTAAATTTTACGCGGTCTCTATGGTTGTTCCATAAGGTCAAATAAAAATGATATCATGTCCCAATATTCTAAATTAATCAGCACTAATTACTATATTTACTTGTATGGTCGCATGAATATATAAAACAGTTCTGACAGTTTAAAAAAGTTATATAAACCTGGAATTAATATTTTTTAATCATAATGAACATGACGATGAGTTACGTCAATATTTGATGTAATGCCGCGTTTCCACGCTTGCCAAGCCTCGACAAGCTTCCACAAGCTCCAAGCGTCCACAAATCTCGCTTGGCGTTTGGGAGCCGTTTACACGCTTGTGAATGCGTCAGTATGCTACGTACATCCAAGCATGGCGGACACCGAATTTGTATCGACTATAACCTTTGGTTTAACCTACTTTTATTTAAAATACACTTAAAGAGAAGCAAAACCAATTATTTTGTATGATGTAGATTGCCAGGGCCTCTTCCATACCCTCTACGGAAAACCTTACCTACATAGCCTCGAAATATTACTGGTGCCATATAGATTACGGCATTAGGTATGTCAATACACCTGCATATTATTAATATGTTCCCTGGTGACATTTCTCTGGGAGCAATATAGTGCATAATCATACAAACAAGCAAAAGAAGTTCGAACAGCCACTCATTTTGAGACAGAACTAGACGTGCGTTCGTTTCGAGATCACAGCGACTACTAAGCACGCGCCAACGTGTGAACGCGTCGCAAGCGCTTGCCGCAAGCGCCCTTTGATCTGTGTCCAAAAACCGACACTAGACCGGATCCTGTACAAGCGTCCACAAGCTCACGCAAGCCAAGCCAAACGGCCTGTTTACACGCTTGTGCTTGTGGAAGCTTGTCGAGGCTTGGCAAGCGTGGAAACGCGGCATAAGAGAGCCGAATCAGTTAGCCCATTCTTGCAAAACAGAAGCATTTAAAATAATTGCTCACCGCAAATCATTCTCATTAGTCTGTATGAGTCAACTTCTTATACATGAGCATAGATATTAATGTAATCTATAGATAATGAACATGTGTTTAAACTATTTGCACTTAATAAATATACAAGCAATGTGCAACCAAAGCATTACGCACTCGGTTTTATGGATAGGGCAAGGCGAAACACCTAATCCACTTATTTAAACTTTACGACAGTTTAATAGGTCTAGTTTTTAACCGACTTCAAAAAAAGGAGGTTCTCAGTTTGACCTGTATGTATGTATGTATGTAAGTATGTATGTATGTTTGTCCGCGATTATTTCGTGTTTGGCTGAACCGATTTTGATGCGGTTTTTAGAAAAGTATTTGTTACACTTAGGAGAAGGTTTTAGGCCCTTAACCGACTTCAAAAAAAGAAGGTTCTGAGTTTGACCCGTATATATGTAAGTTTGCCCACGATTAACTCGAGTTTGGCTGAAAAGTATTTGTTACACTTAGGAGAAAGTTTTATTATCTTAACCGACTTCAAAAAAAGAAGGTTCTCAGTTTGACCCGTATACATATGTAGGTATATTGGTTCTTAGTATGTTTGTATGTATTATGTGTGTGTGTTTGTACGTGTGTGCGCGCGCGCGCTAGTTTGTGTATTTGTATGTGTACGTGTGTGTGTGTACAAGTGTGTGTGTGTGTGTTTACGTGTCTATGTCTCAGCGATTAAAAACAAAGAAAGTCGGTGAAAGAATTAAGGCTCTGTTGTCGTGGGGATGGTTGAGTAATTTGTTCTAGACAATATCACTTAAAGCCATGCCTTTTAGGGATTTACCCGACCCAAGGCAACATAGCATTGGCCTTTAGCAAAGATATTAGGCCCTAGGTCGATTACCGCGGCACTCAGTGTACATCCTTGCAACTTGTATACCGTCACAACAACCCAACTCAATATGACTGGCAACATCCACCTCTCGATATCACCACAACCGCGATTGCCTTGATAGGTCGCTGTCACTGGAGCTATGTAAATGTATCCATCATCATCTTTAAGACGCAATGCTATTGATGGATCATCAAATAATATCAAAATGGCATCAGGCAGTTCACTTGGCTCAAGTTGATCTCTTCTTAGTGCCGGACATTTAAATCCTTTAGGAACACCCATAGCCCCATTCGCTAAGCCATCCGTTATTGACATATTTCTCCGGAGCATAATACGAGAGCTCACAGCCAATTCAATAGTATGTACAAGTCCGCCGCATTTGTTTGGATCAGCCGGAGCAGCATTTGCGGAGGGCGTCCTTCCGTATGTGGCTGATTCCCTAGACTCATCTCTCTCTTGCAGCATCAAGCCTAAGCCCATAGGCACACAGAATAAAAGTAGGTACCTATTTCAAAGTCATGATTACAGACTGATACCAGCAGAAAACTTATCACTAAAATAATTGAAGAATCTATCTATAAACAAACTATTAATTAGCCCAAAACTTAAAGTAAGTGGAGTACCTATCACTAAAAAGTATAAAATAAATAAAAGAGTAGTTAACACAAAACCTGAAGTAAACGAACGAAGCACCTAACACTAAAAAGTATGAAATAAAAATAATAAGAAAAAAAAAAAAAACGAAAATGAAAACTTAAAAATCGCAACAAAAATGTTAACTAAGTACGTATTTAATTTCTTTTAAAAAAAAAGAGAACCGCCTTCAAAAAATCGACCCACTGAAAAGTGCAAAATAATTTTTACATACGCTACCCCTAATCCTCTCAAATTTCCTTTCAAATTTCTCCCAAAAACTAATTACTAAATTAAACTAAATACTTAGTTTTTGAAGTCGGTGCCAAACCAACAAAAACAAAAAGAATACTGGCAAACAGAGAAAATAATACGACGAATGTATCAAAACAATAAAGCCTCAAAAAATGCGCTGGTTTGGAAAGGATTTTAGAGGGATTTGGTTTGGCACCGACTTCAAAAACTAAGTATTTAGTTTAATTTAGTAATTAGTTTTTGGGAGAAATTTGAAAGGAAATTTGAGAGGATTAGGGGTAGCGTATGTAAAAATTATTTTGCACTTTTCAGTGGGTCGATTTTTTTAAGGCGGTTCTCTTTTTTTTAAAAAGAAATTAAATACGTACTTAGTTAACATTTTTGTTGCGATTTTTAAGTTTTCATTTTCGTTTTATTTTTTTTTTCTTATTATTTTTAAACCATATGAACATAATATGGGCAACGTAGCGCTTGAATTGCCATTCGCAATAAATTGGCAAAGTTTTTTATTGTTATTTATAGTCTCACGCCTGTATCCCCGAAGGGGTAGGTAGAAGTGTAAGTATTACACCCACATTTCACCATGATTTTTTTAGGTCCCACGTAATAGTGGGCGAGCCTATCGACGTTACCGGGCACATCACCAAAATCCGGGCTGCTACTGAGTATTCGGAAAAACTCAGTAACACTTTTGCCCGACCCGGGAATCGAACCCGGAACCTCCAATCAGCAGTCGCATACGCTATCCACTCGACCACGGAGGCAGTCTCAAAGTTTCATAATTTACTAGAGGATACCTGCAGCTACGCTTACTCTTTTTAAATTTTACCATTTCTCCCATCCCATGGGAATTTCAGAAATTCCTGTCTTAGTGCACCCCTCCGATCCCCAAGGAACATACTTGCCAAATTTCAGCTTCCTGCGCCTCATAGTTATGGCTGTAGCTTGTCTGTCAGTCAGTCAGTAACGCAAGGATTTTATATATACAGATTTGCACAAATCCTGCATAAATCAGGTAAACTGATAACTCTTCAGATAGCAGTACTGCACCTTTGCTATTAATAGCCCATAAAATTTAACAACTGAAATTAATTTTATTTCAGTTTAAAATGGTCGTTAGTAACTATAAAATGTTTAACTTTGTTGTGTTTATTACTCTAGTGCTGTCTGGATAATATTCAAGTATTGTCGAAAGGTAGTAAGTAGTATGGGTGCATAGGGTTCCCGCCAAGAACTTAGGGTCCCAAGCCAACCTCACCTGCAAGTGGTGCACCTGCCGATCAACGGACGAGGCTCTGGCAAACGAAATATCCCGATAAGCGGCAATAGGCTCGCCACCTATTACGTGGGATCAAAACACTGGCGAAAAGTGGGCGTTTAAAATGCCTCTGCGTAGCCCTTCGGGGAAACAGGCGTGAGTCTATGTATGTATGTATGTATGTAGTAAGTAGTAACCGTGACGTTGGTACCGATATAGAAAGGCTTTTACATAGAAATGATGATATTATTAGTCTAGTGAAGAGACTAACAGACTTTTTTTTTATAGTAACAGGCGGCAAAAGATCAGATGGATCGCCTGATGGTAAGCAATTACCGCCGCCCATGGACACAAGCAACACCAGAGGAGTCTCAAATGCGTAGCCCTTGGGGTTGGGAAAAGGGATAGGAGGAGGAGTGGAATGAGGGAGAAGGAATAGGGGATAGGGCCTCCGGCACTCTCACTCACCGAACGAAACGCAACAGTTTAGGTACTGTTACTTTACGTCGATCTTCTGTGAGAGGGTAGAACTTCCCCGGTCGAGCCGGCCCATTCATGCTGAATTCAGCAAGGATCTACTACCTTGGTAAGACTTCTACGGTATCTCGAGTTCAAAGCCACGGCGCACACCACTGTCTTTTCGAATTAAACTGCATATTAAAAGCGGTGAAGGAAAATAATAATAATAATAATAATCATCTTTATTGTACACCAAAATAATTTTACAAGAATAAACATGACTATAGACATTTATAGAACCAGTACAAATGGCGGCCTTATCGCTATCTAGCAATGTCTTACAGGCAACCTTGGGATGGACAAGAAAGACATGTATCTAGAAAGAAAGAAAGAAAGAAAGAAGGGTAGTTTGGCGTTATTAATGATTTAGGTACAATAATAAATAAATATATAGCTTTTATAAAATACATAAACACTAAAAAACATCGTGAAGAAACCTCCATGTCTGAGAATTCTTCATAATGTTCTCGAAAGATATGTTACCTACCTAAGTGTCGAAGTATTGATGGCACCTATCAAACACTGATTTCATATTTAATATGGACTTAACATGTATATCATAGTACAACCATAGCCGACCAATCAAAATTCATAAGCCAAATTCATTTCTGTAGAGTAAATAAGTAACTTCATTTAATATTTTATAGTTTGAGCTATTTTTACACCCAGATTCATACATAAAATAATATGTAACAAAAATATCTCATTAGTAGAAAATGTGTCAAGCTTATATAAATATTCATATAATTTACAAAAAGCTACCGTACAACATCGATACCGATATGGACTATCGTAATCTTATTAAGCAGGCTTTTAAGCAAATTAATAAACGTTCATAGTGTTTAGATAAGAACGAATATATATGTGAATTTATATATGACGTACGACTTGGAAACTCGAGGCGGCGATACCCTAGTGGAGATACCAAAATCATCATCATCATCGCCCTAGCGTTATCCCGGTTGCATCCAAGACTGACACGCCTAGCAGCCCGAGGTCCGCTTATCTACTGGTCTAACCAGTAATGACAGAATAACAACTTTGCTACAGAGCGACTGCCGTCTGACCTCCGCAACCCAAAGGGATAGCGATATTCCACGGTTTAGACCAGTATCAGTTTATTTGAGGGTACTGCCTTCCCGTAACGACTGTCAAAGATCTTCATAACTGCCGGGACCGACGGTTTAACGTGCTCTCCGAGGCACGGGGCAAGCAATAATTAAAAATGTAATACACACTTAACCTTGAAAAGCCATTGGTGTGCGCCGTGGATTCGAACCCGATACCCTCTGCATGGCAGTCCCTTGGTATCTCCACTAGGCTATCGCTGCCTTGGTGTGGAGATACCAAGATACTGCAGAGAATCATCCTCCTAGCGTTATACCAGTAAGAACCCGGGGCCTGATTTCTTACTGGAGTCGACTGAATATTAGCTTTTCCACAGAGCGACTGACTGTCTGACCTCCGCAACCCAATATAAATATATTAATATAGATGTCGAAAGACTGACCAAGCAGATATATAAGGCAAGTGTGAATGGGACAGGACGAAGGGGAAGACCTACGCGGACTTTCTCTGACCAGATCGGACACATCCTAAAAACAGGACAGGTCAGACAGGTTAGAAGTACCCTGAACAGAAGAGCATGCATGATGATATGATGAATCTGATGGGAGTGAATGAAGCAAGAGAGATAATATGTCAGGATTGTTGCAAATGGCTCCGGGAAATAGGCATGAGTCTATGCATGCATGTATTAATATAAATATATATATGTACTAGCTGACCCGGCAAACGTTGTTTTGCAAAATTTTTTTTATTTTTTTTTTGAAAAATAGATGTTAGCCGATTCTCATAGATACCGGATAAGCACAAAAAAATTCATCAAAATCGGTCAAGCCGTTTCGGAGGAGTATGGGAACGAAAACTGTGACACGAGAATTTTATATATTAGATATACCATGGTTAAGACAGGTGTCAATTTACTCATGAGTACTGACTTTAGGTTGCAAAAATTAGACGACAGTCGCTCTGTGGAAAAACTAATATTCCATTCATTATACCAGGATAACGCTAGGATGATGATGATGACGATTTGGAACCCCTTTACACTAGCCTTTGGCCCTATCAGTCTGTCTGTCTACATGTTTGTTACTACTATTCTCCAAAATAGCTGGTCCAATTTTGACATGACTTAGATATGTATGTAATGAGCAAATAGTTTACATTAAAAATCGTAACTAAGGTTATTTTTATACATAAGTTTCTGAAAACAAAAAGTGCACTACCTAGTATATTAAGCAAGCGGTATAACTTAAAAAATTAAAGAAATCATTCTTCAACGAAGTTCTCCTTCGTTAAAATTCCTTTCATTGCTCATAATAAAATTAACCAACCAATATTACGAAAGCGGCGCTTACTTACACCGTGCGCTATTCTAGAATTGCTATGAAATTCTTACGATCCTTATCATGTGGAATTTCTGAGTATAGCACATTATGGTTAAAGAAATTAAAATAATTTTGGTCTGGTTTTATTCATGTTGGATAGGTATACAATTGTTTTTTTTATAGTCTCACGCCTGTATCACCGAAGGGTAAATATTACACCCACATTTCACCATGAATTTTTAGGTCCCACGTAACAGGGGGCGAGCCTATTGCCGTTACCGGGCACATCACCAGACTTCGGGCTGCTACTGAGTATTCGGAAAAACCCAGTAATACTTTTGGCCGGCTCGGGAATCGAAAATGGGACCTCCGATCAGCAGTCGCATACGCTATCAACTGCACCACGGAGGCAGTCATTTACAATACATAGGTAGTAAATATAAAAATAACAATATACAGGGAATCACAAGACCCATCACCAAGCCGAAGTCTACTCGTTGTGGACATCATGCCAAGTCATACTGATCAAAAATATTACCTGGGAAACTATTTTTTTTAAGTTTTCACATTTATTAAACCGCAATTAAAAGCGCGCGCGTGCAATGCTCGAAATACCTACTTGTCCATGGGGTCATAGGGCATCTAAAGAACATATTGGCGGGGTAAATGCATCGATTTTGTACCTAATTAGAAAAATTCCATACTAACTTTGTGCCTCAATATCTCCTGAACCAGTAATTTCCCAGGTATGGTGCCGAAGTAAAAAATGTTCGTAGTGATTGGTACAAAATGGGATTTCAGTTTTCGTTAAGGGTTTCGTCAAGGTATGAAGATCACACAAAGCATTGCGCTGTATGGGGTTTAAACTCCCAAAGTTAGGCGTAGTGCTAAGGCGGCGACAAACCGTTACGCTATACGTGCAGTACCTACGCATAATGCGTATCGCCCCATCATCATCTCTATGTCAGCTGAAAGACGTACACGGCTGCATGCGCAGCCGTGGACGTCTCCCGAAGACGGTCGCCCCCCGAAGGCTCTCCACATAGACCGATCTGGACGGCTTCCCGCAGTTCTTAACTAGCTTTTTCCCGCGGTTTCACCCGCGTCCTGAGGGAACTTCTTCGCGTACCCGGTTAATTTATAGCCTCAGTTACTCCTTGGTACATCAGCTATCCGCCAGTGAACGTCCCGTCAAAATCGGTAAAGCCGTTCCAGAGATTAGCGAGAACAAACAGACAGACAGACATACAGACAGACAGAGAAAAATTGTAAAAACAGAGATTAGCGAGAACAAACAGACAGACAGAGAAAAATTGTAAGAAATGTCATTTCGGTTAATGTACCGTGTATACATCCATATGCAATTAGTTAAAAGCGGTTATTTTAATATTACAAACAGACACTCCAATTTTATATATGTGTAGGTATAGATTTTATAATTACCATAGAGAGGTACAGAATATTTAGTTAAAAGGCATATTTAACCAGCTCATCCCTTAAAAGGTTGGCAAAGGTACGGACCCCTAACAGCCAAAGTCAGGCACGTACGCTAACTTTTTTATAAATCCTTGGCATGCCTGGTTTCTGAGTAAAACACACAAAAACCAAATTAGCGATACATTGGATAGTGATACTTACAGTGGATTATTTAAATGAGCGTAATTAATGCGAGTTCATTGGTTAACAGGTGCTTAATGCATTTATGGTAGTAGTAACTGGTTTGAAGCCGAGACGAGATAATCTTTAATTGTTTAAGAAAATTTGTTTTATTTGTCGATGTGGCATCGTGTCCCGTAGCAATGAATACAGATTTACATAGAAGCGCAGTTCCTAAGGATTTCATGTGCCGATTCCAAGTGGAGACTGTCTCCAGTTTAGTTCGTAGTTGGCGCCGTTGGCGGCGCTGGCAACGTTCTCCGTCTCTCTTGCTTTCGTAGTTAAGATACACAGGAGGAACATTTGTCTCTCTTGCTCTCGTAGAGACAGCTGTCACAGCGCGACTGCCACGCCGCCAAGCGGCGATTTGGGTCACAGAAAGTTTGTCTTCAGAGCGCCCATCGGAAATGCGCCTCTGTGTAAATATCTGAGCTCTTTGCCTAACGTCAGTACCCATGAATAAATTGACACTAGTCTTAACCACAGAATATTCTGTGGTTTAGGCTATTGGCTACGTCGTATCTAAATTCACATATACCTATATTCGTTCTTATCTAAACACTATGAACGTTTATTAATTTGCTTAAAAGCCTGCTTAATGAGATTAAGATAGCCGATATCGGTATCGATGTTGTACGGTAGCATTTTGTAAATATGAATATTTATATAAGCTTGACACATTTTCTACTAATGAGATATTTTTGTTACATATTATTTTATGTATGAATCAGGGTGTAAAAATAGCTCAGACTATTAAAATCTTCTTCATATATAAAATCCTTGCGTTACTGACTGACTGACAGACACGCTACAGCCGAAACTATTGGGCGCAGGAATCTGAAATTTGGCATGTATGTTCCTTGGGGACCGTAGGGGTGCACTAAAAAGGGATTTGCCGAAACTCCCACGGGATCGGCCAAAACGGGTAAATTTAAAAAAAATGCAGCTGCTGGCGTCCTCTAGTATTAAATAAAATTACTATTTACTCTACAGAAATGATGCTCTATGCCCGTAGTATGTGTTGGATATAATGTTTGTGAGTGAGCAGTCTTGGGTTCAACTCCCTATTCGGCTCAAGCTTTTCATTTACATATTTTGTCATAGATACGGTTTACTACTTAAATGACATACTGGACTTCAAAATTGAAGTGAGAGTCTATCTTTTACCATAGAGCATAGATATTTATTTATAGAGATGTTTTTCTTAATGCCGCTTTTAAGACAAACTTTCTGCGACCCAAATTGCCGCTTGGCGGCGTAACAGTCGCGTGAGTGTCAGTGCAACAGCTGTCTATTTCTTACGCCAAAGCAATGCAAGACAGATAGCGAAAGACGCTAGCGCCGCCAACGGCGCCAACTACGAACTACACTAATGACAACCGTCAATACGCCAACTTTAATCGGCACATGACATCCTTAAGAAATAAGCTTCTTTAATGTAAATCATCTGTATTCATTGCTTTTACCATCAAGACAAAGATAAACTCAATCAAAAGAAATAAAAAAGTTGAATCTAAATATAACCTTTAATTGCTAAACTATTTTTACTTACTTTACTCGTATCCATCAGCGGTTATTTGGCGTACCTCTAGGGCGTACCTCAAAAGCGCCGACAGATTAAAATTCATCAGTTTTTACTGAATCAGTATTTACGTAGGACCGACATTCCGTATAATGTATGTAGCTTCAATATACTTAATGCCTTTAAACAGCCTTTAAATAGTTATATAATCGTCGATTTATACGGGGATCGGTAATCCTGTAGATTTTTTAACTTTAGAACTAAGAAAAGTAGTGGTAAAAGGCTGTATGTAAGCATGTGCCAATGAAACTCTTAAAGGGTTGAGCTAATTTGGATGCGGGTGTTTTTTCGACAGCTGCTTTATCAGGCTTTGTTGTGACTATGTGAAATGAAGATAATTTCAACAAATTAAGTGAGAAAGCTCAAGATTGGTCTATGTAAAGAGCTTGAAGGAGGCTTATATCCAGCAGTGGGTGTCTATCGTCTGATATGGTGATGATGAAGAGAGAAAACTTATAATACAAAGCGAAATAAAAATAATACTCAAGAAAACTTTGCTAAGGAATTTCAAATAATATGACTTTTATTTTAGACAGGCAATGTCGTAAAAATCGCTCGTTTGATTTTTATTGTTCAGTTAAGTGATTCAATAATTAACTAGAAAAAACAACAAATAATGATTTAAATATTACCTAATAGCTTTGCTTCATAAATATCTTATACTAATATATAAAGGCATGTATTTAATGCGGCGACTAAGTAAAGCGAATATAAGTTTCAAAAATAATTAGAGTGGGTACCATATATAATGGGTTGGCAGCTAATAAGGAGTATCGTAATAAGTAAAATGTAGCATATTAATATGTCAGTTACCTATAAGCTTCGTTTTAATTTAAACTACCAGCATTTTATTTTTTGAGAACTGCATTAGTATCTAAGCGGAAACTTGATGATGAATAAAAAATAGAAAATGGACATTCATAAATAATACAAATTCCAACATTTTGCAAATGATTTTGTCTTAAATAAAGTGTTTCGTATAGGTAAGTAAATAAGACGCTTCAGTCTTTTAAGCCAAGTTGACGGAGCCCTGCTTCGCAGGGCTTCTATTTTTGGGTACAGGGTCACAAGAAAATCTAACATAACCTACCTACTAACATTATTAGTCGCCAAGTCATTATTTACAGCTCCTCGGCTATTATTTCAATTGACTTGTGACTAATAACTTAAAAGATGACTAAATGTTTGCAACTAATAAGATAACTTGCTAGCGATTAAATATTTTCGCGACTATTATATTAAAGAAGATTCAAAACTAAGGGTGTTATAAAAACTTAAAACTAGCAGCTGCGTTTAGGTATCAAATAAACTATGTATAGTTTATTTGATACCTCGGAAAATAATAAGCTATTTAAAAACCGGCCAAGTGCGTGTCGGGCCACGCGCAATGTAGGTTTCCGTAGTTGCCCATAATGACTTGCTGCAAAGGGTATTAATGTACAACAAATTCGACTGTTTATTTTGCTGAAAAAATAATTTTAATAACACTATTATAAGAACCTAAGTTTTGTTTAGAAAAATACTAGGTATGTATCCAGTTATGTATTGTAAACATAAAATGTGGTTTCCAAGATATACTACTACTATACATACGTAGTACCGTAGTACATTACATACCAAAGTACGTATATCTTTAAGATTAAGCCAGCGCGCCCAATGTAAACTCACAGAAATAGGTATTTATAAGTTAACCGACGATTACTCGTAAACGAGTGATATCTACTTAGCCGTGATAGCTTTCCTTTTAAATTCGTTATATGTACTACATTTGTGATTTTTTTCACCTCTTTCAAATTAATGGTTTAGACGGCAGAGGGGGGGAGGACACTTGAGTCTAACAATTTTTTTCACTTCAAAGCTTGATATTTGACAAACCAATCACTTGATCGAAAAATGATTTGAGTAAACTAATAATATTTTTTTAAAACCTATCCAATGATACCCCACATGATGGGGAACTCAACCAAAAAAAAATTCAACAATATATGTAGGGGAGATACCCTTAAAAAAAATATTTTCCTAAATTTTATTCTACAGTTTTGTTGCAATATCTTATGTCTATATTCATGACAAATATCAGCTTTCTAGCACCAGCCGTCTTTGAGCTAGGCTGCGGACGGACAGACGGACGGACATGACGAAACTATAAGGGTTTCTTGTGGACTACGGCACCCTAAAAAGCTGAAGAGTTTGTTTGTTTGTTTGGTTCAACGCGCTAATCTCCAGGAACTACTGGTCCGATTTGAAATATTATTTCAGTGTTAGATAGCCCATTTATCGAGGAAGGCTATAGGCTGTATAACATCGCGCTATGAGGGACGGGAGCGGAGCAGTAGCCTTAAATAACGCGGGTGTAACCGCGGGCATCCTCTAGTCCATAATAAAAGTACATAGATCAAATCACAGTAATAATAGGTAATTAACTATAGTTGGGTACACTCTCATTCGAAAGAGAAAGAAGGAGAGATCTTGGGGCCAATTCTGCTATATTTATATGACATTGATATTATATTTTGAATGGATTTAAAAGCAGTATTCTGATAACCTGATGTCATAATCGTTTAAAATAAACAGTTCGTCGTTGAGACATACGATCTCGTAACAATTTCATTCAAATATCAGATAATTTAGAAGAATACGCTTTTTGTGACGTAATTACGACACTGACATCATATCGAAACTATATTTATTTAGTAGAATTGGGCCCCTTATCTTCTTCGAGCTCTGTATGCAGAGTTCAAACTCTCACAAATATCATTGATTGACCATTATGGCCGACCTCGCATTGTGCGACAGCGTACATCGAGCGTACGCCCAGCGTGCGCTCGGCGTTCACTCTGTACTACAAAGTGAACGCCGTTCGCACGCCGAACGGACGCCGAGCGTATGCTCGAAGAACGCTCATGACCAATGTGAGTGCCTACAAGAAAAAAAAATGTCTTTTTTTTCAATTCTTAAATAACTTGTAATCATTATTCCGATGCTTAAAATTGTATACTCTCAATGTAAATGGCATGAACATTAGCATTAACCTCAGTTATTATTATTCCCCTAAGTCTCTAAATTACAGCTTTAACGCAACATAATTTGACTCTATTCTTTTAAGCTTAGCCACCCAAGTTTAGCTATTTCCGAACCAAACTACATAAAACTATTCCAAATCACAAATAGCCCACTATTACACGTTCATTTTTCTACGTAAACCATTTCGTGTTTGGCATTACTTAAAATACTCTGGTCACAGTAACTCGGCGTCAAAAAAGCGCATTGCGGCATAGAGGTCATAGTATCGTTATATTCATTCCTAGTATACTTAATCACTAACCGGGAAGTATATCATTATAGTTTATTTCTACGTAATTGAGGAATTGTAGTGCGGCCTTTTTTCATTTTATGTTTGGAATAGAAGTGCTGGCTGTTTGGTTGATTCCTTCGGCGATTAAAAAGTAACGAGTTGCTAGTTGACATATGGTGAAAATGGCGGGCTTTTGGTTTTGTTTTAGAAAAGGATAATTCAACTGTTCTACTAAAACTTATTTTTAGCCAAGTGAAGGTTCACGTTTACAAGTGGTTACACACGCAGAGGCGTGTTATAAGTGTTCTCAAATTTTGTATAAACAAGTATAAGTATGTACACTAAATAAAATTAAAACATAATATTATGGACCGATGATCATAATGGATCACGAAAGCGCCCATTCCATGCGCCATCCACAGTACTTCTATATTAGGTAATTTAAAATTAACAGCAACAATACCTACTATTATTTATCTTCAAAGTGTGCTAACTAGTCAATGAAAGAGGGAATCACGCCATCTCGATTGGAATATAATAATAGAATGAAGCATTTAGCATCATGGCGGACGGGGAAAACGTGATGGTAACAGATTCGCAAGTTGCAACATCAATTGATTTATGTATCTACTAAATTGCTCTCCATTCGTGTTTCCCTATGCAATAGGGTTGTTCATAAGCAATATAAATTATGACAACTTAATAGAGTCATTCGGGGCAACTGTGCGCAATTTTGCCTTTCAGATCTGACTGTGCTTTAAATATTAACGCTAGTGAAATAAAAAAATAATCTTTGAATAGAGCATTTATTCACCTATAAATAAAAACAGAATATTAAACAAATTAAATGTATATATTTTTGTAATAAGGAATTATAAAGAAAAATCGGAATGCGTTCACTTGCCCCTTATTGCGGGTAACCGTGCGCACTCCTGTGGGGTAAGTAAATGTATATGGGGTAAGTAAACGCATTACTTAGTATAACACAAAATCAATTAGAAAACAATATTTTTTGTCAACATTTGTCTCGAAGCTCTTACTGTTAACTCGGTCTTAATTTTCAGTCACAAAGGTATTGTGTTAACTTATATATTTTGAGGTGAATCTCATTTATCTTAATCACAAAGTTTATTCAGTTTGCTTTGGCGACCAATTCAGCGACCCATTGAATCTGCAGCTCTAACCAGTTTAAATCTTTTGGGCAGACAGGATTCACTGATACCAATGGCAGCTGCAGCAGCTTTCTTACTTTTTCCATTTCGGATATGCTCTTTAGCCTTAGCAATTTGGTTATCTGTCACTAGTGCTAGTTCAGGTTTTTGCCTAATATATGTTCGCGGCATGATGATCAACATATAAACAAAAAAATATTAGTATTAAGTACCTTGAAGATATACACACATCAACAAAGTCTAGGGATATCTTAATCCTAAATTATTTACGAGTTTATAGTTTATAACCTTGTTAGTTTCCACAAAAAGTTTATATACAGATTAAAACCTCTTTTATTCTATTTTCAAAATTTGAACATGGAAAGAAAAAAAAACAAAATAATAAACAAAATATGGCGGCAAATTTGCTAGTAATTCGTTACATTAAAGAAAGTTAAAACTGTTTTATTATAATTATTAATGAAAAGGGTTTTTAATTGTTTTTCTTTTTTAATTTAACGTGACGTACGAACTTTAAAAGTCATGTCACGTCGTCATTTGAGTCGAGATGAAATGTTACGAGCCGTGGGCATGTTAGAAAATGGTGCAATTCAACGCGTCGTTGCTGAGGCCCTACAAACCAGTCAAAATGTGATATCAAGGTTGTGGTCACGTTATCGCAGTACTGGAGATGTGGCCGAACAGCACACAGGTAGATATCGTGTTACTACGCAGAGACAGGATCGATTTCTCCAAATGACCGCCAGAAGACAACCCAATATCACAGCGCTGCAACTAGTGCAAAGGCTCCAGGAGGACCACCAGCTGCTGGTAAGCGACCAAACCGTGCGAAGAAGGTTACATGAAGTTGATCTTCATACTCGAAGACCATTGCGTGTTCCAGCATTGCGACGTGGCAATCGCGGTCGGCGGCTTTCGTGGGCTCGGGAGCATTTACCATGGAGTGACGAACAATGGTCTTTGGTGCTGTTCACCGATGAGTCCCGGTTTGGGTTTCACCCGGATTCACGAAAAACACGCGTTTGGAGAGCTCCAGGGAGAGTTAGCCGTCTACGGCACCCTCAGGAGGTCCACCCATACCAAGGCGGGACAATCATGGTGTGGGCAGGAATTCGTCTTGGCGGACGAACCCAACTCGTTTGGATCCAAGGCAGCATGACTGCACAAAAATACCACGAGGAGGTAGTAGAGCCCGTTATTGTCCCACACAGAACTCAAATAGGCCATGAATTTCTACTCATGCACGATAATGCTCCTTGCCATACGGCGCGGCTGGTATCGACCGCTCTCCGAGAGCACGATATTCAAGTTTTGGATTGGCCTGCACAGTCGCCCGACTTAAATCCTATCGAGCATGCCTGGGATATGTTACAACGAAAAGCTTTGAGAGATTTTCCACCAAATTTGACGACTGAACAACAACTTTACGAACACTTGCAAAGGACATGGGACCTCATACCGCAGCAAGACATTGACAATTTAATTTTAAGTATTAACAATCGATGTCGATGTGTAATCAATGTAAGAGGTGGCAACACTGATTATTAATGATTAGATTTTACAAGATTTTTTCCATTTTTATTAAAATTAATAGTTTTTTAAGAAGAAATGTTTGTTGTTATCATACTAATTTTCCATGATGATTAAAAAAATTATTTTTTTTATTTAAAACAAAAAAAAACACGAAATGTTTTTTATTTTTATTAAAGACCTTAAAATAATCTATGATTCTTCTATTTACTGTATCAGAAAATTCTTCATAGATTTTTAGATATTTGATGAAATATAAAATATCCCTAGACTTTGTTGATGTGTGTATATAAAAATCTTACTATACTCAGTAAATTAATTAAGACTTTCTGTATCGTTCTAAAATATTAGTCATGGGGGTAAGTGTACGTGTGCGTACACTTACCCGCGCACACTTTCCCCAGGAAGCCAAAATACAATTAATTTTTTTTTACACGTTTAGGAACCAAACATAACTTCAAAATAAGTTCTCACATATTTACAAGGATATGCTAATTATAAAAAGAAATATTACTTACCGTTACTGGATCACAAACGTGGACGTGACAGGATTTGTCAAAATGCTAAAAATTACCAATTAAACTAGGAAGCGTAATTACTTGCGAATAAAAAGTAAACGAAAGGTCACGCGGCGTAGTGTCATGTCGCAACTAGTTTGCCACTTCGGGGTCCTTGATTCACCCGAATGAACCGCCTATCTCCCGCAACCCGTTCCGGAGATATCCACAGTGCGCTCACTTACCCACTGCGTACGGTTACCCCGAATGACTCTAAGTTATACTGCTTAAATGAAGTAGGCTATCTTTAATTAAATCCGTCAATACAAAGGTATTAAATAATAATTATCCGAAACAGACCGATGAGTTTTCATCCTTTCCCTTTCAAAAAAGTAGTAAGTTTCAAATAGTTAGATGATGCAAAAACGCAAGCCAAAGTGCCAGTTAGCTTCTGTTTCAATAATTACTGTTGAAGTAGCATTCAAAACTAAAGGGAAATAATAATGGAACTTTGATAGCATAAAAAAAACCTAAAATCATTTCCAGATATGTGTCATAGAAAATTTCAGACAATAATAAATTTAAAAACGTCTAAGTACATATTTTCAATCTGAAATCTGCTTCTCAACATATGTTACGTATAATTTTCTTCTACGTGATGATGATGGTGACCTTCTCGGCGTGTCCGTCGACGGCGACCCTAAACGTCTTTTCTGGCATGTGGCGGAATGTGGCTGGCAAAGCTTAACTTCGACGTGACCAGTACATATTAGACTTGATATAAAATAGAGTGAATTTGTATAAACAAACAACAAACTCTAATTCATAAAAGCAATACACTAAAACAATCAAAATTAACTCAGTGACTTATTTACATTTCGTTAAAAGCAATCCTTTCATTTGTGTAATGGCTTGTGATGTCTTGGGATCATTAGCTTCGAACCCAATAGTTGGTATAATTTCAGTCGGTACTTTCCAACTGATGGTGTTTCTATTCAAATCAAGACTAAAGGTACTTATTACAACACAATACTGGTCGTAAATCAATGGGCCGTGGCCATCATTACTGACAAATTGGACAATTAGCCCGTGAACTGAATTTTTTGTTTTTTTTTACCTTAGTCTGTGGTTTTCTGATCGATTTGGAACTTACTAATCGACTATTATTAAAGACATGATTTAAGCTTATTTTAGACACAGACTGATAGGTACATTAAAAGAATAGGATTTATCTTAAATCAAGCCATTTATTTTAGAATCAAGTCAGTTTGAACGTTTGCTTTTGGGGATATTCTTATACTCATGAATACAGTGGATTGTCAAATCAATAATATGGTGAAAGAACAATGGCCATTTTTGACCTAAACATGTCTAGAGATAAAACTTATTTTAAAATTAGGGTTATTTTATAGTGTAATGATTTCACTAACAATTATATTTTATTAAAGAAAACTTTTGGATTGTAAAGAGGAATATTCTAGAACTCGTGAACGCAGGATGCGTTCACGAGTTCTAGAATATCATCAGCAAAAAAGATCAGCAGAAAAGCATCCTTATTCAAATATTTTTTATTCGCTGCATTGTTATATTAGCTGCTTAAAGTAAGGAAGATTAGCTGTGTCCGATAATACTTCCTTGTTTAGCTATGTTCCATTTCACTTATACCACATCTATATCGATTGGTTTCGTCAAAACCTCGAGAAAACTTAATTTTATATAAATTAAATCAAGTTGTTAAAAGCTGATCATAAATTAATGTACCTTTTTATGTTAAAAGATATAAAAAGATAAATATAAATGTATTTCTGCCGCTGAAAACATTGGATAAAGATGCAACGGAACGTTTTTGACGTAAAGACGCCGCCGCCGGCGCCGGTGACATTGGACATGGGAGATCAGAATCTGTCAAATTAATACGAACTTATTTCGGTGTATTATATGTATGTAATTGCTAGGCCTTTATAAGAAAAACTGTCTTTACAGTATAATTTCTTAATCATAGAGCTACTTGTTTTCGTACATTTTATCTATAGACGTAATAATTCATTATCAGGTCATTCAATGTATGAGAAGTGGCCATTGTCCTTTGTCAAGGAAACTAATTTAAATGATGACGTTTTTTGCTAACGGGTCTTCAACGCGTAGATACTTATATCTGAGTCTTTCCGCAACCATTGTCGGTCGAAACGTTGGGCCATTAAAAAGGGTTAAATAAGCATCTACTTATACAATTTTATTAAGACCCGCCAGTAAATATCGTATAGGTAGTAAAATTGATTATGTGTTATATCTTAGGATATGTAGATACTATGTACAATTATATGTACATATAACCAAAACAATAACCAAAATACAAATATATAGAGAGCACTGATACATTTTTCTTTGGGTAAACTAAATATTACCTACCATCTACCATTAATGCAGTCTAAAATTGACCCAAAAATACGGGTTGCTCTTTAATTTCTTTAGCAAAGCCACGTTCGAAAATGAAAATAGATTTATGAAGACAAAATATTGCTATTTGTACTAATAGTTATAAATTTGTACTAATAGTTAGATATAATTATTATATCATATTATATCATAATTTTTAATTGTAATGCTTACTATTTTCCCAGACGTATATTTTCAACAAGGGTTACCATGACTAGTGTCGTGGTCATCAAATTTAATGACAGATTTATTTTATTATAATTACGTAACTGACCCCGTTATATGAATATGAAATACATGTAAAATACACATAAATGGTAGTAAAACGGGGCTAATAGAGCACGAAATGATTGCCATATCAAGTGATAATAAAATTATGATATTTGTATGAAATTGCCCAGTATATTACCCTGACATATCATGATACCGAAACTAGGCATTTATAGTCGAATTTAACAGCTTAGCATAAATGAGGAATTAATTTTCATAAGATTTCGTTCTCAAATATAATTCCTAATAATCATTTAGATTTCTTAGGGTTGGGTGTCATTATTGATGAAATTTAACGTCGAAATGGCAAAGTATTGTTGGAATATAATAATAATATTAGCCCTGTAAATAGAATATCCTACAACTGGACACCAGTGTTTTCTTACATCATTACTGTCAGAGAGGTAGCCTACACGCCAGTCAACTGTGGTTTGACAGGCTTTGCGTCGACAGAGGTGTCTTGAACACTTGATAGACATATGTAAAGTCTGTGCATCCTAAGCAGAATTTCGAGACATGTAGGTTTCCACACCATGTTTTCCTTCGCATTTGTTAAGCGATCATTAGTAACTGAATACGCACATGAGTGCTACTCGTTGTGAAGGCGAGACCATCTGCATAGCAATCTTTTCAATCTCCAATATTTTATCATATTATGAATGGAGCTGTAATTTCTAAAAACTATTACATAACAATCTGATAGCCGATTGTCTTTTTTTACCAATTTCTAATTTTAAATACCTACTTTTTAATGAGTCTTTTCTCATTGGGATATGTAGCTCGCAAACAGACATTTGAGTTCAGAATAGCTACATGAAATGTCATCCCATGCCCTTTAAAACCTCTTTAAAAGCAGTTGAATTACAACATCCTTGAATCGTCCAGTAAGGATATGAGTGAAATATAACACGTACCTATATTTCGAGTACCCGATATTACGACTGTGGCGCAATAACGCCGAAATGTCAAATACTAGAAACGATGGTACATTGAAGGTATGACGTCATATGTCCAGAAAGTTTAAAATTAATATTACTGAAGAAGGAAGCTTAAATCCCTATGTTGTCAAATATAATAAAATACTTTATTTCACATAAGAAATCCACCCAATTCTTAAATTTAAAGCACAAAATAACATAAATCATTTAAAATTAACAACATATAACAGCATGTTCCGATGAGCCCTTATAGGACATTCTTATGTTGCGGCAATTACTTTCAGGTATCTTAAGAGTTCTTTCTAGAAACTACTATTACGCGTTACGCATACGTTATAATTTACTCCGTAAAAATAAATCTTTTTCCTTAGTAATTTAAAAAAGGCGCAACTTAAATACCAACAACATAAAAGATAAATCAAAATCACCATCTATAGTGTGGAGGCCACAATAGTTTGGTACCATAGCTTCGATTAGGACAATCCCAATCCATCATTCCGTTCACTACATAATTAATACCTTCAGGAATAACCCCCACTACCAATTTGTCTGACTTACCGTGAATACAGTCCTTATCAGTCCATCATGGAAATAGGGGTAGAAATAATCAATATTTTTCTGCCCCACCCATGGGGCGCATGCGTTGTGGTATTCACCTGGTGGTAGTGAGTTCACCCCACAAGGTGGTTTCTACCTTGGTATTAACCCACGGCTCATTCTAGTATGGATAGTCAGGCAAGCAAGTTGTTCGCAATGTACGGCAGGAGATGGAGTCCATGGTATTGCATACCACCATGTAAGTACTGTTAGGTAACGCCTTACATCATAGGTTTACATTTTTTATTATTTTCACTATATTCCCATAAACATTGTGTCACCACCTGAGTAAATGATTGATTTTAAATAAATTTTGATGACGTTATTACTTACTGTTCCAAGTAAATGTTAATTTGGGCGCCATTTTCTATTTTAAATGATGTGCTTCGTCCATTTTGAATACTCATGCGCGCTATAAACCTTCGATCGTTACTGCGAACTACGCAATTCAAATAAAAGCAAATGGGAGAAGATATTTTATTTATAGTAACTTCACGGACCAAATGCATTCATTTCTTTTCGATTTTCAGTAAGTTTACCTACTAACGAGACGACTACTAACGATTGTATAACATGAGGTGGACTTACCAGTTATCGTCTCCAAAAGTAAAATAAATTGTTAGATAAAATTTTAATATTTTAAAATGTTTTCACAGAACGACACGCAAGCCCAGCCATGGAAAGCGGTAAGATGCGTTTTTAACATCGTTTCCACTGCAACGAATTTGCGACATGACTTTAAGTTCAATAGTTTGTAATGCGTGAATGTGATTTTATAGTTTAAATGAAGCTTCTTTTTATTTTAACAATTAATTTAATTTAAATGCACTTCCATATTTTTTGTAACTTTAGTTCTATATTTAGTTCTACGACACACATTTGTATATACAACTCTAATAAATGAGCTGCATAAACACGCTTTTTGTTTTAGCCTCACCTTCCACGTGCCGAGGGTTGGTTCCATTAAGGCGATTATTGTCGAATTTTTATAGTTTTGAATTACAACCCTTGCGACGAAGTGGGTTAACCTTTTAGGGTTGGTCACCCTTTTATAGGGGTAGATAATTAAAATTATACTGGCTTATCAAACATCGTTATTCTTGGGCAGTGCTTTTATTAATTGATACTAAATAGTTTTTACAGTATTAACCGTTGAGAAATTATGCGTGTTAATTTTTTTGGAGAGCAGAAATTTCCGTAGTAGTTTTAAAATTACGTTGAAATATACAATTTCAGTTTCTTTTATTGTGACAATTATATTGTTGACACATTTATATAGAAGTGTTAATATGTATAATTTTCTCAAACCTCATCTCAAATGTATGAGCACATTAATCGATAAAGTGATTTTAATCGATGATAATACAGAGGCCAATAGTATAATGTTATGGAAATTCTTGCTAATTAAACATTAGTTGAAATAAGTTTTGATTTATAAGTTGTACGTGCAGGAAATTAAAATAAATATAGTAAAACAGAAGTCGTCGTTAAAATATAGTTGACTTTCGATATTGAGTAATTATGTACAGCGATTAGTTGAGTCATTTTATTCGATAATATAATTTGTAAATTATCAGGCCATTAAAATATGCTACAAATCATGCAGAAGTAGGTGTTTCACAGAACATTTGGATCGTTAATCATACAATTTATTGTTATTCTTGTACGTTAGATCAGGAAAAGCAATGTAGACTAAACTTCTTCTTCCTTTTCTTAGAGTTATCCCAGTTTCAATCTGGGGTCCGCTTACTAGTCTAACCGGATTTGGCTGAATATTAGCTTTTCCACATAGCGACTGCCTGTCTGACCTCCGCAACCCGAAAGGATAGCGATATTGCATGGTTTAGACTAGTGTCAGTTTATTAAGAAGGTACTGATGCCCTGTAACGACTGTCAAAGACCTTCATGACAACTGGGACCGACGGCTTAAAGTGCTCTCCGAGGCACGGGACAAGCGATAATTAACAATTCAATACACACATAACTCCGAAAAGTCATTGGTGCGCGCCGTGGATTCGAACCCGATACCCTCTGCATGGCAGTCTGTTGGTATATCCACTCGGCTATCGCTGCCTTGTGTAGACTAAACTATCTATATTAATTGTATTTCATTATTTATTTTAAACTACTAATCTTTAAATAAGTTGAAGATAAATTTCATTTTGAATATAATTACACTCAAAAAATTATTCAAAAGTCACATTTTAAAGAACAACGCACATATTTTTGTATATTTAATATAATTCCGGTAAGCAAGCATATGCATAGAATCGATTACATTTAAATGACGTACTATAACTATTCAAAACATAATTATTCTATCATATTTAATGCAAACAATAACGATAAATACGAATTGCAAAGTCCATATACCGCTTAAACTTAGTCAAATCTCTATGGAATTAAAATTACATACTAACTGCTGCGTTATGTAAATGTAAAAGATAAATCATAATATGAATATAGTTAGCGCAATAATGTGTTTGAAACTTACGATCCATGTGATAAAAAGAGCCTATCACAGTTTAAAGACTCCGTATAACCCTTACGAGCGTAACTTGTTAAAAAAGGAATTTTTTTTAGATCATTTTCTAGAAGAGACAAGGCCTCTTATAATGTTCATTATGATACATTTATTTATTAATTCTTTCAATTGAGACATCGCATTGACCACAGTGTGTTAGATTCAGTATCCTCGCTGGAACAACTATCGGCCTCCAGATAAATGGTTCTACGATTTTCTCGAAATAAAATGAATTAGGCTACAAGACTATTTGTAGCAAAACATATATTAAAAAAATAAAATAATATGTACTTACCAACCCACTTTTATGACAGCCAAAGACACTTCATACTTTTAAAACCCGAGCAGTAACACTACTATTATTATATTACTTCCACAAAACATTCAAATTGATATTTTTAGTTCTGTTAAAATTTTTATAACTCACGAACAAAGAGCAATGGAATCTGTAGAAAAGTTACGTTTCAAAATATAATTTATTATATTGTGGGTAGGCGCGTGCTACACGGAGGTATTTTATATTTATGTTACTTATGATTTACGTCATAGTCGAGATTTCGTGTTGTGTGACGCGGTCATAGCGTGATTTCTGCCTTTCGAGTTTTAAAAATATGTTTATTTTAATTAGCCGGACGGTAATTGGGGTGTGCACCTTATCGTTTTTACTGTAATGTGTAATGGTAGTTAAAATTGTTTTGTGATTTGTTTCGAAATACTTATTCTTTTTTAGTTTAAGCAGAGTGTTTTTTATTTAATAACATTGGAATTGTTTTTAAAACGGATATAAATCACCATTAGCTTCTATTTTTTATTCTTCCGTGTGCACGTGTGGTGACAGATTAGAATACGGAATGTCACCACCCCATATCATCCCATGGGTGTCGTAAGAATCGGCAGAGGGAGCATATTATGCAGAGAACAGCAATGTAAGGGAAGGAAAACTTGATACAAACCCTATACCAACCCGTTTGGCCAGCGTGGTATCTATAGTAGGCCAATTCCTCCTTTCAAAGGAGAGGCCTAGTCCAGCTGTGCACTGTTATAGGCTGGTGATGATGATTATAAGAGATTTGATGATAATTAATTCTAATAATTATGTCACATAATTGTCCCAATTATGTGACATAATTATTAGAATTAATACAAATAACACAAATGGCTACGTACGTACTATCCTGAAGCGTATGCTATGTTTTCACTCTAGATATAGCTAGAGTATTAGGTATAATATCTGCGCTACCATCTACGACTACTAGTAGGTATAGTTGTATAGTTAATTACATAGTACCTTCGAAGCTACAGGTTTTATAATATACAAATCAGTTTTCATTTAAAGCAGTACATACATACATGAGCTGGATTATTTGAATAAAGCTAAAGGATTTGAGTGCAAAATTAGGAACCACTATTTCAGATCAGATTCCAAAAATATGTTTCCAGTTGACAGCTAAATTATTTAGGTAGCTTATGGGCTATGTCACATTAAGCTACGAGTATTAGAAGCCTAGAAAAAAGAAAAATTGTGATCGGCTGGGCATTCATTTCAATAGTCGGCAGGAAATACTTATACGGCCATTAGAAAAGATAAATATCTGTGTCGAGGGTAGCACAGATTAAACACTAATAATACTTATCGGTACGGATCTGTGCCGTACGCATACGCACTTTTAGCATAGGTACATTCAAAAAACGACCAACTTAATAAGACCTCACTACACCCACTCGCATTTTAAATTTAAACCAAGCTTATTCTTTTAAAGGGTCTTTTAATATGGTTATCAATTACCAGTATAAAATGATCCCTCATATCGCGAAGTTTGCTTGAAATTTTGAACATGGTAGTCCAATTTGCAGATCTTAGAATCTGGTTTTGGTTATATGTAGGGCAAAGATTGAAAGATTACAAAATGGATATTATTATGTGACAAAGGTGTTGACTTTGATTTGTTGATCGTAAATAATATGTTCGAAGCTATTCAATTCTTATTATATCTAAATAAGGAGATTTATGATTAAGAATGGTTTCACTAAATTACTTGCCTAACGCAGCATTGTTGGTCATTCCAGATTTTATGTCATAATATGTGGGATTTTTTTACATTTTTAAATAAAATACTTAGGTATCTAAAGTTATACCAGGACAAGTCTATTGACTTGGGATAAGTATTTTCTTTATAATATTTTAGGTGTGACGTTTCAACAGCTAATCTAATCGCTAAGGATGGAGTTAAATATGCATCAGAAAATAAAACATCTTTCTCTGTTGACACTGGCTACTCTAACTGACTTTTAACGTGGAGGACAGTACTTTTCTTTTTTAATCACTGCGAGATACGGACGCAGTGGATGAAACTACATAATAGGCTAGTTGACAAAAAAAATTATAAGTCTGTCCTTTAGATTATTCAAAAATAAGCGATACGTATTTTTTTATTTGTAAATTAAACCAAAAATGACTCATTAAAATTACGTATAACGTCACGCCGTGCTGCATTTTTTCGCACTAGGTGACGTCACACGTAATTTTAATGGGCTATAGCTTTGTTATTTTTTATTTAATCGAGAAAAGAATAAATACGTGTCCAATATTTTTTTATAGTCTAAAATACGGACTAAATAAAATGTAATTATTTTGACCCTGGAAACTACCCTCTCGCGTTTAACGAGCATGTTAACTTCGACTTTTAACATACCTAGTTAACAGTAAAACAGGAATCACAAAACAGGAATTCAAATTTAATATTTTCCCCTTTTTACGATAGGTATTACGCCGACTAAAGACTACGAAATTGTTACATGTGTACATACAAATATTGTTTCTGAATTAGGTATAACTCATTATTTATAGAAATATGTACCTATAACAAAATCAATTAAAAAAACGTTCGTACCTACCTACGTTTAAGCTGACAATTTCAACAATAATTATTCTCAGATTTTATTTTATAAGAACTATGAAATCTTTGTTATAAACAAAGTAATTGAAACCTTTAAGACCAGTAGTGAATATAATTTAAATCAGAATTTATCGAAAGTCCAATCAAAGAGCTCAAACCATCTATCCCTTCACCGTTCTTAGGCAATTAAGAGTCTTAAAAGCATATTTATTTCAAATATAGTGCTTTATTAATATGAAGTCTCCCAGAATTTGTGGCGACAGAAAACCGTTTACGCGGTCCGATTATAATCGAGAACTCGCTTCTGCGGTTACGCAATCGAAATGAAACTCGATATTGATCCTTAGGTCGTTGGTACACTGACGACTTTTAATTGCGCGAGGCTTGCGTTAAAAATAGGTACTAGCCGGCTTTAGTCGTACTGCTTGAAATCGCAAATGTATGTAATTATGTAACCAAATTTAGACAATTCAAAAAGCTTGAAAAAAATTTTTTTAGACTACTCTACTACATACAAACAAACGAACGGGCACAAATATCACCCTATCAAGAGAAAAATTGTGTGTAATCTGTATATAAATGTTGAACCAAGTTGTACAAAGCCATGCTTAATGAAGAAATGCTTTGTAATTGAATCTGTACCAAAGTACATAATTTAAACGTTTTAGTATTAAAGACAGGTGTTCAAATTCAGCTTACGAGGATTGACCCACATACGAACAGGGCAAGTAAAAGAGACTGCCACTGTTATGCGACTATTTAGTCTAACGGCCGTCGCCCGTATGCGCAGGCCCTTACAATCACAGAATCGAGTAAAATCGGGTAATGACGACGACTCTAGACCCTATTTATTGCCGGTCTTTCGCAAACACTATTAATTAGTTTAATGTTGATAAAAAAAGTGCAGTATTTCTAAATTGCACGAGTCTCGAATCAAGTAGTGGTAGCAAAAAATACAAGAAACATTTGATAATAAATTGATCCATTCAAAGGCTTTGGGTTCAAATTCAAAATATGATATTATGAGCACTACTTAGTTTTTTTAAAGGCTACTCTAGCACTTGGTGTAGGTACATCCTGTGACGCGGGGAATGCCCGACTGCATACAAAATATGTAAGAATATAATAAAAAGGTTTTTTCCTTGCGAAGCATAGCCGGAAAATTTTTGGCCAAAGGTCAAAAGGTCTATTGCGCATTCGTGGATTTGGAAAAGGCTTACGATAAAGTGGTGAGGAATGAAATGTGGTCGGTGCTGTCAATGAATGGGGTGGACAGCAGCCTCATTCGAGCTCTGAAATCCCTTTATGAGGATTCTAGAGCTTGTGTGAGGATAAACGGGGCATACACTGACTGGTTTACCATCGATAAAGGTGTTAGACAGGGATGTGTAGCGTCGCCGTGGCTGTTTAACCTCTTCATGGACAGTTGTTTGCAAGATTTAAAACATAGTGACTGCGGATTAAGGATGAATGGGTTACTCGTCAAATGCCTCCTTTATGCTGATGATCAGGTTATACTTGCATCTTCAACGGAGGAGTTGCAGGAGATGGTAACAATCATGCATCGTGCGTTAGAAAGGAAAGGAATGAAAGTGAATGTAAGTAAAACGAAAGTTATGGTTTTTGAAAAGGAGGAATGCGTTACGGCTTGTAATGTTTTGATCGATGGACAGCGAGTGGAACAAGTGAATGAGTTTGTTTACTTAGGTACGTTGTTTACAAGAGATGGTAAGAATGAAGCAGATATTGAAAGGAGAGTTAATGCAGGTAATTGTGTGAATGGAGCTCTGAAGGCGTTTATGAACAGTCAAAACGTGTCCAAAAAGGCACGTTTGGCCGTACATAGAGGTGTGTTAGTGCCTACCCTTATGTATGGTAGTGAAAGTTGGGTATGGCAGAAGAGATTTGAAAGTAGAATAAATGCTGTAGAAATGAGAGCACTGAGAACTGTCTTTGACCGACAGAGTAAAGAATTGTGTGATACGAGAATGGTGTGGGGTAAAAGAAGATGTAGTGACAAGCATTGAGAAAGGCATGTTAAGATGGTTTGGGCACATGGAGAGGATGGATGACGATAGACTGACAAAGAAGATATATCAGGCTAGTGTGAATGGGACAGGACAAAGGGGAAGACCTAGGAGAACGTTCTCTGACCAGATTGGAGACATCCTGAAAAAAGGACAAGTCAGAAGTACCCTTAACAGAAGAGCATGCATGAGAAACTTGATGGGAGTGAGTGAAGCAAGTGAGGTATGTCAGGATCGTTGCAAATGGCGTTCCGTAGTCTCTGCCTACCCCTCCGGGAAACAGGCGTGAGTCTATGTATGTATGTATGTATGTATTATTTTAAATTTATGAATTATGTTGAAAACATGTGGCCAATATACCTGGATAACGATTATTTCATCGCAAAAATAGTTAAAATCTGTTAGAAAAAATCTACAGAAAGAGAGCCAAGTGCTTAAATGAAACTATATCAAGCGCGTACAATATTTAAATGCTATCGAAAAAATTAATTATCTCAGTATTAATTAACGTTAACTCCCGTTCTAATTATTATTATTATCACCGTATTATTAATTAGCATATAAGTGGCTTCTGTATATATAGAAAGTAGATTAGGTACATGTCTAACCTAAGAAGTATATATTTTAAACTGATCGTGGTTCAAGATATTTCAAAAGATAATAGTACCATAGAAAGCATCTAATGCTTAAAAGATAGCCTCTCATACTTTACCATAGTCAATTCAAAAATACAGTTCAATTCTCCTGAAATTGAGATTCTTCATAGAATACCTCAGCCTTTATCAAGCTTTGATAAGTAGCTCTAAAGAAAAGCGGGGACAAATGAACATACACACAGCGTACAAAATCATGGCCCTATGTAGAGAAAAAAGAAACATTTGGTACACAACATCCTTGCAATTGTTTGGTTGGCATAACCCTTTTATAAGTTTTGCTGCACCACGACAAGTACACGTATTTTTCTGCTGTCGCTACTAAAGTCATTAGATCGCTAGTATGTAGGTTATCTCCTTACGAAGTAGAGGATACGGACGACTGTTGCTCAAGGATTCAAATGAGATGTAATGTGTCACAGTTTTTAGAGCAAGCGGCCTACGGAATGTAGGGAAAGGTATGATAAGTACACCGCTTAGTACAGCTTTGGTTTCTTTTAGTTATGGGCAGTTAACGCGTAATAGTTTCTGGGTAGAGACAAGTATGTTAGAATAACATTTGTACTTGACTTGACTACAGGGTTGGTGTAGTGGTTTAAGCAACCGCCTCGCCGCTGGTCACTGCGCAGAGCGTTGTGGGTTCGATTCCCACATGAGACAACACTTTGTGTGATCCATAAATTGTTGTTTCGAGTCTGGGTATTCATTGGCTGTATGTTTGTAAAGTCCCCCGCAACACAGGATTTATGCCTATTGTGGGAGTTGTCTTTTTTGTAATAATTTTTATAATAATAATATTTACTTAATAATTATAATATTCATGTAAAAGAAAAAGAGTTGGTCTTTATAGTTTATAGTCTGTGCAGACATGGATTAGTAAAACTATTGTAAGCATTATCTTAGACTCCAGAAATCTACTTAATAAATATGACATAATTTATATTTACTGAAAGCTAATGTTCTGTCATATCTTGTTAGAATAGTAAGCGCACTCCAGGGTCCAAGGCGTCACATTTCTGCAGACAGCACGCTATCCGACAGACGCCTCGGTAGTCTAATGTAAAAAATACCTAATGAGTCCTTAAAGCTCATATTTGAATTACGACAGAGAGCGTCAGACGCGACACGTCAGAGAAATGTAAACGCGCTTTACCGAATTAAATAGCGGTTGGTTTCGGACGTCCGTGTGGTGACAGATTAAGAATACGGAATGTCACCACCCCATATCATCCCATGGGTGTCGTAAGAGCCGACAGAGGGAGCATATTATGCAGAGAACAGCACTGTAAGGGAAGGAAAACTTGATAAAAACCCTATACCAACCCGTTTGGCCAGCGTGGTATAGTAGGCCAATTCCTCCTTTCAAAGGAGAGGCCTAGGCCAGCAGTGGACTGTTAAAGGCTGATGATGATGGTTACGGACGGCTCAAGAGCGGAAGAGGCACATGTAGTAGTGGACGGCTCTAGTCTGAGATTTTGTATCGAATTAAGAGAACTAAACAAAAATTAAGAGTAAAGTATAAAAGATTACGATAGTTGTTTTCAAGTCATATTTTCATTTTTTTTCATATTGATTTAAATAATACATGAGAGTCATTATGAAAAAAGTATGCGTAATATTGAAATTGCCAAAGAGAACTTACAACATATTTGAACTAAGAAAATTATTATATTTTATTGAGTAATCTTAAGCTTCCATATAATAATATGGCCAACGGCATCTTTCAAACGTAACTCACGGATTTAGCATAGGAGACAGTGTGGCCAATTCTAAGAAGCTCTGAGAACCATTGCTACAAGTACAAATATAGCAAAATTATTTCATATTTGACTAAAATGGTTTGAAATCTCGATATAATCTTTGAGTGCGCGCTTTTGAATGCACCATTTGTCTCACGGCTCTAATAATATTTAATCATTTTGAAACTGATATTCAAACAGTTGTGACACATACATTTCAGACTTTAGTACAAAACAAGAATTAAATACAACACCAGACTTAATCATAGATTATAATTTAATTTGAAATTCGTTCCAATAGATTCATATAAAATTTTACATAAGAAAGCCAGGAATAAACTTCGTACTATGAAAATAATCATCGTCCTAGCGCTATTAGGTTTTTATCAAAGTGTTTCGCCTTGGTGCCTGGGGTCCGCTTTCGACAAAATATTGGGTGATCAAAAAAGCAATTGCCGCTTGACGTCTGTAATACAAAGGGATAGCAATATTCCAATAGGTACTTAGACCAGTCAATATATTGAAGGGGCTCTTCATGATGACTATCAAAGATTCCAAAGATATTCATGAAAGCCGGGACCAACCGCTTAAGGCGCTCTCCGTGGCCCGGGGTAAGCGACAATTAACAGTCTAATACGCATAACTTCGGGAAGCAGCGAAAGACTAGTGGAGAGACCGACAGACTGCTACGCAGAGGGTCCGGGTTCGAATCTACGGCGCGCACCAATGACTTTTCGGAGTTATGTGCGTATTAAAATGTTAATTATCGCTTGCTAAACGGTGAAGGAAAACATCGTGAAGAAACCTGCATTTCTGAGAGTTCTCCATAATGTTCTCGAAAGCAGTGGCGGCGCTAGACCACATGTGGACGTCGGCGACATCAAATTCGCGAGGCCCCTTTTACTTACTACTTACTCAAGCCGAAGCCCCTCCTCCCCCTTCTTTACATCGTTGTCTTTTTTTTCGTCATTTAACGGCTTTTTTTACTCCATCAATCAGCCTATCCACTGCTGGTTATACGCCTCTGCCAACATGCGCCACAATTACCCGTCCTCTGTTTGCCGCATCCAGCCCACCAAAGCCACCTTTTTTAAATCGCCGGACCACCTAGACGGGGAGCGTCCCACTTCAGCTGCAGCTACTGGTAGTACGCATTGGTCGAAAACTTTTATCTTGAAGCTTCGCGGAATAAGTGACATGAAGACGCGACGTAGCTTACCGTATGCTGCCCATTTTAAATGAATCCTCCTTTTGATTTCCTTCTCGAAGCTGTGTCTACCCAACTGTATTACTTGCCCCAGGCAGACATGCTGTTGCACAACTTCGTGCAAGAAACCGTCAATGCTGATCGCTCTCGACACGAGGTGTTCATTGAACATGACCTTCGTTTTATACAGGTTCATGCCGAACGGTCGTACAGCATTTTGCTACGCTCTTCCGACATGTCTGCTATTAGGACAATGTCGTTAGCAAACCGAAGGTGTGAGATGTACTCGCCGTTGATATTCAGGGTCTTGGAGACATCCTCAAGTGAGTTGGTGAACAGCTTGGTTCCATGCCGGACTCCCCTACGCAAATCTATGGTGGTTGTCTTTCTGTTTTGATAATGGTCGCGGTTTGCTGTCAAGAACTGCCCAGGTTTCGATAGAGTCGAAAGCTTTCTCGTAATCCACGAATGCCATACACAGCGGCTGACAATCTGCCGAACAGTATAGACGTGCTTCACTATGCTATAGCGTCTTCGAAACACGGCTTGTTCCGATGGCTAGAAGTCATCGAGTCTTCAAGCGACACGGTTTGTAAAAACCCTTCGAGAATAACTTGTAGATATGGCTCAGGAGTGAAATAGATCTGTAATTTATTCTTCAATAAAATTTTGTCGCCTTTTTGAAGAAAAGAGCCACCACACGCCCGCTCCATGCTCTGTGTGTTGAAGTTTCGTGGATGACGGCATTGAGGAGACTTGCTAGCTCTCTCAGGATTGTGTTTCCACCTGCTCTGAGGAATTCTGCAGAGATACCGACATCAACAGGCGCACATTCTTCTTCCTAAGTTACTCAAAGGCAGCCCGTACCTCGCTCTGGGCGACATCCGGGATGTCTTCGGTAAAGTATCGCGTCAATGGGACTTAGCGGTAGTCAATACTAGGTCCAGTTTGTCTATCTACCCGCGAGGTATACAAGTGTCGATAGAAACTTTGAACGTCCTCGAGAAACTCGAACTTTGAGTTGACGATGTGGCCATTCGCAGTTCTCATTTCGTCAATTGGGACTGCCTCAACTGCTCAGTGAAGACTTTTAGTCCCGGTTTTCCTCGATCGCAGCCTCTATTGTGCGAGTATTAAAGCGTCGGATGTCACAACGCATTAGCTTCCGTATTTTTGGTTTACTGCTCTTCTATCAGGCGAAGACAGCTGACAGGATGGCATCTCACGTCTTTTTATCTTTAGTTCGAGCGTCTCAGCTTAAAGTTTAAACTCCTTGTTTCTCCTCTGTACCGGGAGGTCTTTTCTGCTTTTAGCCTCACTGTTTTTTTTAGGATTGTGTCGTAGCTAAGCTTAGCCGCTATTTAAGCTTGGATAGTCAGTCTTGGCTCTTCGTGCATTACCATCTGCTTAGCTTTTTCCGAAATGTTCGGGGTCGGCTACCTAAGGCAGGCTGAGTGGCGAAACCAAACGTTTAAAGGTTGCGAGGCCCCCTCAGGCGCGAGGCCGTCGGCGGTCGCCGACGTCGCCGACGCCTAGCGCCGCCACTGCTCGAAAGACATGTGAAGTCTGCCAACCCGCAGTTGGCCAGGGTGGTGTACGTGTGGCCTTACCCTTGTCATAATAAGAAGAGGCCCGTGCCCAGCAGTGGGACAGTATAAAGGGCTGATGATGACGCATAACTTCAAAAGTTCTGTGGTTCTCGCTGTGTATCAGAACCCGATACTCTCTGCATAGAAGTCTGCTGATATATTCACTAGGCTGGGCTCTGCCTTAGACTCAAACGATATTCAGTGTACGTTTTATAATAAAGCCGTTCAAGTCCAGTTTAGACTAAAGATATGAAATCTAAATGGTCTTAAAGACACCTGAATTGATTCCATGTAATCAACTTTAATTGATCTTATCACTTTATCGGAAAATCTCTCATTTATCACCATTTCCTCTCGAACGGTGAACGGCGATATAGTTTATTTAATTAATATCATGGATGCTGTCAATTTATAATAATTTATTGCATTACGGCAACTTTGCAACAAGGCGAATTGAAAAATATTGAACACTCTCTTGGGTACAATAATAATCTGTATATATAAAAATTTTGCGCTACTGACTGACTAACAACGCACATCCAAAACTATTGGGAGCAAAAGCTGTAATATGACGTCATATATGATCCTTAAGGCGCATAAGAGTGCACTAAGGAGGGATTTTCCGAAATTTAAACGGGATCGGGCAGACACCGTTTGGATTAAAAATGTGTGCGTGCATAGCTCCACTAATATTGTTAAAAAATGTAGGAGAGGAACCTATTATCTCGGATTAGACGAGAAAGTCAAAGTCAAAATAATTTTTTCATCTAGGTCACAAGGTTAGGTGACGCTTATGAACGTCAAATTTTAAAATTAAATTACACATTTACTGCCTCGTTCGCAAAGCAATAGGTAGAACCACGAGAAAGAACGGGGAATAAAACTAGAAAAATCGAAAATAAAAAACAAGTCTTTGAGAATCGGTTAGAAAAATAAAACCTGTACGAATGATGCTATTTGTGATATTTCCTATTCTCAAAGCTTTTTCTCGTTGTCCCCAGATTACTCATAACAGAGTCACTCAAAATGTCCCCGTGACCGAGCAGCCGATCGAGGTAAGTCTTCTTCTTAATATGTAAGAGTGTTCAACTCTGGTGTCAGAGTTTATAGACCGTAAGGCCTCCAACATGGCCTATGATTCTGGCCCTGAGACGAGAACCGGGACCGATGGCTTAACATGCTCCACGAACCACGGTAATTAAGCCAGAAGTGGTCACCCATCCAAATGATAACCTCTTCAAACGTTGCTTTACTTTTCCCATCTATTTCAAACAACAAGCTACGCTCCGAGCCCTACAATCGAGGTAAGTAAAATAAAAAATAAACATTGACGTCGGAATCGATGTCACTAAGTAATTGGACCAACCTCTAAACGACGGAGCATGGAAAAGCCACTCTCGCTTTTTATAATGCTACGCCCTTCGGTTTCACTCGGTTTGGATGCTGTTCATTGTTAGTTCCAACGTTAAAAGCACGTTTATGACTACTGCGCAGCCCTTTTGGGTCAAAACGTTAAGTTATGTAGGCTACAGATTGTCCTAATGGTATGGTGGTTTCAGTGGCCACCTTGCTGTCTTACACTCAGAAGAGTTTCCCGGGTTCGATTGCCACATGGGTTACTTTTAGTGGTTCTTAAATTGTTGTTTCGAATTTATGGGTCTTGAGTATTATTTGATTGAATGTTTGCTACTAGGTATATAAGTATCAAGATACTGGAATTATTCCCTGAAAATAACCAATTTTAACGGAATAATTCTGAAATATCTACCTTAGTGTTGTTAAATTAAATATACAATTATTTTTAATACAGCGCATATCTTTTAGTTTTGGGGGTGGTTGTACTCAATATGAGCAACTTTTGTACTGGGATTTTGCCTAAATCGCGAAAAAGAAATCCTAAATCAGCTGTTCTTTACAACATTGAACTAACATTGATAAAGTGTAGGTATGGTATATGCATTGTAAGATGGCCATGTGTGGGTTGTCACAAGATATTAACTACATACATACATAACGTCACGCCTTTTATCCCCGAAGGGGTAGGCAGAGGTGTATTTCTACACCCACTTTTCGCCAGATATACTTTAGTCCCACGTAATAAGGGGCGAGCCTATTGCCGTACCGGGCACATTTCCAGACTCCGTGCTGCTACTGAGAATTTCGTGACAGAAAAACCCAATAACACTGCCCGACCCAGGAATCGAACCCGGGACCTCCCGATCCCACGCGCACATTTATGCCGCGAGACCAACGAGGCAGTCGTATAGGGTTTGATGTCGAGTTTTCCGTCTCTACGCAAAGATGGTATTTGCATCGTGTTATCCCTTAGTCGCCTCTTACGACACCCACGGGAAGATAGGGGGTGGTGACACTTGTATTCTATGCCGTCAACCACACGGCATTAACTACTATTACATATACCTAGTTAAGACATTGCAAATCACTTTGTTCAACCTGCAATACTCTTAGATTAAAATCAAAGATAAAGTCCCAGTTAAAATTAAACCGCAGATTGATATGCCGATAGGTATTATGTGCTAATGATTATACTTTAGTTACGCATGTATTAATTATGCCTGAGTTATGATTTGATGTAATAGTTTCGTAATATAGTGGTGACAGACTTGTTGAAGCAGTGTGCAGTGGCGAAATCGTACCTGAGGAAAGATTCGAGTTGGATACCTGATCAGTACCTCTGAGTAAACTGACACAAGTCTAGACCCTCGATATCGCTATCCCTTTGTTTTGCAGAGGTCAGATAACGCTAGGAGGATCATGTGATCAGTATTTTCAAAAATATTTACTGCTCTAGGAAGAATACCTATGTCCTGACAAGATTTCTGAATCATGACAAGCTTATAAAGTTAAAGATACATGCAGAAGTTTTACTCGTCTTTTTTGGGAAACCTCCCATCAGAATTCCCCCCATGAGAGCACGCCCTTTCAAACGTGATGCTACCCCAATGCTAACAGAGTTATAAGCTTGTCGTGTCTGTGTATGTGTGTATCAGTAGGTATGTCTGTGTGGTATCGTAGCTTCTAAACGAATGGACCGTTTACATTGCGGTTGCTTTGTTTGAAAGCTAACGTGATCGTGATGGTTCTTAGCTATAGTTTAAACTAAAAGCAATTCGGTCGCAAGAGTCTGAGAAAAATGAGAAACAAAAATATTTTTGGGTATTCTTATAACTTACCTGGTATTGGCATTCACCCTGCAACATTGTATCCAAGATCTTGTAACTAAGTGAACGAATATGTTTATACCTAAATGACCTCATATCATATTTTTCGTACCATATCTTGTCCTAAAACCTTTATTAATACAATTTAGATGGGTCGAAAATGTCACATAATATTTGTTAAGGACATAAAGATTAGTTTCCCCAAAATCACTAAATTTTAAACGCAAATGCCAATATTGATTTTTATTTTTTTAGCAAAGGGTTATTCAAATTAATATAGATAACAATACTTTAAATTAGCAATTCCATTTTCCAAGAAGTGTAAAATATTTCTTCTGTATTAAATTAGTGATAACATTTTCTTTTGGTTTGTTTAGAAACAAAAATTGATGAGTTTGAAATTTTTGCATTATTGACTCATCAACAGTCAACGAACAGCCAAAATTTTCCCCGAGACGGTTTTCTGTCTATGAATTACTTTGTCATAATCTGGTAACTTGACATATAACAATGACTTATTAACGCAATTTTATCAACGTCGCACCAAGAAAGACCATTCAAAGTTACATTCATGTATCTCAAACGTCACGAACTTCAGCAACAAACTCAACCGAACCAAATTTTCAACTTATACACATGCAGGAATTACGCTCAAGAACAATACTAGAAACTTCTCAACAGTAATAAATAATACCTAAACTGTATACCTACTAAAGCGCAGGCCACTCCGCCAACTGATGGACGGAGCGGGCGAAACGGACGACATCGTTTCACCTCTTTTCATACTTGGGTTCACACCGCCAACTAACACCCAAGTATGAAAAGAGGTGAAACGATGTCGTCCGCTTCGCCCGCTCCGTCCGTCAGTTGGCGGTGTGGCCTGCGCTTTATGACCCATCATCATCATCTCAGCCTTAAGAGGTCCACTACAGGACATAGGCCTCCTCAAGGCTTACCCCACATACCAATCTTAAATCACCCGCATCCACCCTATATATCATCAGCCTTTAACAGTCCACTGCTGGACTAGGCCTCTCCTTTGAAAGGAGGAATTGGCCTACTATACCACGCTGGCCAAACGCCAACCCTTATACCCTTATAGGGTTTGTATCAAGTTTTCCTTCTCTTACAGTGCTATTCTCTGTACAATATGCTCCCTCTGTCGGCTCTTACGACACCCATGGGATGATATGGGGTGGTGACAATCCGTATTCTTAATCCGTTACCACACGGACGCATCCACTCTATTGAAACATATTTCCCAAAATCTTCCACATCTGATCTACGCAACAGTAAAAATGACAGTTATACAAACAAACAAACAAAAAGCCAAACAAAAGGGTTCCGTATCTAGATCAACACACAGCGGTCGAGCGGTCGAATCGTACGGTCGACAAAAAAACGTTTATTTATATAAACACTGGTCAAGTGCAACACGGCGCGGGTTGGGGCAGGCCGCGGGCAAAAACTTGCTTGACTTGACGGCACATTGGGCTATATACAGCATGTTGCAGGTAGTTGTTTTGAATAATTATTTCTGTTTTTTTTTTGGTGCTTTTGTTGCTGACGTGTGTCAATTATAATTATTGTGGCATGTTTATGATATATTACTACAAGGACACTACTTATACTAATTATAGTTATTGTACAGTTTAATGACATATTACTAGAATGACATTACTCATGCTGATAAATAAAACGTGTAAAAATAAAAATGTGTTATGTATAAAGATGTGATTCGGTAAGTAGATAATTGATTGAAGAATCGAATCGCGGTGTGTCACCCAAGTACTGTTTCTGGATAAGATTCCATTCATTACTTTGTACAGCTGAGTAAATAAAAGAAAGTAGGAAAATATTTGCACGCGATTAAGTATGGCTAACTGATATCCAAATCGGAACATTCTAAAAAGTTTTTGGTCACTTCGGAAAGAGGAGTGTGCATAAGAGCTCCAGAAAGAGCTCTTGGGCACACTCCGTTGCAAACTGCTGCTGCAGCAGTCGTCGTTTCACTCTTTAGCGCCTTGCGCTAGTAAGTGAAACGACGAAGTATAAGCGGCAGTAGCACAGTGTTCAAACTGAGTGGATGTTGTTTTTACAACCATCCTATAGCTATCAGATTGATAGTTGGTCACAACGTCACGTGATCGCGGCAGGCTCGCAAATTACACGCCACGTATTAACTAGCAGCTTAAATTGTGCCTCTTTCATCTTAGCGGTTCAATTGGTACAAACATTATAGTTCTTGTTGCACATGTAAATAGTACAATATTTATGTAGGCGTACAAGGTATCAGTTTTTTATTTGATAGGCATTTTTAAAGCCTTTGTTGACTTTGAAACTGTTTTGCTTTTGATAATAGCCTTTTTATAGCACCGTTTAGGTTTCGTTACGATTTGAATATATCAACATATATATTATAGACATAAAAAATTCGGGCAAGTGCGAGTCTGACCCGCGCACCGAGGGTTCCGTACGCATTTTACCTTATTTGAGGTTGGTGCTAATTACGCTAGTCCTCTAAATCTAAATGAGCGCCCATACAACTTAGAGGACTATCTTAAATGGAGTCTACTATGTATGGTGACACCCTTAAATTTTCCACTTTTTTATTTTTTGTAATGTTTCCTTTATTTATGCTGTAAGACCCTGCTTTTGGCCAAATTTCGTGATTCTCGTTCAACGGAAACTACCATATATTCGACTCAAAACCTATAGGGTACTTACGGTTGACCTAGAATTGTCAATTTTGGTTAAAACCAAGGTCTTACAGCACAAGTAAAGGAAAAATTCCGAAAATTAAAAAAAGTTGAAAATTAAGGTTAATTTTGGTACTTACAAGTTTTCGCAAAAATCTAATTTTGACCATATCTTTTTATCGGGTTGACCCAGGATCCTGATTTTTATACACCTAATAGGAACCATAGACCTCAGTATCTGGTATAAATTTCAATTTGCTAGGTCCACCCATTCTTGAGAAAATCGGTGGTGACACACGGACAGACAGACAGACGGACAAGAAAGTGATCTTATAGGGTTCCTTTTTTTACCTTGTGAGGTACGGAACCCTAAAAATATAATTATTGCAAGTGTGTTTATTTATTACCATTATTTTAACCGTGGTCATTTAGATACAATAAAAATAAATATACCTAGTAAATTTAATTTATTACATAATTACAAACTCATAGTGGTACACAATAGCTTATCAATATAAATAATATCAAAAACTTCCATACACATCACAATGTTGGCGCAAATATAATAAGGCCACATCAGTTTGTATCATGAATCAAGCAATACTTCACAGCACAACCAATAAATAGCCGTCTCTTCTTCAACTAAGCATTCAGAACAAACAGCTCATCTCGGACACCCGACATTACTTTTAAACAGTTAGCTAGCATCGGTAGGAATCAATGAGACCAATTAAATAAATACCAATTAATGGTACGTTAATTAGAGATTAATTGCATTGCCTTACCGATTTACAGTAAGCACGACTCTACTTTTGTAATTCAACTTCGAAGCAAATAAAACGTATTGCAAATAGATTTCGAGATTGGATGGGTCCTTGGGAATTTTGTTGAATTTGTTTAGTATGTTTCGTAAGGCATAGCGTAAGGCATCGTCCGTCGTCAGGCGTCCATCCTTAAAGATTGAACGTCTGTTTATACGTTTTCATCATCATCTTGGACCAGATTTCTTCTAGGCTTACCAGATATCACAAAATATTAGTTTTTCCATACAGCTACTGCCGACTGACCACCGCAACTCAAAAGGCTAGCAATATTCCATGGCTCATATCGGTGTCAGTATAATTGTTCAGTTGGCTACTCGTTTGTGGTACCTTTATTCTACCACATTTACATAGATAGTTTACGCCCGCCGTTTCTAAGGCAAATTGTGTGTAGACCTAACTCTAACTCCTTGCGTCTTATAGGTACTTTACTCTTTTTATATTCTTCAATATTCTGTCATTTCGTAAAAAGTTTGCAAAATAAATTCTTGTGTTTTATTCTCTTTGCAATTATTAACTTTCTCTGTGGACAGACATGTGTTCTGTCATGTTAATGTTTATTTTGGTGTATATGTATTTCGTTTTTCCAACTATAACTATCATCTATTCTATAACTTTGTCTGAAGACATTCTAAACGAACGATCTGCTTAAAAGTCAGGTTTTCGTGTTGTTTTACAAATTCTTACAAGTGACATAAAGTTGCACCACGAAGAAGAAAGAAGCTCACGTCTCTCAGTAACAATCCGCTAATATTTCAGGTATATATCCGATTATTAGACTGCCTCGTTGGTCTCGCGGCATAAATGTGCGCGTGGGATTGGGAGGTCTCGGGTTCGATGCCCGGGTCGGGCAAAAGTGTTATTGGGTTTTTCCGTTAGGAAATTCTCAGTAGCAGCACGGAGTCTGGTAATGTGCCCGGTACGGCAAGAGGCTCGCCCCCTATTACGTGGGACCTAAAAATTCATGGCGAAATGTGGGTGTAATATTACACCTCTGCTTTCCCCTTCGGGGATACAGGCGTGAGTCTATAAATAAATAAAATAAAAAATATATCCGATTACGTGTATATGAACAGGCTAAAAAGTAATTCTGGATATTCTGGGCAGTAGCATTCTGGGTCAAGTTCCTTTGGCTTGCGATAGAGGTCTATAGCCAGTGGCTCTTTCGGTGTAAAGTTGCGATTCCCTTACTTCAGAATATTCTTCGTTATCTAAGAACCCTTACAAACAATCGGTCTAACAAGGTAGTGCGGCTGAAACAAGTCACAGTCGGGCATGGATCGCAACATTGATTTCATCGGCACAACCTTCGTTGCGTCATACCAATACTGGTTTTAGATAAATATGGGCTGTACTTTTATACCCTTTTTAGTTCCTTAAAACCCAATAAAGTTACTTTTGACTCTTCTGTCTCGAAAGATTACGTTTCCTGGCCTACGCATAAGAACACTGAAAACCGAAATCATTGAAAAAAGACGCAATTGCCAGCATTTTCCCATATTGAGAAGAGGCCTGTGTCAAAGCGATTTCTTTGAAATACGTTTACCAAAAGATGTGGTTAAAACTTCCTTGACGGCCGTCTTATGCTAAAAATCTACCAATATTCTCTGCAATTTCTCCACAAGTTTTCGATCTCCTCTTAAAGATAAATACTATCTGTCTTGTTTAAATAAATTGCGAGCAATATACCATTCGTTTACAACAAAATTAAGTGCACAATATTGGCAGCTGTCTTGTACCGGTTCTATAAATAGTTTTAACATAATTGATCTAGTTATCAACACCTGGTGATCAACTAACTGACCAGTTACTATGTACCTTTATTTACTTATCGGCTTCCGTACGCAAGTTTTTATAGATTTGTGCATAGAGAATATTAATGTAAAAATAATAATTAAGTAGATATTTCCCGTGGTTCTACTCACGTGGCTGTTGGTAATAGCGACAAAAGAAAGACTATGTTATGCTAGTTTATAACGATTAATACTCTACCTCATCCGGGACTCGAATACGAACCACTATCAACTACAAAACACACAACCTTAAAAAACAAAGTAACCAAAGGCAACAAAATCAACAACTGTTCTAAAATTAGTACTTACCTTAATTTTGCAATAAATAAAAAAGTAAAATTTAAAAGGCTTTAAAATATTCGCTAATAAAATGTCGGATGTATGGGAACAATTTTATATTGTAGCGACATGTTTTTACGATGTGTGATTTTATTTTAGTTCGTAAATATTGAATAATACTTACTGCTTGTTTTAATGGCCGTAGACATAAACTTTGTGAGCCCATATTCTTGAGTGGCAGTGCAATGCTAGGTACGGTATGAGTAGGCCGAGCGACTGGGTGAGTGCTAATCAATTACAGAAGATTTACTTACGTTAATCTGTCATGATCAGTCAAATACATAAGGAATCAGAAGCAGGATTCCTACAACTTTGAAGGCATGAGGCCATTGCCTATAATTTATCATCTTTGCCCTTCCTATATCTAATAAAAGGTACGCAAAGATGGAAAGGGTTCAGGAGTAGAACGCGGGAATAGTTTTGTCATCCTTAAGACGAGCAATGAGAAAGTTACCGGTCTCTGGTTTGGCGTTACTGGTGTCAGAAATCATACCTCTCAATTCTTATGAATAATTGTGGCTATCACATTAAGACTTAATTTGGATACTTCTTAGCTCAAGCAGCCACGGACATCACAACGAAAAAATTAGTCTAACTTCAACTTCGTAGTAAGTATAATTAAACCAGTCTAGATAATAACCAGAACAATTACGACACGCGGTACTCACACTTTTCTTTTTAATTGGCGTAATCATCACCGCATCCATCATCATTGTACTCCTCCTAGCAAATACAGCACCGTAACCGGAGAGCACTTTATTCACAAGCGAGGCGATAAGCGAGCTGATTTTAGCGGTTTTCGACGTGGTAGGTATCGGGCAACAGTGTATTTTAATAAAATGGCTTTATGTTTATATTATGTTTTTTTAATCAGTTTGCTATTGGTGCAGTCAATGTGTAAGATATATTATGGCAATCACGTCAATATTCTAAAGGCGAGCAATAAATAAACTGGCAGTTCTTTAAGTAGGTATCCTTCACGTGTTGCTAACAAAGCAAAAAAAAATATAAAAGAACAATATCTTTAACTGGTCCCTCGGTAATGTACCTACAAGCTAATTTGTAGGTATGCGTATGTAAAATAGAGAATCTTTGTCCAATGTTGTTGCTAAGACCATCTTTGAGGCAATGGGCCACTTTCAAGTCCTTTTCAATTAGACAGAATATTATTATGAAAGTTATACTCGCTCTATGACCCGGTCTACGGTACTTTTCTTTATACACAGCTTTACCTAGTCATCGCACGCGAACATACTTTGTCACTTTCAGTATATTTTTAATACGGTTCCGTGTTACGAAATAATAATAGCATGATGACATGAACATTGTTATTCGCCAGTAAAAGTGATTTTCGAGTATTGCACTTGTTACTTGCCTATGGATTTCCCAAGCTATTTCCTTTGTAGTAAATGTTGTAAATTTACTTTCTATGTGTTGAAAAATGTCCACAAGATTGACGACTAGAAAAAACTGCGAATGGTATAAGTGTTGAGGCATTTCTTGTAAAAATAGACGTAGAAATGTACGGCTCTAGTGTCGGGAAATGCCTTTGAAAGTGATACGATAGGATGATAAAAACTGATTGGCGTTATACTTATAGGTGGAAGCTTACATGCCAATTAAAAAAGTATCATCGTTCTACTCGTAGTTTCATTCCGGTTGCATCCAAGACTTGGAACAAGGGATCTAATCACACAAATTTGGTTTTATAAAGAGCTGCCGTTTAGACTCCGTAACCCGACAAGCTGGCTTAGTATATTTGAATTTACCGGCCCTTGTAGTCCGATAAATATTTAGCTCCATGGCAGGCGGGCAGACGATTAAACGTGCTATGCACAAGAGACAAGTTTCAAGGGACAAGCGACAATATTTATGTAATGGTAAAAAGTAGATCTTCTAAAAACAATCTAATATCTTTATTGAAGTTCACTTTCATTCTCTCTATCATGACTAATAACCTTTTCCGATACAAGTGCCTATAATAACTACATGGATAACTACCGTGTGATTTTATTTCTATCCCGTAAAGGATATATCTTTTTGCAGCGGAAACATAGATCTCCGTATTCCCCTTAAATCTAGAGCGATTAGTGAACACGCCAACATAATTAAGATTGGTTTATTATTATTGACAGGCTGCTAAATTATCGATAGGAAACACATGTCAGCTGAGAACTGCGCCTTAAATTATACGGTGCGCGGGCGCAGACCTCCGTGCCGCTATGTAGTTAGACTCTAGAAGGATAGTTTAAGGATTGTTGATTAGTTTTTTTTTATTACACTGCATTAGACAAATAAGTATCTGCTTACTGCTCGAAACCTGTTACACACAAAAGTATTTTAATGGTAAGGACTAACTATTTATGCAGCGTAGGGCTAATAAAAATTATATAACAGTAAACAAAATGTCTCATAAAGATCATTAATTTTATTAAGTAAAGTTTTATTAACGTCCGGGAGAAAGACGACATTAACATTAACATACGCGCGAAGAATATACAAATCTTTATTTAATTTTAACACTTAAATATTGGCCTGTACTTAATCTTATTTGTGTCAATATGACAAAATACTGTCGTCACTAACTATAGATTAATATAATTAAAATTTGTTTATTCATAAAAAATAGTTTACAAAGTTATCCAAATGGAGCCCTTAAATATATAAATACATACGTTGCATATGTAAAATATGTATTTTATACATTTTAGTACAATATTTACTCTTTAAGACATAAAATACTTAAACTTAACCCTTTCAAGGACAGTGAACGAGACACAATAGAACTGTCCTTGAAAGTATTAAACAAATAGCTTTCAAAGCTTAAACGAATCCAGTCAGTTCGATAACATTTGCCATGACTTAACCTACTGTATTTCGTCTTCACAGTGACACAGCTGCCTTTAATAAGTGCAGTAAGTTTGTAGAAATAAATACCCAGTGAGTTTATTTCTAAGTGCATAGATTGCATTGCGGTGAAGTGAGGTCTGTAGCTAATACGACTACTTAATTCAAGGATGTGTTCAACTAGACCATTACGACCCTGTAAACATGCTACTTGGATAAATAAATAAGACTACTTGAGGCCCAAGTTGTCAACTCTCGTATATAATTAAGATTTAGTTTTAATACATTATCTTATATCTGTAAAGGTTTATATAAAATGCACGGCAAGTCAACGAAATTTTCACGGGAGAGGGAGAAACAGACAAAAAAACGTACTACGTACTTTCGTAGCTACAAGCATCTTCCAGTTTTCGATTTATGAGATATTTCTTGAAAGCCTTGAGGACTGCCTCCGTGGTCCAGCCGATAGCTTATGCGACTGCTGATCGGAGGTCTCGGGTTCGATTCCAAGGGCGGGCAAAAGTATTACTGAGTTTTTCCGAATACTCAGTAGCAGCCCGGAGCCTGGTGATGTGATGAGCCCGGTAACGGCAATAGGCTCGCCCCCTATTACGTGGGACCTAAAAATTCATGGCGAAATGTGGGTGCAATATAACGCCCCTGCCTTACCCTTCGGGCATTACATGTGTGAGTCTATATAATATTCTTGAATCGAAAATAATCAAATCTTACGAAAGAAAGAGCAAAAATCAATATAATGATAAAAAGAAAGAATTTGCGAAAATATGAATGGTTTATGTCTGGCGTGCGCTCGGTGTTCACTCTGTAGTACAAAATAAACGCCGAGTGCTCGCCGAACGAACGCTCGATGAAAACGTATGCCCAATGTGAGGGGAGGCCTTAGTCCCTAGTTGTGACTAATCAAAATTAATACATCTACGTTTATACTTCCTTACCAATGAGGCACAGGATGTTACCCGTTACTATGAGATAATTACAAGTAACTGTACTACGACTATCTTCATTACATCATCAATATCTGATCAGAAATTACGCAAAGGATATAGGTACATATCTAAATAGAAATTACACCTGTGTATGTTCAACTCGGTCCCTTTGATCATAGAATATCTATGAATTAACTTCGGTTGTAACTGACCGTAAAATGTTGGCAGTGGGAATAGAGATTTTATAAACAAGGGGTAACCATGTAATTCTTGGTTGGTTTTTATCCCTTTTCTTCTAAACAACTTACCAGTTTTTGATGATCTGTTTGTTTTTATAATAGGAATTTCATAGCATGTTTGTTATATTTTTTAAGCTATACCAGACTTGACATAGATGATAGATTAGTATTTCATTACATTTTGATGGAATCAAACCCTAAAAGCTGCGGCTAGTTGGTCATTTTATCTGTGTATTATTGCAGTGAAAACAATCTTTATCGATTTTTTAAACACCTTAATAAATATGTTATGCATACGAAGAGGACGCACAACATTTATTGCGAAAGTTAATCCCATGAACGAAATTATTTTATAGTTCTTTAATAAAATCATATTGGTTTTATATGTGCCCGAACCCACGTACTTATTGAAGTACGTAATGGCTAAATGTTCCGATATCGCCATTTTTATTTTTATGTCTCAATTTTATAGCCGAAGCACTATAAATCTGATATTTTAGTGATCTTGAACATTGTTGCAAGTTACGGTGTAAGTAAATTAGGTTAAGGATACCAGCACTTTATTTAAGAATCTTCACTATTTTTTGACAAAATGTTGTAATTGTCTTTCAGGATATGTACCACATAGGAAATAAGCTTTGTTTCGAAATAGCCAATAATTTACGTTGAAAGCTGGCGCAGTATTTATTTATTAATTTATGATCACACAACAAACCATTGTGTCTGCCTCCGTGGTCCAGTGCATAGCGTATGCAACTTGCTGATCGGGGGTCTCGGGTTCGATTAAAATGGGTGTCGGGCAAAAGTGTTACTGGGTTTTTCCGAATTCTCAGTAGCAGCACGGAGTCTGGTGTTGTGCCCGTAAGCGCAATAGGCTCGCTCCCTATTACGTGGGACCTAAAAATTCATGGCGAAATGTGGGTGTAATATTACACCGCGAGTCTATAAAATATAAATATAGAAAAAAAAATCGAGTGAAACTAATGAATATGAATATTAGGAATTACCTACTGTCAATATTATTAACTCGTCATTCGTCATTTGAGGACAACAATAGCTATTTGAGGATACGGATCTTTTAATAGATCTGTTGGGGATATAAGTGAGACCTCGTGCTTTTACTTACTCCTTTAAGTAGTAATTTACCAAAACCATCTGTACCAAAACGCTCATATTTCGAATTCCTTGCATCTCTTAAACATCTGCCGTGCTAAAAATAGGACAGCATTAAGTACAGCAAATGATAAAATGCGCTACACCTGAGTTAAATGTTACTTGTAAGCAGATGATACCATTCTCATAAATGTCGGAATGCCAAAAACAGAAGGCTTTTTATGTGGCAATTTCTCCAGAAGGTTCTGAATGTCAGCCTGGGTACCCATAAAATTTGTAAATGAATGTTCAAATTTAACACTTAATTTCTGTTTTGTGATATCGCTCTAAAGCATTGATTATTTGCAGGTAAGGTCTGTCTTTTGGAATTTAAAGTTTTGATACGGGTTCGTCGCTAAAACTAAGACTAAGTAAGGGGAGAAGGGGGGAATTGGAGCCTACTAAGGAAAAAGTTCAATAAAAGTTAAATTTATGAATACATAAGAGATTCTTTATTACAAACTAAATCTTCAGTTATTTGGCTGTCATTTAATCACAGCGTCAACGTTACATTATCAGGCATTTGGCCACTGACAGACATTTTTCAAAGAAATATAATCGCTCCCATTACCCAACTTTGTGGGCAATGAGAGCCTATAAATTCCCATATGTGTAATGGGGGCTACTTAATTATTAATTCAGTCTCTAAATTGTCGATATCAGTCTGAAATCTCACTTATTTATAGAAAACATTAATATAAACGTAACTGTCTAATAATTAACTTAAGGATCTACGCAAAAAACGAACAACTAATCAACCGGACTGTCAGAACCAGAACATTCTTTATGAGCCCATTTACCACAACCTCTGCAACGGTATCACATTTCGTTATTTTTTCCTGTGTCACAGCAAATAGCACGCAGAGATTCTTCTTCTGAATATTCAGATTCATCGTTGCAAAGATTCTCAACGTTCTCTTCCTCATACGTTGCGACACCAAATTTTTCAGCCATGGCGTAACATATCTTACAAAACTGAGCCTTCGTCAGTCCGTAAAATTTATTAGACATTTTACGAAGATCATCAGCCAGAATGGCTTCTTGTTCTTCAGTGACCACAGAGGGCCTTCCTAGCCTTGGAGGACATTTATAGCTAATATCATTGCGTTCCCATTTTCTTGGCATTTTAGTAACTGAAAAAACAAAACAATATATTAAAATACGTATGGGGTAATCAGAGCTACAAGGGGTAATCAAAGCCTAATAAGCTCTGATTACCCGAACACGACCTTCTTGAAATCAAATAAAATTATATCCTTAATATAGCCTGTAATGAAATTATACGCACAGATACTCAAAATTGATAACATTAACTGTAAAATAAAATAGGTTTGATAGTAATATAGACATAACTTCGTACTTACCTGGTCGTTCAAATTTTCAATTTTTTATAAGCGCGGAGCAAAAAATGGACAAACGTCCGTCGTCACATAAAGCAAGGCACTGTCAAGCATAGCGCGGGCGCAAACATGGCGGCGCGGTGTGACGAAGGCACCCGAGTGGCAACCGAGTTGATACGAACTATAGTTTTGTCTCTAGTCGCACCGCTCCCATTACCCGCTGGCTCTCAATACCCTCCGTTCCCCTACTACTTCCATCATCGTCATCTTAACTTCCCGGTTTCAATTCAAAACCGTAGAGCACGTGGTCCGCTTAAGGGTGCTATTAAGTATTGAAGGAACATGAACACCTAAGTACTTATGATATGCAAAGAGATGCGCGAGCGAAAAGTTGACAATTATATCTAGTAATTATTTCAGCACGTTTATCGTTGAAAAAGATAAGCAGAAAAATGATTATAAGTGATAAGTACTTACTCGGGTTCAACAATTTCGGCCATGTTGTCACAGCCGAAATAGCTCAGTTGGGAGAGCGTTAGACTGAAGATCTAAAGGTCCCCGGTTCAATCCCGGGTTTCGGCAGATATACCTTTTTGTCCATTTCTAAAGAAATATGTAATTTTATTATTTTTGATATTGACATGATGTTTTAAAAAATGTTCTGAGAGTATTACCGGTAGAAGATCGAAAGGATTGTGATAATTCATTTTCTTAATAACAACAACGACGAATAATCATTGCAAATCACAAAATTAAGGCAAATGAAATTGTTGCTAATAAATTGGGGTATCTAAGTAAAATTGGCAAAAAGGGAAATTGGAGCTAACCATAAAATGAACAACATGAATTACTTAATTACTGCAATAGGCACGCGCCAAAGTCATTTAATATTAAAAAAAACTGCCCTAACTACTGTATAATTATATTTATAATTACAAAAATAGTATAAAGTGCGCTGTATGTCTAGCAAACCAACATTTCTTGTACGATTATATCTGTAATGGCGTGATAAAGCAGTAATCACGTCATATTGTAATTTAAAATTATTTTATCGCGTGCTGTTTAAAACCGTATTTTAAAATGAAGGATCCCATGTGAAGGTTTACGATTATAAACTGTTGAAAAATAAAACACAAGCATAAATTTTTTTGGGTTTCGATTATTGTAATAAAATGTGAAATGTTCAAAATCTTAACTTTGCTTTTATTAGGTAAGTACATAGCTTATTAGCACTTACTCTCACAAAATAGGAAATATAATTATTACTTATTCGTTTGAATGATTATTTTTATTGGCTCTCAAAAATAAAATTTCATTACTATTATAAGTTATTATATTTTCATTGTTATAAATGTTACATCACTACGATTTAAATGAAGAACAGGTTTATTTAATTTTCTTTTTCCTGTTAGGTTCAATCCACGGAACATTTTCACTGAGTTTTTTCTTGTCTTTTGGTCCAGCGCTACTGGACTAACTGAAGCAAAACTTATATGGAATTACTGTGAAATAAGTAGTCACTATGAAATGTAACTTTTCAAATGTAGCGCTGCCTCCCGCGCTTTAAACTACATATATAAGATTAGATTTCGAATCAAAGATATAATAGGTATAGAATTCTGTAAATATCTCTCCTTTTATAGAATGGTTAATTTTGGTTCATATTATGTGAATTTGTGATGTGCCCATTAACGGCAATAGGCTCGCCCCCTATTACTTGGGACTTCAAAATTCATGGCGAAATGTGGGTGTAATATTAGACTTCTGCCTACCCCTTCGGGGATACAGGCGTGAGTCTATAAAAAATAAAATAATTATAAAAAATAAATGTGAATTATCGCCTGTCCCTTCGGAAACCACGTTAAAAGCTGTCGGTCTCGGCTGTCATGAAGATCTTTGACGGTCGCTATAGGGAGTCAGTACCTCTTAATAAACAGACACTGGTCTAAACCATGGAATTTACCCACGAGTGATTCCAGTAGCCATCTGAAATCACTCATGTGTGCTAAGGGTAGTTTTTAATTATACCTACGCAAAGTGGGAAAGCCTGGGAACTTTTAACGGATTTTTAATTGAAAATAATGTTGTATTTTGGTTCTTGTCATTCGTTTTATAGTCATCATCATCAGCCCTTTATACTGTCCCATTGCTGGGCACGGGCCTCTTCTCACTTTGAGAAGGGTAAGGCCATAGTCCACCACGCTGGCCAAGTGCGGGTTGGTAGACTTTACATGTCATTTGAGAACATCATGGATAACTCACAGACATGCAGGTATCCTCACGATGTTTTCCTTCACCGATAAGCAAGCGATATTTTTTTTTTAAAACAACTCCTGCACTAGGTAGAAATTCCTGTGTCGCGGGGGACTTTACAAACAACAACAAAATAAACAATTTAATACGCACTTAACTTCTAAAAATTTGCACTGCACGCACCAAATGTGCGTGCAGTGGATTCGAACCCGAGACCCTCTGCGTAGCAGACTGTCTCATCACTCGTATATCGCTGCTTATGCGTTTTATAGTTGCCATGTATGAATATTTGTCCTGTCCTGTATTGCTCGATGTCTGCCTCAAGACACTATGGCGAATCATAGGTATATTTTATTTCAATACCCTTAAAATAATTCATACCGAATACAAAAAAATATATATATGTATTATGTTTTAAGTTGTGATCAAATTAAAACCTTATTATTCGACAATAACAAGCAATTATTGTACATTTTATATTTTTCAAACTCTCTTTTTATCGACACTTTATAATCAAATTCAGAACAACATGCATTATGAAATAAAAAAAATAATAACGAAGTGTTGCCATAAGCATAAATTAAAGCAAATCACGACTATTTTTTAAGGTAACACAGTCAGGGGTGAAACGGACGGTTGACCTACAAAGGCACCCCCTCCTAGACATTTAGGGTGGGGTGAGGTAGGAGGTCAGTTTCCTGTGATTTTGAACACGCAAGCTCTTTGTAATGTTTATGTATATTCGGCGATAAAAGGCCAGAATGATTAATGAACGAAGCAAAGGTCTGTCATTATGGCAGCTACTGCTTTCCATTTTGTGCCGTCCTTGTTATGGTTTAGATATAGAATAGACTAGTATAAACACGTACCACATATGTAGTAAAAGTACTAAAGTGTATCACGCCTTCTTTAGGTTGTTCACGTCTATCAACTTATTTAGTTTTCACATTATAACGATTTTACCCATTACTGTTGTCAGAACCTTACTTATATTAGCGAGGATCGTTATAGTTTGTCCGGGTTGGGTCAAATTTTGTCATCTTTTTCTTGTTAATTTTCGTTTAGTTAACAAGCTTTTCCAAAAATAATAGATCAATACGTTTCTGAAGGCAAAACAAATGCTTGTCTTGCTTGTTTTAAAATTTAAAACAGAAGTGAAAACTGGCATCTCCTAATGCATTGCTTCATTTCATTACTTAAACCAATGCGCCATATATATTTCGCTATGTAACTATAGGTATTATGCATCCATCTTCTATTGAATAAACCCATCCAATTCTTTTCACTCCTACACAATGCTTGACAGCATGACGTGAACAAAAACTCTTTGGAAATATCAAAGCGAAGCCTTGAATAAACATTAGGGACTTGATTTACGATGTTTTTTACCAGTCACTATGTTGGTTACCATGGCAACCAAGTTAACAACACAACATACACTATTATACTAACTTGCTAGAGTAATATAGACTTTATAAAGAGAGCATAGAGACGGTTTTCGAAAGGTTGGTTACGGTTCAATAAATGATCACAGCTCATTTATAAGAATGAGTGTTGGGAATAATTTAGAGGCTGATTAAAGTAATAGGTTGCGGTAAACGTGGCTTTCCTTAGTTTTCCAAGAAAATGTATGTACTTGTAGGTTATTTTATAAACGACTGAGGTGGAAAATATGCGTAGAACTTTAAGTGTGGCCATAGTGTTGCAACGTCTGTTGCCGACAAGTTGCCGACCTTCTAAAGAGCTGTCAGTACAAAGATGAAAGGTCACTGGAACCCAATTGACAGCACTAAAGTTCCTTTGGGGGTCCGACTATACAATGCTACCTCGGAGAAAGGTATTATAACACAATGGCACGTTAAATACATGCTGATTTTTATTATTTCTTTCTGCAATGACGTCCTACGTTCAGAGATTGGTCACTAATGTGTATGCCTTATAATATTAAACATTTTGAGTCATTATCATCATCTTAGCTTACCTCACTTGTAGCGGACTTCTTTTTGAAGCCCAGAGTTCACTTTCTGGTTCCATCAGAATAGAAACAATATTTGTTTTGCCTTTAGCAACTCCAAGGAATTGCCGTGTTCAATGATTTAGACAAGTCAAATTTAAAGATACGCGTTATTAAGGCCTTTTTTGACTTATGATGGAAAGCAAACAATTTACGGGCTTACCCCTCCAGGCTGGGCCCCTAAAGTGGCTCAGCCTAGGGAGAGTCTGGTGACTCCCCGACGAGAAGCGCCGGGACTACCCACTAAAACCACTATGGTTCCTCTATCCGATCCCATTGAATGGCGGGGTCATGGGAATTACGTTAGCATTACTGCCGTGACAGGGCTAACTACTTCGCCCTCGTGTCTCAAAGCGTGATGTTATATAGCCTACCCTGATAAATGGGCTATTCAACACAAAAATAATTATTCAAATCGGACCATTCGTTCCTGAGATTCGCGTGTTCAACCGAACAAACCCTTCAGCTTTATATTATTAATAAAGATACTACCGTAGCATTTCCAAAGCGAAAAGGCTACTTTAAAGATTTGAAGAAGCCTTTCAAACCTACGAAAACAAATATAAATCCTAACAATGTAATGTCACCACCGTGGCATCATTAGTCATTGTGGACAATAGGCACTCGCACAATAGCCCGATGTACTAATGTAGGTACATAACTATGACGCACTCAACAGACGTTCTGGGGTGCATTATAAACTATTTTTAGTCACATTACAATTTGAGTAATGGATTTTTTTGTATTGGAGTAGGCTTTGAGTGCTGGTGGGTGTGGAAGTGGATTAAATAATACTTTTCGATCGTTTAGCTTTCGTCGATTATATACCTACTAAAGGTCTTAGACAGTCGTAATGGGGAACCATACCCCTGAATATACTGACGCTAGTCTTTGTAGTGGAATATTGCTACCCTCCTGGCAGCGAGGCAGCGATGGCCTAGTGGAGATACCAACGGACTGCCATTTAGAAGGTATCGGGTTCGAATCCACGGCGGGCACCAATGACTTTTCGAAGTTAAGTGCGCATTTAATTGTTAATTGTCGCTTGCCCCGTGCCTCGGAGAGCACGTTAAACCGTCCCTCCCGGCTGTCATGACGATCTTTGACAGTCGTCACGGGGAGTCAGTACCCTCAAATAAACTGATACTGGTCTAAGCCATGGAATATCGCTATCCCTTTGGGTTGCGGAGGTCAGACGGCAGTCGCTCTGTGGAAAAGTTGATATTCTGTCATATCTGGTTGGACCAGTAAGCGGACCCCGGGCTTCAAGGCTAGTAAGTCTTGGATGCAACCGGGATAACGCTAGGGCAATGATGATGATGATCGCTATCCTCCTGGCTTGTGGAGGTCAGACGGCAGTCGCTTTGTAGGTGCTTTGTAGATTATTTTTTATTTATTTTTATAGAGTTACGCCTGTATCCCCGAAGGCGTAGGCAGAGGTGTTATATTACACCCACATTTCGTCTCGTTGGTCTCGCAACATAAATGTGTGCGGTCTAAATGATCTCGGGTTCGATTCCCGGGTCGGGCAAAGTGTTATTGGGTTTTTCCGTTAGGAAATTCTCAGTAGCAGCACGGAGTCTGGTAATGTGCCCCGTACGGCAATAGGCTCGCCCCCTATTACGAGGGACTTAAAAATTCATGGCGCTTTGTAGAAAAAGTAATATACTGGAAAATGGTTAGACTAGATACAGGACCCTGGGCTCTAAGACGAGGGCCTTGCTAACCATAGCATATAACCGTATCTAGCCCCGCACCTTTAAAAACGTCTTATCTGAAATAATAAAAGATTCAAGTTATTCAAATCTGGCATAATTTGACACTAATCACCGTTCTAATAGTCATACATATTTATGTGAGAAGCACATAAATTATAATGTCTAGTTTCAAAGGAATACGTAACTAGATGTGTCGTTTGATAACCACGTTTAGTCTAATTTGTGGTGTATGCTGTTTTTATAATTAATCATGAATACCTTCTTTTAATTTGTATAGGTATAAATGAATTAATTAGGTGGGTGTCGTAAGAGGCGACTAAGGGATAACACGATGCAAATACCATCTTTGCGTAGAGACGGAAAACTCGACATCAAACCCTATACGACTGCCTCGTTGGTCTCGCGGCATAAATGTGCGCGTGGGATCGGAAGGTCCCGGGTTCGATTCCTGGGTCGGGCAGTGTTATTGGGTTTTTCTGTCACGAAATTCTCAGTAGCAGCTCGGAGTCTGGAAATGTGCCCGGTACGGCAATAGGCTCGCCCCTTATTACCTGGGACTAAAGTATATCTGGCGAAAAGTGGGTGTAGAAATACACCTCTGCCTACCTCTTCGGGGTTATAGGCGTGAGACTATGTATGTATGTATGTATAAATGAATTATTTTTTGTTACAGATATTGAAGTCAACTTGAACAACCTACATATGAGGTAAATGGCTTTTTTATTTTTGTATAATAAGTAATATTACTAAATAGTCTTGTGACAACATTTTTCATTTATGTACCTACTTGTAGAACTGTGATTCTAGCTTCTAATCTCGTGTTAGGCTACGATTGGATGTTTCTATAGATATCACGTTACCAATTGTAAGCTAAGAACTTAGGTACTAAGCCGAACAATGTTGTTATTAATTTATCTTTACTTGCCTTATAAGAACTTATATTTCCAAATCGGAATATTTACCTACTCCACAAGAACCCATTTTCCACTTTTCGCGATCATGCAATGTAATGATTGATTTGTCAGATCCTGTAATCTAATGACTGCTCTTATGTGGTAGCGGTTTAAGAGGTTGCCTCGCCATGCATGCTATATCCCGTGTTGTTCATTCGATTCCCACACGAGGCAATAGTTTGATCTATACATCATTATCATCAGCCTTTAACAGTCCACTGCTGGACTAGGCCTCTCCTTTGAAAGGCGGAATTGGTCTACTATACCACGCTGGCCAAACGGGTTGGTATATGGTTTGTATCAAGTTTTCCTTCTCTTACAGTGCTGTTCTCTGCATAGTATGCTCCCTCTGCCGGCTTTTACGACACCCATGGGATGATATGGGGTGGTGACATTCCGTATTCTTAATCCGTCACCACACGGACATGATCTATACAATTTTGGTTAACATCTGGATGTTCTTTGTTAAGTCTGAGTGTACTCTGCATCCGTTAATTTCATAAAGTCTGCAATACCAGCAATGCCAAATTAATTCCTAGACTTCCTAGAGAGTTGCCTTTATATAAAAAAATGGGCAAGTGCAAGTCGGACTCGCGCACGAAGGGTTCCGTACCGTATAATTTATAAAAGAAAATCACGTTTGTTGTATGTATACTTAAATATTTTTTCAAGTTTCTACCTGTTTATTAAGATCGAGTAACAAATTGCTTAAAAATTACGTTTGTTTTTAATAATTTATTTTGAAATATACAACTACATATTCTGTGAAAATTTTAAGCGTCTACCTGTTACCGTTAGTAATTTTGAGCAAAAAATACAATAAATAACAAGTTTATTGTATGGGACCCCCCTTAAAATTCTTTTATTTTTATTTTTAGTATTTGTTGTTATAGCGGCAACCGAAATACATAATTTGTGAAAATTTCAGCTTTCTAGCTATTACGGCTTATGAGATACAGCCTGGTGACAGACAGACAGACAGACGGACAGACAGACAGACAACGGAGGCTTAGTAATAGAGCCCTGTTTTTTACCTTTTAGGTACGGAACCCTAAAAAGAAATGCCTTTAACTAGGTATGTCCGTATATTTTAGTTACATACATACATACATAGACTCACGCCTGTTTCCCCGAAGGGGTAGACAGAGGCATATTAAACGCCCACTTTTCGCCAGTGTTTTGATCCCACGTAATAATAGGTGGCGAGCCTATTGCCGCTCATTGGGACATTTTGTTTGCCAGAGCCTCGTCCGTTGATCGGCAGGTGCACCACTTGCAGGTGAGGTTGGCTTGGGACCCTAAGTTCTTGGTGGGAACCCTATGCACCCTATATTTTAGTTACATTTTATAAATTAATTATCGCTCGCTAATTGATGTGCCCAGTAGATGGCAATAGGCTCGCCCCCTATTACATTGGGACCGATGCTTACCCCTTCGGGGATAACAGGCGTAAAGCTATATTGTGTTATGTTATGTTATGTTTTATATACCATAAAGCACGCATATTTTCTCCATAGTGAAACCGCTGTATAAACTTATGCCATCAATGTCAATTACCGACCACAGAGCCTATCACTGGCGATAAACCTCACCAAATTATGTCGCTCCAATTGTGAGGAGCGGTTGATACGGAAATTTGCGGTTTTCTATCGAATAACCGTAACTGATGACCGAAACTGTCACTGTGACGGTTTTTGTGCGATTTCCATGAACAGAGATGTAGTTATGGAAATTTAAATAACGCATTTTTTCTTTTATTACAATTGACAGTAGGTATTATAGAAATAAAATATTATAGAAAGGATGAATATAATATTCTACACTGCTTTCATTTATGACTAGCTGTTTCCCGCGGTTTCACCCGCGTCCTGAGGGAACTACTTCGCGTACCCGGGACCCGGTTAATTTATAGCTTAAGTTACTCCTTGGTACATCAGCTTTCCGCCAGTGAAGGTCCCGTCAAAATCGGTCCAGCCGTTCCATAGTTTAGCGAGAACAAACAGACAGACAGACAGATAGACAGACGGACAGACAGACAAAAATTGTAAAAAAAATCATTTCGGTACATGTACCTACTGTTTATACATCCATATGCATTTAGTAAAACAGACACTTCAATTTTATTTATGTGTATAAATATGAGAAAATCGAAGTTAAATGATAAATTGTGCTACCAGCTTCGCCCTTCTTCTTCTCGTGTCGATAACAACACTTGTCATAAGGTTTTAGCCCAGTATTCGGCATAGCGCATTAGGCCTTGCTTGTTTTTTTTTTTATTGTAATAGGGGGCAAACGAGCAGACGGATCGCCTGATGGTAAGCAATTACGGCCGCCCATGGACACAAGCAACACCATAGGCGTCACAAGTGCTTTGCCGCCCCTTGAGGTCGGGAAAAGGGCTAGGATGAGGATTGGGATGAGGGAGAAGGAACAGGGAAATAGGGCCTCCGGCACTCTCACTCACGGAACGAAACGCAACAGTTTAGGTACAGTTACTTTACGTCGATTTTCTGTGAGAGGGTAGTACTTCCCCGGTCGAGCCGGCCCATTCATGCTGAAATCAGCAAGCATCTACTACCTGTTAGTGTTACATGTCGTTGAGTGTGTACGATTTTGTTTGCTTACCCAAAACATCATACATAATAGCGCCAAAGTTACTCCTTTTAACATCAGCTTTCTGCCAGTGTAAGACTCGTCGAAATTGGACTAGCCGTTTCGAATATTAGATACTCAGTTCAAGTTTATTTATTTGTCATCATCATCAGCCCTGTTTATAAACTGTCCCACTGCTGGGCATGGGCCTCTTCTCACTTTGAGAAGGGTTAGGACATAGTCTACCACGGTGGCCTAGTGCGGGTCGGCAGACTTCACATGGCTTTCGAGAACATTATGGAGAACTCTCAGACATGCTCTAGCTGGTTTCCTCATGATGTTTTCCTTCACCGTTTAGCAAGCGATAATTAACAATTTAATACGCACATAACTCTGAAAAGTCATTGGTGCCTGCCGTGGATTCGAACTCGGACCTTCTGCATAGCAGTCTGTCAGTCACTCGACTTGGCTTCTTTATTTTTACGGATTAAGTAGTTATGGCTTAGCTACTGTACTTAGATCCTGTTTTGTAATTATATTTATTTATGCTTTGTCGTTGGTTGTTATATTCTTGCCTATTGTGAATTTGTTGTGACGGTCCATTTATCTCCGGTACAAATATGTAATGTCTCTTCATGGAAGAAAGAAGATAGAAGAACGAAATGAGAAGCGAAAAGAAGAGAAGAGATCGATCCCATTGGGCCTTGGCACTGGGAGAATTCACAGGAGTTATGTTAATACCCGTGAATTTCCTGATGCCTTAGCTCTTTGTGGTCACTGTCACCAGAGATAAAGAAGAAGGAAGACTTATACAGAAGATAAAAGAGTTACGTAGAAGATTGACTGTTAGATATTACAACAGTTATGTTGTCTTTTTATGTTATGTTTCGTACTATGTACGATCAGCCAAGAATGTGGTCTTTCAGTTTCAAATGAACTTTCAGTGTAACCAAAATCATGTAAAGGATGACTTAGGAGTTATCAGAATATAATTTTATAGTAAAATCGATCTTTGTTTAATGACTTGCAAATAAACTTATCAGTGGTAGGCCACCTTTTTGGTCGGTCGTAGATGACTTATTTAGCCGATTGCATGTTATAAACAGATATCGCTAGGACGATGATGATATTACAGATAATTCGTATACATAAACATCTTACTGCCTCCGTGGTCCAGTGGATAGCGTATGCGACTGCTGATCGGAGGTCCCGGGTTCGATTCCCAGGTCAGGCAAAAGTGGTACTGGGTTTTTCCGAATTCTCAGTAGCAACACGGAGTCTGGTGATGTGCCTGCTATAGGCTCACCTCCTTTAATGTGGGACCTAACAATTCATGGCGAAATGTGGGTGTAATATACACCTGCCTACACCTTCGGGAATACAGGCGTGAGTCTATAAAAAAAAGGTGTAAATCAATCATTAATCCTCAAAATTAGGTTAAAGGTACAACAAATGAAATTTTAAAAAGTTTCAACTAAATTTTCATCTTGTCTAAAAGAAATTCATATGGATTCCTCATATTGATAGATACTGCATACGTATGTGAATCTGTGTATCACATAAAACATAATTCACACGATAAACGATTACATACGATGAAATAATATGTCCCTATGTATGTGTGACCGTGAGCTAGCATCCGCATATGTCGACTTCCATACATTGTCTTCCGATATGACTACTAGATTCCACACGGTGTAAGCCGTGAGAGAATAGCGATTTCTAGTAATCATCATCGGCCTTGTATATTAATGTCCCACAGCTGGGCATGGGTTCTTCTCACTATAAGAAGGGTAGAAGGGTAAGGACATAGTCCAACACGCTGGCTGGCTTGTATCAGTCCACTGCTGGAGACGTAGGCCTCTCCAATGGCGCGCCGATGAGCTCAGTCAGCTTTCCTCTTCCAATCCCTTCCACGCTGGCCATTTTATAAAAATAATTTATTATTTTAATCTTTGCCTTTCTACATTTTGTACAGTATTTATTTGGTTAGCTACTAGAGATTTTTTCACCCATCAATTCCTTAAGATATTTTCCCAATGTGATGATTATTTTTTATGTAAGTACCTGCTGCTCTGATATTTTAAATGCAAAGGTCTCTCTTTATGTATGTTTTCTTTCACGTCAAATGGCTTTCTTTCTTTTCCGTGAATGTAGCCAAGACCCTAGACCGACGGCCTTACGGCTCTTCTGAGGCACAAATTGGATTTTATGAATTTAGACATACCAATTTATCTGACCTTGAAGATGGACATAGGCTATCATTTTTTGCGAAAATAAAACTTGCAGAGCTTGAAATACAGTCCTAGCAGACGAAATCGCTGGCACCAGGTAGGATTTTGTAATCGCGACTCAGAAATCAACCGACACGAAACGACGGTTCCAATAAATCGCTACCGCCTATGCCTTGTACTGTCACTCGACTCGCTCGCAACAGTTAGTCACGAAGATTGTTCCCCTATTCGACGATAATCGGTGGGTATCTTGTAATCCATATGTAACAGATGATCTAACGCTACTGCTAACGGTGCTTTATTGTTTCGTTTTTTGCTGACGGTATTTACCATACGTTATGAACTTGTAGACCAAAGACTCAGATTTCTATGGTTAGTGATTGGTCTAATGCTTTAGACCAGTTTGGACTTATCTACTACTAAGGCCCGGTGCCAATTACGACAGGCCGTCATTGGTACCGGATACCGTCATCCAGACCAGTATCCATTTTAGAGTAGTTAATCTGTCAACCTTTGCCTGTACGTATTCATACCGGCGCTCCACAGTGGCCAAGGCACGGCCGAAACACCCAAACCATAGGTCACACACTCACACAAAAAAAGAACTAGATACGAAGATTTTGCCCTTTGAAACCAACGCGCCTTTGGATATATGTAATTATGTACCATGGAAGGTTCCTTAATTTTCACCGATTTGACAACAACTTGACTTAGCAAAGTTTGAAAAAAGTTTCGAAAGCCTTTGAATTCAATTATGCTAATTTGAAAGTCCAGGCCATGTATGTGTAGATTTTAAAAAGTCTTATCGCTCAATCTCAGAAGACAACTTTAAAGTTAACTTTTAGGTACTACGAACCGTCGATCCATCGCTTTAAATTTTTATTCGCATGAAATATTTTTATGAGACCCAGCTAATATTCTGTTAAATCTGGATAGCCTAGTAAGCGAACCGCGAGCTCCAAGACGTAAAAGTCTTGGATGCTACTGAGATATTAGGACAGTAATCATCATCTTTATGGGACTAAACTTCTTCCTATGAGATAAGGTGAAAGACATCCCAAATGATAAGAATCCTAATGGCATGCCAAAATACGAGGAAAATACTTTAAAATAAAGTAGTCTCTTCTTAGGCACTTGCAAGATTCAACATGCCGTTTGGCTCGCTGATACCTCTTACGATTAGGTATAAACTCTTGCCACAATATAATATCAAAATTCCATGCTGCACGACAGGGACGGAGCTATGAATATTTTCAAGGCTAGAATAGGAAAGATAATAGATGATTGCATTCTTGGTAACAAAATTTAGCCTACAATATAGGGGAGTGAAATGAAGTATTAGTGTCTTCGAAAAACACGAGTCACCAATCGAGCGATATGAGACTTGGGCCATGCAACCAGCGATTATACTCTTTGGCGCTAGAAGAACCAGTACAGGCGGTTTATGTCCAGGCCATGTATGTGTAGATTTTAAAAATAAACTGGTGCGCAATATAAATGTAGGTATTTAAAATAATATATTCTTTAATTTTATTTAAATATAAATTAGGTTTATGCCAAAAAACTGATTAAATATTTCCACTCTCCTGGCCTTCATGCAAGTGACATTGCATGTCTGAATATAGGTAATATTCCTTACGACTATTTGAAGCAAATGACGATTATTCGCCCGCGGCTTTGCTAACCTTACTTTCACTTTTACCTATAACTACCTATTTTACCTTCTAAGAGCGGAAACAAAAAAGCCTTCCTTAGTTGATGCCTATGTCATAAAAGGTACCCAAATTTTACGTTTCCAGCTTTAGTAGCTTACGCTCTACTACGAGTATATAATAGTCAGTCATGACAAGTTAGTTTATATAGGTAGATAAATGATGATAATATTGATAATACCCTGTTTGTATGGCCTTATTGGCCAACTTTTTGTCCACGATCAGCAGACGGATGGGAGTGAGTTTAGTACACAATGCTGTGACTTCCTCATATCTGGCATCAGACGCTTAACAACAGTTGTAATAAGCCGAGATAAGGGCTTAATGACGATATAATGATATACGCTGGGAAAAGTCGATATCGATAGAAGAAAGTGCGTTGTTCGCGTCACTGAATGGGAAAAGTTTGAGGGAAATAGTATTGGAACTAAAGTCGTCGGAAGAAAATACTGTCACGTATATCTTGTTGTATAAAACAATTTGGTATACTCCTACCCGGGTATTATACCTACCTACTTACACCACGACGGGTAGCGAAGGTAGTTCCTAGGTAGGTAAAATGTTGATAGCATGGAAAAGCGCTGGCTAGGTTGAAATTTCACTTTCTGGCGCTATTAGGTATCCCATATCTTTACGAGAAACTTGTTAATTGACTTCAAGGAGCGAGTGAGAAGACTAACTCGATCTGCGCAGTGCAGAGTGTTGAGGATTCGATCCCCAACCAAGATAACACAAATAGTTTAGTGGTGGAATATTTGTGTCCATTTTCTTTTTATACAACTCCCGCCCTAGGAATAAAACCTGTGTCGCGGGGGAATTTACAAACATACAACAAACGGACGCAATTAACACTCAGACTCTTTTTTGGTGTCCATTGAATGGACGTTTTAAAAGTAGGAGACTTTTCAGACAGTCAATCGAGTTTATAACTAGAGCGGGAGCTCTATCTTCTTCAAATAAGGATTAGGTATTTAAACCATTTATTGCCCAACACGTTCCTCATCACCTCTATCAATGCCCATTCACGGTATTTATAATCGAACCACGCCAGCCACTTAAAAGCCTTCGGGTAAAAACGTCTAAAACACTCAATTAGCCAAGCCGTTAGTTCAAATCGCTCCAGTTTCTTAGAACACCGTTCAGCTACAATTTGGCTCGTGCCGCCATTAATACAGAAGAAAAAAACAATTTGTACAAATTATTGTTTCTGGGAAGCACTGAGGATTACCGTCAGAAGTCAGTTCTGAAATCGATTACATATTTTCAAAAAAGAATGCCGCTGGTTGCTCTATGGAGCTACCGTTGTGGTTTGAAATGAGAACATACCTAAAGAACAATGGCAGAATTTGGTCTGGGTTTGTTGTGGCGACCTTAAACTTCATATGAACAAAACAAATTGTTTTTTTTTTCTACGATTTTTAATATTTTCACCTTGTCTCGTTAAAGCTGGAGTATTTTATGATGATAAAAAGCATTCCAATTGATTACGAATACTTTATTATTTGATTGTTGCCATAGACAATGGTGTGACAGGAATAGACGTGAGTACTATATCCGTATCGATTATTAAATAAGTAATCGATATGATCGACCTTTATAGAGTTGGTTGGGTTTAAAATACAGTTATTTAATATTTAATCAACATTATATCAATAAGCTAATATTTTTGAAGCAAAACAACATTTAAATCAAATAAAAACGTCACAGCATCGTTTTAAAGTTGTTTCGATTTCACATAAAATCGATTTAAAATGTGCAGCTCTGCTTTTGTCTTTGGCTGTGACAGTTAGATGCTACAAAATACTTCCGCGTTTTGATGCCAATCTGACATATGTCATTTGATAATTGAAACGTACCTACCTACATTGTTTAACTTTCATACTATAACTTTCCTTTTACCTACATTGTTCATTCTTAACTAAAAATTCAAACACCGATATCTTCCTTTTCCACCTTTCCTGAGTGAAAATAGAATCATTTATAGACTCAGTTACTTACGCCAAATTTTTTGATATATTTTTTATTACTGTTCGCTTCAATTTAATTTCAGACATTTTGATGTATGGAGATCTGCCACTGTCCTTTATGTGGTTTTCGCGAGATTTTAAACATAGCTAAAAGTAGCTTAGTTTTTGCACAACGTTCTATTGAAAATTGCACAATACTTATGGTCATAGATTCCTCAGCCACGTCGCTGAGGTTGTATGTAGGTTCCATTTCTAAAGACTAATGTCTCGAAAATCTTGTAGAAATATTCATGATCATCAGCCCTATAATAATAATTTTGAAAATGTACTAAACTGTTTTTTTTTTCACTATATTAGGTATTATGTGAAGGGTTAGGCCATAAACTGGTGTAAGCGGGTCGGTATATTAGACTTGTCGATTGAGATTTATTACAGACGTCTCTCGAACACGTACCTACGTTTCCTACGATGTTTTCCCTTCACCATTTAGCAAGCAATAATTTACATAAAAAGATACTACTACATTGTTCTAATTTGCCCATTACACCAAAAGTAAAACAACTTTTAAACCTAACCTAACTTGGTTCAAAGTTTTTATCCCGACAAACATTCAATTTAAAAAGCGATTCCGCCCATACACGCGTTTACCTCGTTTCTAAGAAATTGCATCCTGTGTTGAACACCGGATGCATCTGCTGTCTGCTACCGATTCTCTCGATATGTATATACAGATTGCAGATTATAAACTCATATTTCTTTGTTTACAATACTTACTTATTTGGTGGTGACATACGGATTCGGCAATCGACAAGCGAATGTGGTCTGCGATTGTTGGGTGGCTAAAAATATTGGCAAATAGGTGTACTGAATTCACACTGTATTAGGGTAGGGGTTAAGGGCTACTGGTCCGTACCCGTCGCTCATAGCGTGATGTTAACACCGGATGCATCTGCTACACAGTGTTGCCAACTGTGATTTTCAAAAATACGTAGATCGGAGTTAAAAAGTACGTAGATCTACGTACTTTTAATAATATCTAAAATGAAGAGAGTAAAAATTTGTAAAACGAGTGTTTCAAACATCGATTTGAGTGTGTAAGCAAATATTATTGACTTAAATTGATCGAAATGGTTTTAGTTTGTACTTGTTAAACTAATTGGGTACGAATAAACATGCAACAAAGTATTATAAACGTCCATTTTTACGTGTGGTTTGTGTTTAATAATGCTTCCTTCTTAGTAAAATCTCGTTATTTTGCTAATTTGGTCATTTGCTGCAAAATACGTAGATTCTGGGCCTGAAGTACCTAGGTTCGCGAGAAGGGCCCGTAATACGTAGATCTACGTAAAAAGACGTAGAGTTGGCAACGCTGAACCCAACCTACTAGACACCTAAAGTTTTCATTTCTACCACCAAACACTTCTGTCAAAGCGGTGAGGTATGCGGGGCGAAGGGGGCTACAAAAATGCATTCTAATTGGCCGGTTCAAATTTGCGGTACGTCATAATTCATAACTAGTGTTGGGATTGGTCTTATGTAAGACGTATAAGTCTAACGTGTTGTCAGAAAGTGTTCGCCTTACGTCTGCCGTCTAGTAGGCTGGGTTGTCGTTGATCTGCTATCTGCTGCCGAACTTCTCGATATGTTGATACAGATTGCAGATTATAAACTCATATTTTCTTTGAAATAACTAGTAGGTATATTTTAAATACTTTGGAATCGGTAAACTTAAAAAAGAAATAGCCATAAATAATTGTAACGCTGGTGTAACCGCAGGCAAAGTTAGTGCTGTAACAATCCAATGGTAGAATTACCTAGTTAAAATATATTTTTGTTGTTCAATTTGTCTGTCTGTATGTCCACTATAATTCCGTATGTCCTTGCGTGCGCCGGCGCGAGCTCCTGTTATTACGCGCCGGCCAAGGGCTGCCGATAATTTGCCTACTAGTGCTGTAACACTATCGATATTTCAACTGGCAAAGTAGTGTAGTAACAATGGGTGTGTTACTAGTGACTTATTATACCTACCTATCATCAACATCATACCTACAACCGTTCACAGTTTATCACTGAAAATAGACACGCACGTCGCTACAGTGCGATGTTATTGTATCTGTTTGTTGTGATACTTAAGTGGGTAGAGAGTGATATACGCAACTTTTTGCCTCGAGTACGTCAGTACCCGTGGCTCCACCCGCGTGTTAGTCAAACACGCGGGTGGAGCCACGGGTAAAGTCTAGTGACAAAAATAACCGACTACCACGAAGCAAATAACATCGGGCGAAGTTTAATTGTACAAAAATTTGGTATACCTTTTATCGATATCATTAACTGTCGTATCGATAATATCGCAACACTATTGCGTATAATCACCACGGGCGTCGGAAACGCACTACGCCGCATTTCGCCTCGCTATTCTAATTTGTTGTAATTTGTCTAATAAAGGTAAAATACGCAACAACCGCACGCGTGTTTGTGTTTAAAAAGCAGCATTTATTCAAGTCTGTCCTAATAATAAATCATTTTTTATTCTCCTCAACAATAGGATAAATAATTTATCTGAGTATATTGATGCACCGTCTGCTGGCAATTCAGCGCCGACACTTCAGCGACCGAATTATTGGTCGTAGTCGTTCGATCGAAACGCTCCGAACAGACTGAATCATACGGCTGTGGGCACTCATTTTCGATCGCGCAACACATCATGTGTCGCTTCCTATGCAAAATAGGGTTTTGCTGAAATAGTCGCTCGATTGAATGTTCAGCGCTACGTCAAACACTTTTCGGCTCAATTTCGGCTGATGTTTGAGACTTTAGAATACTGCGAGCGTATTCAACCAAACGTTAGTTTTAGGTTGCGCACATGTACCTATCACGACACTATTCTCCTGTATCCTGTATATATGAAATATTTGCGTTACTGACTGACTGACAGGCAATGCACAGCCAAAACTATTAGGTGTAGGATGCTGAAATTCGACATGTGTGTGTGTGTGTGTGACAAAGGATTTACCGAAATTTACGGTAAGAAACCGTTAAATTTTTAAAAAATGAGACGGGTGTCTGTTACTGCTGCAAAACTATTGAACGGTTTTGATGAAACTTTGCAGTAACATAGTTTATAAGTAGGTTCAGAATACACCTTGTCACGATAATCGATGTTCATTTGTAATATATTATGTAGCACCTCTTCGTCTCAAACTAATCCACAGCGGGACGCATCGCCCGCCATTAAATACCGTTTTATTTACTTGAGGCAACGTTTCGGTTGAATTGCAGCGGCTGTGGTCACGGGATGACGGTTGGTTTAGGCCTTCCCGTGACCATAATTGGTGTAAGGGCACTTCGACCGAAACGTCGGGCAAATAAAAAGGTAAATAAAATTGATGTTTGACAATGATTTGGCTTGTACTGACTTTTAAGTAGATTATTTGTTTCGTATGTATTACGACAAAAATATCTTAGATACCTAGTAATGCGAGGGATTGTGTGAAATGTAGATTTTAATTCTTATTACTTGATAACAATGATATTACAAGAAAATGGTAGATACGTTACTTACGTATTAATCAATCCGTAGAAACGGTACACTCACGGTACACACATTGATAACTCCATATTTAATTTTATTTTCAGTTGACAAGATGTGTCAGCATAGATTATACACTTATACTGTGTGTCAGTTTCACTTTGACGCCGGCTCGCGACGTCACACATTCATATGTCAGACTTGCCAACTGGCTAATGTTTAGCGTCCTGCTTTTGGTACGCCTATAACATATCTACTTTTTTTTAGGGTTCCGTACCTCAAGGTAAAAAAAGGAACCCTTATAAGATCACTTTCTTGTCCGTCTGTCTGTCTGTCTGTCTGTCCGTGTGTCACCACCGATTTTCTCAGGAACGGGTGGACCTAGCAAATTGAAATTTATACCAGATACTGAGGTCTATGGTTGCTATTAGGTGTATGAAAATCAGGGTCCTGGGTCAACCCAATAAAAAGATATGGTCAAAATTAGATTTTTGCGAAAACTTGTAAGTACCAAAATTAACCTTAATTTTCAACTTTTTTAATTTTCGGAATTTTTCCTTTACTTGTGCTGTAAGACCTTGGTTTTGACCAAAATTGACAATTCTAGGTCAACCGTAAGTACCCTATAGGTTTTGGGTCGAAAACCTATATGGTAGTTCCCGTTGAACTAGAATCACGAAATTTGGCCAAAAGCAGGGTCTTACAGCACAAATAAAGGAAAAATAACAAAAAATAAAGAAAGTGGAAAATTTAAGGGGGTACATACATAGTAGACTCCATTTAAGATAGTCCTCTAAGTTGTATGGGCGCTCATACAGATTTAGCGTAATTCAACCTCAATTAAGGTAAAATGCGTACGGAACCCTCGGTGCGCGAGTCAGACTCGCACTTGCCCGAATTGTTACTTTTGTAACCTCATTGGTTGATAATAGTTAAAATACATTCAGTAGTAGGTAGATGGTGAGCCTGACAGGCAAAATGGATGCCTAGCCGCTACATTGCGTCAAGTACTTAGGTGCAATTCAGAGTGGAAAAAAATGCATTTGAATACTTAATAATTGTTTCGATTCCTGTGTGCTATTTATTTCTAGGAGGTTTAATGCCATTTTATTTTCTTTTTCAATCAACCAACCACAAAATTAATTCCAGTAAAAGCTTGAAAATTTTTATCACCATGAAAAACCCGATACCAAAACAACTTGAACACCCCATAAGAAAATATTTAACATAAAAACACCGTCGGGCGTGCAGGCGCCGTAATGGGGTTGAAAAACAGGGGCGGCTGACGGAAACCCCTAATGGTGGCCTGACACGAACCACCCAAATTACCACCACTATATACCACCCCATACTTATGTGTGTTCCTAGAAGTATATTAACTATATGGATTTTTCAACTATGCCGTATTATTTTTAGTTTGAGTTGTTGCACGACATTCGTGATTTAAGCTATAGGGCAATGTTATGAATGTGGATTGTATTATTTAAAAATTAATATGACACTTTATAGATGTTTTTTTATGTAATGCCATAACAGTTTTTACATATTACATGCATCATTATTTGCTTTAACTTTATCACTAGCGCTGAACGGCGATCATAACTACTTTCCTTCTTGTATTACATTGCTCGGTCAAATACAAATTTTACATATTAAACCAATTTGTATATAAACATACTTATACATTGAAATCTCTGAATCAACGTCATAGCAAGATTTTGTATGAACAGTAGAATTTAGCCCAATACCTATAGGTATCTACCACGTTAATATCGAGTTTTCCATGTCTTCCTAAGTTTTTTTTAAATTTTTATTTATAGTCTCACGCCTGTATCCCCGAAGAGGTAGGTAGAGGCTTAATAGGTAATACACCCACATTTCGCCATTAATTTTTAGGTCCCAAGTAATAGGAGGCGAGCCTAATGCCGTTACCGAGCACATCACCAGACTCCGTACTGCTACTGAGAATTCGAAAAACCCAATAACACTTTTGCCCGACCCGGGAATCGAACCTGTGACCTCCGATCAGCAGTCGCATACACTAACCACTGGACCACGGAGGCAGTCTTCTTTTTATTTGCTTCGTGTATTTTCCTTAGTCGCCTCCTAGGACACCCACGGAATGAAATGGGGTAGTGATATTTTGTATACTCAAATCGTCACCTCACGGAGAAACCTAAAGGGTCTTTGATGGTCTACGGAAAAATTTAGATACCTACTTCACATCACGCGCTGCGATCTTTTACCAGCTTGTAGGTAATCATCAAAACATCTTCACTCAAACAGCTATGTATTCTTGAACGCATAAAGCAAAGAATTGCCAATATTCGACTGCACTTCCACCCTTTCCTCTAATTACCTTGCGACAAACTACACAAACAATTAGAAACTTGCGTGCTCAGAGAACGGTATCCAACCCTATGCACTATAAATCGAAAACATTATGCAAATCAACAGAAAACATTTCCGAAGTTTCCTACAGGCGGCCATCTTAAAAATGCATACAGTACCCGCCATTTTGATCTGGCATCGCTACCCGTATGCTTGGCATGCCACCCCTTATAGGCGTGCCAGGACGGACTGGCACCAAAATTGTGCAAACTTATGCAACAATTTACGTGTACAGTTGGTAAAAGTTCGCCAAGTCGTTACGATGTTGATAGCCTGTGTTTTACTTGGCAACCGTACCTGTAGGTACCAACTCCCCTTCGCAGAATTTTATTGCCTTTTGAACGAAAAATTGCTTGTTTCTGCTATCAGGTTTGAGTTTGTGTTGTAAGTGTAACGTCGATTCGACTTTTGTAGAACGTTGAGAAAAGTAGGTTTATTGTTGAATCTATTGGCAAGAGCTTAGCTTAATTCTAATGAAATAGATTTGAACAGAAGCTAACATTTTCGTGAATTCTATCGGCAATCAGAAAATATTTTTTTTATGACAATAAAAATTTGCTTCTAAAAGGTTAACGGTAAAAAGGCTAAGCCCAGCAGTGGAGTAGTTTATATACAGAGATGACGATGATGATGATGAAATCCGTAGGTAACAGTTGCTATTTTAATTAGAATGTTTACCTACCTAGTGGTGCCTCCAAACCGCAGATATTTTTTGTTGGGCGATATTTAAAAACACTGCTACATACTGACACTGCTACATACGAATGCCTCCGTGGTCCAGTGGATAGCGTATGCGACTGCTGATCGGAGGTCCCGGGTTCGATTCCCGAGTCGGGCAAAAGTGTTAGGTACTGGGTTTTCCCGAATGCTCAGTAGCAGCCCGGAGTCTGTTGATTTGATGTGCCCGGTATCGGTAATAGGCTCGCCCCCTATTACGTGGGACCTAAAAATTCATGACGAAATGTGGGTGTAATATTTACACCTCTACCTACCCCTTCGGGGATACAGGCGTGAGACTATAAATAAATAAAACTGCTACATATTTAGCTTTAGCAAGTATTATAGAATGTTGTGCTCTAACATTCAGAAATGTTGCTCTACAAAAAGTTATTGCTGTGTGGATGCATTGTAGGTAACATTCTTCATTAACCTAAATACTTAATTTTTGTAATTCGCTACCATTATAGTCTCTACCTACTACACAAAGAAGAGTCAAACCTCTTATTATTTTTTTTTATATGAAAGGTTCTCCGACACTACGCATTTTCTTACCTACAGTGAATTACTTACTACAGGCTGACCTTTTTAGATAGTTACCTGATTATTCTTTTCAGATTGACCTTTTTGTTAAATATTCTTTAATACCTATATATTTTTTGCGTCAACAGTTGAACAGCATGGAGGGGTCATCATCAGACTACAGCGACGAGGAAGTCGGTGTGCTGGCGCGAGGACAGAAGCTCTGGGTCCGAGGAGTCAAGTCACACACGACGTGCGCCGACATCGTGAGGGCATTGCAGGACGCTCCTGAGGGTTCGTGCCGATATACTTATTGAATAGTAATATTCTACCACATACACACCACGCCATTTAGTCCCAAGCTAAGCAGAGCTTGTACTTTGGGTATTAGACATTATTGATAAACATACATATATACTTTCATTTTATAAACACATACATTACACATGGATTCCAGACAAACAATCCATTTTCATGCACATAAATGTTTGACTTGAGCTGGAATCGAACCCGAGACCTTCGGCGTAGCAGTCGCTTACACTAACGCCACGCCACCGAGTCGACGAATCAAATAGTACACACGGCAACGTCAAACTAGACACTTTGACATTTGTAACGTTTTTGGTGGTGGAAGAAGTATCAAAACGTATTAGGTACCTACTTTACGCTAATGTTACCTACACATAGAAATTAAGCTACAGTTTACAGATTTCATCGCGAAATATTAGTTTGCACGAGATAACGAGATAAACAACGGTTCCTAACAACAATCAGTGGATTCACACTAGATCTTATAGTTAAATTCTGTTAAATCATGTTAGACTAGAAAGCGGACGCCGCGTTCTAACACTTCTAACTGAGATAACGCAAAGAGGATGACATTAGATCTCATAGTGCCGTCTCTCTATCCATCTCTGCCATGCCATCCGTACATCCAATAATGAACTGTTCTGTTGGTAGCTGGAGGTGCAGTAAGCGACCACGGTGAATGGGTGCTAGCGGAACGGTGGCGAGGCGTCGAGAGGCCCTTACCTCCAGACGTACCTGTGCTGCACGTCTTGGCTGCGTGGGGAGACGCCAGGCATGAGGTATGTGCCTATTACTTACGTATGAAACGGCGTGACTTGCTGTTCGTCATAATAATAATAATGCTCCAATGACTGCACGGTTGGCGTAGTGGTTTAAGCAGCCGCCTCACCGCTTGACACTGTGCCGAAGTGTTGTGGGTTCGATCCCCACACGAGACAACACTTTGTGTGATTCATAAATTGTTGTTTCGAGTCTGGGTGTTCATTGTGTCCGTTAGTTGTATGTTTGTAAAGTTCCCCGCGACACAGGATTTAGTCCTAATGCGGGAGATGTCTTTTTAAAGAAAGATAAAAAAGAATAAAAAAAATAATTCTCATATTATAACAAGCCGTTAATCCCTGTAAGAGGCTGTGGGTAGTCTTTAAACTTCGACACTAGAGATTGCCGCATACTCATACGAAAAGATAAAGAAGTTTTTGGTTTATTTACTGAATAAGCACTAAATGGACGCGGGTAATGCGGGTGCTCCAAGATCGGTCCATGTGGAGAGACTTGGGGCAGGCCTATGTTCAGTAGTGGACGGCTTTCGGCTGATATGATGATGATGAAGTACTAAATAGAATCCAGGAGTACAGCGAGCCACCGGTTGCCATGGACAAAGAACTCCTAACGGCATCACGAGTATACACCATGTCTAGCAACGCTATACCCGGTGAAGTGTCCTAAAAGTCATGTAAGCTAACTCTCTTTCACTTTCTCCAGGTCCGTTTAGCACTGAGACGTGTCTCCAGCGGTGGAGAAGATGACTCCGGTCGCGACAGTGACGGCGGCAGTCGCGGAGGTGCTAGAAGACGTCGACGGAGAGGAGTGAGGGCCGCCACGCCGCCTCCAAGAGCCAGGAGCGAGGACCCGGCAGCTAGGCTCGTGTCAGTCATACAGCATCAGAGCAGGACTATACACCAGCAACTGGACAAGCTCAGGTGGTTATCGTAGATTTTGTACTCACAAATTATAGCCCTAAAATGAGCCCAGGGTTATAATTTGATTCACAAATTATTCTTAGATTTGTACCTGTAGGTAGGTATAGTATCCATTACAGATCATACATGACCATTACCGTATGACCTGTATGTTCTCGATTTTGATTCTGCATACTCAAGGAATGCATAAAAAATTATCGCATTGATATTCTCTTGCACTATTATTTTAGTGTATTATTCGTAGTGTAAACAAGATAGTAATTTATAGAGCCACAATTACGCTGTAAAGTATATTTCCCATAGAAAAATGTAAGTCTCTTTATTAATCATATAATCTATTCACAATAATAAATTAATGATTACTTTTACAGAGAGCAAGAAAAACTCATCGACCAATTAGAAGACCAAACCCATAAAAATCGCATGGAGAAGCACGGCACCAACTATCTCCTTGAGTCATATCTCCGGGACCTCGGAAGGTGCAGCGAGGTCAACGACAGTCAAGCAGGCAACAGTGATAGCGGCGTAGGGGTAGGCAGTGGTACCCCACCGAGACGACACACCAAACACAAATCACGGAGAGAAAGACACCTCATGAGAGAACACTACTTCACTAAAGAACTCACAGACATATGCCAAGTAAACTCAGAAAGACTAATGCCAACACAAAACGATACAGATTCGGAAGCGTCCGCCGATGAACTATCAAGGATACGGGAAGAAGTCGAAATGTTAGAGAAGTTAGCAATTATCAATAAAAGGCTACATCGCGAAGAGGAGCTCGTCGTCCGACTGACGGCTAAAGTCAAACGTTACATGGATGAAAATAAGGCGAATAGCTGTGAAAACGTGTCGCAAGTTCGCATGCTGCTGGACAAAATCGAGCAAGACTTGATGAAGACGGCGGAAGAGATGCAAGACAATGCTGTTGAGATGGCGAAAGCGGATAGAGAGATCGAGAGTAGAATGAAACTATTGGACGAACTCACGTTAGAATTGGAAGAAGAGGAATTACAGAATGCCGTTCTAGAAAGGCAACTGAACGAAGCATCAAGTCGCCAACCAATACTGTTACAAGATAGTTATGTACCTGTTCTAGACCAAACAAACTTGAATCAAACATTTAGTTACGGGGCCGCAGGCTACCCATTGGACACGCTGGTATGACATAGGATTAAATTTGGAGTTATTGTCCCAAAGATGTTATTTGAAATTACCATAAACTAAGTTATAGAACTAAGACAATGTTTTTGGAGTACCTTCAAAATGGCTAAAGACGCCACGAGCCAAAACGATCTCGATGTTGATAATTGAAATCTACGCAGAAGAAAAAGAGAAAGGAGCTAACGTCATCACAGAAATTGGAAAAGAAGCTAGATATTTGATAATTAAATGATATTAATAAAGACGTGGATTAATTAACGTTCTCAACTTTACCTGCTTTAAAGTTTAGGTTATGTATTTAGATATATTTAGATTATTTTCAACGTTATTTACACACATGTATCTGATATTTTAATCGCATATAAGATAATACATAGTGGTGCTAAGACTTACCTAATGTAACCAAAATTATAACATTTTAATAAGTTTACAGTTATGTTTTGTATGTATAGTCTGTGATTATATATTTTAACAGTAAATCACCCAAAATACACATTTCAAAATGTTAATAAAATATCGAAATAATAAACACGTTTTCCTTAAGATAATGTCATAATACCCTCACAAAAATAATGTAAATGGTAACAAACTAATATAAGTAAAATATTTCTTACATATCTACCTACTTATAAATTAATTCAAATACCAAAAATCAATCAAGACCACCAATCATGGCTCACATAATTAAGCCTAGTCAATATCAACTTTCCAGAAAAAAATGTTCTTTATTTTTGTAATCTGTGGTATTTTGTATCCCCCACAGATAGTAAAAATAAGAATATGGCGACGGTAACAACGAATTATGAAATAAATGTAGATTTTTTTGAACATTTGTTATAATAAAATTTATTTGTGACACTGATTTTGAACCTCAATCATTGATCCTATGCCCGTTCGTGGTAAACCCGTAGATTCCTAGTCAAACAGATCTGTTGTACCGCAAGCATTGACGTATCTATTTAGGTTTATTTTTCAGGGTGGGTCTGGGTCAATTAATAGATTTACATAGAAGCGCAGTTCTTAAGGATTTAGTGTGCCGATTCCAAGTGGGAACTGTGAAACTGTCTCCAGTTTAGTTCGTAGTTGGCGCCGTTGGCGGCGCTCGTCTCTCTTGCTCGTAGGAACGTTCGTATCTCTTGCTCTCGTAGAGACAGCTGTCACACCGCGACTGCAACGCCGCCAAGCAGCAATTTAGGTCACAATAAGTTTGTCTTCAGAGCGCCCTTAAGAAATGCGCCTCTATGTAAATATCTGAGCTCTTTGCCTGGGTCTTCATAAAACAATGGAGTGAAATTTCTTAGGTGCCCAGCGTAGGATTTCTAGCCGGTTACCAAAATTGGGGATTGAGCCACTAGGCACACTAGGTTGCAACCCTAGGTCCGCTTACTAGTCTAACCGGATTTGACTGAATATTAGCTTTTACACAGAGCGCCTGCCTGACTGACCGCGGCAACAAAAGGGATAGCGATATTCAATGGTTGCGACGAGTGTCAGTTTATTTAGCGGTACTGAGTGCCTATAAACAATTCCAATGTTTGTGACAGCTGGGACCAACAACTTACTTACTGCAGTTTTTGTTTTTATGGATTCGAATCCGATACACTCTGCATGGCAGTTTTTTGGTATCTCTACAAGGCTACCGCTGTTTTTGAAGCCCAATTTTTTTATTATCTCTAATCCTGCTGGTCAGACTGGCTTAAAATTGATATTCTGAAAGTCTACGTCGTGAATCGATGTATAAATCTATCTTATTAATACATAAGCGACATCTATTATTAAAGTGGTAGGTACTACCGAGGCACCTAAAGCGGCCTCTGACATGGCCGAACCTTCCCTATGTGCAATGTGCGCGGCGCACACAGGCGCCAGCGTGACAGGGGCGCCGCGCGCCGAGATATGCGTTAATTATAACACTTATTTTCGAAAAAGGATGCCAAAAAAGCCGCTTCACAGATTTCGCACACAGGCGCAGTGGCGTAGGAAGGGCAAATATAAAGGCCGGAATTGGTCAGGTAACGACTAAAAAAAAAACTGTGACATGAACTTTTCGTGTGTCTTGACGTGATTCGGCACTTTGTTGTTAACTGAAAAAGAGTTGTTTTTCATAGTTACATCCGCATTAGGTAGGCAGGTAAAATTATTTCTTGATAATAGCGCCTGCATGTCTGAGAGTTCTCCATAATGTTCTCGAAAGACATGTGAAGTCTGACAACCTGCACTTGGCCAGCGTGGTGGACTATGGCCTTACCCTTCTCATAATGGGAAGAGGCCCGTGCCCAGCAGTGGGACAGTATAAAGGGCTGATGATGAATAGTGCCACCTCTTGGGACGAACAAATCAAACCGCCCGTGCCCATTGGGAAGGCCACCATCCCCAATTGCTGGTTAGGCAATGTGACATGACGGCCCTCACTTTGACGGCCTTGAGAGATGCTTTTTCACACCCTGCTTAAAGGACCCAGGATCAAGAGAGGAAGGAAACACGTGAGCTGGCAGTGAGTTCCACATCTTTATGGTACGGCAAAGATAAGTTGTACCGAACCTTTTCGTACGTGACGGTATCTGCTCAACTGTGTAAGCGTGGCACTTTAACCCGGCACGTGTTGTTCGGGATAGGAAAGGAGAGGGTGGGATGAATTGAAACAGACGACATTCCCAACAAACTATTATGCTGCTTTGAGAAGGGTTGACAAATTGCAAGACGAATTTCACTGTCAGTAAAGAGCTTAGATATTTACATAGAGGCGCATTTCTTCTGGGCGGTCTGAAGACAATCTTTCTGGGACCCAAATTGCCGCTTGTCGGCGTTCCCTTAGTGTAAGAGCAAGAGACGGTGTATCTTAACTACGAGAGCAAGAGAGACGGAGAACGACGCCAGCGCCGTGAACGGCGCCAACTACGAACTAAACTGGAGCCAGTCCCCACTTGGAATCGGTACACGAAATCCTTAAGAACTGCGGTTCTATGTATAAATCTGTATTCATTGCTGTCAGTAAGGTACACACGGCTTCTCGTCAAGCTAGATACTGACTTTTGTACAATTATATTGTACCTTCGTTTTATAATATAATTGCATTGTTTGTTCGAATGGTATATTAGGAACTAAGGGCGCCTTCAAATTTGTCGCAAAGAGCCGCGTGGCGGCAGCGCGTCGGCCGCGCTGCAGACGCGCTGCTATCGCTAGGTTTGAGATTCGTAGTGTTGTACATTTAGTTTCACGATGGACTCCGACGAAGAAACACTTTTCTTAGTGTTACTATTAAAACAAAACGGCAGCGATAGCCGAGTGGAAATACCAACAGACTGCCATGCAGAGGGTATCGGGTTCGAATCCACGGCGCGCACCAATGACTTTTCGGAGTTATTGAATTGTTTATTATCGCTTGTCCCGTGCCTCGGAGAGCACGTTAAGCCGTCGGTCCCGGTTGTCATGAAGATCTTTGACAATCGTTACAGGGCGTCAGTACCTTCTAAATAAACTGACACTAGTCTAAACCAAGGAATATCGCTATCCCTTCGGGTTGCGGAGGTCAGACAGGCAGTCGCTCAATGGAAAAGCTAATATTCAGCCAAATCCGGTTAGACTAGAATGCGGACCCCAGGTTAAAAAACAATTCCAATGTTTGTGACAGCTGGGACCAACAACTTACTTACTGCAGTTTTTGTTTTTATGGATTCGAATCCGATACACTCTGCATGGCAGTTTTTTGGTATCTCTACAAGGCTACCGCTGTTTTTGAAGCCCAATTTTTTTATTATCTCTAATCCTGCTGGTCAGACTGGCTTAAAATTGATATTCTGAAAGTCTACGTCGTGAATCGATGTATAAATCTATCTTATTAATACATAAGCGACATCTATTATTAAAGTGGTAGGTACTACCGAGGCACCTAAAGCGGCCTCTGACATGGCCGAACCTTCCCTATGTGCAATGTGCGCGGCGCACACAGGCGCCAGCGTGACAGGGGCGCCGCGCGCCGAGATATGCGTTAATTATAACACTTATTTTCGAAAAAGGATGCCAAAAAAGCCGCTTCACAGATTTCGCACACAGGCGCAGTGGCGTAGGAAGGGCAAATATAAAGGCCGGAATTGGTCAGGTAACGACTAAAAAAAAAACTGTGACATGAACTTTTCGTGTGTCTTGACGTGATTCGGCACTTTGTTGTTAACTGAAAAAGAGTTGTTTTTCATAGTTACATCCGCATTAGGTAGGCAGGTAAAATTATTTCTTGATAATAGCGCCTGCATGTCTGAGAGTTCTCCATAATGTTCTCGAAAGACATGTGAAGTCTGACAACCTGCACTTGGCCAGCGTGGTGGACTATGGCCTTACCCTTCTCATAATGGGAAGAGGCCCGTGCCCAGCAGTGGGACAGTATAAAGGGCTGATGATGAATAGTGCCACCTCTTGGGACGAACAAATCAAACCGCCCGTGCCCATTGGGAAGGCCACCATCCCCAATTGCTGGTTAGGCAATGTGACATGACGGCCCTCACTTTGACGGCCTTGAGAGATGCTTTTTCACACCCTGCTTAAAGGACCCAGGATCAAGAGAGGAAGGAAACACGTGAGCTGGCAGTGAGTTCCACATCTTTATGGTACGGCAAAGATAAGTTGTACCGAACCTTTTCGTACGTGACGGTATCTGCTCAACTGTGTAAGCGTGGCACTTTAACCCGGCACGTGTTGTTCGGGATAGGAAAGGAGAGGGTGGGATGAATTGAAACAGACGACATTCCCAACAAACTATTATGCTGCTTTGAGAAGGGTTGACAAATTGCAAGACGAATTTCACTGTCAGTAAAGAGCTTAGATATTTACATAGAGGCGCATTTCTTCTGGGCGGTCTGAAGACAATCTTTCTGGGACCCAAATTGCCGCTTGTCGGCGTTCCCTTAGTGTAAGAGCAAGAGACGGTGTATCTTAACTACGAGAGCAAGAGAGACGGAGAACGACGCCAGCGCCGTGAACGGCGCCAACTACGAACTAAACTGGAGCCAGTCCCCACTTGGAATCGGTACACGAAATCCTTAAGAACTGCGGTTCTATGTATAAATCTGTATTCATTGCTGTCAGTAAGGTACACACGGCTTCTCGTCAAGCTAGATACTGACTTTTGTACAATTATATTGTACCTTCGTTTTATAATATAATTGCATTGTTTGTTCGAATGGTATATTAGGAACTAAGGGCGCCTTCAAATTTGTCGCAAAGAGCCGCGTGGCGGCAGCGCGTCTGCAGCGCTGCGGCCGCGCTGCTTTGTAAATCTATGTAAATAAAAAACGCGCGATTGCGCTGCGGCCACAGGCGCCAGCGTGACAGGGGCGCCGCGCGCCGAGATATGCGTTAATTATAACACTTATTTTCGAAAAAGGATGCCAAAAAAGCCGCTTCACAGATTTCGCACACAGGCGCAGTGGCGTAGGAAGGGCAAATATAAAGGCCGGAATTGGTCAGGTAACGACTAAAAAAAAAACTGTGACATGAACTTTTCGTGTGTCTTGACGTGATTCGGCACTTTGTTGTTAACTGAACCATCGATAGACTAGTGACTGCGCGTACGTATTATTTTTGTACAAGTCTAAACATTAACGAAAATCAGGTTGAAGAATTTATCGATGAGGTTGAAACTGTTGAAAGTCGTCCAGCGATATGGGATTCGAGGTCCGACAAGTACCTACAGTAATAAAATTGAAAAGAAAAAGGCATGGGAAGAAAAATGTAATACATTTGTTGAGAATTTCACAAACAAAACCCCAAGTGAAAAAAATGAAGCATGTAAGTATATTGTTGAGTCCCTATCAATTATTCGGGCAAAAATGAAAAAATAGACATTTTTCAGCGCTTTATCAGAATAACTGCACGTAATTTAATATTTCTGCTGATGCACCATTATAAATCGTGTCTTCATCTAGTAAACAGACAAAAATAAATTATCATTTAGGAATATAAACTAAAAAAACCGGTTTCGTTTTAATAGTAGGTACTTAGGTATCATCATCCACTTAGCGTTACCCCAGTTTTAACCTGGGGTCCGCATTCTAGTCTAACCGGATTTGGCTGAATATTAGCTTTTCCATTGAGCGACTGCCTGTCTGACCTCCGCAACCCGAAGGGATAGCGATATTCCTTGGTTTAGACTAGTGTCAGTTTATTTAGAAGGTACTGACGCCCTGTAACGATTGTCAAAGATCTTCATGACAACCGGGACCGACGGCTTACGTGCTCTCCGAGGCACGGGACAAGCGATAATAAACAATTCAATAACTCCGAAAAGTCATTGGTGCGCGCCGTGGATTCGAACCCGATACCCTCTGCATGGCAGTCTGTTGGTATTTCCACTCGGCTATCGCTGCCGTTTTGTTTTAATAATAACACTAAGAAAAGTGTTTCTTCGTCGGAGTCCATCGTGAAACTAAATGTACAACACTACGAATCTCAAACCTAGCGATAGCAGCGCGTCTGCAGCGCGGCCGACGCGCTGCCGTCGCGCGTCACGTTGCGGCAAATTTGAAGGCGCCCTAAGTATCAAAATCGACCTGCAACAACAAAACACGTCGGTGTTCACCGCTACTTTATCTTGGTTATCTTTCCGTTAAATTAATCTGACAATGCGCGCGCAGTACTAAATATGCATCCCATCCCATGTGACAATGCACGCGCAGAACTAAATAAGAGGTTGACAGTTGGTTTTCCGATCGCCGGTTATATCATTGTCGGTGAACTTGGGTCTTGTAATCATTTATTTTGATTACGTACATTTGTTTATATTACCATTCAACAGATGCCTAAATAACGCCGCGCGTCGCTTGCGAGTTAGACGGATCAAAATGGTTTAGCTTGACTATACTGCCAAGCAACACGCTGACTGTACTCCGACACACAGTTGAGCGTGCGTCGGTGTAAGGGAGAATGCACTGCATTTACCTTAACTTGGCGCAGCGGATTTGGCGTGCTTGACTTCTCGTAGTGTGTACCTACCTATTAAAACTTCTGAACTCAGACTTCCTCAAAGTGAGAATTCTCTATAACGATCGCTAGTGGCCTCTGCTGTAGATGGACGGTGAGAAAGATGGCATGGTAAGGGCCTTGAGGCATTGCACGTATGGGGCATTATATGGAAGAAGAATATCACACTTAGGGCCGGCGCATGAACCGACGCGCAGGCATAGGCGTCTATAGCAGAGAGGCCCGGTACTCCATTGGTAATTTACCGATTACAGTTAGAATGTTAGTATTTTCAATTAATTTAAATTCTACGACAACCAACAATGTAAAATTATTAATGTAAGTAACATGTTATGAAAACATTTAAAAAAACTCAGCCGATTTTTATTTGTGAACCTAATTATAGTATATAGTAATAGTAAGTAGGTACCTATCTACAATGTGTTTTATATTGAGAGACATGGATATTTTGACATTGATAGTTTGTAGAAATACACAGCATCATCGTACCTACCTGAACCTAACGACTTCAGATCAAATGAAACACAACACTAAGTAAAGCAAATAGTTTATTGAATATATTGAAAAAAATAATAAAATGCGAACACCACATAATAATATACTTTTGCCTTGGCCAGTGCTCAGAAAAACAGAATTGACATAAAGTTGCTAAAATAATACATATTGATTTTAACGCCATCTAGTGACAGGGTTACAAACTAGTTGAAACTTTTGAAAGTTTACCTTGACGAAAAACTAGATGGCAGTACTGCAAAAAACTGTCAGATGAATATGTAGCATAAAGTCATTGACTATGAAGCATTTTCATGAAATATATCACTATTTTAGCAACAATATGTTTATATGTTTGTTTAACCTGAACACTGGCCACGGCTAGTCTTTGAACGAATGACAAAAGGAAAAACGGGGGGTCACAGTATCTTCGCAAAGAGCGTCTCCATCTTGACGATGATGGTGATGATGATCTGAGTGCCCATCATCGGTGATGACGTCATCGCCGAGATCCTGCAGGCGGTCATGGCTTATTCTGTGTCCATCGCCACCTGAAAAAGAAATGTTTTATTAGATATGACTGTGAAAATACATGGAGATTTACTAAAGTTTTGTTATATTGTAATTAGTTTTCTGTAGTTATGCCTATTATTATTTATTACCTACAATTATCGCTTGCCCTGTGCCTCCGAAAGCGCCGTGTGTCGTTGTGTTAAGCCGCCGGTCTAGGCCGACATGAATATCTTTGTCAGTAGTTATAGGGATTCATTAGGTACCTCTGGAAAAACTGACAATAGTCTAAATCTAAACCATGGAATATCGCTATCCCTTTGGGTTGCGGCAGTCAGACAGGCAGCTGTAAATACCTCTGTACTTTTCACAAAATAAGTGTTTATGTCCTATATAAGTATATGCGATATAGATCGGGAAAATAACTTTGTATGACACAACCATGTCATTGTCTATGTAGAGGCAGCAAGGAGTGATGGGTAACAGGAAGGTGATGGAAGTTGCACGTCTTTCCCTCGCAACATTGCTCAGTAGCAGACCTGAGGTCAAGTTTGGGTGTGGATTGTAAGCCAAACCAAAAGGTAATTATATAATTTTGCCTATATAGCTAAAGATTAACAATTTTTCTGAATTTTATAACTAGGGTTAAGTTAAGTTTCTCCGAAAAATTCATATCGGATGCGCCGCTTCTATTCGACATAAGATGACCCAAATGTAATGCCACAACTCTACTTAAAATTACAACTCAATTGACCTACGTAACTTCAATATTAAAATGGAAACATCTTCCATACTGATAAAGGACTGGACCAAAGAAAAGCAACGAAGTTCGTATAAAATATAATGAAGTAGGAACAATGTACTTAATATCTTAAACAGCTAATCAGTTGGTGTTGTAAACATCGTCACTGAGGGTCCATCCGCCGTTTCTTCACTGCTAGCATCTACTTCAGGCATAGTGGTATCCTTATTGCTATCCGGTTCAATAACCAATAAAGGCAAATCAACCACGTCAGCGGCATATGCCCATTTTCTGTAGATACTCTTAGCCAAATCCTTCGTACTTTCCCAAGATGGTTCATAGATAGGCCTGATTCGTTTTTCAAAGCTCATTGTCACATAAGGAATCTCCACGGTCGCTGTGACTACCCGTCTTGTAGCCTTTTCATTGAAAAGCTCACCAGCTTTCTTTGCTTCCAATGCTGCCGACAGGAATGTAGACCATCTTGGACGGTAATATTCACGCACCACCTCGTACCACTGCTTACAAGCGTAGTCAGAAATCTCGCCTTTAGGTCCCCACAGTGTGATCTGGTTTCTGGCATTCATCTCGTAAAGATAGCTTTCGTCTTCAGTCGTGCTTAAGCTTCTAGCGTTTTCGAACCATTTCGACGCAGAAAAATAATCACTCTCCTGTAATATATTCGACATATCGTCTAATGCGCCAAGAAATCTATTGATGGAACTCTCGAAAACGAATGTGTTTGTGTATCTGTCGTCGACAACGTTAATGTAAAGTTGCTCAGCTCGGTACTGCAGCGCTTGACGAGTGACGTCCACGAGATCGTATCGGTAGCCTTCTGTGTTGCATTCGGTGTCGTTAGCAAAAACTAACTTCCTAAACGCCTGGAATAAGTCATAGCTCTTGTACCAGGCCCAAGGCTTTATCTTAAAACTGGGCCTCCGAGTCACTACGTACTTTCCCCTGATTCTATTCAGGGCATTGAAACTGTACACGCTTTTGAGCAAATATTTCCAAGCTTCAGCCGTGCCTGTGCATCCTTGTCTTCTTTCTGCGTAATCAGCGACCCAGGCTTCAAGATCCTGCACCGGTGATTTCCGCCACCCAGATTCCAGCATCAAATCATACACCACATAATTTTGGTTAATTCCTTCGGGAGTAAGACCAATACCAATCATTGTGCTGTTGTCTCGAGATCTTACTTGATAAACGTCTCTATTGATAGTCACCATGTTGCCAAACATGCCCAAAGTACCGCCGAAGTTATGTAGCATGCACCAAATAAACGGCTGGCCAAAGTACATTCTATAGAGATCGTATTGAGGCCACTGTTCCGACTGTAGATCTAATACAAGCATTCTGCCATTGGGCACGGCAGTTAAAAAGGCTTGCACTCTATTTAACGGCCACATAAGAGGATCGTGTACAAACATCCAATTTTGGATCAGCCAAACGGCATCTTTATCAACTTCAAGAAGTGTGGAATAAATTGCTTGCGCCGTATCACGGACGAACGATGTAGAAAATTCGGATAACGTTATTTCATTAAATGGGTCTGCGGTGTATATGTTGCTTGCGAGTGTATTCAGTTCATTTATAAACATTTTGCCGATGTCCTTGAAAAGTGGCTCATTGGGATCTACAAACCGGTCGCAACAGTACTCGCTATCAAAACCGTTCCACTTGCTGACATTATGAAATGTGGTGTTAGGATATAGTCTAGAGAACGCTACAGGAACATGGCCATTAAATGCAGGTAGCACATGAACGATGCCTAATTCCACCATCATATTTATCACGTTAGTTTGTATTTGGCTTTGTAGATCATGCCAGGACTGCGGTAGCGGTCCACCCCAGCCGTGAACATTGCCCATCCGGAGCCAAGACAAAAACGCCGGACCAGCAAAATACTGGTCAATTTCTTCTTGAGTCATGCCAATCTTCTTGTAAACTCGAGCCCACGCGGCTTCCTGAGCTACAGGCGCCAGTGCTAAGTTGATACCGTTCAACGCCATCCATTCCACGTGATTTTTCCACGAATCCAAGTTCCACCAAACAAAGCTATATGACGCTGTGCACACATTTTGGTAGTATCTAAATCTATCGTTAGCTATCACTGTTTCGTCCACAAAGGGAAGATCGTCAGGAATACGGACATTTTGTGTCTGCCACTCGATTTGACTCTTGCAGTACTTCTTCAAATAGTAATTGAAGCCCCAAACGGCCGCGACTCCGGTACTGGCTTTTATGTACAATTTTCCATCCAATAGTCTTAAAGCGAAGACGTCTTTGTGGTCATTGAAGACATGATCGACTTCTACAATCGCTCGATTAGGCAAGTACTTGTTTATTATGTCTAAAGCTGCACTTTTCTGAACAGACGCTGGTCCTTTGGTTTGCAGTTTGATTGGGTCTAAGTATTGTAGGTTAAGAGCGGATGTGAGAACTGATCCCGTAAGCAAGACTAGTGCTAACGACCGCCACATGATGACACCGACGGAATACTGACGCGGCCGGCGATTGTATAATAATATTTACTGTTGCATGTAGTGGTTCAAGTGGTAATCTGGTTAGTTGGATAATCATCACGTAATATTCTTACTGAACTTCAATCTGATATGATATGCAATGCTAGTCATCTTATTTTCCAAAATCATCATTTTGTTAACGATTACCGTGTGTTGTGTCTAGTAAATCTGTTATGATATCCACAAATTTACAGAACTTTTTGTATCTTTGTTTTAGTAATAAAATGTTCGAAGCTTTTAAAATGGTGGAGTGGCATGTATGACGCTTTTATATAAAATGCAATCGGTGACATCTGCTTCGAGAAATTTACTTAATTCATTATGACGATTCGATGAACTTGGTATCACCTAAAATGTACAACTCCTACTATACCACCAAATTACTAATATCGCTCTTTAGTTTCGTCGACTGTCTTTTTTAGAATTTGCCTAATTATTAGAACAAAAAAAATACAACTAAACATTTAAATTAGTAAAGTTTTTTTTGCAACCAATGTAATTCAATAGTATTTTTGTGCAGATTTCCACAAAAAGTACTAGTAGTTCGCGTGTAAGTCAATAAAACATATCACATTTAGAAATCTGTGCATATGGTTCCCACCAAGAACTTAGGGTCCCAAGCCAACCTCACCTGCAAGTGGTGCACCTGCCGATCAACGGACGAGGCTCTGGCAAACAAATATCCCGATAAGCGTCAATAGGCTCGCCACCTATTACGTGGGATTAAAACACTGGCGAAAAGTGGGCGTTTAATATGCCTCTGCCTACCCCTTCGGGGAAACTGGCGTGAGTCTATGTATGTATGTATGAATGTACATTTAGAAATCTGCATCAATTTCTTCAAATAGCATAAATAAATAGACTTTACACAAAATGCCGTGACTTTGACACTTTGACTGCGACATTCGGTGAAGTTTAAATTGACCCTCGGTGTGTGTCATTAGATAATATAACAGCGTGTCAATTGTAAGTATCTTATCGATGTTTACAAGAGGGTGAACTGACTTCGAAAGTTTAATTTTTATCTTGACTTATTAATTGAGACTAATGGTTGAAAAAGGCTGAAATTAGTCCTCTTTGTTCACATAATAGGTAAATTTTATATTATTTATTTATTAACTATATGCCTTCGCGGTTATACGCGTGTTTATTAAGAGTTACTGCTCCGTTCATAGCGTGATGTTATATAGCCTATAGCCAACACAAAAATAATGATGCAAATCGGACCAGCAGTTCCTGAGATTAGCGCGTTCAACCAAACTCTTCAGCTTTTAAGCTTTATTATATCGCGATGTAATGTAGATTTTACTTGCATCCCAAATTGTTTATAATAACTTTTATCGGTTTGTCTTCAGCTTATATTTCGGTTATTCCCCTAATTACGCAACTCCAAAGTAATCTTTATCTTACCATGTCACATATTTGTAGACATAATAAGTTAGTGCTGATTTATTTATTATGTATGCTAAAAGGCGTCATTGTTTACAATAGAATCCGGTTCGGCCGCTCGCATAATATAAACACTCTATTCAAACATAGTGTATGCGGTACGATAAGAAAGAGCCATTCATTACCTTGAAAAAAAAACGTAAGTTGGGTTCACAGAGGTAAGCAACGACTGCACAAAAACTAATTTATTGAGCTCGTGCGGTTTCAAGTGGCCGCGTCAGCTAATATAAGTAGGATATTCTTATAATTATTGATAACTATTTCAAAATTGTTGATTGGACAGATGATTGCACAACATTGTAAATACTTTAAAATTTTCGCAATCTATAAGTACATATTATTAAATCTGCTGCATAATATGTGTCTGTATGAAAGCGATAAACTCAAAAACTACAAAACCGATTTTTGTAGGATTTTTACAAATAGATAGAGTGTGATTCCGGAGCAGGTTGAGGAGCATAATTCATACAGGCGGAGCCGCAGGAGAAGTCAAGTTTGTATATAGGAAATGTAAAACTTGATATTAGACATTAAAATTAAAATGTTGCTATAAAGTTATGTATGACTCATTCATAATTATGTATCAAAAGATATGTTTTATAACATAGTTATGTACGTGCTTATGGCATCAGGTACGGCATGTACTTTAATTGTCAAACGGGCTACCTCATTTTTTGTCAAAACTATCGCATTTCCTATCAATCTTATGCATTCAGTATGAAGTAAATTAATAAATAAACCGAATTCAATGAATATTTGTTCAAAATATCTCTGATAGGCGGCTAAAAGACGAGGACAATAATTTGACATATCGTACGATTACTTGTCGTGACATTCTGAATCGGCCTGCTGGTCAGAGAACGTCCGCCTAGGTCTTCGCCTTCGTCCTGTCCCTTTCACACTTGCCTTATATATCTTCTTTGTCAGTCTTTCGTCACCCATCCTCTCCATGTAAAGTCAAGCTCTAATAAAGACTGAACTCATTTCCCACAAGTTCCCTTTTGAAAGCTTTTCTCTAGGGCGTCAAGGCAGGCCATCATGCCATTATTTTCATCATAGCTATGATACTTTTTGCTATAGTCAATCTCAAAATCATTTATTCATCTAGGTCACAAGGTGATGCTTATGAACGTCAAATTTTAAAGTAAATTACTTAATGCATCTATTGATTCGATTTTGTACCTAATTAGAAAGATTATGGGGTGACTTTGAGCCTCAATATCTTCTGATCCAGTAATTTCTCAGGTATTGTGCTGAATTAAAAAATATTCTTAATGATTGGCACAATATGGGATCTGAGTTTTCGTTAAGGCGCTGTACTTAGTCAAAATAGGCTCCACAAAACAGTTTTTTAGCCAAATGTATACATTTTAAAGCAGCTAAAAAAATATAGGTTAATCTTGATCATATTTATGGGGGGACCATTGTGTTCAAAACACGTTTTCGGAAAATTTTCTCGATAAAAAAAAACCATAAAATAACCATTTAAATTGAAATTGTAGCAATTGTAACTGTATTATTTATAAACAAATCTTGATAATATTAATAACAGTGATGTAATATATAATAATAAAGGGAACTATTGTTTTTATTTATCGATTGGAATAAGATATTTGTAAGGATTAATGTATTTAATGATAAATAACTCGTTCTGAACATCCCGTCGTCGTCGCGCTTCTCTTTCTTATGTATACAATCCGACAGTGACAGCAACAGCTGAACTCAGTAGCTGTACTCGGCGCCTTAAGGGTCTTTTTACACGCTCCACGACTGTTTTTAGTACAATAAAAAAAAGGTTCAAAAAGTAGAGGTACTCACGGCCACCTGCGGGTCCCCGCCCCGGTCGTCCCCCTGGTCCCTCGGAGGCGCGGAGTCACCCGTCGCGGCCGCCGCGCCCCCGCCCCTCCTCTCCTCGCCTTCCACCAGCGCGAGGTACCGGGACAACTCCTCCTCGTCGCTGATGCGGAGCGGGGTCTTGGGGCCCACGACTGCGATTGAGACGTTCTGTTGAAATATAAAGAAGTTAAAACCAAATCGCACTTTATATAAATAACTAGATGATGAGTTGTGTGCGAGAGTGAGCGTTATTTAAGGGTACTGTTCCGCCCCCCCCCCGTGGCTCATAGCGTGATTTTATATAGCCTATAGCCTTCCTCGATAAATGTGCTATCTAACACTGAAATAATTTTTCTAATCAGTCCAGTAGTTCCTGAGATTAGCGCGTTTAAACCAACAAACAAGCTCTTCAGCTTTATACAGGGTGTCACAAGACCTATCACCAAGCCGATGTATACTCGTTGTGGACATCATGCCAAGTCATACTAACCAAAAATAATATTTGGGAAACGACTTTATTTTTAAATTTTCACATTTTTTAAACCGCAATTAAAAGCGCGCGCGTGCAATCCTCGAAATACCTACTTATCCATGGGGTCAAAGGGTATCTAAAGAACAATTTGACGGGGTAAATGCATCAGTTTTGTACCTAATTAGAAAAATTCCATACTAACTTTGAGCCTCAATATCTGCTGAACCAGTAATTTCCCAGGTATAGTGCCGAAGTAAAAAATGTTCGTAGTGATTGGTACAACATGGGATTTCAGTTTTCGGTAAGGGTCTTTTTACACCCTGTATATTAGTGTAGATAACTTGTATAAAAGGGCTACTTCCACACTAAGAAATATATTGTGTCTCAGGGGACATTGCAAACATTTCACCAGCAATCAGACTGTACACATTGACTCGGAACAACAAATTGTGAATCACAGTTCTGTCTTGCGTGCGGATCCACAACCTTCACACGTCGGCGCTGTGTTGAATGACGAGGCGACCGCTTGAACCAAACGTTGCTATGCGTTCAGTCGGATTTACTTAACTACACAGACCTCATACGCCACATACAATATGATAGCTATGTTTCATTCTACATAACTATCATACCATACAATTTTATTGTTATTTTCGCATAGTAGTAGGTTAAGCACAGACATAGATCTACATAGATAACGCAAATGCATGCACTTCGCGTGTCTGAACTCCGACCAAGCGTCGAGCTTGGTCGCCACTAACTTCAGTCCCCGCGCGTCCGTTTTACCGTTAAGTAAACTTTATTCACATTACGTTGCCGCGTTTGCTTCGGACGTTTGATCTGACGTTGTGTATTAGGAGACGATGAATATCGCACAAGCGATACTGTCGCGCATCGCTTCGACTTCGTGATACAGGCAACGTCACAGTAGGTATTAAAAAGTCGGCACGCTTGGTTTCAATACAAATCGTGATAGTTGCGTTATCTATGTAGATCTATATCTGTGAGGTTAAGCCTAGTGAAGTAGCAATAGCCTAGTGGAGATACCAACAGACTGCTATGCAGAGGGTATCGGGTTCGAATCCACGGCGCGCACCAATGACTTTTCGGAGTTATGTGCGTATTGAATTGTTAATTATCGCTTGCCCCGTGCCTCGAAGAGAACGTTAAGCCGTCGGTCCCGGTTGTCATGAAGATCTTTGACAGTCGTTACAGGGCGTCAGTACCTTCAAATTAAACTGACACTAGTCTAAACCATGGAATATCACTATCCCTTCGGGTTACGGAGGTCAGACAGGCAGACGCTCTGTGGAAAAGCTAATATTCTGCCAAATCTGGTTAGACTAGTAAGCGGACCCCAGATTAAAAAAACTAGGATAACGCTAAGGGGATGAGTAGGTTAAGCCTAGTGTTGTGGGTACGACCCTCACATAAGACAACACTTAGTGTGAACCATAGATTATAGTTTCTAGTCTGGGTGTAGGTATTTTATATTGATTGAATGTTTGTAACTTTGTAATGACACAGCGGCACAGAATTTATTCCTAGTGCAGGAGTGTTAATGTCTTTAATTTCTTTGTTAATGTGTTAAATTTTCATCATCATCAGCCTTTAACAGTCCACTGCTGGACTAGGCCTCTTCCTTGAAAGGAGGAATTGGCCTACTATACCATGCTGGCCAAACAGGTTGGTATAGGGTTTGTATCAAGTTTTCCTTCTCTTACAGTGCTGTTCTCTGCATAATATGCTCCCTCTGTCGGCTCTTACGACACCCACGGGATGATATGGGGTGGTGACAATCTGTATTCATAATCCGTCACCACACGGAGATGAAGTAAAGTGGGCGAAGGTAAGTGTTAATGTTTTCCAAATAAATGTTAAATAAAATATCGTAACTCACCTTAGTATTAAGATCAACTTCATTGGGCAGGGTATCCCTCAATGCCCTAAGTCCGTGTGCCACAAGATCTTGCAGATCACAGTCCATGAACGAGGTGAGGTGCTTCTCCAAGTATGTGCGGGCGGACTGGGAACGGGCACCGATGGCCATCGCACGGCAGTCGAAGAAGTTGGCTGAGGGGCACGTCTGGTAGATGTGGGGGCCTTGGTCCTGAAGATAGACAAGAAACAAATTATAACGTATATATAACCCATATTTTTATTCATAAGTGTCAGTTATTTTTATTTCATTTTTAATAATGTATGACATGAAATGGCGACAGGTCACAGGAACACCTTACGACCCACGGATGCCTCTTAAACTAAAGGGCAAAATCTACTAATCCGTTATAAGACCTGTCGCACTGTATGGATCGGAATGCTGGGCCGTTGACAAGACGGATGAAAGAAGATTGCATGTAGCAGAGATGAGGATGTTGAGATGGATGTGTGGGATGACAAGGATGGATAAAATTAGAAATGAGTATATTAGGGGAAGTTGGAAAGTTGCACCGGTGCAAGAAAAGATGAAAGGAAATCGTCTATCGTGGTATGGGCATGTGATGAGGAGGGATGAAAAGCATGTGACTAGAAAGGTGATGAATATGAGAGTTGAGGGATTTAAGGCCAAAGAAAAGATGGATGGATTGTGTGAAGGATGACATGAATGAAACGGGAGTGAATAATCTGATGACGGCTGATAGGAGAGAATGGAAGAGAAAGACATTCTGCGCCGACCCCAAGTAATATGGGAACAGGGCAGGCAAAAGAAGAAGACACATTTACGCAGCACTTTACAAGGACTAATAAAATAATACATACAAAAGCAATAAAAAAAATCAAGAAGGTGCTAAAAACAAAGAGGAGAGTTATTCTTCCCTCTGTGTTTTCTGAACTTACAATATGACTTTAAAATACTACTTACTACCGGAACTGACTAAATAAAAATATGCCATAAGTAAACCAAATTAACAGACTAAAAAGAAAACATTTATGTTGAGCTGGGTGTGAAATTAGATCTAAATATTTTATAAATACTAGGCTCCTTACTCCTTTCTGACATTGTGTAATACACAACACTATAACACTATAACTTCACGCCTTTTATCCTCGAAGCGGTAGGCAAAGGCGTATTGCACAGCCACACTTCGCCAGTTATGTTTCCGGCCCAATGTAATAGAGGGTGAGCCTATTGCCATCTACCGGGCACATAGTTAAGCGAGCGATAATTAAAATTTTTAATACACACATAACTTCAAAAAGTCAGAGGTGTGTGCCCGGGGTAACTGGGGATCGAACCCGAGACCATCATCTCGGCAGTCCGTTACGTACGCCACTGGGCTATCGCCACCTATTGTGTAAGAATTCTCTATATAGAAGCTTTAATTCACTGGACACATAAAAATATGTCTGATAGATTTCTATTATGCTTACTTATTGTTATGTGGGAATTTAAACCAAATCCTGAAAGAGATTTGAGGTGAACTCCTTTCATATGAAAAGTATACTTACATCATAGCCAGCTACAAGTAATCCAACTCCAAGCGGTCTCTTATCATATCTCTGCGTGCAGATCTGCATCTTGTTGCCGACCAGACCGATCAGTCTACCAACGGGCATTGGAGCATCATGAGCGTACTGGTGGTTGAGGCACTCTGTGCGCATGAAGCGGCTGTGAATTAACAATAATAGAAAACATTTAAATAAATTTAAATTTACAATATATAAACTAATATTATTATTTATATATTATTTTACTTTATGCATGAACAAATGTACAGCAATGGACTTAATGCCAAAGGCTTCTTCATCTTATAATGCTGAATAGCGTACTTATCTGGACCTAAATGTAAGGAACTACTGGTTCCATATATTCTTTGTATTGGCTACTCAATGTATCTAGGAAGGCTATATAACATCATGCTATGGGCTATGGATCTAGAGCAGCAGCAGAAAATAATTAAAATGAGGCTTTTGCCATCGGCACAGTGGTGCCGATGATGGACTCTGCAGAATAACACACTACCTCACCAAGGTTTTCACTCCCTTGAATACCACAGAAAGCAGGGCCTGTCTTTCCTATTTCATAGTAATAAAAGGGCTCAAAAGCCACTATTCAAGTGAGAGGGTCATGTGAATAGTGGTGTGGAGGCAGTGTATTTGAAGCATTATCAAATCATACATTTGGTGAATTTAAGCAACATTTATACATTTTACTTAGTGTGTCCATATAAATAGTAGTTTACCTTAGCATCCTAGCATCAGCAGTTAATCCAGAGATTGAAATGCCAATGTGTTCATCAATTGGAATAATTTTTTTCTGGTACGCTGAGAGCTCACTGACAGCCCGTTTCAGAGCTATGAGTACCGCAAACTGCTTATTTTTCAAGCCTACTGTTGCCGATCCAAGCTTGACAGCCTCCATAGCATACTCCACTTGGTGGAGACGGCCTTGAGGACTCCATACTGTGACATCACTGTCATACTGATTCCTGAACTGTAAAGTATAAAATAATTTGGTGTGAAATCAAAGACAGTGTTGATATACAAAGAATGTAAGAAAACAAATTTAGACCATGATTTTGTATAAAATACTACGCGGTCCAGCTTTACTTGACTTTAGGCAAATTAGGATTGTAAAACATAAAGTTCCTTCATGATGGTACATTAGGTTATGATGTAAGTTTACGATAAACCTCAATAAATTAGTATTATTTTACTATTATCTTTAAAAATCACTTCAAATACTACTATAATGATGGATAAACTTGTAATTCCGTGACAAAAGCTGTAAAATACAAACGATACAATGTTCCGGTAATGACATAGCATAATCGAAGAATCAACAACAAATATACAACAAATAAATGTTGTATAAGTTTCTTCATAAAATGTACAGTCAACTTACCATATTTATTTAACCTTTACAGCTAATTTCACAAAGAAATAAGAACTTTATTTGTGATTTACAGCAAATGAAGCCGCAACAACGATGACTATCAAATTGTCAAAAACAAAACGTCAGAGAACGTCATCCGCTTGTCAAGTTAAAAAAAAATGCCAAATGATACCACATGCAAAATATTTTAGTGCCTTTTTATTATTTTAATTTTCCAATTTATTTTAAAACTTTAAAATTATCACAGAGATGTATAACTTTTCTACACCTGTGATACTGATTTAAATTTTCATAATCTTATTTACAGACCCTAGTTACAGCCACAGTTTACAACTAAATGTATATGTAGGCGGGTAGCTAGGTTGTTGGCCGATTAAGGCCGATATAATCACTTCAGAGTTCCTACTAAGTGGGTGCAGCTGGGTTCTTGTGCATTGAATACACACTAACTAAAATACACTGACTACTTTAACACGAAAGGCACTATCTTAACAATTATAGTCTAACACTTTCACTTGCTAGTCTATTAACGAACCGAGGACAGATTCATGATGTACTGTCAACCAGGCGACTCGACTGAATGTGCCCGAACCCGTCAGACAAGTCCACACGAACGCCGTCAGTGCCCCTGCCAATAGACAGCAAACGTCACAACCGGCCGGCAGCACTTTCGATTCGTTTAGAGACTGTACTAATGACGTGATAATATTTCATGACATCTGCAATTTCCGTTTCGACGTGAAATAATAAAGAGGCGCTGGTAATGCGCCGTCACGGCCAGATTGACCTGCGACCGTCCTCGGGCGCTTCATTTCGCAATTTCGTATCAATCACACAATTATCTATAGCTAACCTTGACAAGCAATCCGCTCGTCCAACCTGACACCTCTATAGCCGACTACATGAATTCTTACTCGTTAGTACTATCTTTTGACAATGAACAGTGAAGTCCAATATCAAGCTTATTATTCTGTCAAACCTAACTACATAACCCAGATTGAAGCCTGGGCCAGGCGCGTGTGCGTCCCTTCGACCATCCTCCAAACAAGGCATGGACCGGATGGCACTGCCCCGGCGACCAGCGTCCAGTGCGTCCCTTCGACCATCCTTCAACAAGGCATGGACCGGACGGCACCAGCCCTAACCTAACCACATAACCCAGATTGAAGCATGGACCGGACGGCACCAGCCCTAACCTAACCACATAACCCAGATTGAAGCCTGGACCGGGCGTGAGTGCGTCCCTTCGACCATCCTCCAGACAAGGCATGGACCAGACGGCACTGCCCCGGCGACCAGCGTCCAGTGCGTCCCATCGACCATCCTTCAAACAAGGCATGGACCGGACGGCACCAGCCCTACGACCTACTTAACAACAGCCAGTCCAGCTTATCTATTTCAGATCTTTGCAACAGTTACAGACTACAGTTAAATTTAAATAACCAAGTAATCTTTTAAATGTCATTATATGATCCAGCAAGTAATAATGTAGCATGCCGCAGGAGATGTCAAACCTACGCCTAGCTAAACTAAACCTATGCTACGTCAAGCCTAACATCACCTATCAGTTATGAACCGTCTTGTTCAGCGTGAATTTGAACTTCGTGGTCAATTGGCTCATGGTTTGAGTTGATGCAAAGGTTATCTGATCCTGCTGTGTTTTTTTGTTATTGTTTTGTGTTTGTATCAAATGCTACTGAAATAGTATAGCCGCCGATAGTGTAACACATCTACCGAGTCAATGAGGATAATCATCGAGTTCTACATCAATCACCGCCGTCTCGGCCTTCTGACCAATTAATCGATTATGATTAACTGTTCGTTTCACACGGAATACATTTTACATGTCAAATTTAAATTCTTTGCATGTATCATGTAGCAATACACACACACTTAAGGGACAAGATCAACTAAATCATTTACGTCGGTTAACGTCTACCACCCAGTCGATGTCACACAGACTTGTAAGTGCCACACAGGCCAGTCAATGACACACACCAGTCGATGCCACACAGGCTACTCATTGCCACACAGGCCAGTCATTGCCACACAGGCCAGTCATTGCCACACAGGCCAGTTAAAATAAAGGCTTTTTGCATACATTAAGTTGTTTTTATTTTATTCGTACCGAACGTAAGTTAGAATACAGAATGAATGAATGACGTTGGCTATTGACACAGTAAAGAATATAAAATTATTAAAAAGTATTTATGATGCAACTAAAGAGTCTGTAACATTCCTCCCGGCCTTAGGTCATTTGCTCTATAAGGCGGTGTGGCGGACGTACGGTCCTCTTGCTACGCCTCCACACCGGCGTCTGCTCGAGTGTTAGCGGTGAGGCAGCAGCGGCTTCAATTGCTGCTTGACTGATTGGAGTTGAACTGGCACGCGGTAGTAGATCATGTGGTGTTGAAAACGATGATCCAGCAGGTGTCGATGGTTCTATCTCACTATCTCGGTCGTTGATTGGTGACTGAGCCACACTCCCCTGGGGCCGTATGTGGTCGGCGTGTCTGCGCTTCAAGACTCCTTCTGGAGTTCTCACCACATAAGAATACCGGTGTTTCCTCTCCTCTATTACAGCCGGTTTCCACTTATTTTCCAGTTTGGTACGGATGTACACTGCTTCCCCATTCTGGAAAATCGGGGTCTTTTGTTCAGATTCGATATTAGCTTGTACATTTTTATAGCGCAATATCCTTCTCATATTTGGCCTCACATTATCCAGTAAGCAGTTTAGCTGTCTGCCGAACATCATTTGCGCTGGTGACTGGCTTGTGGTAGTATGCGGTGTAATCCAATAAGAAAACAGGAAGTTTTGCAATCTACGCTTTTGGTTAGGTCGATCTGCTTCACTTGCGGCCATTCTTGTTTTAAAAGTTCGCACCAGGCGCTCAGCCAATCCATTAGTTCTAGGATGATAGGGTGAAGATGTCATGTGTACTATACCCTGCGACTTGCAATATGCTCGGAATTCTTTGGAAGTGAACTGAGGTCCATTATCAGACACTATAACTTGAGGTAATCCGAAAGTTGTAAAAATGCCATCTAATTTCTCGCACAATGTCTTGGTGGTTATCTTTGTCATCGGTTTAACTTTTATCCATTTTGATAACGCATCTGACAGTACTAGCCAATATTTTCCCTCGAAGGGCCCAGCAAAGTCAACGTGAACTCTTTCCCATACCTTCTCTGGGATAGACCAAGAGTATACTGGAAGTTCTGGGTTGTTAGGACGATTTTCTTGGCATTTTTGGCATTGTTTAACAAAATTGTCAATGTCTTCTTCGAGAGTTGGCCACCATACATAGTAGCGTGCTAGAGCTCTCATTGCAGATGTCCCAGGATGGCCAATGTGCAAATAACGTAGTACTGTAAGTCTTAATTTACTCGGTACAACAACTCTACCTTGCCACAGGATAATCTTATTCTCTATAGACAATTCGTTTCGTTTTCTGAGGAATGGTTTAAGCTCAGCATGTGTACAGTTATACCAATCGGTTTTGATCAATTGTAAGACTTGCTTCAGCGTAGCATCGTGCTTCGTTTCTTCTCTGATACGCTCTTCACTTAAGGCCAAATCATCCATTTTATTATGTTGTAACTTCTCGGTGATTTTGTATATTGCTAGCTCAGAGACATTCGGCTCTTCCTTGCTATTTGGCATCCTGGAGAGGTAGTCAGCGATAATGTTATATTCACCTTTTCTATAAATAATGTCGTAATCATAATTTCCAATGACGAGTGCCCATCTTACAAGTCTATTGTTAGCAATTTTTGGCAGATTTCGTTGAGGACCCAATATGTGAATAAGTGGTTTATGGTCGGTTACAAGTGTGAATTTAGTGCCTCTGAGATACTGGTCAAATTTTTGAATGCCATAGAATATTGCCAATGCCTCACGGTCGATAACAGAGTATTTGATTTCCGCCGGTTTCAGTTTCCGCGAGCCAAAAGCAATAGGTTGTTCGATGTCGTTCTTATCCTTGTGGTATAGGACTGCGCCTACTCCTTTCTCCGAGGCGTCACAGGATCGGAAAAGAGGCCGGTGTTCGTCAAACGCCACAAGTGACTTGGATCTTGTTATTAATTTCTTGGTCTTATGAAATAATTTGTTTTCGTGATCAGTCTATTGCCATTTACGACGGCCCCCCGTTAACTCATGTAAGTCAGCGCATTCACTGTGTAAATGTGGAATAAATCGTTCGTAAAAATTGACGAGTCCTAAGAACGCCCTCAGTTCTTTGGTGTTTGTTGGTGGGTGGTGCTTTCGAAATTGCTTCAATTTTGGATTTTGTTGGTCGAACTCCATTTTTGTCAATAATATGAACCAAATATTCGATTTCTGGCTGTAGGAAAGTGCATTTTTTGAGATTGACTTTGAGTCCGGCTTGCTTCAATTTGTTGAAAACCATTGAAAGGGTCTGTATGTGTTCTTTGTCATTTTCCCCCGTAATGGCAATATCATCAAAAAATACAGCGACTTTTGGTATGCCATCAAGTAGTTTGTCAAGAAAATGTTGGAAAATTGAGGGTGCTGTTGCAATACCAAAAGGCATTCTGTTGTAAACAAAGTATCCTTTGTGGGTTGATATTGTTAAGTACTTTTTTGATTCCGGAGCTATTTCAAACTGTAGATAAGCATCTTTAAGGTCGATTTTTGAATATTTCTCTCCGTGAGCCGGACGTTGTCGTAACTGGTCAAATAGAGGTACGGGATGAGTATGTTTGATAAGCACCGGGTTTATCGTTGTTCGGTAGTCGCCACATATACGTACTTGGCCTGTTGGTTTTAAAACATTGACTGTAGGTGTAGCCCATTCTATAGGACTCATGTTGGGGTCCACTTCTGTTATTATCCCCTCGCGCTGAAGCCGTTCTAGTTCTATTTCTATATTTTTGCGCATGCTGAACTTGATGGGACATGCCGGTAGGTGCTTTGCTTCGCTGCCAGGTTTGATGTGGATCCTAACTTGGTAATCCTTGACCTTCCCTAATTTGTTGTTGAATAGGTCGGTGTGGGTAGCTAGCACTAGGTCCAGTGACGTCTCTTTGGTGCGTTTGATGGAGTAGACAGGCTTGGGAAAGGTCATGTCGTACATTTCACACCATTGTAATCCGAAAAGCATAGGATCTGCCTTGTCCATAACTACAACAGGTAAAATCTTTTGTACGTTGTCTACTTCAACTGTTACGTCAGTTAGACCTCTCGGTTTGAGCTTGAAATTGCAATAAGCTTGTAGTTTCGGTCCTTTCATTAACGCCGGGGCTCCAATCTTTTTCCACAATTTCGTGGTAATTATAGAGTAGATCGATCCTGGGTCCCAGTCCATCGTGCATTTTACCCCATTAATGGTCACGTAAATTTTCTTGCACCGGGAGGTCTTCTTAGTAATATTGTGAATAGGGTTGTACTCGCTATCACTCTCTTCCGCCGAGGAGTTGGAGTGCGACGTTGTCGTTGATGAGGTCTCTAATGGATCTGTTCCATTGTTGATCCTCTGTGTTTTACTGTTTTATCGGCCTTGTTAGGACGTTGGGAGCGTTTAGGTTGTGTCGTCAAATATGCTCTACCTGATTTGATGCATACACTCTCGTAATGTCCTGTGCTCCCACATGCCGTACAAGGGTGGGCTTTAGCTGAGCAGTTCTCGTAGTTATATTTGTCCCGCTTTCCGCATCGTCGGCATTGATTTAGGCGCAACTTCCTGGCTGTTTCGTTAGTCGTTGTATCACTGCGTTTGCCTTGTCTCTTTTGGCGTATTCTGTTAACGTAGTCATTTTGTTTGTTATTCACGGCGCTGCTGTCGTTCTCTGCGATTTCGCGTGACTGGGCAACTGAAAATATTTCTGTGAATGTTATCTCTCTCGGTCTGCCCCCTTCTGTTACTTCGCGTAGTTCAGGCCATCTTTGCTTTAAATCTACCTCTAGCTGTGTATGGTTCAAGCCGGTTGCAAAACGATCACGAAGCTGTCTCTCAAGCATAGTCCCTTCGTAGCCACAGTCCCGCGAGAGTTTCTTTAGTCTATTAGCATAACGTTCCATAGTTTCGCCGCTTTCTCTCGTCGAGTTCCAAAAATCTATTAAGGCTTTGTATCGTGTTTTCTTTGTTCTATATAAGTCCAATAGTTTCATCTTTATATCGTCGTATGTTGCTGTGTCAAAATCAGGGGTCAAAGCTACATTCAGCTCGTGGTATATCTCAGGTGTTATGCAGTTAATAAGTAGGTTTTTCTGAATACTAACAGTCTCTTTGCCCCAAATTCGGCATTTTGCTTCAAACAGATCGATAAAGTTTTCAGCAGTGGTTGTTTCTGGGTTAAACTTGTCGCACTTGAAGTGTTTTACAATGTTTTGTTTAGGTGCTTCGTTACCATCGTTGTTCTTGGTGTTGTTGCCTGTTGAGGGGCTTCCCTGGTGTTGTTGCTGTTGAACGAGCTGCTGCAGTAGGACTGTCAGTACCTTTAGTTGTTCTTGTTGCGCGGTAAGGAATGCCGCGAATTGTTCAGCGTTCATGGTGTTTCCTAAACAACACAATTTGCCTCGTCGCCAATAAAATAAAGGCCTTTTGCATACATTAAGTTGTTTTTATTTTATTCGTACCGAACGTAAGTTAGAATACAGAATGAATGAATGACGTTAGCTATTGACACAGTAAAGATTATAAAATTATTAAAAAGTATTTATGATGCAACTAAAGTGTCTGTAACACCAGTCATTGCCACACAGGCCAGTCATTGCCACACAGGCTTGTCATTGCCACACAGGCTTGTCGGTGGGCAATAAAAGGTACTCTGATCAAAATAATCACAGGTTTTAATGAAAATCATAACTAACTCTTTCTCTCGAAGCGGACATGTTGAACAACACGCATACTCAATCCGCAACTCTGTTCAAATAATAAGAAACTCATTAAAATATTGCATTGCTCATACTCTGACATCCATCGTGTGTTCAACATCACGCTATGCAACCTCCATCTGGTTACACAACACCACCCGGATAATTATTTCGAGCGTTTAACAAAGTAAACTTAAATTAGGTTTGTTCAACATGTTGCTTTGTTTTTCCTTATCACATAGCAGACTATAAGAAAATCTTACTACACCGATAGTCTAGATGTTAAGTTTACTACCAAGTATCCAATCAGTCTTTTCAGCGTTATAATTTTCTCATGGATAGTCTAAATACGAAGCATATCCTAACCTAATCATTAGCGATACAGCAACAGACCTTTCGCGTTCAAGACGATGCACAACGTTTGTGATACTATGATAAATGCACTAATGGCTGTCTTGTTTGTGCAACGCATGGCTAACCATGCAGCCGCACAAACGGCTTATCCAGTTTATGCAAATCTACACCAACGGAAACGTGGGTACCACAAGATTATCACAACAACGACTAACAATAAAGTACCCATTTAATGAGAAAGTTGAGCACACAATCATCACTAACGATCACTAACCTATATAGTTCTACCTACAATGAAAATCAAATCTCTGAAAGTGATTATTGTAACGCACTACGATGATAACTCAATCATTTTCTTCTACGTCTGATAATAGACTTTAACAGCTTCTACTAGAAACACTGTCACTTCTAAACGTCCTAAGCATAACTTGGAATTGGCCAGGGAACTCGTGACACTTGATAAAAATTCCCAGCGTATCACATGAATTTTAAAAACACACAATAGGTAATATTTTTCACGCGTAAAATCTTAAAATTCAATTTAATTTTACTAGTGGTGCCATCTATTAATCACAGTAAGGTAACACCTAACATTTTTATTAGTGCCACATCTAACGACATGTTAAAATTTGCGTACAATAAGAAGCAGGTTTAATAGTAACACCAAGATTCGTCTGTAGGTACAAATCAGAACCATAACGAACAAAAGTACAGCCTTTAACTTAGGCTCTAATCATGTTTAAACGAAAACCGTTTGGTATTATCAACACTACGAGTCGGTAAAATAATGGCGCCAGCAATATCTTTCGACTATGGGCGGTCAGGTTACACGCGAAATAACCAACTACACGTCTAAAGTTCTAAACAGCACTACAGCTCACATGTCTATTTAAGAAATAAACGCTACAATCACACAAAATTAGCGCGGTCAGCCGCAACAGTTCAGCACAGCCTTACCTACACTATGAACTTAGTATACGATTAGTCGAACAACTTTATACGCGAATCTACCATTTAGCGCCGCTGCCCTGCGAAGGACAGTCTAGACCGGAGGTACTGTTCCAGATTTAGCAGAAAACTAACCGAAGCTAGGTGTTGGTTTTAAATCCAATATTACAGCTGCTCTAGTGCAGCTGTAATATTGGATTTAAAACCACCACACACTTGGTTGGAATAATGCAAGTCGGCCTGTACGTTCAGTCTTGTTACTTTTACATACTATGTCCACAAACGGCTGCTGAAGTAATGTTCGATATCGTCTCACTCCAATTTGCGTTCCGTTTCACCGAGCTGCGTTATCTGAGTTTTTGTCAGAAACCACTTAGCTCTGTAACTTTGATTGATGAATATTTAGATCTATGCGTTCAACGGAACGGTAAACGGAGACTGTTTATTTTTATCTCTGTATCGTATCATTGTTTTGGTAAATATTTGAAATGTTTGGGCGGTTGTGTAGGTGTTTCGGTAGAAACATTTAGGTAGGTTTTATTTTAGATTATTTATTTATGCAAATAAACATTAATAGGTATCTTGATCAATAATTATGCTAAATCATCATCATCATCCTCCTAGCGTTATCTCAGTTACAGCCCGGGGTCCGCTTTCTAGTCTAACCGGATTTGACTGAAGCTTTTCTACAGATGCAACTGCCTGTCTAACCTCTGCAACCCAAAGGGATAGCTACATTCTCTGGTTTAGACTAGTCAGTTTATTTATAGGTAGGTACTGCCTCCCTATAATGAATGTCAAAAATCTTCATGACAGCCGGGACCTACGACGGATTGACGTGTTCTCCGAGGCCCGGGGCAAGTGACCTTCAAAGTAGCCTCTTAATGCCCAGTTGGAGAATAGACAAAAGAATCAAGGAAGACTTAAGGCTGTTACACACAGCTTACGGATTTTGCCGCGCGGCACGTGCCGCCGGCTTCTTCCTGGCGTTTGTGCTGCCGGCATCTGCCACAGAAATGAAATGAACTTGCGAGTTGCAACACACGCGGTACGTCAATATTCCCGGGCGTCCTTGTAGGCGGCTTTTTGTTTGCCAAGCGGCTTTGTGTGTAGGAATGTGTGCCTTTAAAAGACCGGCCTGTGGGTCCAACTGTAAATGTTACGACACGGTTACACGGTTTTTAATTAGTTACAACACCGAAGAAATAAGTAAACAAAATTATGCTGTGCGCCACACGCTTGTAGCTCATACCATGATGTTTTAAAGACTAAAACCTTACTCGATACATGGGATATCCTACACAAAAATAATTATAAAAATTGGACCGGCAGTTCTTGAGATTAGCGTGTTCAATCAAACACTCTTCAGCTTTATCTAAGTACCAAATTCCCAACTATTTGCTTACATATAGTTCACATAAACTTGAACAAGATAACATTCAATTAAACGTATAGGCATATCATTTATCACTTATATTACCGTCTCCATAGTATTTAGCAATCTTCCACAATTACCCAACGGGGCATCAAATGCCGACCGCCGGGCGCCGACTGAACACTAACAATAACTTATAATTATAACACCCTGATTGTTGTTTAAGACACTATTGTAATACGATATTTTTTAAAGCTATTTGCAAACGAGGCAACATAAGTTTCACGGTACAAATATGTACGAGTATTATAAATAATATCAGACAGACTGTCTACGTGGTCCGGTGGATAGCGTATGAGTCTGTTGATCGGAGGTCCCGGGTACGAGTCCCGGGTCGGACAAAAGATTTACTGAGGTTTTCTGAATTCTCAAGAGCAGCACGGAGTCTAGTAATGTGCCCGGTAAAATATAAAAAAAAAATATATTACACCTCTGCCCTCTGCCTACCCCCTCGGGGATAAAGGCGTGAGTCTATAAAAAAATATCAGGCAGCGATAACCTAGTGGAGATACCGATAGACTGTCATGCAGAGAATATCGGGTTCATACACACTTGGGTACACAATTGACTTTTGGAGTTGATGTATGTATTTGTTAATTATCGCTTGCTCTGTGCATCGAAGGGCATGTAGGTCACGGTTGTCATGAAGATCTTGGCATACGCCATAGGGAGTCAATAACTCTGAATAAAGTGTCAATGCTAAACACCGCTCTGCAGTCACTCACATGTATTGCTGATGAGAGACGGAAGACTGTCAACCTAAAGTGGGATTGAGCGGGCCTCGTAGTCCGGATGCATCCTAGTCGATGGGCAAAAATCGTCTCGCAATGAGTGCCGCAAGACGGATGGTGGAACGAAACAGACCCCAAAAACGATGGCGTGATGATCTAGATAACCTCGACAGGAACTGGCCTAACTTGGCACAATATAGAGATGCTTGGAAGAGTTGCAGCTGTTATAAAGCTGGGATGATGATAATCTAGTTAGGCCAAAGCAAATTTCCATACTGGAGCTAGGCTAGGACAATGATGACTTTTAGTAGGTAGCCAAATTTACATTTTACTCATAATTTTTTTATCACCTTCCCGTTTTAAATTGTGTGTTATTAACACAAGTTGCTTTGTGTGGGGAGCGCCTAATACCTAGGTAATATCGTTTCCTATACCATAACGAAAATATGTCAAACATAATATTGAAATCTGAATTGTTATACTAGTGGAACATCAAGCTTTGCTTGATTTAATTAAATATTAATAATATCAAACCTATTTATAAAATAATCTTACTGCTTGGGGATTAGGCCATTGTCCATATTGCTGGCCAAGGGCTGGTTTGAAAATTTTACGTTCTGAGAAAATTACGGAGAACTCTCAGACATGCAGGTTTCCTTAGGATCTTTTCCTTCACCACTATCAATCAATCAGACTATTGCAGTGAACTGCTGGACATAGGCCTCTCCCAGCATGCACCACAATGCGGTCATTGCGGTGCATGCTGGGAGGTCCTCTGCCTTCCGCATCCAGCCCGCCTCAGCCACCATTTTTAGGTCTTCGGACCCACCTAGTTCCCCGCTAAGCAAGCGATAATTAACAATGTAATATGCACTTTGGTAACTTCACTAGTGCGCGGTGTAGGCTTGACTCGAGACCATCTGCGTATTTTGTTAATCACTCCGACTACACCAAGCAGCCGTATTTCTACAGTTTGAGGTTGCCAGTGTGAGTGCCGCGGCATCTCTCAATGTATATTTGGCCTAATGGGATAGGAAGAAATAATCATTTGTATGATGAGATTTATATGGAGCATTTTCAAAGTCATCATCGTCATCAGCCTTTAACAGTCCACAGCTGGACTAGGCCTCTCCTTTGAAAGGAGGTATTGGCCTAATACCTATACCACGCTGGCCAAACGGGTTGGTATAGGGTTTGTATCAAGTTTTCCTTCTCTTACAGTGCTGTTCTCTGCATAATATACTCCCTCTGTCGGCTCTTACGACACCCATGGGATGATATGGGGTGGTGACATTCCGTATTCTTAATCCGTCACCACACGGATAACGGGTATGTTAACGATAGAGTACATTTTCAAAGTACTGAACAGGATTACTACTCAATTTATTGTAGGTTCTTTTTAGCAATACCTACGTGAAAATATAAGTCGCAAATTTTCGATCGCGTGTCTGATATTTTAGCTATTTTTAACAATAGCGATTTAAGTCACGTTTTTTTATTGCGAGGCCGATGTTTTAGGTACCAATTCAAGCGGCACCAACAGTCTTGTATCCTTATACATAAACTAGGTGACCCGGCAAACGTTGTTTTGCAAAATTTTTTTTTTTTTTGAAAAATAGATGTTGGCCTATTCTCATAGATACCGGATAAGCACAAAAAATTTCATCAAAATCGGTCAAGCCGTTTCGGAGGAGTATGGGAACGAAAACTGTGACACGAGAATTTTATATATTAGATAGACAAACTCTTAGTAAGTAGTGATAAATAAATGACTTTCGATATGAAGTATTCTTTCAAGGATTATACGCAAGAGTGAAGGAGGCCGCCGAGACACGACGTGGGATGTCCATTCACAATGGCGCTGGATCTCGGCCAAAAGCATGACTAATTGATGCCATAAGTATTGCTGAGTATTTCATTATTACTCAAAGGATCGCTTCACCAATAATTTATCTTTATTTCGTCTGTGATGCAATTTATTTATAGTTTTTTTACAGCAAGATGACGCAACAAGGACTTGTCCTTATATTTATGACCCAGTTTTACTTGTAAACAATTTGGGTCCTGGGAAACTGATTGGACAGGATATATCGAGGAGTGTTGGGAGATATTTTACTTGCAATATATTACTATTTAGTAGATAAATTGCTGGCAAAGTGATAACTGCATCTGATTTAGCTTTAAAGGCTCTCAAGATGTACCGACGAAATGTTTTAGAAAAAAGATGTACCTACTCAGTGGCGTAGCGTGGGGGGGGGGGCCGGGGGGTCCATGGCCCCGGGCGGCACATTTAAGGGGGTGGCAAAAGAGGCGGCGAAAAAAAAATACTATGGGCGCGCACTGACACGATCCAAGTTGGTCCGCGCGGCAGCGCGGGCGCTGTAGCACAGAATAGATAGTTCTTACGAACAGAAGCACCACTTCGCAAACCAATTTAAAGAAATGGCGACTCTTGCTACTAAGCAAGAAAGTGCAATTCAGCTCGCATGAGCATTCAGTACCTAACGCGATATTGACCTAACTGTTCCCGCTCTTTTCTAACACATAACGCTGTCGCTGTCTGGCGCGGAGCGGTGCGCTAGGGTTGTCGACTTGCCGCTGCTACTATAATATTTATTCATCGTCTATCTACCTACTTGACCACGTACCTAATTAAATATTTACACTATAAGTATCCTATCCCACTATTTGAGCTCGTAGAACGAAAACCACAAAAATTCTGGTGGTTTACATTTTCACTATACTAATTCTTAGTTATTTCCTAAACGCGTAGACCGATTTACATGACTCAAACAGATAAAATGGTTTAATCGTTGAGATATCTCAACAAATAAAAAGTACAATTTTCAAGTTGCTCTCGTAAAATAAATAAAATCAAAATTTCAAGTTGCTTCCGACACACATCCGTTAAATGAGCAATACTTCGCACCAGACTTGTGATGTGAACATTTTTGTTGTTCACTATTAAAATTCACGTTATTAGCTAGCCCTGCGCGCGAGCGGTGACGACGCGGCGTGGAAGCCGCGCCAAAGTGTAGGCACTTATCGCTGTAGGTACGGCTGAGTGAAGGAGGCCTGGCTGTAGGGACTAGGCAAGGCGGGGTGAAGTTGAGTCATGTTGAAGTTAGCAAGCACCAAGGTTTCCCGAACAGAACAACAATCGAAAATAAAATCATCCTCATTTTCATTACGTGAAGACTTTTATCGGATATGGGTGTGTTTTTTTAATTTTGTCACGGTAGGATTACCGTGCAATCCATAAAATAACTGATAAGCAAAACCTATGGATATAGTTTTTAGGGTTCCGTAGTCCACAAGGAACCCTTATAGTTTCGCCATGTCCGTCCGTCTGTCCGTCCGCAGCCTAGCTCAAAAACGCCTGGTGCTAGAAAGCTGATATTTGACATGAAAATAGACATACAATTTTGCAACAAAACTGTAGAATAAAATTAGGGAAAATATTTTTTTTAAGGGTATCTTCCCTACATATATAGTGGGGTTAATTTTTTTTTGTTGAGTACCCCATTGTGTGGGGTATCATTGGATAGATTTAAAAAAAATATTATTAGTTTGCTCAAATCATTTTTCGATCAAGGGATTGGTTTGTCAAATATCCAGCTTTGAAGTGAAAAAAATTGTTAGACTCAAGTGTCCCCCCCCCCCCTCTGCCAGCTAAACTATTAATTTGGAAGAGGTGAAAAAAATCACAAATATAGTACATATAACGAATTTAAAAGAAAAACTATCACGGCTAAGTAGACATCACTAGTTTACGAGTAATCGTCGGTTAACTTATAAATACCAATTTCTGTGAGTTTACATTGGGAGCGCTGGCTTAATCTTTAAGATGCCCGTTTTTAGTCCCATGTGAAACAGAAGTTATTATCAATAATGGCTATTATGGGCAACTACGGAACCCTACATTGCGCGTGGCCCGACACGCACTTGTTGTTTATCAGTTCGGAGTGTATGCGACTGCTACACCGAAGGTCGCGGGTTCGATTCCCGCTCAAGTCAAACATTTGTGTGCATGAACATGGATGTTTGTCTTGGTCTGGGAGTTTCTATGTATAATATGTATGTATTTACAAAAAAAAAAAGTATATATGTATGTTTATCCATTATCTAGTACCCATAGTACAAGCTTCTGCTTAGTTTGGGACTAGATAGTGTTGTGTCAATGTGGTAGAATATTATTATATATTATTATTATTATTATAGTTCTTTAATTGATTGTAATATTCCGTGAGGATTGTAGTATGAGTAGCATATTAGTCCATATCAGGGTCGAGCCACCCCTGTGTGCGATTTGTGCGGCGTACACAGGCGCCAGGGCAATAAGGCCACTGCGTGCCGATGAAATGCCAGCGTTAATTATTGAAATTATTTTTGATTTGCTTCTAACTACTACACAATCTTTATTGTTGAAAAGGGAAGAAGGCAGGTACAAGTCTCCCAAGACAATAGTCCCACCTGCGGTTTAACTTTAAGCTAAGCACTTGAATTTGGACTCCAATGTTTATGAGTTTTGCGTTAAAATCAAAGCCAATTATTCCAAATATTACAAACGCGAATTCTGCGAATTTTTGGACGCAACCCCGTGGGACGTGACGCGCATAAACTTATTTCGCATCTCTATTCCTTATTTTTGCAAAAAAAAAAGGAGTAGGAGTAGGAGTAAATGCTATTAACCGGTGACGGGCAGCAACGTCACCGGTGCGAGAAGCTACGCCCTGCGCCCTTCATCAAGGCTACCGGGCTTCGGTAGACTACCAAAATCATTTGTACGGTATACCTTGCGACCTACAACGAATACAATCTACGTCAAAAGAGCACCACGCCGAGCTCGAGGTAGAATTAAATCACATAAAATGGTACATACTGGGATTATCAGAAGACAGGGGGAGGACATTTTAAGTCTAGAGTCAGGTGACTTTTGCTACCATCGAGAAGGCGACCTACTCTTAGGGTGGCGTCGGTTTCCCGGTCAGGAGAAACAATTTATGGAAGTTGGTAGTGTGTCGGCCCGGGTAGCGTACCTCGTACTTAAATTAATTACTCACCAATTGGGGCGGCCCGAACTCAACTCACCCCGACGAGATGACTGAGGCCGTGTACCAGGACACTGTTAAGGCAATAGCAATACCTAGTAAGACTAAAGCTCAGTACTTCAACGCGAAAGTGGAAGTACAAGAACGTGGTGAAACGAAAATCGGAGCCGAAGACGAAGCGTGTGGCACGAGAATCATAGGACCAAATGCTAGTTACCTTCCTCGTAGCAGACGGGATTTTCTTAATGAACTCCTTTTGCAAGAAGAAGCTTCACAGGCAATGGATTTGGCGAAACCGCGATAATGTGACAAACAAGGTGAAAGACTACATCACGACGGAACGAAAGCACACATTAACTGACGGTGATCAATACGATAATCACCTGAACTCTCGAACGGATGAGGAAAAGACGCGAGATGCCATCCTGTCGTCTGTCTTCACGACACAAAACGACAAATACGAAAGCTTACGCGACGAGACCTACGACACTCTAACACTCGGGCCATCGAGGTTGCGATCGAGAAAACCCCGGGGATCATAAGTCTTTGCTCTGCAGTTGAGGCGACACACTCAAACGACACTACGATGGCGGATGGCCGCACCGTGAACTCAAAGTTCGAGATTCTTGAAGACGTGGAAAGGTTTTATCGACTCTTGTTTACCTCACGGGCAGACAAAACAATTGGACTTAGTACCGACAACCACAGTGATCTACTGACACACCACCACACCGAAGCCATCCCTACCTCTTAAAAACAACAAAGCACCTAGTGATGACGAAAATCCACTGAAATTTAACTTATTGAAATCTTTTAAGCCGTCTAGGCCTAGACTAAGCTATAATAATAAAAGGTATAATAATATAATTGTATAAGTGTTTAATAAACGAATTTGAATTTGAATTAATAATATATTGCAGCAGAGAAACGGCCGCTGATGTGCGCGAATCATTAACACCGTTGATAGCTGCCACGTTTTACCGTAAATTAATTATACCCTATGCTCTATGATATTTATACATTTGAGACGAATCAAATGACAATATTTTTTTTTTATTCTGTAAGCCTTTTAGGGTGTAAATCCAAACTAAAGGACATACTAATAAACATACAAACATACCAAAACCCGAAATACGTTACACTTCTGCAGAAACAATTGGGTAAAAAGGGGGCGGCAAATTGCCGAACGGCCCCGGGCGGCAGAAACCCACGCTACGCCACTGAGTCGTATATAACCTACAACTAAGTCTAAAATATACATTTATTATTGGCGATCATTAGATTCTAAGTACGATTCTTTCGCAGATCACTACTACCTTTGACAGCTCCCAATACGATACAATGGGGAGAAAAATTACCTTTTTATCCCGATAGGCGTCGCATAAGCGACTCTGCCATACTTTGACGGAGGAACTGTCAAGTGTCAAAACCCATTCCTTTTTTGTAAACAAAGCCCAGATCTGGTGTATTTCTCAAGAATGCGTCAATGCAGTGCGTTGAATTGTTAAAACCGAGGAGCTCATCTGTTTTACAAAGACCCAAAACGCAGAAAACAATGGAAACTGCTTTACAAATAACAAATTTCAAAGCAAGTGATACAGCAAGGTTATGTAGTTCAGAGCCGCTAGAGGCGCGGATAATCTTTGCATCGCCAATATCATCATCATCATATCAGCCGAAGGACGTCTACTACTGGACATAGGCCTCCCCCAAGGCTCTCCACACAGACCGATCCTGAGCCACCCGCATCCATCCGCTGCCCGCGACCCCAACAACATCGTCAGTCCACCTTGCGGGAAGCCTACCTCTGCTACGACTTGAACCAGTTAGCTATTCTGTTTAGATCCTCTTGGAGGTGTTCATGATCAATAAGCGGGTTCCCAAATATTTTGATGTCATCTGCAAAGATACTGTCATTACAGTTCAGGTGTTGGGGAGATCGAAAGTGTACAATATGTAAAATACTGGACCCAACACTGAACCCTGTGGTACACCACTGTGTGTGTATCTCTCGGTATTCAGACATTGTGTCACCCACTCTTACCCGTAGGGTTTTTTGTCGTAAGAAGAGTCGATCCATTTTAATAGATGCCCGCGTATTCCTTAAAAAAGTAAAAAAAAAATCCAGTTGACAGGATATTTTTGAAGGCGTCTTATTCTTTGTTATTTAATTATTTTTGTTTCGCTCATTATATATTTTTTTTATAGTAATAGGTGGCATACGAGCAGACCTGATGGTAAGCAATTACCGTCTCCCATGGACACAAGCAACACCACAGGAGTCACAAGTGGGATGAGGGAGAAGAAATAGGGGATAGGACCTCCGGCTGGCACTCTCGCTCACCTAACGAAATGCAACAGTTTAGGTACTGTTACTTTACGTCGATTTTCTGTGAGATGGTAGTACTTTTCCGGTCGAGCCGGCCCATTCATGCTGAAATCAGCAAGGCTCTACTACTTGGTACTTGCTTACAACAAAATTAAGCTTCTATCCGTAGGTAAAACATACTTTAAATTTACCTTTTTGATTACCTATAAAATGTCCCCGTACCTATTGCAAAAACTACTGAATAGATTTCGATGAGCCTAGGACTATTACCTAAGCGGGAATATATTTTTAACCTACGTAGTCCCACAGCTGGGCAATCAACAGTGAATTTAGCGGTCTATCAACTAAATTATTTAGTAGACTGCTAGTGTTGTTAGGTATTTGTAAAGCTGGCTTCCCACTATGCGTAGTTTTGCGCAAAGACGTTTTATTTAGGTAGTAGAGCCTTGCTGATTTCAGCATGAATGAGCCGGCTCGACCGGGGAAGTACTACCCTCTCACAGAAAATCGACGTAAAGTAACAGTACCTAAACTGTTGCGTTTCGTTCGGTGAGTGAAAGTGACGGAGGCCCTCTTCCCTATTCCTTCTCTCTCATCCCACTCCTCATCCTATCCCATTTCCCAACCCCAAGGGGCGGCAACGTACTTGTGACTCCTGTAGTGTTGCTTGTGTCCATGGGCGGCCGTAATTGCTTACCATCAGGCGATTCGTCTGCTCATTTGCCGCCTATTACTATAAAAAAAACCGAACCGTTTTTGAAGATAGCCAACTTGCAATATAACTTAACAAGAGTGCGGTACGTGGTACGCAAATTGCCTATCTGATCGACTAATTATAATACAATTTACCGGACTTAAAAATGCTCGAGTAGCGCTTTCAGTGCCTTTCAATAAAATATACCTGATAAGTCAACTATACATAATTACCTACTTAGCACTTCAGGACCAATTCCCGTAATTATATTTGTTCAAAATGCAGTTTCGATTTAATGTCAGTGTCATCCTTATTTCTGATACCTATTAATTTATGATCATTTATGATATTTAAATGATATCCCGTCAAACTATGTGTCACCACCGTACTATGTTTTTTTATTTATTTATTTATAGTCTCACGCCTGTATCCCCGAAGGGGTAGGCAGAGGTGTAATATTACACCCACATTTCGCCATGGATTTTGAAGGTCCTACGTAATAGGGGGCGAGCCTATTGCCGTACCGGGCACATTACCAGACTCCGTGCTGCTACTGAGAATTTCCTAACGAAAAATCACAATAACACTTTGCCCGACCCGGGAATCGAACCCGAGACCTCCCAATCCCACGCGCACATTTATGCCGCGAGACCAACGAGGCAGTACTATGGTATTTATGTCAATTGAGACGATAATGTTATAAGTTAGCAGAATACAAATTGTGGGTCCATCAAATTCTTATCTCATTTTGTTCAAAACACAGTGTCAGATAAAATACAAGAATTGACCATCTGGTTAAAATTTTTACAAATCTCGACTGATATGTGATATGTCTGGCTGTCTACGCAACAATTTATTTATCGTGGCACCCACCGTGGGGCCTGACAAGTCCCGTGTCATATCCATTGTGTCTGTATCCTGAATAATGGTCGCGGTTAAGCCACAACAACTTGGCTACTTGCACCGAATATTAATAAGAAATACCTAGCTAAGAAGTGAAATCAAAAACAACCTTCATATTCGAGCAAACTGACGTAGCACTCGTATCTATTCTAGCATAATTATAAAATACTGTATTGATTGAACGAATCGATTTTAACACCTTCGCAGTCCAGTGTACCTACCTAAAACCGAACAACGCACGTAGTTCTGCTACGTCCGTTAACAGTACACGGGTCCTTTTCATTTCAATGTACCAACTTGAACTTCGTGGACTTATGAGTTTGGATGCTCAACTTGACAGGACTTATGGACGGGACACTAGAGAATAGAAAATAAAAAATCCCGAAAGAAAGGCGTGGTGTCACTTCATACATTTAATAATTATTTCATGAGGGACTGATAAAGGCTTTCAGTCCATAAAGCCTAAAGAATAAAGGATTTATAAATACTATATTGACACGTTTGTCAGACTTGCATCCATATAGAACATCATCACCGCCGCAGCTAAGGTTATCCCTGTTCACCCAATTACATCCAAAACCTTAAGCCTCGGAGCCCGCGGTCCTGAGCACCATACGACGTTAGTGGGTTCAAAAGCAATTATTACCTATTCTTGTAATGTGGCACATCAATCAATCAAAGCCCGGCTCCATAAAAATACTATCCTTGACATCAAAATCAAATTACACTTACCTAGTTTTGTAAGTGTAAGTAGGGATAAAATCAGAAAACCGAAGTAATGTTCGATATCGTCTCACTCCAATTTGCGTTCCGTTTCACCGAGCTGCGTTATCTGAGTTTTTGTCAGAAACCACTTAGCTCTGTAACTTTGATTGATGAATATTTAGATCTATGCGTTCAACGGAACGGTAAACGGAGACTGTTTATTTTTATCTCTGTATCGTATCTATCATTGTTTTGGTAAATATTTGAAATATTGGGCGGTTGTGTAGGTGTTTCGGTAGAAACATTTAGGTTTTATTTTAGATTATTTATTTATGCAAATTAATGGGTATCTTGATCAATTATGCTAAATCATGCAAATCATCATCCTCTTAGCGTTATCCCAGTTAGAACCCCGGGGTCCGCTTTCTAGTCTTACTGGATTTGACTGAAGCTTTTCTACAGATGCGACTGCCTGCCTGACCTCTGCAACCCAAAGGGATAGCTACATTCTCTGGTTTAGACTAGTCAGTTTATTTATAGGTAGGTACTGCCTCCCTATAATGAAAGTCAAAAATCTTCATGACAGCCGGGACCGACGACGTATTGACGTGTTCGCCGAGGCACGGGGCAAGTGACCTTCGAAGTAGCCTCTTAATGCCCAGTTTGAGAATAGAGAAAAGAATCTATGAAGACTTAAGGCTGCTACACACAGCTTACGGCTTTGCTGCGCGGCACGTGCCGCCGGCTTCTTCCTGGCGTTTGAGCTGCCGCCATCTACCGGAGAAACTTACAAAAAGCCGTACCGCTTACAACCACAGCACACAACATTACCTCGTGAATGTCAGGAGCGAAATGAACTTGTAAGTTGCAACCCGCGCGGTACGTCAATATACCCGGGCGTCCATGCCGGCGGCTTTGTTTGCCGGGTGCACCGCCGCTTGACTGCCGGCACTGTGTGTAGGACTGTGTGCCTTTAAAAGACCGGCCTGCGGGTCCAACTGTAAATGTTACAACACGGTTACACGGTTATTTTTAACTAGATGAGGCCGCGGTTACACCCGCGTTATTTAAGGCTACTGTGATGTTATATAGCCTATAGCTCTTCTCCATAAATGGGCTATCTAACACTGAAAGAATTTTTCTAATCGGACCAGTAGTTCCTGAGATTAGCGCGTTCAACCAAACACACAAACAAACAAACAAACTCTACGATTTTGCGCCACACGCTTGTAGCTCATACCATGATGTTTTAAAGACTAAAACCTTTCTCGATAAAAAGATTATAAAAATCGGACCAGCAGTTCTTGAGATTAGCGCGTTTAATCAAACACTCTTCAGCTTTATCTAAGTACATAGTACCAAATATCCAACTATTTGCTTAGATATAGTTCACATAATCTTGAACAAGATATCATTCAATTAAACGTATAGGCATATCATTTATCACTTATATTACCGTCTCCATAGTATTTAACAATCTTCCACAATTACCCAACGGGGCATCAAATGCCGACCGCCGGGCGCCGACTGAACACTAACAATAACTTATAATTATAACACCCTGATTGTAGTTTAGGACACTATTGTAATACGATATTTTCTTTAGGCTATTTGCAAACGAGGCAACATAAGTTGCACTATACTAATATAATAGTTTCTCTTAGGGATCGAAACCGGAACAAAATCGGCAGAGAACTAAAGTAACCGACATAGCTCAGAGAATAAGCAAGCTGAAGTGGCAGCGGGCAGGTCATATATATGCCGCAGAACCGATGGTCGCTGGAGCGGTCACGTTCTTGAGTGGCGACCGCGTCTCGGCAAACGTAGTGTAGGACGTCCTGTAGCTAGGTGGGGCGATGATATTCGTAGGGCAGTGAGTAGGGATCGGAAGAGGAAAGCGGAAGACCGAGCTCATTAGCGCGCCATAGAAGACGCCACAGCCAGCAGTGGACCGATAAAGGCTGATGATGATGATGGTACAAATACAGGCTACGGGCTGTTGATATGCATTTGCAAAATATTTTAATTATACAACATAGACAGTTTACTTATTAATCTAAAATTATTTTAAACAGTGTACGATGATATAAAACCCTATTTTCATTCAATGTTACTTAGATAGTAAATCAGAATAAATTGTTAAATCGTGCAAAATTAGACTGAATCGCGCAGTCTCTGTAGGTATGTGTGCTTGTGTGTGTTAGGCACCTTATTTTTTGTTTTTCGAGGTGGAAAATCCCTTCGGATCTCCGACTCTTGGGGAAATGAGAGCCGGAGTATGTGGTATTACCACTAAAAACTACCTCGATTTTCTCATGTACCCGTGTGTCGGAGGGTCGGGTATCGCCGAAGCATTCGTCGCAACCCCCCGACGGGTATTGGCCCGCCAGATGTTCAGGCGGGCCCCAAACCCCGAACAAAACCCTCTTGGCGGCGGATGAAGGTGTTGGTCTCCGCCGCCAAAACACCCAGCGGCCGCAGAGGATAGGGAGGACGGCAACGCAACACCGCATCACCTCTTCCTCTGCGGCCCCACCGCGACGCAACAATGGTTGCGTCCATTTGGTCGCGGGAGATAGGGCGCGCGGTAACGCAACACCGACACGCCTCTCCTCCCGCGACCGCACCTGACTACGAGGGTCAGACAGAACTGTCCCCTGCACCCGCACTTTGGACGCATCCTACGCAGGCCTCACCCAAGCCCACGCGGAGCGTCCCCTCCCGGGATCCCGCTTAGCTTCACCGTGGGTGTACCTGAAATCCACGGTTACTGAGCCCCCCCACCACAACAAGGTGGAGATCCGACGAGGGGAGGGGGGTGTGTTAGGCACCTGCAATGGCGATCAGCTGAGCGGCGGCGGTGGTCAATACACCAAGTTAATTTTCAAAGTGTATGATGACGAAATTTTTTTTAACTTTTAGGAACTTATTTTGCAAATTCAAATCAACAGCCTGTATGTATTAGGTATAAGTAACATCAGGGGATAGCCTAGTGGAGATACCAATAGACTGCCATGCAGAGAGTATCGGGTTCAAACACGCTTGGGTACACCACTGACTTTTGGAGGAGACGTGTGTATTCAATTGTTAATTATTGCTTGCTCTGTGCATCAGTCCCAGTGATAGGTCCTAGAATAAAGTATCAATGCTAAACACCGCTCTGCAGTCACTCATATGTATTGCTGATGTGAAACGGAAGACTGCCAACTTAAAGTGGGATTGGGCGGGCCACAAAGTCTGGATGCATCTAGCCGATGGGCAAAGATCGTCTCGCAATGGGTGTCTCAAGACGAGTGGTGGAACAGAAAGAGACTCCAAAAACGATGGCGTGATGATCTAGATAACCTCGACAGGAACTGGCCTAACTTGGCACAATATAGAGATGCTTGGAAGAGTTGCAGCTGTTATGACGCTGGGATGATGATAATCTAGTTAGGCCAAAGCAAATTTCCATACTGGAGCTACGCTAGGACAATTATGACTTTTAGTAGGTAGCCAAACTTACATTTTACTCATCACCTTCCCGTTTTTAAATTGTGTGTTATTAACACAAGTTGCTTTGTGTGGGGAGCGCCTAATACCTAGGTAATATCGTTTCCTATACCATAACGAAAATATGTCAAACATAATATTGAAATCTGAATTGTTATACTAGTGGAACATCAAGCTTTGCTTGATTTAATTAAATATTAATAATATCAAACCTATTTATAAAATAATCTTACTGCTTGGGGATTAGGCCATTGTCCATATTGCTGGCCAAGGGCTGGTTTGAAAATTTTACGTTCTGAGAAAATTACGGAGAACTCTCAGACATGCAGGTTTCCTTAGGATCTTTTCCTTCACCATTATCAATCAATCAGACTATTGCAGTGAACTGCTGGACATAGGCCTCTCCCAGCATGCACCACAATGCGGTCATTGCGGTGCATGCTGGGAGGTCCTCTGCCTTCCGCATCCAGCCCGCCTCAGCCACCATTTTTAGGTCTTCGGACCCACCTAGTTCCCCGCTAAGCAAGCGATAATTAACAATGTAATATGCACTTTGGTAACTTCACTAGTGCGCGGTGTAGGCTTGACTCGAGACCATCTGCGTATTTTGTTAATCACTCCGATAACCGGACCGGACACCAAGCAGCCGTATTTCTACAGTTTGAGGTTGCCAGTGTGAGTGCCGCGGCATCTCTCAATGTATATTTGGCCTAATGGGATAGGAAGAAATAATCATTTGTATGATGAGATTTATATGGAGCATTTTCAAAGTCATCATCGTCATCAGCCTTTAACAGTCCACAGCTGGACTAGGCCTCTCCTTTGAAAGGAGGTATTGGCCTAATACCTATACCACGCTGGCCAAACGGGTTGGTATAGGGTTTGTATCAAGTTTTCCTTCTCTTACAGTGCTGTTCTCTGCATAATATACTCCCTCTGTCGGCTCTTACGACACCCATGGGATGATATGGGGTGGTGACATTCCGTATTCTTAATCCGTCACCACACGGATAACGGGTATGTTAACGATAGAGTACATTTTCAAAGTACTGAACAGGATTACTACTCAATTTATTGTAGGTTCTTTTTAGCAATACCTACGTGAAAATATAAGTCGCAAATTTTCGATCGCGTGTCTGATATTTTAGCTATTTTTAACAATAGCGATTTAAGTCACGTTTTTTTATTGCGAGGCCGATGTTTTAGGTACCAATTCAAGCGGCACCAACAGTCTTGTATCCTTATACATAAACTAGGTGACCCGGCAAACGTTGTTTTGCAAAATTATTTTTTTTTTTGAAAAATAGATGTTGGCATATTCTCATAGATACCGGATAAGCACAAAAAATTTCATCAAAATCGGTCAAGCCGTTTCGGAGGAGTATGGGAACGAAAACTGTGACACGAGAATTTTATATATTAGATAGACAAACTCTTAGTAAGTACGTGATAAATGACTTTCGATATGAAGTATTCTTTCAAGGATTATACGCAAGAGTGAAGGAGGCCGCCGAGACACGACGTGGGATGTCCATTCACAATGGCGCTGGATCTCGGCCAAAAGCATGACTAATTGATGCCATAAGTATTGCTGAGTATTTCATTATTACTCAAAGGATCGCTTCACCAATAATTTATCTTTATTTCGTCTGTGATGCAATTTATTTATAGTTTTTTTACAGCAAGATGACGCAACAAGGACTTGTCCTTATATTTATGACCCAGTTTTACTTGTAAACAATTTGGGTCCTGGGAAACTGATTGGACAGGATATATCGAGGAGTGTTGGGAGATATTTTACTTGCAATATATTACTATTTAGTAGATAAATTGCTGGCAAAGTGATAACTGCATCTGATTTAGCTTTAAAGGCTCTCAAGATGTACCGACGAAATGTTTTAGAAAAAAGATGTACCTACTCAGTGGCGTAGCGTGGGGGGGGCCGGGGGGTCCATGGCCCCGGGCGGCACATTTAAGGGGGGTGGCAAAAGAGGCGGCGAAAAAAAAATACTATGGGCGCGCACTGACACGATCCAAGTTGGTCCGCGCGGCAGCGCGGGCGCTGTAGCACAGAATAGATAGTTCTTACGAACAGAAGCACCACTTCGCAAACCAATTTAAAGAAATGGCGACTCTTGCTACTAAGCAAGAAAGTGCAATTCAGCTCGCATGAGCATTCAGTACCTAACGCGATATTGACCTAACTGTTCCCGCTCTTTTCTAACACATAACGCTGTCGCTGTCTGGCGCGGAGCGGTGCGCTAGGGTTGTCGACTTGCCGCTGCTACTATAATATTTATTCATCGTCTATCTACCTACTTGACCACGTACCTAATAATGGGTCATTCTTCGCGCAAGATTCTTCGCATCAAATTCGTGGCATTTTTTTTATTTCATATTTTTACAAAATTGGCTTCTGTTTATCAAACTTTAAAACAATACAAACCAAATGGTGTAATTACACCAAAATCGATCGACAAATAAAGAAAATATTCACTTTTTAAAATGTTGGTGCCACGAATCTGACGTAGCAAACCACGAATCTGACATGATAAAATTTGATGTTAAAATCATCAGCTTAAGCTCGTTTAACAGACTCATAAGCTGTAAGATCAAGCAAGCATTTAAGTTTAGATTTTTATTATGTGATATGCCTATGAAATACACACTTTAGAATAGTTTACACGTTACTGCTTGCATAGCTATTGATCTAATCGTATCTAAGCGAACATAAAGGATGAAGGTCTATATTATAGTCATCATCCAATGAGATATTAATGTTTTTAGATTTGCAATGTCAATAGGCACACTGATATAACATTTAAGATAGTAAGATTGTTTGAACATTAATGAAATATCTCAAATACAATCAAAAAGTAATATTTATTTTAATTATTATTAACATGACTTCACTTTCATTCAATAACTAACACAAATATACTGTTCAATTATTACAATCATACTGACTTATGATGTTCCCAAGTTACAATACAAATGTAACATGTACAGTATAATTACAATCTTGCATAAGCTCACACATCACAGTGTTACTTTATAATTGTCTGATAAAAGTAACTAGCTATTTTATAAATCAGTCTTTATGATTATCGTTACATTAAAAGTAAAAGTCTTATTAATTACAATCACACTGGCATAAAGAAGGATTGAAAAAAAAGTTACAACAAGAATAACGTTGACTCTTCTTTTGATTAATATCTAGCACAGCTTACTAAATCACAGTATTTTTTGCATTTCACTAACAAAAACATATTATTAAGTCTTTGATTAATGATTATTTAAACATTAATCAAAGATCATATTATCCAATAATTATTTAAATATAATTAGATTAAGTCTTAAAATAATTAAAAAGAACTAATTAATATATATTTACAAGTGAAAAATCTAAAAATTAAAAATTTAAATTTAGAAGGCGTCATTAAACTCATCGCAGTCAATTGGAAGCCTGCCCAGAAGACTGGCAGCATTGCCTCGTTGTATGGCTATACTTATTTTTTGAGCCAAATACGTGCCAGCCCTCTGGTCACGCGAGGCGTCTATGAGTCTCTTTGCGAGATCTCTAAAAAGTGATCGCGCACTTGGACCCCATGGCCCCAATGTTTCGACCCCAAACGGCCCAAATACATAATCTCCTATTAGATTTACATATTTGCGCCGTTTGAGGGTCTCCGCTGTAGCAGCAGCAACGCCCGGATAACCTGCTGTGCTGGGAAGATGAGATGGCGCAAGGGTATCGATACATGTTTCGTCCCATACTAAAGGCCTAACCAGCTTCCACGGCAGTAACGACATCCCGTCTGGTCTTTTGCCATCGTCGCGTGCCAAGCCTTGAGGTTCAAGTTGGGCTGGAACGCCAGCTGTGGCAAGAGCACGGCGCAGTATGTCATTGAGGTTGGAGTGTCGTGAAATACGACCCGCGCTCCTGCTGCATGGCAGGCCATGGTGACCAAGGCTATCGACAGCCTCTCCACAGTGACAACGATGCGGAGAGACACATGACGCACCTAAACGGAGGCAAGTAGCGAAGCGAAAGGTCGTATCGTCTAACACGGTACCTATATTGGAGGTACCTACAGTGCCTGGAGCCAGAGACCCGATTCTCATTCTCCCACAGCCAGCAGGCGAGCACGCTCTGCAGTTTTGGACGATGTATTGAGAAGGTTTTCTCGTACCATGCTGCAAAGCGGCCCATCCCATTGCCTCTGGGAGGATAAGTTTCGGGGTAACTCAGTTCCTGGACAAGCATTTCTCCAAGCGTTCAAGGCATCGGTCTTAAACGGCACCTCAGAATCAACCAGTGTGGGACCTAACATTTTCCTAGTCAATTCTGCAGTACTGTGGACCGATGACAAGAACGCTGGCAGGCTTACGTCGGTAATTTTGCGACGCCGAGGCCGCCCAAGCACACAGGTAAGGATGCCTGTAGCCACACCGGGTCGTTCCGGGTCACATTCAAAATTTTACTCAGGGTATTCTGTATAATTTTGTCAATTTGAATGAGTGGAGTTGGATTTTTCCAAAAAAGTGAACACCGTAATGCGTGCGTAAATTTACGGACAAAAAGACAATATCGAATAATAGTGAAAGCCGAATGTAGGTATATTAATTTTGAGTAGCCTGTCAGAAATTTCACTAACATTTCGAATTTTTTGCTGTATAAAGGAATCAAAACCGTCGTCTAAAATTGGGGACCCCAGGAGGCGAAGAGGACTTTTTTCAACTTGAGTGATATTGGGAGCCAAATATTGAAATTTTGAAAGAATAGAGGATTTATCTAAATTCTCATTAATAAAAATTTCGCATTTGTTTGTATTCAGTTCTAAGCCTATGGATAAAAAATTTGATTTCAGAAGTGCTAGATCTTGGTACACAGACTCTACGTCACCGCCTAGGGTTTCATCATCTAGGTACCAGATGTTTAATTTTGAATTTAGTTGGATTATAACTGGATGGATGGCCAAAGAAAGATCTAGTTTCTCCTCTTGGCTACGTGGCGGTATGTTTGACTAGATGTAGATTGATCTGTAATAAAGATAGTTTTATTGATAAGTATAATACATGTTACACAATGCATAATGAGTTATAGATATAAAAACAGCCTGCGTCGTCTATATGTTCCATCTAAACAAAGTATTAACTAAAAGGTCACCAAGACAACAAGAAATCAAATAATACAATCCACCTCCTCCAATATCGTTTTCATTTACGGCGGTAAGTTAAAAAAAATATCGCAAAAATGCTTATTAAATGGCTTTAAGTAGTTTTAAACCGTAAAATAACGTTTAAAATGAAATTACACGGTATTAAAAAGCTGCTAATCAGATTCGTGGTTCAATGAGTCAGATTCATGGTACTGGGAACACGAATCTGATGCCACAAATCTGATGAAATTTTGGTAATTCCTAAATAACTATTTACAGTAAAACATTATCGTAATTCAAGAACTCTTATGGCAATCTTACCTATTCAGACTATTATTACAATAAATAAGAACTGTTGAGAATCCTATGAATCATTAAAACTTAGTAGCCATGAATCTTACCTACGTAGGTAAAAAAAATATTGACGAAATAATTACGTACCCCTGCTGTCGCGTATGTGCCATCGAGAATAATGTGTGGTTCCCTCGGCCGTCGCTTGCTGACTGGTGATGCGCGTGAATACAAATAAGATGCCGAAAGTCATTCAATAGTCGAATTATTGAGGGTTGAATCACGCGTTCACACGAGTGCCAAAATCGTGTGACCGATACATTTTATATGAAATTTCTTAAATATTATAACATTTATGTAAGTCCATATTTATTTCGAAAACTACTACCCGGGACAAATATTTTAAGGTATAATACATAGCAATTCGTAAAGGGAATAGAAAATTATACACGATTGTTTGAATTACACAATGAGTGTGACATGCGGAGAACAGCAATATTGTCCCCGTTTTCAGTCTTTGGATTTAGATATCGGCTATTTATTGTTGGTCGATATCAGTAAAACTGTTTTTTTTGGTTGCCGTATTACATAAAGAAACATATAAAAAATAGTTTAAAGCCATAACTTCAATAACTATTGACATACTGCCGTGTGACCACCAAAATCAAGGCCTTGAAGAATGACCCTAATAAATATTTACACTATAAGTATCCTATCCTACTATTTGAGCTCGTAGAACGAAAACCACAAAAATTCTGGTGGTTTACATTTTCACTATACTAATTCTTAGTTATTTCCTAAACGCGTAGACCGATTTACATGACTCAAACAGATAAAATGGTTTAATCGTTGAGATATCTCAACAAATAAAAAGTACAATTTTCAAGTTGCTCTCGTAAAATAAATAAAATCAAAATTTCAAGTTGCTTCCGACACACATCCGTTAAATGAGCAATACTTCGCACCAGACTTGTGATGTGAACATTTTTGTTGTTCACTATTAAAATTCACGTTATTAGCTAGCCCTGCGCGCGAGCGGTGACGACGCGGCGTGGAAGCCGCGCCAAAGTGTAGGCACTTATCGCTGTAGGTACGGCCGAGTGAAGGAGGCCTGGCTGTAGGGACTAGGCAAGGCGGGGTGAAGTTGAGTCATGTTGAAGTTAGCAAGCACCAAGGTTTCCCGAACAGAACAACAATCGAAAATAAAATCATCCTCATTTTCATTACGTGAAGAATTTTATCGGATATGGGTGTGTTTTTTTAATTTTGTCACGGTAGGATTACCGTGCAATCCATAAAATAACTGATAAGCAAAACCTATGGATATAGTTTTTAGGGTTCCGTAGTCCACAAGGAACCCTTATAGTTTCGCCATGTCCGTCCGTCTGTCCGTCCGCAGCCTAGCTCAAAAACGCCTGGTGCTAGAAAGCTGATATTTGACATGAAAATAGACATACAATTTTGCAACAAAACTGTAGAATAAAATTAGGGAAAATATTTTTTTTAAGGGTATCTTCCCTACATATATAGTGGGGTTAATTTTTTTTTGTTGAGTACCCCATTGTGTGGGGTATCATTGGATAGATTTTAAAAAAATATTATTAGTTTGCTCAAATCATTTTTCGATCAAGGGATTGGTTTGTCAAATATCCAGCTTTGAAGTGAAAAAAATTGTTAGACTCAAGTGTCCCCTCCCCCCTCTGCCAGCTAAACTATTAATTTGGAAGAGGTGAAAAAAATCACAAATATAGTACATATAACGAATTTAAAAGAAAAACTATCACGGCTAAGTAGACATCACTAGTTTACGAGTAATCGTCGGTTAACTTATAAATACCAATTTCTGTGAGTTTACATTTGGAGCGCTGGCTTAATCTTTAAGATGCCCGTTTTTAGTCCCATGTGAAACAGAAGTTATTATCAATAATGGCTATTATGGGCAACTACGGAACCCTACATTGCGCGTGGCCCGACACGCACTTGTTGTTTATCAGTTCGGAGTGTATGCGACTGCTACACCGAAGGTCGCGGGTTCGATTCCCGCTCAAGTCAAACATTTGTGTGCATGAACATGGATGTTTGTCTTGGTCTGGGAGTTTCTATGTATAATATGTATGTATTTACAAAAAAAAAAAAGTATATATGTATGTTTATCCATTATCTAGTACCCATAGTACAAGCTTCTGCTTAGTTTGGGACTAGATGGTGTTGTGTCAATGTGGTAGAATATTATTATATATTATTATTATTATTATAGTTCTTTAATTGATTGTAATATTCCGTGAGGATTGTAGTATGAGTAGCATATTAGTCCATATCAGGGTCGAGCCACCCCTGTGTGCGATTTGTGCGGCGTACACAGGCGCCAGGGCAATAAGGCCACTGCGTGCCGATGAAATGCCAGCGTTAATTATTGAAATTATTTTTGATTTGCTTCTAACTACTACACAATCTTTATTGTTGAAAAGGGAAGAAGGCAGGTACAAGTCTCCCAAGACAATAGTCCCACCTGCGGTTTAACTTTAAGCTAAGCACTTGAATTTGGACTCCAATGTTTATGAGTTTTGCGTTAAAATCAAAGCCAATTATTCCAAATATTACAAACGCGAATTCTGCGAATTTTTGGACGCAACCCCGTGGGACGTGACGCGCATAAACTTATTTCGCATCTCTATTCCTTATTTTTGCAAAAAAAAAAAGGAGTAGGAGTAGGAGTAAATGCTATTAACCGGTGACGGGCAGCAACGTCACCGGTGCGAGAAGCTACGCCCTGCGCCCTTCATCAAGGCTACCGGGCTTCGGTAGACTACCAAAATCATTTGTACGGTATACCTTGCGACCTACAACGAATACAATCTACGTCAAAAGAGCACCACGCCGAGCTCGAGGTAGAATTAAATCACATAAAATGGTACATACTGGGATTATCAGAAGACAGGGGGAGGACATTTTAAGTCTAGAGTCAGGTGACTTTTGCTACCATCGAGAAGGCGACCTACTCTTAGGGTGGCGTCGGTTTCCCGGTCAGGAGAAACAATTTATGGAAGTTGGTAGTGTGTCGGCCCGGGTAGCGTACCTCGTACTTAAATTAATTACTCACCAATTGGGGCGGCCCGAACTCAACTCACCCCGACGATATGACTGAGGCCGTGTACCAGGACACTGTTAAGGCAATAGCAATACCTAGTAAGACTAAAGCTCAGTACTTCAACGCGAAAGTGGAAGTACAAGAACGTGGTGAAACGAAAATCGGAGCCGAAGACGAAGCGTGTGGCACGAGAATCATAGGACCAAATGCTAGTTACCTTCCTCGTAGCAGACGGGATTTTCTTAATGAACTCCTTTTGCAAGAAGAAGCTTCACAGGCAATGGATTTGGCGAAACCGCGATAATGTGACAAACAAGGTGAAAGACTACATCACGACGGAACGAAAGCACACATTAACTGACGGTGATCAATACGATAATCACCTGAACTCTCGAACGGATGAGGAAAAGACGCGAGATGCCATCCTGTCGTCTGTCTTCACGACACAAAACGACAAATACGAAAGCTTACGCGACGAGACCTACGACACTCTAACACTCGGGCCATCGAGGTTGCGATCGAGAAAACCCCGGGGATCATAAGTCTTTGCTCTGCAGTTGAGGCGACACACTCAAACGACACTACGATGGCGGATGGCCGCACCGTGAACTCAAAGTTCGAGATTCTTGAAGACGTGGAAAGGTTTTATCGACTCTTGTTTACCTCACGGGCAGACAAAACAATTGGACTTAGTACCGACAACCACAGTGATCTACTGACACACCACCACACCGAAGCCATCCCTACCTCTTAAAAACAACAAAGCACCTAGTGATGACGAAAATCCACTGAAATTTAACTTATTGAAATCTTTTAAGCCGTCTAGGCCTAGACTAAGCTATAATAATAAAAGGTATAATAATATAATTGTATAAGTGTTTAATAAACGAATTTGAATTTGAATTAATAATATATTGCAGCAGAGAAACGGCCGCTGATGTGCGCGAATCATTAACACCGTTGATAGCTGCCACGTTTTACCGTAAATTAATTATACCCTATGCTCTATGATATTTATACATTTGAGACGAATCAAATGACAATATTTTTTTTTATTCTGTAAGCCTTTTAGGGTGTAAATCCAAACTAAAGGACATACTAATAAACATACAAACATACCAGAACCCGAAATACGTTACATTTCTGCAGAAACAATTGGGTAAAAAGGGGGCGGCAAATTGCCGAACGGCCCCGGGCGGCAGAAACCCACGCTACGCCACTGAGTCGTATATAACCTACAACTAAGTCTAAAATATACATTTATTATTGGCGATCATTAGATTCTAAGTACGATTCTTTCGCAGATCACTACTACCTTTGACAGCTCCCAATACGATACAATGGGGAGAAAAATTACCTTTTTATCCCGATAGGCGTCGCATAAGCGACTCTGCCATACTTTGACGGAGGAACTGTCAAGTGTCAAAACCCATTCCTTTTTTGTAAACAAAGCCCAGATCTGGTGTATTTCTCAAGAATGCGTCAATGCAGTGCGTTGAATTGTTAAAACCGAGGAGCTCATCTGTTTTACAAAGACCCAAAACGCAGAAAACAATGGAAACTGCTTTACAAATAACAAATTTCAAAGCAAGTGATACAGCAAGGTTATGTAGTTCAGAGCCGCTAGAGGCGCGGATAATCTTTGCATCGCCAATATCATCATCATCATATCAGCCGAAGGACGTCTACTACTGGACATAGGCCTCCCCCAAGGCTCTCCACACAGACCGATCCTGAGCCACCCGCATCCATCCGCTGCCCGCGACCCCAACAACATCGTCAGTCCACCTTGCGGGAAGCCTACCTCTGCTACGACTTGAACCAGTTAGCTATTCTGTTTAGATCCTCTTGGAGGTGTTCATGATCAATAAGCGGGTTCCCAAATATTTTGATGTCATCTGCAAAGATACTGTCATTACAGTTCAGGTGTTGGGGAGATCGAAAGTGTACAATATGTAAAATACTGGACCCAACACTGAACCCTGTGGTACACCACTGTGTGTGTATCTCTCGGTATTCAGACATTGTGTCACCCACTCTTACCCGTAGGGTTTTTTGTCGTAAGAAGAGTCGATCCATTTTAATAGATGCCCGCGTATTCCTTAAAAAAGTAAAAAAAAAATCCAGTTGACAGGATATTTTTGAAGGCGTCTTATTCTTTGTTATTTAATTATTTTTGTTTCGCTCATTATATATTTTTTTTATAGTAATAGGTGGCATACGAGCAGACCTGATGGTAAGCAATTACCGTCTCCCATGGACACAAGCAACACCACAGGAGTCACAAGTGGGATGAGGGAGAAGAAATAGGGGATAGGACCTCCGGCTGGCACTCTCGCTCACCTAACGAAATGCAACAGTTTAGGTACTGTTACTTTACGTCGATTTTCTGTGAGATGGTAGTACTTTTCCGGTCGAGCCGGCCCATTCATGCTGAAATCAGCAAGGCTCTACTACTTGGTACTTGCTTACAACAAAATTAAGCTTCTATCCGTAGGTAAAACATACTTTAAATTTACCTTTTTGATTACCTATAAAATGTCCCCGTACCTATTGCAAAAACTACTGAATAGATTTCGATGAGCCTAGGACTATTACCTAAGCGGGAATATATTTTTAACCTACGTAGTCCCACAGCTGGGCAATCAACAGTGAATTTAGCGGTCTATCAACTAAATTATTTAGTAGACTGCTAGTGTTGTTAGGTATTTGTAAAGCTGGCTTCCCACTATGCGTAGTTTTGCGCAAAGACGTTTTATTTAGGTAGTAGAGCCTTGCTGATTTCAGCATGAATGAGCCGGCTCGACCGGGGAAGTACTACCCTCTCACAGAAAATCGACGTAAAGTAACAGTACCTAAACTGTTGCGTTTCGTTCGGTGAGTGAAAGTGACGGAGGCCCTCTTCCCTATTCCTTCTCTCTCATCCCACTCCTCATCCTATCCCATTTCCCAACCCCAAGGGGCGGCAACGTACTTGTGACTCCTGTAGTGTTGCTTGTGTCCATGGGCGGCCGTAATTGCTTACCATCAGGCGATTCGTCTGCTCATTTGCCGCCTATTACTATAAAAAAAACCGAACCGTTTTTGAAGATAGCCAACTTGCAATATAACTTAACAAGAGTGCGGTACGTGGTACGCAAATTGCCTATCTGATCGACTAATTATAATACAATTTACCGGACTTAAAAATGCTCGAGTAGCGCTTTCAGTGCCTTTCAATAAAATATACCTGATAAGTCAACTATACATAATTACCTACTTAGCACTTCAGGACCAATTCCCGTAATTATATTTGTTCAAAATGCAGTTTCGATTTAATGTCAGTGTCATCCTTATTTCTGATACCTATTAATTTATGATCATTTATGATATTTAAATGATATCCCGTCAAACTATGTGTCACCACCGTACTATGTTTTTTTATTTATTTATTTATAGTCTCACGCCTGTATCCCCGAAGGGGTAGGCAGAGGTGTAATATTACACCCACATTTCGCCATGGATTTTGAAGGTCCTACGTAATAGGGGGCGAGCCTATTGCCGTACCGGGCACATTACCAGACTCCGTGCTGCTACTGAGAATTTCCTAACGAAAAATCACAATAACACTTTGCCCGACCCGGGAATCGAACCCGAGACCTCCCAATCCCACGCGCACATTTATGCCGCGAGACCAACGAGGCAGTACTATGGTATTTATGTCAATTGAGACGATAATGTTATAAGTTAGCAGAATACAAATTGTGGGTCCATCAAATTCTTATCTCATTTTGTTCAAAACACAGTGTCAGATAAAATACAAGAATTGACCATCTGGTTAAAATTTTTACAAATCTCGACTGATATGTGATATGTCTGGCTGTCTACGCAACAATTTATTTATCGTGGCACCCACCGTGGGGCCTGACAAGTCCCGTGTCATATCCATTGTGTCTGTATCCTGAATAATGGTCGCGGTTAAGCCACAACAACTTGGCTACTTGCACCGAATATTAATAAGAAATACCTAGCTAAGAAGTGAAATCAAAAACAACCTTCATATTCGAGCAAACTGACGTAGCACTCGTATCTATTCTAGCATAATTATAAAATACTGTATTGATTGAACGAATCGATTTTAACACCTTCGCAGTCCAGTGTACCTACCTAAAACCGAACAACGCACGTAGTTCTGCTACGTCCGTTAACAGTACACGGGTCCTTTTCATTTCAATGTACCAACTTGAACTTCGTGGACTTATGAGTTTGGATGCTCAACTTGACAGGACTTATGGACGGGACACTAGAGAATAGAAAATAAAAAATCCCGAAAGAAAGGCGTGGTGTCACTTCATACATTTAATAATTATTTCATGAGGGGCTGATAAGGCTTTCAGTTCATAAATCTTAAAGAATAAGGGATTTTTTAATGCGAAAATGATACTTTTATCAGACTTGCATCCATACAGATCATCATCGCCTTAGGGTTATGACTGTTATCCCAGTTCACCTAGTTACATCCAAAACCTTTAGCCTTGGAGCCCGCGGTCCTGAGCACCATACGACTTTAGAAGGTTCAAAAGCCATTACTGCTAGGTATTCATACAATTATTCTTGTAATGTGGCACATCAATCAATCGAAGCCCGGCTCCATAAAAATACTATCCTTGACATCAAAATCAAATTACACTTACTTAGTTTTGTAACTGTAAGTAAGGATAAAATCAGAAAACCGAAGTAATGTTCAATATCGTCTCACTCTCTCACTCCTATTTGCGTTCCGTTTCACCGAGCTGCGTTATCTGAGTTTTTGTCAGAAACCACTTAGCTCTGTAACTTTGATTGATGAATATTTAGATCTATGCGTTCAACGGAACGGTAAACGGAGACTGTTTATTTTTATCTCTGTATTGTATCTATCATTGTTTTGGTAAATATTTGAAATATTGGGCGGTTGTGTAGGTGTTTCGGTAGAAACATTTAGGTTTTATTTTAGATTATTTATTTATGCAAATTAATGGGTATCTTGATCAATTATGCTAAATCATGCAAATCATCATCCTCTTAGCGTTATCTCAGTTAGAACCCCGGGGTCCGCTTTCTAGTCTTACTGGATTTGACTGAAGCTTTTCTACAGATGCGACTGCCTGCCTGACCTCTGCAACCCAAAGGGATAGCTACATTCTCTGGTTTAGACTAGTCAGTTTATTTATAGGTAGGTACTGCCTCCCTATAATGAAAGTCAAAAATCTTCATGACAGCCGGGACCGACGACGTATTGACGTGTTCGCCGAGGCACGGGGCAAGTGACCTTCGAAGTAGCCTCTTAATGCCCAGTTTGAGAATAGAGAAAAGAATCTATGAAGACTTAAGGCTGCTACACACAGCTTACGGCTTTGCTGCGCGGCACGTGCCGCCGGCTTCTTCCTGGCGTTTGAGCTGCCGCCATCTACCGGAGAAACTTACAAAAAGCCGTACCGCTTACAACCACAGCACACAACATTACCTCGTGAATGTCAGGAGCGAAATGAACTTGTAAGTTGCAACCCGCGCGGTACGTCAATATACCCGGGCGTCCATGCCGGCGGCTTTGTTTGCCGGGTGCACCGCCGCTTGACTGCCGGCACTGTGTGTAGGACTGTGTGCCTTTAAAAGACCGGCCTGCGGGTCCAACTGTAAATGTTACAACACGGTTACACGGTTATTTTTAACTAGATGAAGCCGCGGTTACACCCGCGTTATTTAAGGCTACTGTGATGTTATATAGCCTATAGCTCTTCTCCATAAATGGGCTATCTAACACTGAAAGAATTTTTCTAATCGGACCAGTAGTTCCTGAGATTAGCGCGTTCAACCAAACACACAAACAAACAAACAAACTCTACGATTTTGCGCCACACGCTTGTAGGTCATACCATGATGTTTTAAAGACTAAAACCTTTCTCGATAAAAAGATAAAAATCGGACCGGCAGTTCTTGAGATTAGCGCGTTTAATCAAACACTCTTCAGCTTTATCTAAGTACATAGTAAAAAATATCCAACTATTTGCTTACATGTAGTTCACATAAACTTGAACAAGATAACATTCAATTAAACGTATAGGCATATCATTTATCACAAATATTACTGTCTCCATAGTATTTAGCCATCTTCCACAATTACCCAACGGGGCATCAAATGCCGACCGCCGGGCGCCGACTGAACACTAACAATAACTTATAATTTTATTATAACACCCTGATTGTAGTTTAGGACACTATTGTAATACGATATTTTCTTTAGGCTATTTGCACACGAGGCAAAATAAGTTGCACGGTACTAATAAAATAGTTTCTCTTAGGGATCGAAACCGGAATAAAATCGGCAGAGAACTAAAGTAACCGACATAGCTCAGAGAATAAGCAAGCTGAAGTGGCAGCGGGCAGGTCATATATGCCGCAGAACTGATGGTCGCTGGAGCGGTCAGGTTCTTGAGTGGCGACCGCGTCTCGGCAAACGTAGTGTAGGGCGTCCTGTAGCTAGGTGGGCGATGATATTCGAAGAGCAGCGGGTAGGGATTGGAAGAGGAAAGCTGAAGACCGAGCTCATTAGCGCGCCATAGAAGACGCCACAGCCAGCAGTGGACTGATAAAGGCTGATGATGATGATGGTACAAATACAGGCTACAGGCTGTTGATATGCATTTGCAAAATATTTTAATTATACAACATAGACAGTTTACTTATTAATCTAAAATTATTTTAAACAGTGTACGATGATATAAAACCCTATTTTCATTAAATGTTACTTAGATAGTAAATCAGAATAAACTGTTAAATCGTGCGAAATAAGACTGAATCGCGCAGTCTTTGTAGGTACGTGTGCTTGTGTATTAGGCACCTGCAATGGCGATCAGCTGAGCGGCGGCGGAGGTCAATACACCAAGTTAATTTTCAAAGTGTATGATGACAACATTTTTTTTTAGTTACGGCAAGATGGATGGTGGAACAGAAACAGACCCCAAAAACGATGGCGTGATGATCTAGATAACCTCGACAGGAACTAACCCAACATGGCTCAGTATAGAGATGCTTAGAAGAGTTGCAGCTGTTATAAACGCTGGGATGATGATAATCTAGTTAGGCCAAAGCAAATTTCCATATACTGGAGTTACGCTGGGACAATGATGACTTTTAGTAAATTTAAATTATATGTTTACTTATAATATCGGCAACACAAGTTACTTTGTGTGGGGCAGGCCTAATACCTAAGTAATAGCGTTTTCCTTTCCATAACGAAAATATGTCAAACATTAATACCTAATATTGAAATCTGAATTGTTATACTAGTGGAACATTAGACTTTGCTTGATTTAATGAAATATTAATGATATCAAACCTTTTTATAAATCATGTAACTGTTAGAGGATTTGGGCGTCGTCCATATTGCTGGCCAAGTGCTAATTTTAAACAATTACGTATCGGGAAAATTACGGAGAACTCTCAGACATGCAGGTTTCCTTAGCATCTTTCCCTTCACCGCTATCAATCAATCAGTCTATTGCAGTCCACTGCTGGGACTTGGGAGAGACCTATGTCCATAGGTCAGCGTGCTTCACAATGACCGGTCCTCTGCCTTCCGCATTCAGCCCGCCTCAGCCACCATTTTTAGGTCTTCTGACCCACCGGTAAGCAAGCGATAATTAACAACGTAATATGCACTTTGGTACCTTCACTAGTGCGCGGTGTAGAATTGACTCGATACCATCTGCGTAGCATTCTGGTAATCTTTCCGACCACACAAAGAAGCAATGATTCTTATCTAGTTAAAATTGTGGTTGCCATCAGTGAGAGTGCCGCGGCACCTCTCAATGTATAGATGGCCTAATGGGTTAGAAAGAAATCATCACTTGGATGATGAGATTTACATGGAGCATTTTAAAAGTACTGTGTTACTACATGAATTATACTAGGTTCCTTTTAGCAATACCTACGTGAAAATTTGAGTTAAGAATATTCGATCACAAGTCTGATGTTTTAGCTATTTTCAACAATACGGGATTTAAGTAACGATTGTTTTATCTCGAGGCCGATGTTTTAGTTATTCAAACGACATCAACAGTCTTGTATCCTTATACACAAATGGACATAGTACGTGATAAATGACTTTCGATATGAAGTATTCTTTCAAGGATTATACGCAAGAGTGAAGGAGGCCGCCGAGACACGACGTGGGATGTCCATTCACAATGGCGCTGGATCTCAGCCAAAAGCATGACTAATTGATGCCATAAGTATTGCTGAGTATTTCATTATTACTCAAGGGATCGCTTCACCAATAATTTATCTTTATTTCGTCTGTGATGCAATTTATTTATAGTTTTTTTTTCAGCAAGATGACGTAACAAGGACTTGTCCTTATATTTATGACCCAGTTTTACTCGTAAACAGTTTGGGTCTTAGGAAACTGATTGGACAGGATATATCGTGGAGTGTTGGGAGATACTCTAGTTGTAATATTTTACTATTTAGTAGGCAAATTGCTGGCAAAGTGATAACTACATCTGATTTAACTTTAAAGGCTCTCAAGATGTACCGACGAAATGTTTTAGAAAAAAGATTGGGCGTATCTAGGTACCTACTTAATGTAGGTAGGTAGGTACCTTAAAATCATGAGCGCTCATAAAGAATGTTGACTGGCAGAAGTTGCCATGATCGATGCAGGTACAGATTTCCAACTCTACCAACTTCTCCGAAATGTAGGTGTCACTTGAAACACTACAGTATTTGCACCCCACTCGATGTGCTAAGCACCTACAGTAAACGTCGCAAGGTTACCCTAACCAAGGATAGATGGCGTTAGTCGACATCTCAGTAACATTTGTTTTTATTCACTAAAGGGTAGCCTATAGACATCAAATCATAAAAAGGCGTACAAAATGCTATCAAGAGTTCCGTATTCTTCGTAAAATATTCAATAATATTACCGTAGGCTAGTTCAACTACAACACACTTTGGTGTGGAAACAGTCCGCTGGGACAGCTTGTATTCCGTGCAGCTCAAAATAGCCTCGAGCTACTTTGTCAATTGATTAAAATACGTAAAAGTTGTGTCGCAAACAGTAAGACGTTTTTTGGTACAATATTATGACTGAAATATACTATTTTTATGGTTTTGAGTAAAATACTGGCTATTGTTTTAAAATAAGGACTACAAAGGGTCAAGTGCCAGTTGTATGGATAGTAGGTAATCATCACCGCCAATATTTAGAAAATGTATAGTGATTGTACCCGAGGAGAAACGTCTCGTAGGTTATTGAAAACTTGCACTTGCACTAGAGCCCCTTTCTTGACAAACTCATTAAGTACGTCTTTAGCGCCACTAAAGAAATTGACATGGCTTCTATGGCTAGCTATTCTAGTAAGGCCCTGCGCCCACTAAAACGTAACATTTATCCGGAAAAAATCGAGCTAACGTGAACAGTGTTATATAAATTGTACTGCAACAGGCGTACCCGTCTCTAAAGATTGGCCGAGAAAACAGAGGCTCATTATTTGTTTTTTTTTACCTTCCATGTTTCGCCTTATGGATTTTAAGTCACGTTATCGGGGGGCGAGCCTATTGCCGTTACCGGGCACATTGCCATACTCCGTGAAACTACTGAGAATTCGGCGAAAGTCAGTAACCCTTTTCCCCGATTCGGGAATCGAACCAGGGACCTCCCGATCAGCAGATGCATACGTTATCCACTGAACCACGGAGGCAGTCTCAATCTAATACTAATATATAAAGCTGAAGAATTTGTTTGTTTGGTTGAACGCGCTAATCTCAGGAACTGGTCCGATTTGAAAAATTCTTTCAGTTTTAGGTAGCCCATTTATCGAGGAAGGCTATAAGCTATATAACATCACGCTGTGAGCGACGGGAGCGGAGCAATAGGCTTAAATAACGCGGGTGTAACCGCGGGCATCCTCTAGTCTATCCATAAACCTTCTGAATGCGCTCTCTAGCGGTCTCTACTGTCTACTGAATCCATTAGGGGCTTTAAAAAAAATATCGAACTTGTTCCGAAAAACGACTCGCAAGTCAATATATTCGACTCTAATCTGTGAAATTCAGTTTACTGCTTGCGCTCATGCTACTCTCTGGTGCAGTAGCTCTGCAATAATTTTTGCTAAACATCTATGTCGCTGATAACCTGGAGAAAATCTGAGGCTGTTGTAACAGTGTGTTAGTAGTGACAGTGATTGGATGTTCACCTTAAACGTAGCGCCAATATAAAGTATAGGCTGAAGGTTTTATAATCGCGTCATATTTAACACTAAGCTGGATTCGGTGAGACGGATACTAAGCCTTGATTTTTTCTCTCAATTTATGTAATTTGATGAATTGTTATTGTAAATATTTATGTAGGGATTATTTGGTTTTTTGTTCAGCATCTTTGGTCTTCAATACAGTTGTCAATAGTGTCTACTTTTTTAATATGTTAACTAGACTATGTCCACGCAATTTTATAAAATCTAATACTTAAGCGTGAAAGCCTTTCATTGGCTCTCTGTGTCTTAAAAATACTTTTTTTATGTCAAATTGTAAAAAGCTGTTGGTTTTCCAAATAAAAATAAATAAATTCGCCTAGTAGTTTTTTTTGCGGCTGTCAGCAGTCCAAATATTCATCCTATTCATTCCTTACAAATATACAGCGAATAAATAAATTACAAATATTGTAGACGCATAAGAATATTAATCATACACAAAACTTGAACCCGGGACACTTAAAAGTCAGCGTGGGTGCTACAACGCTATTGTTACAGTCAATATTTAGGAATTATTCTCAGTAGGTATTTGTATTTCAAAACACCATAATTTCGTTTCAACAAAAACAAGTTAGATGTTTCGTTTCGTTGTCAATGTGCGGCCACAAAGACAGCGATTGTAGAAATAAAATTTCGCTACTGAATATTATCTTAGCAAAAACTTCCTTTAAAATAAAATTTCGATAGAAAATCGCTGAGCATTTATCAGGAAACTAGTTAAAAATTAATTTACAGCCAGTTTATTTAATTAACACCACCAACCATGAGGCTTATATAGCCTCTGCATGTCTCAACACAACGTTGGACTACTTATAGCTAAATTACACTAATTGACTAATAGGTAAATATGGCTCATAATGCATTTTGAATTAGGTATTAATTTTACTGCCTCCGTGGTCAAGTGGATAGCGTATGCGACTGCTGATCGGAGTTCCCAGGTCAGGCAAAGTGTTACTGGGTTTTTCCAAATTCTCAGTAGCAGCACGGAGTCTGGTGATGTGCCCGGTAACGGCAATAGGCTCGCCTCCTATTACGTGGGACCTAAAAATTCATCGCGAAATGTGGGTGTAATATCACACCTCTGCCTTCCCCTTCGGGGATACAGGCGTGAGTCTATAAATATTTATTTAGGTTCTTGCCATTTATAATAAATTCAGCAAATTACCTGATATTTTTTGTGTCGAACACTCGTCTTCAATGTTCTGTCTATCTAAGGATTCGGCTAATAGATAGTTCTTTGGCACGTTTTGTATGAAGCTTATATCAAACATATATCTCTAGTAGTCTAATAATATGTAATAATCTTTACAACAGTCGAAAATGTGCCGAGCAATTATGTCAAACAGGATTCAGCAATGATATTGTTAATTTCGTACGTCAATTCATATTCGTTCGAAAGGTTAAAAAAAACAGTTAACGGGAGCAAAGTAATTAATAACTGCGTCGTGCGTTAATAATAAATAATAATAATAGGCTTAGGCGAGCTGAATGTGATTGGCGACACTCCAATTCCGAATGCTTCAAAGAGTCGGTCAGGGCCTCGCCTCCGGCTAGCCTTTATTGGCTGGTTGGAGTGGATGTCCAAAAGCGCCCGCAGGACTCTCGGACGCTTTAAGAGTATCACTGGCATGTGCCGTTTGTTATCCATAGTATCATTATTACTAGTCCATTTAACACCCATCTAATCCATAGTTGTACTCAGTAGTGCAGTTGTGGAGGCACCGCGGCATGTGTTCCATTTCATTTTAGATTAAAATTCTCTAAGGGCCTTTGCACGTATGTCTCCATCAGTCTTCCAAAGGGGCTTTTTTAATGACATATTAGAAAAAAAGCAACATAATATTAGTTCTTTATTGACAAATATTCTACACAAAATGGTAAGATTCCAAAATACAGACAGCATAATTTTTTATTATTGTTTTTGTGCCTGATCGCAGATCTTAATTTAACATGTGCAATGTACACCTACATGTTACGTCCCTTAGTATTGCTATCGACGTAAATAGAACAGTCATGCGTGTGGTTGAATTAAAGGGGGAGGGGGGGGGGAATATTTGTTGAAAATCCAGTTTTGATCTAGTTCCGGCATCATTCTTACTAATATCATAAATGGTATTCTCATAAATTAACTGATTCTTGAATGATATCGCGACCACATCTAAAATTGAACAACGTGTCAAACTACCTATGTATCATCGTCGAATCATATTAACCGCATGGCAGAATACCAATTTTGATTCAATAAAAATCTCACTTTGCCCAAAATACAGTTGCGGTGTTCCATAGCATACGAGAATCGACCTTCAGTTGTAATTTAACAAGTAGGTAAAGTGGTCTACACACGTCCCTAAAATCAGAGGCGATATCGGGAGAGCGAAAATCGGCTACGACTCTACACACGTCCCTGCAAGCTAGTACGTAACCGACTGTGTAGCAGCGCGCTCTTCGATAATATGCCGCCGTCGTCGCTTCCAAAACACAAAAATAGGCATCGCTTTGGCTCTTAAAAACTGGCTTTGGAATTTAAAACTTGCATAAGCATTTCTAAAGCCTCCTGCCTCATATCTCGATTAAAATAATCTTTGTTTCTTATCCCATAGATAGGTAAACTCCCTATAGAGCTCGAGGGTTTTCGTACAAGCCTCCCGCTCCTTCTCCTTCGACATTTACTATAGCAGTGTTCTCGCCGCGAAGCACACGCAGGCACGCTCGAAATAAAATCTCGACCTGTCGCAGCCGCACACGCTGGCGTACTGCGGCGAAATCGGCCCGATCACGCTACACACGACACGACAACGCTCCCTGCACGATTTTTGCCCCTAAATCGTGAGCTCGCCCGAACCGATTTCAGAGTTAGGGTTAATAATAATAATTATGATTCCGATTTGCCTACAGACGACGCGATTTTGGGTACGATCTAGGGCGCTCCCCACCACCGGCCCGATATCGCCTCTGATTTAGGGACGTGTGTAGACCACTTAAAGCAACGTAGTCTAAGACAGCCGATTTAATATCTTCTTCAAAGAGAATTTTCGTTCTTTCTAGCAACTATAAAATTCTAAAATGTACTAACTCAACTCATTCACTAAAGTAGACATCGATTTTAAAAAGTACGGTATGTCTCACCAGACTCCCTCTCACAGACAAAAGTGTCTACAAAATCGCACTTCTTATGGCCCGACGATCGCAACTCAGTGGGCGTTGGACGCTACAGCTTCTTTTATAACTCCTGACTCACTACACCATGGTTGATGACATTGAAGTTTCATGTTATTCATAAGCAGATACATAAACACTGCTGACACTATCCCTGTGGTATAACTTTGAACTGTACATAGGTTCTTTTATAAACTGATAGTGGTCTGCACAAATCATCCGAGCTGTTGATGAAATCCAGAAATTATATAGTAATACAAAGATTGCTTGTTGAAAGCTATAGATATGGATAGGGTATCAATGCCATAATTATTCGAAAATACATAGTAGTAATGTAGCAAGACTTCGTAACAGATCGGCAAAGTTAAGCAACGCTCAGGTCGCCACTTGGATAGGTGACCATGTGTGGCATTTACATCTGAGCGCTACCGTGCTTCGGTGGGCACGTAAAGCTGTCGGGCCCGGTTCTTGTTTCAGGATAAGAATCGTTAGGCCATGTCGACGGCATTCGGGCGGTCTGAAAATTCCGACACTAGAGTTCGCCACAGCCACACTCACACGAAAAGCAAGCAAAAAATAAAGTTGTAATAAATTGTTTCGATTTGCCCGACGCTACACCGGCCGGACATCATGCATTAATTATAGCAAGTCTAGAGTTAGGCAATGGCCCAACGTGCGTCATTGCTGGCTACGCATCGGATGACGCCGTGCGTCATTATGCATACTGCACAATTGCAGATTTAGTAATAAGTTTACCTAATAGATTATTTATAATTGTAATTCAGTCTTGTAGAACATTTTTAGTCATTAAACATTGTTTTAAATAAATATTTTTTTAATAATATTTCCGTTCGCCGTAACTTAACTGGCGCAGTCGGTAGGATCGCGACACTCAGCTTCGAATAGAACTCTTCGCCTAGAGTGAACGGTATCTATCGTTATCTTCGCGATCGCACATACGAATCTAGGACGGCAAATACTCCGCGGGAAGTCCGGAGAATTGGAAGTCCTGCGTTCTACAGGCCCGGCTGGAGATGCAGAGGATACTAGGGTGAGTGCTTGTTGTATTCCCAGTTTCCTATGCTATATTTCCTGTCGTTATTAGTTAAATGTTTTATGTGTGTTTGTTTATAGGCTGAAATCGCAATAGACAAATTACTTAAGATATAGAAATAAAATAGATATATTTCACACTAAGTGCGTAATTGTATATGTGCTAATATCGCAATATACGATTCGTATTCGTTCATTAATTATTAAATAATAAAATATACGTGTTCATTTACTCGCTTCAATCGCGTTTAATAATATAACACTCGTTTTTACGTAACATAAAGCTACGTACATACTAGGAAGGTAAGCAGATAAGTAGCTAACTTAATAATTCGTATATTTCAATATAGTTTTGTTTGTTTTGCGACAAAATACATTAATTCACAATGGCGATGGCCAGTATCGAATTAGCGACATTCAAGTTCGTATCGGAACTGTTGCCAAAGTACGATGGCAACCTAAGACATTAAATTATTATATTAGAGAAGTAGATAATGTTATGGCATTAATGGACACCGCAGTTAGGGAGCACCCCGCTCTTATTAGTTTGATAAAAAGTAAATTAAGCAGCTCTGCAATTAGTGTATTAGCCTCTGAAGGAACTATTGATAGTTGGCTTACAATTAAGACCGCGTCAACGCGTAGGTTAGGCGAACCGCGTAACGAAATTCAATTGATGCAGGAGTTAACGCGTTTGCGCCGAAATAAAAATGAAGACGCTGAGTCGTTTGGAAAACGATTAATGCCCGGTTTTTGAAGTCCCTAGATATACTCTCAACAGTTATTAATTCATTAAAGTTATGGAAAGGATAAACGTTGGTTAACTGACACTGCGTTTCTGAATGCCCATTGGAGCGTTCCATAACTATTGAACCAATACGTAGTTCTTTTTCTGCCACTAGATGGATCTGTTATAAAAAACGTGTTGAAAATTTATTAAACTATGTTAATTTGTCCGTTAAACTAGATTTTTAAACTAGATTTTTTATCGTATATATGTTTTTCAGGAGTAAATAACTAGTTGCTCGTTATTTTACTAAAATAATAATATCATAATGCGTCATTCGTAATGACAAAAGTCAAACTTCAAATAAAGTTATGAAACCGATAAACGGCGAACATTGGTCGGTTAAGTTAAACTAAGGTTAACTGAAGTTTATGTTGTGACGCGTTGTTCAGAAACGCACTTTCTTGAGTTATCGAACCAATAACGCTAACGGATAGATAAACCACCGATAAAAGTACCTCAGAAACCGGGCATAAGAGATGTATTAGACACCTTAAACGTTGTAGGGAAGCATACGGATAAGGCGTATTATGAGAGTATGGTAATAGACCAATACGTTAATAACCTAGACTTCCATGTGTCCATTGGCGTGCGAATTGCGCGGCCCTCTACCCTTGAAGCAGCTATAGTAACTGCCAGGCAAGAAGAAGCGCGACTAACATTTAATAGATTAAACAATAGTTTTAATTCTATGTCTATACAAACCAAACGAAAAGAAATACATATACATAAACCCCACCAAAGTTCGTCTACCATTCCCCAAGTTAGTCAGCATACCCCACACAATAACTGGCACCCAGACCCAAGACAGCAGAAGGGCCCAGGGCATGCCCCCATGGAAAAATACTTCAGGAAATCCAAGGCCTAGTGGCTCAGGTACTTTTAAGAACTCAGGCAACTTTAGGTCTCAGCCGAATGTACCCCGCCAGCAGATAAACCCGCCGCAAAGGGTTTCCGACGTCACTATGAGGACCAAACGTAAGCCTGAAAAGCCGCGCTTTGCTCCTGAAGAAATGTTTTACACATAACACGATCAAGAGCAGCACTATACTAATAACTACGACCCTGGTTATAACAGTGAGTATTATAGTAATAATAACTTTGAAAATCAGGAATACGAGTATATGTCAGACATGCCTGAAGAAGGACCAAGCCATCAGGGCTTTGTAGTGACGTTGCCACTATGATGACGTCATCAAGATACGTAAAAATGTTATCTATCCCTCTAAGTATATGGTCCATAAGACGCTGAAATGTACTCGGAGCGTTCTTTAATCCGAAGGGCATTCTTAAGAACTCATAATGGCCTCTTTCGGTGGTAAATGCAGTTTTTCTATATTGTTAGGGTGCATTGCCAGTTGATGGTATCCACTAGCTAAATCTAGGGTTGTAAAATATTGCGCGCGCCCTAACCTATCGAGAATGTCATTAATATTTGGCAAAGGGTACTTGTCTTCGATAATTCTGTCATTCAGTCGTCTATAGTCGATAACAAGTCTCCATTTAACTTTGCCTGAGGCATCCGGCTTTTTTGGAACCATATGTACCGGGCAGGACCAATGTGAAATACTTTCCCTAATGATCCCTTGTTGTAGTAAACTATCAATTTGTTTTTGAATCTCTATACGTTGTTGGGGGGCTTGTCTATAACTTCTAACAAAAATCGGGCTATTATCTGTTAATCGCAGTTCATGTTTAACTGTGTGGGTAAAAGATAAGGGAATATTTTCTGAGTAGAATATATCACGATACTGAAAACAAAGTTTGGTAATTTCGCGTTTTTCCTCTTCGTTTATGTGGTTAGTTCTAATTTTCTTTAAATTTTCGCGTAATTCCTTGTCAATGTCAGTCTGAGAGTCGAGTGCGTTTAAGTCACATTTCTTATCACGTTTTCTTAACTGTGGTAATGGTTCTAGAGGCAATGTTTGATTATTTCTAACTGTTTGCTGCACATCGGTGAAATTTATTACAGATGTCTTAAAGGCCCCATTTTTAACAGTTACTAAAGCGGCGGGTGAAGTGAGTCCTTTAGTCCAATTAAAGTCATCACATATGTATTGTCCGTCCGTATAGTTCGTCTTAACTATAAGGCCAATAAGGATACTTGGGGTCAAAATCGAATAATAAAAATTTATGATATTTGTCTGATTTAAATTGTGGCGGTAGGGGCAACATAGCGATGTATTCATGACGAGTAACAGCGTGCGCGGTTTTAACTTGGAAGGGTTCATGTACTACGAACTGTTCATAATTGCCAGTAATTACGTCAGGTGATATCATGCAACGCGAAGCTCCGGTATCCAATAAAAATTTGCCTTGAAAGTCTGGTAATTCTATGTAAGGAAGGTGATCGTTACCTTGGTGATTGAAGGCGACAGTATTTATCAGCTGTGGTTGAGCTGGTCCTCGTCCTGATGAAAATCCTGATGGCTTGGTCCTTCTTCAGGCATGTCTGACATATACTCGTATTCCTGATTTTCAAAGTTATTATTACTATAATACTCACTGTTATAACCAGGGTCGTAGTTATTAGTATAGTGCTGCTCTTGATCGTGTTATGTGTAAAACATTTCTTCAGGAGCAAAGCGCGGCTTTTCAGGCTTACGTTCGGTCCTCATAGTGACGTCGGAAACCCTTTGCGGCGGGTTTATCTGCTGGCGGGGTACATTCGGCTGAGACCTAAAGTTGCCTGAGTTCTTAAACGTACCTGAGCCACTAGGCCTTGGATTTCCTGAAGTATTTTTCCATGGGGGCATGCCCTGGGCCCTTCTGCTGTCTTGGGTCTACGCGGTCTATTTAAAAAAATGCAGGCGTAGCTGCCGGCGTCCTCTAGTAGTTTATATATCTTCATAAGATTTCCCGAATTGATAACGAGAAGGAGTAAACGGTTAAATAAAAATTGCGGGCGTAGCTACGACAATTCTCTAGTAATACATAATTATTTTGCGGCAACTTTTAGTTTAAAATCTGGGCTTGCCATGACTCTGCTCTTTTTCTTAATTTTTGATTTTGTAGATATCTAAACTCCCTTGCGAGAGAGAATAGGGAATTATTACTATAGTCCGTGTGTGAGTCCGTGCCACGAGAACATAGACTTTTTGTAAACGAAGAATTTCTACTAAGTAACTTAGCGACAGTTCTATCTGTGTCATTCTATATGTGTCATTGGAAAGTAATATGTCAATATGTCAATTGATTGGGTATTCATCGATGTATGCGCTGTCAATAGTGTTTGTGGTACTGGAACACGTCGGACGCCTGGAACGACAACATTTTGCGTTAACCAACATTGATAGATGTCAAGAAGAGGTTAGTTTAAAGTTAAATGCAAGTTTATGGTGTCGCAACGCTCGTCCTGCGGCCGGCATCTCAGTAGAGCGGGTGCAGAATTGCAGATGCCAAACTATTTAGTGTTACTTTTTCATTTAGGTACTTATAGGTACACAACGTAAAATCTCCATGCCTCGAAATTTTAATGCGATGTAATAGTATATAATTTTTTGTACTTTTGTTCATGAAATTATTTAATAACTAAATTTAACAAATATTTATCATAACATATACAAACAAAATAAAACTACTTATATAACTAAACTATCCTAAACTAAACTACAAAAATTTAATAGCTAGTGGTCTGTAGTAGGTATTATTAATTTGTATTAGTATTTTTTTTAATATCTTAGGATAGCTTAGCTATTTTTAGCAAATTATTTATTGACAATGATTATAAAAATCAACTCAATAATAGAGTACCATGTTTGTACTCTATCATTGACGTACATGAAACACAATTATTGACTTGCATTTACAAAATTACTTACGTGTAAAAAAGTTAAAAAATCGGCAAATTTATAAATAAACATCCGGGAAACACAAAATCAAATATGTGTACTTTTGTAAAAATAGTCAATTTTGGACGTGACAGGAAGTCATAGAAATATATTATAAATTCGAATACAAAGATTTATAATTATTGAGCGTTGAAAAAAAAACCGCTGTACAAAATGTATGAAAATTCAGTAAGGAATAAAATCGCGAACAATTGTTTGAAATAAAGGCTGTGAAGCCCTCAAGGTGTTCGATTTACCTCGTGACTTGTCACTTTTCTTATGGGTATACTTAAAATCCGTCTTTTGTGAAGATATTCGAACACTTTATCAAAGGAAATATTCGAGCCAGCATTCTCCATACGCTCAGTAAACGCATTTTTTAAAACATGCGTACTAGACTCTCAGAATGTATCACGCTTATCTGTATCAGAGACAATTTACTTGTCTCTGCCTGTATTGATATTTAGAGAATGTTGTTTTTAACATCGAAAGCGCATTGTTTTTTTTTTATTAAATGTACCTCCTCCTCTAAGCTATCTTACTTACCTTGTATTTAAGTGCTGATAATCTTGAGCATTCTTGCTAATGTATAATTACCTATAAGAAAATCAACGAGAGCATTTCAGCGAGCATTTTTGCGAAAGGACAGTAAGCTTACAGCTTTAAGCCGACTAAAGCGTTCGTTAGAAAGATCGTGAAAATATTCGTAGCGATGTTAAGCCCTATGCTTGGCTTTGTGCGTTGTTATTGTTTTTATTTTTTTTTATAAAAAAAACCTTCGTGCGTTTGCCTTTGTGCGTTGTTCTGTTCGAAAAAAACCTTTTTTGTTACAAATGAGTACTCAAGTCTATTAGAACCTTTAGGAATTTATTTAGCGTTTCCAAATACAGCACAGCATTAGCCCACTGAGAAGGGTAATCGACTACCATAGAGACAGTCATGGGTTCAAATCTTAAAAAATTTGTGAATTGTCTGGTCTTAGAGCACGTTAAGTAGTCATAGTCTCGACTGTCATAAAAATCTTTCTCAGTCGTTGCGGGGAGCTAGTATACCTTATAACCATCGTTGGCCTTCGTTGCTCGCACGAGTCGCACGGCTGGCGTAGTTGTTCAAGCGGTCGTTCGCCGCCAGTCACTTCACTGAGTGTTGTGGGTTCCATCCCCGTGCAAGACAGCATTTGTGCGATCCATAAATTGTCGTTTCGAGTCTGGTTGCTCATTGTGTCTGTTGATTGTATGTTTGTTAAGTTCGCCACAACATAGGATGTAGGTACATAGTGTGGGAGTTGCCATTAACAAAAAAAAGATGATGAAGGTCAAGCTTACAGTTGGTCTGTAGATAAACTAATAAAATATATAAAGATAAATTATTTATTATACCTACCACATTGAAGGCCATAGATTTATTAGGTATGAGTAAATAAGCTAATAAGTCAATTGGGCACGCTCCCAATTGATGGCGATGTGGAGGAATTCCATGACGCCCTTTCAAATTTTTCTTTGCCTTTTTTAGGGTTCCGTAGTCCACAAGGAACCCCTATAGTTTCGTCATGTCCGTCCGTCTGTCCGTCCGCAGCCTAGCTCAAAGACGCCTGGTGCTAGAAAGCTGATATTTGACATGAACATAGACATAAGATATTGCAACAAAACTGTAGAATAAAATTTAGGAAAATATTTTTTTGAAGGGTATCTCCCCTACATATATAGTGGGGTTGATTTTTTTTTGGTCGAGTACCCCATCATGTGGGGTGTCATTGGATAGGTTTTAAAAAAATATTATTAGTTTACTCAAATAATTTTTCGATCAAGTGATTGGTTTGTCAAATATCAAGCTTTGAAGTGAAAAAAATTGTTAGACTCAAGTGTCCCCCTCCCCTCTGCCGGCTAAACTATTAATTTGGAAGAGGTCAAAAAAATCACAAATGTAGTACATATAACGAATTTAAAAGGAAAACTATAACTAGTTAGCTAAGTAGATATCACTAGTTTACTTTACAATACATAACTGGATACATACCTAGTATTTTTCTAAACAAAACTTATTTTCTTATAATAGTGTTATTAAAATTATTTTTTCAGCCAAATAAACAGTCGGATTTGTTGTACATTAATACCCTTTGCAGCAAGTCATTATGGGCAACTACGGAACCCTACATTGCGCGTGGCCCGACACGCACTTGGCCGGTTTTTTTATGTACTGGTTTTTGTTTGTTAGGTACTTAAGTATATAAATAATTGTTATATTTTATGTGTATATAGTCACCTAGTAATAATTTAATTTTCTTAGCTAATAAGTTACGTTAACTTCTTGACTTGGCATAGTAGTTCAAGCGCTATCACGACATTTAATACTGCGGCGAGTGTTGTGGGCTCGATTCCTGATCGGGATAACAGTTTGTGTGTCTGGATATTTTCTATATCCGTTATTTGCATGTTATAAAAGGGCCTCATAGAAAAAAAAAATATCATATTGAACTTGTTTCTTTTTTAAAGACATAAAAGAAAAACGAGCGTAATCCAGTAACTAATAAAATTTTCAAATATTTAAGATAGTCGATGATCTAGTTTTCCACCGTAATGGCCTACTATTCTAGTGATCCCTCAATCATGCTAAGTACTTGCAAAGTGGGTTCATCTCATTAGCTGAATCAATTGACAGTTGATACCATAGTGACAAGCTTTCAATGCTCATAGGCCATAATATGCAATTGTCGATGTAAATTAGTTTCTAATTAGGTCTACGTATACCGGCACTGTTTTATAGACTTTCTATATACCTACCTACTTTTAAAACACTTTTAGGTAATTCAACAATCAGCTTAAAAGATTTAATTAGAAAAACAAATTAAAATTGATTTTATTTACGTGATCAAGATCCGTTAAATAATGATTTTGTACGATGTAAACAAATCTCGAGAGTTCCAACGCCTAGGTATATTGGTCAAATTGGAAAAGGCTATACACAAAAAAAAAAAAAAATAAGCCTGTAGAGTTATTTTATGTCACTATTGATGTTGAGCATCGACAGCTAATGCCAGTATGGTACCACACCGACAGGAGAAATACTTCCTATTTCTTTCGAAGCCGTAGTTATCGATGCATGGGATAAAAGTGTTTTAAAACTCGAATCGATTAATATACCTATGGACTTGGGTTATTTTAATACACAAGTAAATATTTAAACACATATATAATTAGACTTGGCCCACGTGTATTGTAAAGTCAAACAAGTCGGCGCTGGACCAGTTTGAAAGAAATCTCTTGGCCCGCTCATAGAGTCGAGGCACACTACAAACAGGTTTTGTATACGAGTGTCAATGTGCGTATAAAGTAGCACTGGAAGCGACGATGTCTTGCTGAGCGATTCTCGCCCTTATGGTGGTTTAGCGGGAAGTTGTTCGACTGTATATCATCCCCTGGGCATCACAAACATATAAAGGTGCTCGAAAAATTACATAGCAGAAAAAAAACGCCGTTTACAAAATATAGCAGAAGCAGTAGGTATGCTTTTTATTTCTACTCCAATCTGCTGTGCTATCCGTTTTTAATGTTTTTATATTTTGACGAAGGTTACTTGAGTATATACAAGTAACGCCATCTATGCAAAAATGCGATATTAATACGATCTGATGGCATATGGTAAAATTATGATCGATGTTACCTGTTAGTTCTATTGCCTCGCCACAAGATGTCATCGTGTCTTGTATATTTATATTAATCAACTTTTGCACCATTAAAATAAGAGCGAAAATCAAATGTATACTGATTACATACTGTCATGTCATGTTGCTCGCTCTTTCTTTCAGATTTGCTATCTCTATCAAATGTAGCAAAACGAAAAAGTGCAAGTACATAAAAAGCGCAGGCGCAGATAAAAAGCTTTTCAAAAGCGCAGTTCGTTTTCGGTTCTGTTGTCAGCGTGCTGTGTTACAAATTTGTGTTATAGTATATATCTCTCGCGCATTTCGTTTTGAACTTTTGAATGTTTATCTTTATGTCTGTTATGTCGCGTATATATATATACATATACATGGTTAAAAGTTGTTAGTTACTTGTAAATATTTAGTTTAAGTGTAATATAGTTAGTCAATACAAAATAATAGTTGCAAATATGCCTAAAGTTGGACAAGTGTGGAACCATTTTGATGTTTGTTATACGAAGTAGTGAGCAAAAGCTAGTTTCTATATAAATCAAAATCCGCGCTAGATCCAACAAAACAACACTCCGTTACATATCTGATATCTGTTGCACGAAAATAAAAAGTATGCAGTTAAAACGCTAAAAACGTAACGAAATCGAACGCTGTCGCATTTTTGCTACAATGTGTGTTACTAATATATTATAGCATAAAAAATAGTCTGCTCTTAATTTATAGCATAACGTTGAAACGCGTTTTTGGTTTATAGCCGTTGAGAACATGCCTACAAACATATTAGTGAAAACCGTACAAAAACCCGTTCGAAAGTTTTAGAGTTTATTGCGCTCATACAAATAGACAGAACGGTCGGGGACTTAATTTTATCATACGTATAGATAATATATACGTGCGTTTACCACCTAACCGCCTGGACCAATGTGGTAAAAATATGTGTGTATATTATTTCAGGTAGTGAAAGTTGGGTATGGCAGAAGAGACTTGGAAGTACAATAAATGCTGTAGAAATGAGAGCACTGAGAAGTATGTGTGGCGTGTCTTTGAATGACAGAGTTAAGAATTGTGTGATAAGAGAGTGTTGTGGTGTAAAAGAAGATGTAGTGACAAGCATCGAGAAAGGTATGCTGAGGTGGTTTGGGCACATGGAGAGGATGGATGACGAAAGACTGACCAAGCAGATATATAAGGCAAGTGTGAATGGGACAGGACGAAGGGGAAGACCTAAACGGACGTTCTCTGACCAGATTAGAGACATCCTTAAAACAGGAAAGGTTAGAAGTACCCTAAACAGAAGAGCATGCATGAGGAATTTGATGGGAGTGAATAAAGCGAGATCGTTGCAAATGGCGTACCGCAGTCTCTGCCTACCCCTCCGGGAAACAGGCGTGAGTCTATGTATGTAAGTATGTGTATATTATTTCAAGGGGTTACTAAAATCACACTGAAATCAAATTTGATTTACAGGACAGAAAGGAAGACGTCTTGTGGATCCGCTATTTTGTTGTTTTGTCTGCACTAATCGGTAGATATAGGTCTAGCGTTACTGACTGAGCAGCGATAGCTGAGTGGAGAGACCGACAGACTGCTACGCAGAGGGTTCAGGTTCGAATCCCAGGCACGCACCAATGACTTTTCGGAGTTAAGTGCGTATTAAATTGTTAATTATCGCTTGCTTATCGGTGAAGGAGAACATCGTGAGGAAACCTGCATGTCTGAGAGTTCTCCATAATGTTCTTGAAAGACATGTGAAGTCTGCCAATCCGCACTTGGCCAGCGTGGGGGACTATTGCCTTACCCTTCTCGTAGAGAAGAGGCCCGTGCCCAGCAGTGGGACAGTATATAGGGTGGGATGATGATGTTCCTTGTGGACCGTATGGGTGCACTAAGAAAGGATTTCTCGAAATTATCAGGGTATCGGGAAGAAGAGGTTAAATTGAAAAAAAATGCGCTGCGGGTATCCTTTAGGGCTTTATAAGCGTAAATTTTTTTGTGGACTAAAATAGCCTAGTACTAATTACGTTTTCCGATTAGCCAGCATAACCTGACTCACGAGAAATTGATAAGAGCAAAGTTCGACTCAGTTTTCAAACTAAGTACCTTATAATCGCCGGCAAACACAAGCTTCCGCAACGCGCAGCATAAGTATAAGTTTTCAAAGAAACTTTTTAAAGTTAAAAACGTGCATCCCTAAGTTTATAGGCTACATTTTTTATAAAGATATTCAAGCGCCACAAAGCTTTTATATTTGCAAAAATAAAGCTGTTTAACAGGCTCAATATTGTAATAATATAAATACTGTGAACTCTTAGTTATTTACATCGTTATGTGTTATATGAACTGCACTTAAAATAAGAGGTATTTTAAATATTATAATAGGTCAACTTATTATTGTTCTGATTAAAACCTAACACATTGCACATCTGAAATTATACAAAATATAAATTATATTATTAATATAAACTTTACTTAAAATAACGAAGGAAACAATATCTATAAAACATTAGTGCCTTATCAAATCGACGATCTTTACACCGCCTACTCTTGTCAAGATATCGTAAATCACTTTTCTACTCGACAGTATTACTAAGACACTATCATATAAACAAAGAGTTATGTGTGCAACTGTACACCCTTCCCACGTCCCATGGTTTGAACCGTAGCCAAATGACGTCACACCTGGTAGTCGCCACCACATAAAATGCTACGCGCCGCTGCTACGGCCACCATAACCGTAGAGCGTCCGACCGACGTAGACGCGCTACGCAACGGTCGCGAAAACTTCGTTCGAACTTCGAATTTTAGTGTATTCGGGTATGTGATTTTATATTTTTAGTGTATTTTAGTGTAAAGTGCTTATATGCAATTATTGAGGGTAAATCTTCTCATAATAGGTGTTTTAGAAATAAGTTCAAAAATCTTTTTTATACTGCAGTTATTTGTCGAAAATTATGGAATTATTTCTTGAGAATACAAGGATTTTTAACCATTAATTTAAACAAGAAATAATAATTTACCGAAACATGAAATATTTTTGAAATATAATTACTTACTGTTAACTAGATATTTTAGTATATCATATCTTACAGAGTTACTTAATAATAATGAGTTCTACATTATTACGAGTAAGTTGTTTGAAATCTTATATAGCAATAATGTGATATTTCTTACAATGTAAAGCGTTTGCAGGTTTCTTCAAATATTACGGTTACTTTATAAACTGTGGCGGTTAAATTAACCGATAAATCCTAGCTCAAGTCATGTTATATTAAAAATGAATATAGTTGGAGTGTGTTTTCGTTTTGAATATGAATTTAAGAAGTTGTTATATACGGATAGTACTTACTGGGCATATCGACGTAATTGTTTGAATTTAAATAACTTATTGGTAATTTAATAAAAGGAGAACAGTTATGAAAGGTTATTATTGTATTTGTCACTAACATAATTATCTTTCTGATTTTTCACTATTAAATTATATTTTAACATTCATGTAGTTGTGGTTTCTATTGGATTTTAATGCTCATTTTGTATTTAATTACATAAAATGCATTAAAATTATTAGTATAATTAATAACAATTCAAATAAATACAAATCACCAATTTATTAAGAAAGTAAGTTTCAATACAGGTACCTACTTCTACTACTGGACATGTAGATGTAAAACTACTTTTTTATTTTTTATTATTATTATATAATTGTATATAACAGTTTATAAAATATATCTATGGTCAAAATATTTGAACTTTATGGATAAATTAATCGTACTGGAAACAGAAAGTAAATCATAGTTTATAAGCTTTTTAAACTTGCTTCGTTTTCGTTTAAATTAAATAAAGAGAGAATAAAGCAAGAGAGATAGGATTGTAGCAAATGGTTGTCCATAGTGTCTGCTTACCCGTTCGGGAAATAGACATGACTCTATGTACATATATATGTCGTATAAAATCTAAGAGCACCTGTTTATTTTTGCATAACTGCTGGCATATTTTGTATGTCTTCTAAATATACGATGAGATTACGATGCAACTCTCTTTAAAATTTTAAACAGTAATATTTATTTAATAAGGCTCATTAAAGACAAGTCCCATTTTAATATAAAACTGGTTATTAGCTATTTACCCTGATATCCTGATATCGTCCGTGTGGCGACGGATTAAGAATACGGAATGTCACCACCCCATATCATCCCATGGGTGTCGTAAGAGCCGACAGAGGGAGCATATTATGCAGAGAACAGCACTGTAAGAGAAGGAAAACTTGATACAAACCCTATACCAACCCGTTTGGCCAGCGTGGTATAGTAGGCCAAATCCTCCTTTTAAAGGAGAGGCCTAGTCCAGCAGTGGACTGTTAAAGGCTGATGATGATGACCCTGATATTTCCTCGTGGGTTACATCAACCGTGGTCAATCCATCCGAGACTATGGCTATTCAATGTAAATGTTATTAGAAAGTATGTGTACAAATACCAAAAGTTTGAGAGTAATTTCTTACTATAAAATTTAGAACCATTTTAATAAATAGTATTTTAATAATTGGGGCTTCTCAACCAAACTTTCAATAATTATATACCAAGGCTAGGAGGTTTAAAAGTACTTTCTTAGTACCTACTACGACGTTGTCTATGTCATAAACTCACTGTCTAAATTTCATGTTTCCATATTCATTACTTTAAAACTCTGCGGCAATAGGTCAGTCCTTTCGAATGTTTAGACTATAAATACTTAGATAATATAATAGGTTAAAATTTACTTCATAACAATACAACTTAACTATCTTAAAATACTATCCTAAGAAAAATATATACAGAACATACAAAACAGAAAATAAACTAATTTAGAGGGTGGCATAAAAGTCCTCCACATCGCCGTCGACCGGCAGCGTGCCCAGAACGCTGGCAGCATTGCCACGTTGTATGACAATGCTTAACTTTTGGGCCAAGTACACTCCAGCCTTCTGGTCACACGAGGCGTCGACCAGCCTCTTTGCGAGATCTCTAAGCAGAGATCTCGCACTTGGACCCCATGGCCCCAACGTTTCGACCCCAAACGGCTCAAATACGATAATTAATATTTCAAAACCTGATGTGATATTTTAAAGCCATTCCTTGTCGTATCAATTTAACATCGTCAAATGTTCTCCTCTACCCTTTAATTGAAAATTAACAAATTTCATTATCTCTTACGCAATAAAATATATTTATTTAGCCACCGTATACATACGAAGCAATGAATATTGAGGCTTCTAATTCCGAGTTCCCAGTAAAGAAAACTATTATTTAGCCGTTATCACAATACATGTTTTGTGATATGTGTTGAACGGTTAAAATAATAAGATGTATTTATTTTCACGACTTTTGTCGCGAATGTTACTTCATCATCATCAGCCTTTAACAGTCCACTGCTGGACTAGGCCTCTCCTTTGACAGGAGGAATTGGCCTACTATACCACGCTGGCCAAACGGGTTGGTATAGGGTTTATATCAAGATTTCCTTCTCTTACAGTGCTGTTCTCTGCATAATATGCTCCCTCTGTCGGCTCTTACGACACCCATGGGATGATATGGGGTGGTGACATGCTGTATTCTTAATCCGTCACCACACGGAAAGCTACTTATTGAATTTAAATTGCTCTGTAACTTGGCCACCCCCAAAGCTCTCCAAACAGATCGATACATATAGTACCTATGTACATTGTCTACACATAAGTATTAACAAATTAATAAGTTCCCGTTCGTTTTATAGCAATAATAATACCAACATTTTACTGAATGCAATACAGTTATAGTAGCTATTCATAAATAAGTTAAACATTTTTATTCTTCATCACACATTTTGAAATTTATCTGGGTGTATTGACCGCTGCCGTTCAGCTGATCACCATTGCAGGTGCCTAACACACACAAGCACACGTACCTACAGCGACGGCGTGATAAAGTTTTATTCTGCACGAGTCAACAGTTTATTCTGATTTACTATCTAAGCAACATTGGATGAAAATAGGGTTTCATATCATCGCACACTGTTTGAAATAATTTTACGTTAATAAGTATACTGTCTATATTGTATTATTAAAATATTTGAAAATGCAGATTAACATATGGTACCTATACATGAAACTTATAAAAAAAATTATGCCTGTCCTTCTGTTTCTTGAAATAATAATAAATCTTTATTCGCATAAAACCATGGTAAATGAAGGTGTAACAGGAATTATACAGAGCATACATGTTTTGCCAGTATTATATATGCATGCAAATTATACACATTAAAATCATAATTATTTACTGTCACAGAATTCTTTGATGCTATAGAAATTTTGTTCTATTAGCCATTTATACAATTTATTTTTAAATTGTCCAATATTATAGTTTTTTAATATCTTGGGTATTTTATTATAGACTCTTACACACATTGCAAGGCAACTTTTATTATATTTTGATGATTTGGGGATATCATTAAGAACGAGTTTGTTTTGGTCTCTCCGATTCCGTGGGTTAATACGGCGGCAGTTTTAAGTAGACTTTTATGGTAACGTACTAACATACATATTTCGTTAATTTATAAAGACAGAAGGGGTAATAAACCAAGCTTTTTTAAATACAGGTTGGCATTATATCCGAAACGCAGCTAAGCTAGACAACGACGTGCTATTCTACGGAGTAACTAAGGTTTTAAAGGTATGGGGGTTCTATTTAAAAACACAACATTTAAACATTTGTTCCATCCGATTCAAGTAAGGTAGCGTACATTTTCATAACCTAACTAGAAGATGCCCAAGGCAGCGATAGCCTGGTGGAGATACCAACGGACTGCCATGCAGAGGGTATCGGGTTCGAATCCACGGCACGCACCACTGACTTTTCCGCGTTATGTGCGTATTGAATTGTTAATTATCGCTTGTCCCGTGCCTCGGAGAGCACGTTAAGCCGTCGGTCCCGGCTGTCATGAAGATCTTCGGCAATCGTTATAAGTAGTTGTAAGTACCTCTAAAATAAACTGACACTAGTCTAAACCATGGAATATCGCTATTCCTTCAAAGCAAAGCTAATATTCAGTTCAATCCGGTCAGACTAGAAAGCGGACCCCGGATTGAAACTGGGATATCGCTAGGAGGATGATGATGAACTTGCAGATAAACGCAGCTACGCTAGCACATTGTTCGTTTATTTTCGATCCCGTGAGAATTTCGGTAAAACCCTCCTTGCACCTCACAAGGAACATACATGCCTAATTTCAGCTTTTTACTGCTAATAGTCTTGACTCTAGCTTGTCTGTCAGTCAGTCAGGAACGCAAAAATTTTATATATATAATTATACACACGCGAGAAGCTACCGATACAGCTAATAATAAATAACAAAACTAATTCATGAATAAACTAGTAAATTATTCAAATAATACTTAACTATATGTATGATAAATGATTATATTCCATGTCTTTACCTACATCGTTTCGAGTAAAAATAGTGTCTCAATAAGCACATTTGTATTCAGAATGTAGGTAACAAATAAACAATCTACACAATATTAATATCGGAGACATTACACATGTAATGCACTTTTTAATAGACATTGCATTGCTCATAATGCAATAATACGATATAATAATATCTCAATTCAAATCACTCGTTTAAAAAAACATATTTATATTTATTTTTTCATATATAAATATGGATAGTTATTACTAAGAAGCTCAGCGGTCAGTGACCTTTTGAGACAGGAGACTCAAAGATAGAGCGTACAAAAATATCCACACGAAATGGTTCAGAAAATGGTATATGTATGGATATTCTACTTCGCTTTTCGATATCCCATTTAACCGTTAACTAGTTAATCGAATAATAACGGTTGATGTTTTTTCATTGAGTGTATGTATGCGCATACTTTTCTAAATATTTTTATCCTAAACTCTTTAAACTCCGCAACGAATAAATAACAGATACCATGAAGATTAGTTTAAATCGGAACAAGATAAAACCGATTAAGTTAAATCGAAACCGGCGAGCACGTATGAAAATAGTATTGAGTGTAGAGGAAAAGTGAGAGGTTTGTAAGGATAGGAGCAAGTGGCGTTCCGTTGTCTCTGCCTACCCCGACGGGAAAAAGGCGTGAGTATATGTATTTACTAGCTCAATATGAAGCGATATAATTTTTACTTAGTTCAAAGTATATTGTTGACGAATAATTCAATAGGAAGGGATATCATTTTTACTAAGTTTTATATTGTTATCAAAATAATAAAAAAAGTCAACCACACTATTGTTTTATAATACACTAGCCGTTTCCCGCGGTTTCGAGGGAGTGGAGAGGGAGGGTTCCGCGTTCTGAGGGAACTACTTCGCGTAACCGAAAAACCCAAATATCTTAAGGACCTCTATTTTTCTAAGATAAAATATAGCCTATGTTACTCGCAGATAATGAAGCTTTCTAATGGTGAAAGAATTTTTAAAATCAGTCCAGTAGTTTTTGAGTTTATCCATTACAAACAAAAATACAAATTTTTCCTCTTTATAATATTAGTGTAGATTATTATTATTATTATAGTGTAAATGTATAAATCTTACAGAATGAAAAAAAATATGACAGTTATTAAATTATACCTTGTAGGCTTCATGGCTTCATGTAAAGTTTTCCAACAGTTACATACTTGTTAATATACGATTATCAGGTGGGTAAAAATCTGTAAATGCTTGCGTTACTGATTTATTGACAACCAGAACACAGCCAAAACTATTGGACGCTTAGCTGAAATTTGGCTCAAATGTTTCTTGGGGACCGTAGGGGTGCACTTAGAAGGGATTTCCCGAATTTCTTAGGGGATATGGCAGAAACGGTTAGATAACAATTAAATGTTGGGGCGTAGCCGCTGGCATCTACCAGTTAAAATAGGAATTAAGAGCTATTATAGTCTTCTTTGGACATTTTGAGGTCCTTAAATTGCGAGTCAAAATTAGTACCCCTATAAATTCCAAGGTATATTTGTGTGTGTTTTAATTTCATGTCAAAAAATACTGGATCGTACCTAAGAAACGTACATACGTTTGTTGCGAAAAAAAATCTTGGTTGGGTTGAAATAGGAAATATATGGTCAAAGTTACTTAGTGGTACCTAACTATTACTTTTAGGCGCCAACGCAAACCTATACTTACGATCTGTATGTCGATCGTGGCATTGTATGATGTGTGGCTCTCAAACTCATAAACCATACATACATACATACATATACTTACGCCTTTTCCCGTCGGGGTAGGCAGAGACAACAGAACGCCACTTGCTTCTATCCTTGCAAACCTCACGCGCTTCCTCTACACTCATTACTCTTTTCATACATGCTCGCCGGTTTCGGGTACTTCGGACCTTGCCGACTCATAAATCAATTTCGTTATATTTTATTGTTGTTTGAAGTGACTTAGTCGTGAGGTTTCTAAGCTACAATGAAGATCTATGTCGAAGGGTTATAATAATTTGGACATTGTGTATCAATTTCAAATTTCATGTAACCCTAATCTATTTAATTTTTTTTATAGTCTCACGCCTGTATCCCCGAAGGGGTAGGCAGAGGCGTAAATATTACACCCACATTTCGCCAGATTCACTTTAGTCCCACGTAATAGGGGGCGAGCCTATTGCCGTACCGGGCACATTACCAGACTCCGTGCTGCTACTTTAATCTAATCTTTTTAAGTTAGGACAAATTACAAATTCGGGTTTTATAAATTTGTTCTTTAATATATAGTGTTGGCTTTCATCCTCATGCAAAGTCGCGGGCAAAAGCTAGAATAATATAACTTGTGCCAAGGCAGGCTAGCTAATACAGTAAAGCTATCAATGAAAGTTTCCTTGCAAATAGTTCAGTTCCTGCCCACATCTGTGTTGGTCATGCTGCCTAAATATCACCGGGTCAACTACATACTAGCCAATCTGATCTTGGCAGTTGAGATTGAAACTAATTTCTCTTTCAAATTCGAATGGCACTGTGAGCAACGTTCAGTTTAAAGTGGTACATAAATGTTCGTATTTTAGACGCCTTGCTGCCAATTCTCACTGCAACTGCAGGAAATATTGGTATTTGTTTAATTGTATAATAAGTGCTATTATAATATTATTGCTGGACTTGTACGTGCGCTGTCGAATGCGACGGCGATGGATGAAAAGACAGCCCGCCCGTACCGACGGCTACGGGGGGAGAAAACAATACTCATATTATAGTAAACTAACTGAGCCTGCAGGTAGAACTCTGCATCATTATATAGCCTGTAGCCTTTCTCGATAATTGGGCTTTCGAACTCAAAATCGAGCCAGTAGTTCCTTAGATTAGCGCTCAACCAAACAAACAAACTCTTCAGCTTAATAATATTAGGTATAGATGCAGTTAACAGCTTTGCTTCAGTCAGGTTTTAGCTATATCTGAGATTGCAGGTTTTAGATATAGAAACGTAAACATGTCCAGCCGCATTTATCCTTTGGCGCGATACTTGCCCTTTATTAAAAATGGTAGCGTAGGTTTTCCACCAAGAACTTAGGGTCCCAAGCCAACATCACCTGCAAGTGGTGCACCTGCCGATCAACCGACGAGGCTCTGGCAAACAAAATGTCCCAATAAGCGGCAATAGGCTCGCCACCTATTACGTGGGATCAAAACACTGGCGAAAAGTGGGCGTTTAATATGCCTCTGCCTACCCCTTCAGGGAAACAGGCGTGAGTCTATGTATGTATTAAAAATCATCATCATCAAATGTCCACTGCTGGACATATGTAGGCTTTGCCCAAGCCTCTCCACACAGACTACATCCCGCGATAGTAATAATATAGTCAATCAATAAATTGAGTCCTAATCTGGTCTGTAAAATTTTTTACAGAATCTGGTAACAGTACGAATATAAACTTTTTATACATAATAATGCAGTTTAAGGTTTATGCTGCTATGCAGAGGGTTCGAATCCACGGCGCGCATCAATGACTTTTCGAAGTTATGTGCGTATTGAATTGTTAATTATCGTTTGTCCCGTGCCCCGGAGAGAACGTTAAGCCGTCGGTCCCGGTTGTCATGAAGATCTTTGACAATCGTTACAGGGCGTCAGTACCTTCTAAAATAAACTGACACTAGTCTAAACCATGGAATATCGCTATCCCTTCGGGTTGCGGAGGTCAGACAGGCAGTCGCTCCGTGGAAAAGCTTAATATTCAGCCAAATCCCGTTAGACTAGTAAGCGGACCCCAGATTGAAACTGGGATAACGCTAAGAGGATGATGAATGCAGTTTAAGAATAAAATCCTATTCCTCAATTTTTAGACTATCAAACGATATTTTCCAATCGGACTAACATTATTCGAGATTAGCACTAACAGATAGATACATCCGGCGCGGGCGCAAATAAGCAATTAGGTACATACATGTCAACTCAAAAACAAAAGCCTTTTTAATTATATCCAACTTATAGCAACCATTAATCCTTTTTGTATAAGCACATAATTATAGATATAAATGTATTCGTATAGGTACCTAAACTATAAAATAGCAATATCAGATACAGTTATCTACACAAATGGATATAAAAGGTAATAAGTAAATTAAAAATAATATGATGAAAGAGTTGTTATCAGCCACATTTGCCTAAAAAAATAGTTCTACGTGTCGACAATATTATCTTTTTAAAATACCCGATACACGTTTCATATTATTATCAAATGAGAATACATTTAAATGATCGTATTTTTATTCTACATACGCCTATCGTGTGTATTGGTATTCACAAAGTGAATCTACCACACTTGTAAAAAATGAATTTGTTCGTTAGCAATATACGTATTAAAATGACTTCAGTTGAGCCAATTTTACAGGTAGCAGAGCCTTGCTGATTTCAGCATGAATGGGCCGGCTCGACCGGGGAAGTACTACCCTGTCACAGAAAATCGACGTAAAGTAACACTAATTATCTTTTGCTAATTATTGACATCAATTGAAGATGAGTGCAGTGTTGTAACCTTATACGTAGCGCTTTTCAATTGTAAAGGTGAACTATTATTATAAAAAAATGACTAAATATTAATTAAGGGTTAGTACTAGCCTTACCTTTGTCAAATTGATTAACGTGGAGTGAGACACATTTTTGTAAAATTGCAAGTCTTAAATTCGTTTGAAACATTTTCAAATTAAAATATTTGAGTACCTTCTTTGAAATTCTCTTTATAAGGCGCAATCAAAGACTAATTATGTTGAGTACTTGTTTTGTAATGAGGAAGGCCGTTTACATCTGTTAGTAAGTCTTGTTCCTTTGTAAAATGTACAGTACGATTTAAATCTTAAAATATAACTCATTATATCCTACAAATGTACCACTTTAATTCAACTGTTGTATTGCTCCAAATATAACAGTTCTAAACATCCCCTGGCCACAAGTATAAACTAAGTACTGAGCTGTGTTTACGAATCACTTATTATGTCGTAAGAGCGCAAACTAACGAATCGTTATTCAGACTAGGAGTTGTTTTATAAATTAACCAAACTATAGTCAAACTCTAGTGCAACTAAAACAATATAAAGCGATATAATTATGATAGTATTGCCCGAACACGCGCGGTCTACTCAGAGCGTTAATACTAATATATACTTATATACCGTATATTGTAATGATTTGGATTGGAAGGCTTAATATAGTTTAACAACCAAACTCTGGTCTTTACCATAAACCTACAAAACGAATGACGCAGGCTGACTTTTATTGCAATTATCGTCGTAGCATTGTCTCAACTGTAACATCTTCGTATTTAAGCTCCAGATCTGTTTCTTGGTCGTATCAGAATATAGCCGTGTGGTTGACGGCATAGAATACAAGTGTCACCACCCCCTATCTTCCCGTGGGTGTCGTAAGAGGCGACTAAGGGATAACACGATGCAAATACCATCTTTGCGTAGAGACAGAAAACTCGACATCGAACCCTATACCCTATACGACTGCCCCGTTGGTCTCGCGGCATAAATGTACGCGTGGGATCGGGAGGCCCCGGGTTCGATTCCTGGGTCGGGCAGTGTTATTGGGTTTTTCTGTCACGAAATTCTCAGTAGCAGCACGGAGTCTCGAAATGTGCCCGGTACGGCAATACGCTCGCCCCTTATTACGTGGGACTAAAGTATATCTGGCGAAAAGTGGGTGTAGAAATACACCTCTGCCTACCTCTTCGGGGTTATAGGCGTGAGACTATGTATGTATGTATCAGAATATTAACTTTTCGTTAAGGCAACTACATATTGTCAGGCGCCCGCAAGTCCGCAACGCAAAAGGAAATAGTTATAATAGTAGGATATAGTTGTTAGATCAGTAGTAGTACTACAATATCTTGTTCAAAAGAACCTCTCTATATTCATTGTCAGTAAGTCGAAAGTATTTCATGAAGTCATATATTACTTTCGTAATAAACGCTTCAGATCTGCTAGAATACAAATATCCTGATCATTCAATAGCGCCTTTCATTTCTTCTGTCATTTGAATGATGACTCTGTGAGGAACAGCTTGCATCTACTATAGTCCCTTAGTTTATGCTGACGGTATTATTATATTCACAGAATTTGTTTTTCGAAGTTTGAAGTTTATATCTAAGAGATTCGACGGCTTGTTTTATTATATTTGTGATAAAAAATGTTCTTCCACATGGTGCGTCAATGATAGTTTAAATAATCAGATGAAGGATAGGTTTAAGGCTACGGGGAATAATAATGAGATGAAGCTTCTTTTTAACTTGCATAACTAGAAAACCAGTAAAACACACTCAAATTAAAAATACAAGACAAATATTTTGCCAGTACACAATCCTATTTATCAGTAAATCCAGTTTCTAACATAAGCGAAGCAACTATCAAGGCAAAACCACCATTTTAAATATCTGCATTACTTTAGAAAACAAGGACACTAAGTCTGGATGTTTGCCAATGTTAAAATTCACTATTGAAATAAATTTACTGTATCTCTTCAAGGATAAAATGTTTTCTAACATTGGATGATAGTGACATTTGTATTAATTTATCATTCTATTTATTGCTTTACTATTTAGGGAATTATTTTGGGGAATCTGGGACATTATTTATTAGTTATTTTTATCATTTTGCGCAATAACTGGGCTATTGCGAATTCGAATTGAACATTGCAAACCGGTAATGAAGATATTCATTTTGAGAAATTTAACTCTTTCTATTACGGTTCACGGTATTATACAGGGTTTCACAAGACCCATCAGCAAGCCGAAGTCTACTCGTTGTGGACATCATGCCAAGTCATACTAACCAAAAATAATACCTGGGAAACGAATTTCTTTTTTGAGTTTTCACATTTTTTAAACCGCAATTAAAAGCGCGTGCGTGCAATGCTCGAAATAACTACTTATCCATGGGGTTATAGGGCATCTAAGTAACATATTAGCGGGGTAAGTGCATCGATTTTGTACCTAATTAGAAAAAATCCATACTAACTTTGAGCCTTAATATCTCCTGAACCAGTAATTTCCTAGTTATGGTGCCGAAGTAAAAAATGTTCATAGTGATTGGTACAACATGGGATTATAGTTTTCGTTAATAGTCTTTTTACACTCTGTATACAGTTTTATAGATAGATGCCTATAGGTCACTGAAAGACAGTAACCAAGCGGTTACGCAATAGGGTTGGAATCATTGGAACCCTTTGGTTGACCATCATCATCCTGAACCTTGTAGCTGTGCTTCTCCTGGCCATTGACCTATCTTACTATGAGAAGGGTAACGCCACAGTTAACCATGTTGACCAAGTGCAGGTTGGCAGACTTTACATGTCTTTCTATAACATTTTAGAAAATGTTAAGTAGGTTGCCTCGCGACGTTTTCCTACATAATTTCATACGCGATAATTAACAATTTCATACTAATTTAATTTAGAAAAGTAAGTAACTTTCGACGTGGGAATGAATCCGATACCCTCTTGCGTAGCAATCTGTTACTCTTCGTAAAATAATTATATTTTCGTACGAAGTCTCATTATGATATTATTATGTTATGAAAGTATCTGGTTATTCCTTGAACAATATACTTATACGTTGAACCCATGTTCATTATTTACGCTCGATTGTACACGCACAAATGCTTACTCATACATATTCTGACAAAAACGAATGGTGTAACTAGCTGGTGTTCTATTGGCTTCGCCATAATCAAATCAAAATTGGATAAAACTATCTAAGTAGTAGATACTGGCAGATGGAGCGTTGCCGAGCTATTCAAACTCGCTCCATTTGACAAACCATCAAAAATTTTACAGCACTGCTAGCAATACTTCACTTCAATTCTCTTTAACCTACCGGCAAAATTAAACTACGAAAATGGTCAAAAACCACTAAGAGAAAGGTAAAATCTATTATAACACGACTGTCCAAAATCGAAGTTAATTTTTTTGGATTCACCGTTCTGTGCAACACTTTTTAATTAGTCCATGGTTGGATGGATTATTCATACAGCATGCCTATCCTAACAAAAATACATACTGTACCATTATTTTTTAGTTTTGTATCTACTGTGTTTTGTTCGACAACTTTAAGTCATCCATCTTATATTAATTACTAGATGAGCTCGCGGTTACACCCGCGTTATTTAAGGCTACTTCTCCGCTCCCGTGGCACATAGCGTGATGTAAAATAGCCTATAGCCTTCCTCGATAAATGGGCTATCTAACACTGAAAGAATTTTTGTAATCAGCCTAGTAGTTCCTGAGATTAGCGCGTTCAACCAAACAAACAAACTCTTCAGCTTTATATATCAGTACTAGACGACGCCAGCAGCTACGCCTGTATTTTTTTTAAATTTACTCGTTTTGGCCGATCCCGTGGGAATTTCGGGAAATCCCTTCTTAGTGCACCCCTACGGTCCCCAAGGAACATACATGCCAAATTTCAGCTTCCTGCACCCAATAGTTTCGGCTGTAGCGTGTCTGTCAGTCAGTCAGTAACGCAAGGATTTTATATATTAAGATAAGATTTTCGTCTTAATTTTGTTAACCTCATAATAACAGAGTTATAAGTTAGAAAATACGCGATATCTCAAAAATGAGACGGCTTAACGGTAATACTCGTCGTAATTTGACTACAATTAAAGCGAATGACTATAAAAATACGATACCAAGTGCTATAACCATCTTCTCAGGATAATGATGGTGTCATCGTCGTTTGCGTAGTACGAGCATATTGACAAAAAGTGTAAATTCAGGTATAACTTTGTGTACACGACGTATATACGCGGACTTAATGGCATTATCGCCCAGTCTACATTAGAGTGGTAATTCTCGTAGTGTTATCCTAGTTGAGTGAATATGAGCTTTTCCACAGAGCCTGTCTACCCTCCACAACACAAAGGAATAACAATACTCCATGGTTTAGACTGGTGTCAGTTTATTCAGAGTACTGACTCTATACATCATCCTAGACTGACTCCGTTTATCGACTGTCAAAGATATTTATGACAGCTGGGGCCCTAGGTTTAATGCGCTCTCTAAGGCATGGGTCAAGCGATAGTTTAAATTCAATACGCATTACGCACATAGCTCCGAAAAGTCAGTGGTGTCCGCCGCGATATTTCATCCCGTTACTCTCAGCATCCGCGTGGCGACGGATTAAGAATACGGAATGTCATCACCCCATATCATCCCGTGGGTGTCGTAAGAGTCGACAGAGGGACCATACTATGCAGAGAACAGCACTGAAAGAGAAGGAAAACTTGATACAAACCCTATACCAACCCGTTTGGCCAGCGTGGTATAGTAGGCCAATTCCTCCTTTCAAAGGAGAGGCCTAGTCCAGCAGTGGACTGTAAGGGGCTGAAAATGATGATGACCCTCAGCATGACATTCTGTTGGTATCTTCAATAGGCTATCCCTGCCTTAAAATGGTAAAAAATTTAAACAAATCTATTATGATGCTTTTTATTTAGTAACAAATATGCAAACATTTACGTCCATTAACACAGAATGGGTCTAGACTCAGTTCTACATTTAAACATTATCAAGAGCCATTTCAAATATGTTTTAATTCGACATGTGCTTTTCCGAACTTTGGAAAGACACCAGATTGGAGACATCCTAAAAACAGAACAGGTTAGAAGTACCCTGAACAGAAGAGCATGCATGAGGAATCTGATGGGAGTGAATGAAGCAAAAGAGATATGTCAGGATCGTTGCAAATGGCGTTCCGTAGTCTCTGCCTACCCCTCTGGGACACAGGCGTGAGTCCTATGTATGTACGTATGTGGAAAGACACCTACTGCTCCGCATCCGAGGCTCGTAGCGTGATGTTTTGTAGCTACTACTAGCTAGTAAAATAATTATTTAAATCGAACTAGATTCTACTTATATTATAAGCTCTCTGCCATTCGCATTGTGTTTGTATTTAAATATTTCAATAGTAAAATTTACTTTTTGTTCTCAGTTTATGTTAATTCGCAAGAAAATTATAAAATATAAATATGTAAACATACGAATTTTAAGCTAATTAAAGGTACTGAAATGTGTTTTTTAAAGTTGACATTAAAGTAACTTAATACCTTCAGGTCAAAAAGTGATGCTTATGAAAGTTTACAGACTAATTATGTAATTATTCTACATTAACATTTAGTGATATATTTGCAATGCAAGGGCATAAAACTGTTAGGAAAACTTCGCGGTGAGTAAAAAGACAATTATTTAGAAAGTTTCATTTCCAAATTATAATCTTAAATTTTACGAAATATAAGTAACTAGAGGACGCCAGCAGCTACGCCTGCATTTTTTTAATTTACCCGTTTTGGCCGATCCCGTGGGAATTTCGGGAAATTCCTTCTTAGTGCACTCCTACGGTCCCCATGGAACATACATGCCAAATTTCAGCTTCCTGCGCCCAATAGTTTCGGCTGTAGCGTGTCTGTCAGTCAGTCAGTAACGCAAGGATTTTATATATTACTAGCTGACCCGGCAAACGAGGTTTTCCAAATTTTTTTTTTGTTTGTTTTTTTTGAAAAATAGATGTTAGCCGATTCTCATAGATACCGGATAAGCACAAAAAATGTCATCAAAATCGGTCAAGCCGTTTCGGAGGAGTATGGCAACGAAAACTGTGACACGAGAATTTTATATATTAGAAGATTGCGTAGTTGAATACCTCTTTGTTCAAAAGACATTTACATACAGTCAAGCAACGAACACTTAGATCTAAAACAACAATAATTTGTGAATAATACAAAGTGGTGTGTAATCAAATCAAACATCACTGATTTTTAATTGATGGATCGAATCCACAGAACACGGTGCACTGTCAAATGACCAGGTGACTTAAAGCACAACACCATCCGTAGTTTGAACTCAATACCTTTATTAAGCTTGCAGAACACATATTTTCTCCTGGTGCGTGATTTTTAGTGTTGTACAGGAATACTAAACTGACCGCCCGTTAGTTCCCGTTTACCTGTATTGATTTACAACTGAAAAACAACTCCATCATCCACTAACGACCTGCCTTCTGTAATGTTAACAAACGACTCTGTAGCTTCTAGTTGCAAAGCTGGATTTGACGGCATTGGTTGTTCATATTTGTTCGTAGGATAAAGATAAAAGATTATTGCTTTCGCTTGTATGTGTATATGCAAAATTCTTGCGTTACTGACTGACTCAGGAAGCCAAAACATAAAAATATATTCCTTGGGGATCATGAGTGTAGTATTAATAAGGGATTGCCCGAAATGCCCGCGGGATTGGGTAGAAACGGTTAAATTGAAAAAAAAAACAAGAACAAATGTGCGGGCTTCCTCTAGTAAGTACCTACGTAATATTTACATACATACATACATAGACTCACGCCTGTTTCCCCGAAGGGGTAGGCAGAGGCATATTAAACGCCCACTTTTCGCCAGTGTTTTGATCCCACGTAATAGGTGGCGAGCCTATTGCCGCTTTTCGGGATATTTTGTTTGCCAGAGCTACGTCCCTTGATCGGCAGGTGCACCACTTGCAGGTGAAGTTGGCTAGGGACCCTAAGTTCTTGGTGGGAACCCTATGCACGTAATATGTCAGATGGTACAAAAATCTTCAGGAAATTCTTCGGAGCGACGTCGTCGGGTCTTCATCACATCTTCCCCATCGGGGTATTGTGGGAACATTTTACAGCTGAACTCGGATAGCCGCGTGCAACATTAACTAAAACGGCTAGAGCTTCCGTCCAGTGCCCGGCAGTGTATACCTAAATACACCTGACATTATTATTTTAGGTCTAGCGCCCACGGTGATTCCCACATGTTTTAGAGCTACTGCTGTACAACCGTGGCTCATACCCTTACCCGATAAATGGACTATCCAACATAAATTAATTATTCTCGATTTGAATGTTATATGGAGAAGCTGAAATTATTGCGTTCAACTAAAAACACTTTTTAACTTTATAAAAGTAGCACAGAGTAGTATAGATTTCAACTATGCTGCAAATAAATAACGACTCTACGAAACAATCGTGAGTCCAATAAAATTAGCATTCCTTGAACATCCATTCTGAATTGGCAACAATTGTGTAACAATATAATATACTGACCCATATTCTGTAAGCTTTGTGCATTTGATACGTTTAAGCTTACAACTATCATGGTAGGTACTTATGATAGTGTTACGGACATAGGCAGTTTCGATAACTTGCCCGTCATAGCGGATTTATTTGACATATTGGTGTGATATTCTATGACCAACACTCTAAGATGCTTCGTAAATAGTTTATAGCTACGGTCGGTTGGTATGCTGTTCAAAGTGATATCAGTTTATAGAAATATATTTTTACAGTTTTAAAATATATGCCTCCGTGGTCCGGTGGATAGATCGATCCTGGGTTCATTTCCCAGGTCGGGCAAAAGTGATACAGAGTAATCCGAATACTAAGTAGAAGCATGAATTCTGGTAATATGCCCGGTAACGGCAAAGGTCACCCCTTATTACGTGGGTTCTAAAATACAAAACATTGCGAAATGTGAGTGTAATATTACACCTACCCACGAAATTCTCAGTAGCCGCACGGAGTCTGGAAATGTGCCCGGTACGGCAATAGGCTCGCCCCTTATTACGTGGGACTAAAGTTTATCTGGCGAAAAGTGGGTGTAGAAATACGCCTCTGCCTACCCCTTCGGAGATAAAAGGCGTGACGATATGTATGTATGTATGTATATTACACCTCTACCTACCACTTATAGACAAGCAATCTCTCTCGAGTATTTCTACTATCGTCAGGCAAACCATCCATGCATAATTATTTATCAACAGACAAACACTTTATAGTTTTATGTAAAACTAGAGGATGCCCGCGGTTACACCCGCGTTATTTAAGGCTACTGCTCTGTTCCCGTCGCTCATAGCGTGATGTTATATAGCTTATAGCCTTCCTCGGTAAATGGGCTATCAAACACTCAAAGAATTTTTGAAATCGGTCCAGTAGTTCCTGAGATTAGCGCGTTCAATCAAACAAACAAACAAACTCTTCAGCTTTATATAGGTATTAGAGGACGCCAGCAGCTACGCCTGCATTTTTTTTTAATTTACCCGTTTTGGTCGATCCCGTGGGAATTTCGGGAAATCCCTTCTTAGTGAACCCCTACGGTCCCCAAGGAACATACATGCCAAATTTCAGCTTCCTACGCCCTATAGTTTCGGCTGTAGCGTATCTGTCAGTCAGTCAGTAACGCAAGGATTTTATATATTAAGATTAGTTTATGATTACCGAAATCCACGGCGACAAAATTGCGGCACTAGCTAGTTTTAACTTTTACTTGTTTGTCGCCATGATATTTTGAGACGTATTTATGTTCGAAAACGTCGAGGTAAATCCAATCATATTTTTATTACATACAAGGAAACAACCGCCAACTAATGAGATCCCGTCATATTTCGTCTATTTTAAGAACAATATTTTCTACATTTTTACAAGCTCCATTTTGAAAGAATCTTTATAATGAAAGTAACAAATCCCTATTGTTTATGAGAAAACCAAAGAGATTATTAGTACCTTTGTGATCCTTTTGGTTAACGTTGTTTTTATAAAGCATATTATTTTATCCTCCTACTATTTAAGAATATTAGATGAAGTAAAAATACTAAAGATGGATTTGGATTATTGAGACCTAAATAGAACAAGAAAGTTAAAGGTTGTATTATAAAATATATTGTGTTGTGGTAGGTAATATTAACAGTCAAAGGTATAATTTATATCGCCTTTTAAAAGGATTAAATATGTATTACAGTAACGCATCGATTGTTGTCCGTGTGGTGACGGATTAAGAATACGGAATGTCACCACCCCGTATCATCCCATGGGTGTCGTAAGAGCCGACAGAGGGAGCATATTATGCAGAAAACAGCACTGTAAGAGAAGGAAAACTTGATACAAACCCTATACCAACCCGTTTGGCCAGCGTGGTATAGTAGGCCAATTCCTCCTTTCAAAGGAGAGGCCTAGTCCAGCAGTGGACTGTTATAGGCTGATGATGATGAACGCATCGATTGCCTAAAGAAGAGACCAGCCTTATAAAGACTAGATCATCATCAGCCCGTATAAATACTGTCCAACTGCTGGGCACGGGCCTCTTTTCTCTATTAGAAGGGTAAGGCCTTTCCACCACGCTGCTATAGTGCGGGTTGGCAGACTTTACGTGTCTTTCGAAAACATTATGGAGAACTCTCACACATGCAGGTTTTCTCAGGATCGATGTTTTCTTTAGCGATAATTAACAATTTAATACGCACTTAACTTCGAAAAGTCATTGGTGCGTGCCGTGGATTCGATCCGGAGACACTCTGCGTAGCAGTCTGTTGGTATCTCCACTAGGCTATCGCTGCCTACTTGCTTCTTTAAATAGATATAATCTGCATAAATTATTGGTCTCTTGGTTGCACGATACCTGATGTACACCTTTTGTCTATTACTTTTCACCTGATTCAAGATACATTTTTTCACATAAATTAACTAGTGCCCCACTACGACTTTCCGTCTAAATCTTCTTTGCAAATCAATGTGTCTATTGGTGAAAATTGCATGAATATCCATTCAGTAATTTTTGAGTTTTTTGCGACGACAGACGCAGCGGACTTCGTCTCTTAGGGGCGGTTTCAGATTAGCGTATTTTTCTGCGTGAATACGGTTGTTTCAGCATACCCGCTTACACGCGCGGTTAAAAAAACCCGGACTCGCGTAAACGGGGATATTTCGGCATGTTCATTCGGAAGGCTAGTGATATCGTGTCAGGTGGATTAACATGGATTCTGATGCTCTCGCTTATACGAGCTTAGAAGCGCGTCAACGTCAACGTATACGCGCCTACATGCGCTTCCAAAAACAGAGGTTATACGCACGTATAAAACGCTAGTCTGAAACCGCTCTAATATGGAAGGATAGTAGATTCTATATCAGTTGGCAACCGATATCAGTCTCAGCTGTTACGTCATAACAAAGGCTCTTCATACTGCCTCTATCTTAAATGACAGGCTTATCTTCGTCTAAGAACCCTTTATAATTATCTTTGATTCTAGTTCAATCGTATTATTTTGGCTTTCAGATGTCTACAACCATGTCTTAGATAGCCGTCGACTTATTGCATTAGAAGGTAGGATTGAAACTTGAGTTTAGTTGTATAGAAGAATCAGCTATATACAAATTGTATACAGACTTAATATTCTTTTATTATCTAATCTTAATATATAAAATCCTTGCGTTACTGACTGACTGACAGACACGCTACAGCCGAAACTATTGGGCGCAGGAAGCTAAAATTTGGCATGTATGTTCCTGGGGACCTTAGGGGTGCACTAAGAAGGGATTTCCCGAAATTCCCACGGGATCGGCCAAAACGGGTAAATTAAAAAAAATGCAGGCGTAGCTGCTGGCGTCCTCTAGTACTAATATATGAAGCTGGTGTAACCGCGGGCTGATCTAGTCTTATACATACAAATATATCAAGCTGTAGAGTTTGTTTGTTTGTTTGTTTGGTTGAACGCGCTAATCTCAGGAACTACTGGTCCTACTTGAAAAATTCTTTCAGTGCTAGATAGCCCATTTATCGCGAAAGGCTATAAGGTATAAAACATCACGCTATGCGCGACGGGAGCAGAGCAGTAGCCTTAAATAACGCGGCTGTGACTGCGGGCATCCTCTAGTTACCTATAGATAAAAAAAATACTATGTCGGTGGTTAAAGCAGTCACCTCGTTTTGTATTGTGCCGAGTGTTGTAGTTTCGATCTGAACCGAAGAGAACACTTTATAGGATCCATAAATTGTTGTTACGAGTCTGGGTGTAGGCCTATTATGGAATATCTATAAACTTTGCCGCGACGCAGGATTCAACCAGTGTCTTACGGCCATTTTCAATATTCGATCCACACATAGATTTTGAGATTCGAAATTCGTGTTTGACATATTTTGTATGGAGCTTATGTCAAAAACGAATCTAAAATCTACTACAGATCTATCAATAGTTCGAATATTGAATTTCGTAGTTAAAATATCAAAACAGAGAAGCAACGATCAGCCTCATATGACAGAATTTTATTAATTTTCTCCAATTCGCTATATCATAAGACTTTATTCTTCGTTCACTTCACAATTAGATAGATATTTGTACCTCGCGTTTGAAATTAATGTAAGCACATATCATTCTAAATGTTCACATCGCCACAAAATTTATTTTACTTTCATGTCTTTTGCTAAATCCCATTTCCACTTCCATGTAAAGTCGTCGGCATTAAACCTGCTTCATGCTCAGCTAAGCGTGATTTTAGATAGGTTTTGGATGTTTATAGAAGCGTTATAAAAGCAATTACGTATAATATGTATATTATCCAAGCATTTAAAAAGTATCTATGTATGTGTGTACCGTTTTCGAGTCAAATAGAATGCATTCAATTTGATTAATTTTACTACAGAAATAAACTACAGTTTGGAGATGAGTATGAATATTGCGTTTAAATTATACGTTAACAGGACATCTCAAGCTTGCTAGTATGTAAAAAATAAACACCAGAAAGATAAAAAGTTGCCTGAAAAAAAATTCTAAAATTGGTGGCAATATAGTGGCCACTGCCTTAAAAAGGGTTAAAATAATTGGGTGGAACTTTTTAAGAAGTACTTACCTATATTTTGCTTACTTACGGAACCTAATATGGTACTTATTTTGATCCATGTAAACTAGCATATAGCTCGAGCACTGACTGAAAAAGTCAATGCCTCACTGATAATCCAAGTCTACTGTTATGAATTTATGCACAGCGCGGGGCGATCATATACATTTCAACCACAACAGGAACATATTTTCAACTTGCGCTCATTCGATGCGAACGGTCAATATACTACATTCAATGCAGACGGTAACCAGTGATAGGAGAAACAGGAAGATATCACGCAAATACATTAAACAAAGTACAAGACTGATGCTTCGGGAATCTGTTATTGGATATTTAAGTAATAATAACATTGTATTCATGCCTACAGGCATTTAGTTGTTGTAAACAAGACTCTTCCCGAAGTTTAGTGCTTTTCCGTAGCCATTAGGGTTGAATATTAAAGTTTGATCTAAGCCAAAGGGTTAAGAGGTTCGGGAGGTTTCGGGAGTTCTTCTTTACAAAAAAATAATTTCTGGCTCCGACTTAGTTGACGTTGCAACTAAACCAACGTTGGATATCGAACGAAGTTACTTGTAGGATATGATAAATCCTCACCCCTCTGATGCTATAACAGCATTATATTTCAGAGAGCTTTTGATTACGTTGTCCAAACACTATTACAGAGTTTCTATACAACAAACTACTTTAACATTACCACATATGTACAGCTTGTTGTTCAAAATCTGTACAAAAATGATTTCTATCCCGTCCCTTGTCAATGATTTGATATGTTTACTAACCTTCTAAAGATAAGAAAATATAAACACAGGTGACGGGAAAAGTCTCGGGTTGCGTTTGTGCAAAGAGAATTTTCAACACTTGACGTTTCACCTTCTGCTTATATAAGTGAAGCGCACTAATGGATATGTGAAGGTCACGGCATAAATGAGCACTGCTTTGAAAGTTTTAAATGGATTTTATTGACGAGAATTTGCAGGGTGCAAGCTACACTAAAATGACACGAAAAATGTAACTAGTACCTAATATTAGACTGCCTCCGTGGTCCAGTGGATAGCGTATGCGACTGCTGGTCATGGTGAAATGTGGGTGTAATATTTACACCTCTGCCTACCCCTTCGGGGATACAGGCAAGAGACTATAAAAAAAAATATGAAAAAAGTAATATTATAAAATTATGGTTATGGAGATTCACTGGATCTAATGTGCAGAAATTCAACCTCAGGTTATAAAGTTTATTAGTTTGGTTCTAATTTCGTTTGCAAGATTTGATCCTTACACACTAACTCCCAAGGCAAATGACTGTATAATATAGCTTATTAAAACCATGTAATAAGCTTATTAAATATAGTACCTACCAGGACTACCGGGTACCTATAGAAAAATCCGGGTATGAAAAATATACCTAATGAACTACAAAAAAAATCCTTAGGAGAAGCCAATAAATTTACTAAGAAAATTAATAAAACCCTTTGTATCATAGTTAATTAGTGGCCACCAAATATACAAGATTTTGAGGGTAATCCCTTAATCCTTTGAGTCGTGTTTTTTTCCTCTAGGACAAAGGTAATGGCTTTATTAAAGTCTACTAATTGTTTCCATTGTGATATTATTCGTTTAACTCTTTATTGTTATAATTGCGGAACTCGGGTTCTAAGGTGAAATTCTTGCAGTGACTGAATGATGACGGTATTCTTTCTTGTTACAATTATATTTTTTATATTTAAAGGGTTTTGTGTTTCGATGTATAATATGTATGTATTTACAAAACAATAAGTATGTATGTTTGTTTATCCACTGTATAGTAGCCATAGTACAAGCTCTGCTTAGTTTGGGACTGGATGGTGTTGGGTGCATGTGGTAGAATATTGTCAATGCATTTTGAATGGTAGTACACAATTAATATTAAAATATACCATGAGTGGTGAGGGAAAAGCGTCATCACCTCGTTTTATTCCGTGGGTGCCGTAAGAGGCAACCAAGGAAAATGGTTGGACGGCAAACTAGGCATCAAGCCTTATACCAATTCACATTTTGTTTCGTCATCATTTTAGCCAAAAGACGTCCACTGCTGGACATAGGCCTCCCCCAAGGCTCTCCTTATGTTTCCTCTATTATTTTTTATATTTTACCCCTGTTTCTTTACTATATAAATATGATTAAACTACATATATAGGACTGCCTTCGTGGTCCAGTGGATAGCGTATCCGACTGCTGATCGGAGGTCCCGGGTACGATTCCCAAGTCGAGCAAAAGTGTCACTAGGCTTTTCCGAATTCTCAGTAGCAGCACGGAGTCTGGTGATGTGCCCGGTAACGGCAATAGGCTCGCCCCCTATAACGTGGAACCTAGAAATTCTTGTCGAAATGTGGGTGTAATATTAAACCACTGCCTACCCCTTCGGGATACAGGCGTGAGTCTATAAAAAAACTATATAGAAGTGCATCTAGAAGTTTAAAGTAAATATATACAGTTTAAAGCTAAAGGTCTGCGGAAGAGCAGGTGTCTTCATCGAGCGCCTGTTAATGTCGGCAGTAAAACCGCCTTTATGTAAACCAACTGCACCGCCAGTTTTTCAATTTGCTACCCGTTTTATACGTGTTTACTAGATAAATTCAATTTGAATATTTATAGATAAATTTTACAAATTTGTATGTAGTTTTTCTTCTTATTTTGATATGAGGAAAGTGTTATTTTGGGCATATTGAATTCGTATAGCTATTAAATGCAGGAGTAGTTTATCTCTTTGTAATTTTAGAATGTAAAGTGCTAAACTGTTTTCTATGAAATGTTGTGTTGAAATAAAACTTAAGCCATGTATTCACTAGGGGACAAAGTCGCTCGACTTATCGCGAACAGTCGCAGGACATTTACGTGCGACTGTCCCGCGACAATGTCGATCGACATTTCGCTCGTCCACATACCGGCATTGTGATCAAGATGTCGCCTAAGTGTTAACACAGATTCGTTGGTAGTGTGGACCAACGAAGTGTATATATTCGCGGGTAGTCGCGGAACAAATAGCAACACACGTCCTCACAAGTCAAATGCCGTCGGAAACTGTCGAGGGACACGAAGTCGCGCAAGGTCGACGCTATCGGAGCGTCGACAAGCGACTTGTTCCCCGACACGTAGATGTCGCCTGCGATGTCGGGCGATGTCCCCCGCGACGTCGCTCAACACGTAGAATTCGTGTCGGGCGACAAGGTCGCGGGACAAATGTCCCCTAATGAATTGTTGTGGACTGCGAAGGGCTGAACAATGATGATAAATGTTAAGTTTGTGTTCTCTTTTTCGTAAACGCGTGATTATAAAATGAATAAAGACTTTTTGTTGAATAACGGATTTTTATTATTATGTGGCCTCTAAAATTATTGATTGATCTGTGTTTCTTTAGAGATTTGGTTATCCGTGGTCGCGTGGCTTCGGTCATAAGTGCTTCTTGGTGACAAGCATTCGTTGATAAGTAATTCGAATTGGTGAATTCGAGTTTTAGTTATTCGAGATGGCATGTCTACGGCATCAAGATATTCACTGTAACGTGCATTCGTTGCTACGTAATTTGAAGTAACGAGCATTCGTTGCTACATAATTCGATTTAACGTGCATTCGTTGTCAAGTACTTCGTGGTAGTGAGATTACGGCGACGTGGTATACGGAGTTACATTTTCGGTTTCACGTATCGCACCCCATGCTTTTACTGTAATTAAATTTGAACCAAATTATGATAATGTACATAGCTACGTTATATCTTGAAATTTCTAGAGCCACATTCTGTAATGTTGATGCCAATAAATACACAAATTTTCTGGGTATTCTATAAATACCAACTTTGAACTTTTAAAACAATTACAATGTAACCACGCACAGATTTAACTCCAACAAATACTTGAACTCACGCGAAAATATTTCCAAGATTGAATATCATAAAGTACAAAACGGCACAGGTTAATAACGTGATGGGTTACCCTTGCCGAAAGTAAACCAAATTTAGACGGAAAGCTTTTTAATAAGTTTATGTATCGAAATTGATGTCATGCTCTTCGCGTCATAGACGGAACATGCTATTAAGGCTGTATTGTAATATAAAGGATATTGAGTGCTGCCTTGTAGTTGTTGGGAGTAAGGTACTAGATCGATTCTTCGGTTGGTTAAATAAATAATTTACAAGTAACTTTTCTAAAGCATTTATTTATTTTTCCTTTTGCATTACAATTTTAATAACTAACTAAGTAAGTCTTTCTAGTTTTTCTAAAGCTATTTAAAAATAAAATTAAAAAGATTACTGACACTAGGATATAAGTATTGTGGAGTACTTTGTTTATAATTATAGATTAACATAAAAATAAAACTCCAAATACCACTTCTGGATGAACAAAATGTTGTCATGCGTCGGGATGGAATTCACGATCCTCGGTGCTGTGTTACTAACGTTCACAATAATAGAACTATCGCTGGATTTGGCTACTAAAGACATATTTGAGATAATCTCCATACAAAATATGTCAAATATATCTTTAGTTAGCCAAATCCATCGATATATAAGATATGGGGAACGGCCGTATAAACGGTTAAGCGTGCGCTTAAGCGTCTACGCCTACGCCATGCCTGTAGCATCAAAGTATTGGTGTAGGAATGATGCATTACGTCCAGAATGTACACATTTTAGCGGCGCTGATAAGATCTAAGATTCATACATACATACATAGACTCACGCCTGTTTCCTGGAGGGGTTAGGCAGAGACTACGGAACGCCATTTGCAACGATCCCGACATACCTCTCTTGTTTCATTCATTCCCATCAAGTTTCTCATGCATGCTCTTCTGTTTAGGGTATTTCTGAGCTGTCCTTTTTTAGCATGTCTCCAATCTGGTCATAGAACGTCCGCCTAGGTCTTCCCCAATGAGATTCCAAAACGTGTTAAAAAACCCTCAGCTTGTTTGGTGTACTGGCAACCGTCAAAGAGTTTTAATTCCCATTTGCGGCAGTTATCATCCGACCAAGTCGAAGATAACAATTTATTGTAACTATTATCGATCGACTAGCGGATGCCCGCAGTTACACCCGCACATTTAATTTATTTAAACTGTTTAACATGTGAATTTCGGAAAATCCCTACTTAGTGTGCACCCTTACTATCCCCAAGAAAGATACATACTAAATTTCAGCTTCTTGCGACTTGTTTTGGCGGTAGCTTGTCTGTCAGTCAGTCAGTAACGCAAGAATTTTATATATACAGATAATACAAGTCACATCTAAGTTCCTACAAAGTGTAAATCTATGTGACATTTATGAGTAGACAAAGTTTATCACTTATCGAGTATCTTACTTAAGCGATGTCTAGTAAACAACCCGTGAAAATTATCTACTCAACAATTAACGTAAGATATGGTAGATATGTGAATAATCTGAAGACATTACAATTTTATTCAAAAACTTATTTTTATTAAAAAAAAATTTTTATCGACTTACGGCTGTATCCCCGAAGAGATAGGCAGAGGTGTAACATTACACCCACATTTCGCCATGAATTTTTGGGTCCCACGTAATAGGGGGCGAGCCAATTCCCGATACTGGGCACATCATCACACTTGGAAAACCCAGTAACACTTTTGCCCGACCCGGGAATCGTACCCAGGGCCTCCGATCAGCAGTCGCATACGCTATCCACTGGACCACGGAGGCAGGCACTTATTATAATGATAACCTGACTAATTACTTTAAGGAAAAGCTGTGTTCCTTCCTTCGAAGTTAGCTTTGCCAGCCGGGGTCCGGTATGATCACATGATATGACCTTTAAATATCCGATATGACATTTTATATTATATGACCTAGTCAACATCATTATCATAACAGCCCTGTACGTATTTATAATATTTCACTGTAGCGCACGGGCCTCCTCTCACTATGCAAAAGGTTCTCACAATATGTTACCTCACTAAGGAAAGTCTACATTGTGGAACGCCAATAAGTGATTGAATATTGAATCAGGTGCTTAGTAGAAAATAAGTCTGAAAGAATAATAATTTAGAGTTGCTACGAATAAATATTTTCGTATTTCAAATCAAAATACGACGCGACGCGTTGCCGTTAACTCGTATATTATACTAAATGGATTTTGAAATATACCTCTTTCTAGTTATACTAAACTTCATGTCCACACAAGAGATCATTTATAGGTAATACGGTAATACATCAATATTATACTTGTAAACCAAATCCATTTATAAAGGACGTCCCACAATAATCACATTCCTTTGAAGGCTACCTAAAACTTTTGATAGATGGCTCTGTAAGTGTATTCTTGAGACCATGAGTTACAAGTTTTGCACAATACATCATAACTATGTAGTTTCGTACTGACATACTACTTAAACATATGTTTTTAGGGTTCCGTAGTCCACAAGGAACCCTTATAGTTTCGTCATGTCCGTCCGCAGCCTAGCTCAAAGACGCCTGGTGCTAGAAAGCTGATATTTTACATGAATATAGACATAAGATATTGCAACAAAACTGTAGAATAAAATTTAGGAAAATATTTTCTTTAAAGGGTATCTCCCCTACATATATAGTGGGGTTGATTTTTTTTTTGGTTGAGTACCCCATCATGTGGGGTATCATTGGATAGGTTTTAAAAAAATATATTAGTTTGCTCAAATAATTTTTCGATCAAGTGATTGGTTTGTCAAATATCAAGCTTTGAAGTGAAAAAAATTGTTAGACTCAAGTGTCCCCCTCCTCTGCCAGCTAAACTATTAATTTGGAAGAGGTGAAAAAAATCACAAATGTAGTACATAATAACGAATTTAAAAGGAAAACTATCACGGCTAAGTAGACATCACTAGTTTACGAGTAATCGTCGGTTAACTTATAAATACCTATTTCTGTGAGTTTACATTGGGCGCGCTGGCTTAATCTTAAAGATATACGTATTTTGGTATGTAATGTACTACGGTACTATGTATGTATAGTAGTAGTATATCTTAAAACTACATTTTATGTTTACAATACATAACTAGACACATACCTAGTATTTTTCTAAACAAAACTTAGGTTCTTATAATAGGGTTATTAAAATTATTTTTTCAGCAAAATAAACAGTCGGATTTGTTGTACATTAATACCCTTTGCAGCAAGTCATTATGGGCAACTACGGAACCCTACATTGCGCGTGGCCCGACACGCACTTGGCCGGTTTTTTTTATAAAGATTGAGTGTAAGAATGGAGAGGGCTATTTCTTTTTTGATGGCAGTTTTATAAAGAACTGCTGTTAAGGTTTAAAAGCTGCAGTATTTTATACACTGAATTTAATTGATATCAAAGGGCCGATTTAATTTTCAATATCATAAAAATTTCAGTCTGCGATTTAACATAGAAGCCATAATAATTATGCTTAACCTCTTGAACCAACATATTTAATTCTATAAACTTATCTTCAATGTTTTGCCACCAAAAAATATAAAGTCACACCTCAGTTAATCCCAGACTTAGATCTTAACGAGTAACTTTTTAGGACGGTCGTAATTTGTCTCAACTCGAATTAAAAGTTAGAAGTTATAGCACATGACCCAGAGTTTAGTGAAAATTTTTTTCATTTTATTTAGTTAGGTATCTAAAACTTTAACTGGAAAGTAATATCGCAATCTAATAAGCTATTTATACATTCGTCTTTAGCTTATTCATAAGGTTCTATTAATTATACATGACGTAGATATGTTACCTTTTTATAATTGATCCATCCTCGTATCAGCTTTCCAACAGCAATCATATTAAGCCGATTTTATGTATGCTGACGAGAACGGTTTTTTTTAAAAGAGGAATTATTTCGGGGCCGTAAGAAATCTTGAAAAGGATGCAAAATCGGAAAACACTAAGAACAAATATCAAAATACTTATAAAAAGAAGCCATATCATGGATTTTTATTAGATATATGACTTGTTGATAGATTACATACTTATTTATATGTATATTTAGATTTCTAAAAAAGCACCATTTTTGAAAATATCTCTACATCACCCTAGTTTGACTGGTAAAGAATGCCCACCTACGTATCACATTCTTGTGGTGAAAAAGTAAAATCAATAAATAAGTAGCATTTTTATAATAACATCGAATCAAACTGAAATAGTGGTAAAGTGATCTAGGAAACGGAAATCTCCTTGCTATCTGAAGGCAAAAAGCACTATCCACCACATTTCCCTAAAGCTTGTTTGCAAACCGCACACGTCTTTCCTGAACATTATAGAGAACTCACAGAAATCACCCGTTAGCATACCTACATCATTAATAATTTGATGCGCTACGCAGAAAGTTTGAACCTGATTCCCTAAGATCAACAATCTCTTAGTTTTCCCACACAGAACAACGATATAGATTAAAGGCAATCAACTGATTGCCTCGTCTAGGACTTAAAGTGCTGTCAAAATGTTGGCGTAATAAATTGTTGTCTACCCTTACCGTAAAATGTCAGGCATATCTATTTCAGCATCAAATCATTGCGTGTAAAATTAGGCCCGTGATAAGGAACGTTTTAACCAAATATCGGCAAATAGCCAGGTAAATTTTGTTCAAAAGGCATTATAGATAATAAGCGCTATTTGTAAAACGGTTATTGTAATATAGTTACCGTTACATTAGCTTGGATCGATCTTTACTTTAGCCGGTTATTTTCGTACGTGTTGACTTGATGTCAACAATCTACTTATTGAGTTTGAATAAGCAATTATTATGAATCACTAGAGAACGCCAGCAGCTACGCCTGCACATTTTTGTAAAATCTGTTTTGGCCGATCCCGTGGGTATTCCGGGCAATCCGTTCTTAGTGCACCTCTACGGTCCCCAAGGACCATACATGCCAAATTTCAGCTTCCTGCGCCCAATAGTTTCGGCTGTAGCGTGTCTGTCAGTCAGTCAGTAACGCAAGGATTTTATATAATAAGATTTGTGTTCCTTGTTGGTAATTTATGTGGGTAAGTTTGGCGGTCCATCGATGTTTGAACCTCACTTTAAAACTAATGGCGTTAAAACCAATTAGGTTGGACGTACATTTAGTATGTGGTAGAAATCTCATGGACTTCCTATGCGTGGGGATCAGCAGAGGGGTGTGTAATGTTGGACTTCTACCTTAAACCGCAACTGTTCACCCTTTACCAATGGCCTGGAGTGTGAAACCGATCCAGAATTCACCGCTCCTAAGTTGGACACACCTAAGTTAAAATACCTTCGGGTTCTGACATTTCGGTATTCATTTTAACTTTCAGTTACGCATCGCTAGGTATAAAAATGTGACGTTATTTTAGTCCCAGGCAACCGGCGGTTTCGCCCACATAACATGTTAATAATTAGAGAATAAAATAACAAATGCCATTCCCTTTATAAGCTATTTTTGTAGTTGCCTTTGGCAATGCTTTTTGTGCCTATGGAAGTATTCGGAAACTAGTAGGCGGTGCCGCCCCTAAAGCATTTGTGAACATGTGCATTAAGCTCCAGTGATATTTAGATTAGTACGTCTATTTTTATGATGAAAGGTTTGAAACAGTCTTGTTTCTAATGTCAGTAGGTTAGTATGGGTGTCTATGGATTTCTATCGTAAGTAAAGTTAAACTTACTAGCAGTTTTAAGTAGCGATGGGCGATGTCGAGATGTTTGTCCAGTCGAAACAATCGCAGTCGTTAAAATTTTTCATCGAGTCGCCGATTGTCTCGGTCTGTCATAAAACAATCGAGATGTTTTTCGATTGTTCCGAGTCAACATCATCGACTCGCACACGACTGTACTAGAAATTCATCTATGCCAGTGGCGATGATCCTAGCCGTCTTTCATTGATTGATTGAATCAGTACTAACTAATAAGGAAAATAAAGTCCAGCAAAATAAAGAGAACGTTAAATACCTATACTTCACAATATATTGTACCAAGTACAATATATTGTGAATAATTAAGAGAAATTTAATATATACTTAAAAGACTGGTTGACATCGATATGAGTTTGTATTATTAACTCCCACCAACCAACACCTTATTAATATCGCATTAAAACTTTATAACTCCATTGATATTTACGAGTCAGAGTCGAAAGTCAGCGAGTCAAACGACTTGCGACGATTCCAGTCGATGTGACTGCTGTTTACGATTGTGGCCAAGTTGATCCTTTCAAACATCGCATCAATCGCATCGGTACCCTAGCGACTACGCGACGCCGCCGCGAGGTGACTCGAAACCATCGACTGGGCGAGAGAAAACAATCGCGAGTCATCGAGATGTTTGAACAATCGAAACAATCGACGTGAACATCTCGTCATCGCCCATCGCTAGTTTTAAGTGTTCCTGCGCCGTAATTGGTCTAACCAAGTTCTGTTGTTTGTAACCCTGAATGCTAAGCCGGAGGGAATACAGGAGACTTTCAGTCATACAGGTTTCCTCGTTGGTCTCGCGGCATAAATGTACGCGTGGGATTGGGAGGTCTCGGGTTTGATTCCCGTGTCGTGCAAAGTGTTATTGGGTGTTTACGGTACCTAAAAACTCATGCGACCTAAAAATTCATGGCCAAATGTGGGTGTAATATATTACACCTCTGCCTACCCCGTAGGGGATACAGGCGTGAGTCTATAAAAAATAATATAATAAGGTTTCCTCACAATGTTTATATTCACAGATTAACAAGTGATATTTAACAATTTAATATGCACCTTACTTCAAAAAATCTGTTTTGGTTTGAACCTGAGAGCCTCAGTGTAGCAGTCTGGTGCTTTCTCTACGAAATAACTGCTATCGTCATACTATACATACAGTCCCAATAAATACTTATAAAACACGATTAATAGTTTTCTAATAATAAAACCCTTTCACACGTAACATTTACACGTTACATCCCAAGTCATAAGAAAAGGTTTTACTATACAAATAATGATATGTGGAATAAGTAGTTGAATAAACATGAACTCATAACTTGTGTCGTGCAAATCCCTCGGCAAACACTTCTCCTCAGGTGCCGCTGAGACTTTGAAACGTCGAGCAAAAGAGCAAAAATCAAAACTACCGCGTTCTTGAACGAAATTCTTCAACGAATTGGATAGCTTGTGGGAATATTGCAAAAGTTTTAGGGAATCTATTTTGTGTGCATTTTATTTATTTATATGTTTTCGTAGTTAGTTTTAAAGTGTAGAGTTTTGATAGTTGGCATGGCAATTGAAATTGAGCTAGATATCTGCTTACAGAATGAATATATTACCTACTGAGAAAGATTTGTTACTCTTACATAATACTAGGAATGAAGTTGGAAATATACCAAGGTAATACTTGAGGAATTTGATAGGAGTGAATGAAGCAATAGAGATATGTCAGAATCGGTGCAAATGGCGTTCTGAAGTCTCTGCCTACCCCTCCGGGAAACAGGCGTGAGTCTATGTACGCATTAACAACTTGCTATCTGTACCAATATAAAAAAGTTTCTTTGTTTGGAATCATTTATCTCAATAATTCCTAACTTAATTGGATGCCTGTGATGAGTGCATTCAAACAAACAAACAAACAAAAAGTTTGTAATGCACACAACTATTATCTCTTGGAATGCAAAGTTAATTTAGACGTTATCAATGGCACTTAATTTACGTGAGCCGAGAGTGCGCTGAACTACCTACATGCGGGCAAAATTACAGGCAGCCAATTATAAAAGAACTGCGGTTGGTACAGACGACATTTTATGGTGCTTTTGTATATAGCGATACAATTTGCTATAATTACTTATAGTTTAAAAAAAATACACGTATGTTACGTTCCATAAATAGTATACCTATTTAAATGGTGTCAACGTAAAAAGGAAAAGATAGGTAAATATTGTACCTATTTCTTTCAAAATTTGATAACTGAAAGTGATCCGTTTGGCGATCTAATTAATAACTCAAATTCAAGCGACGACGTTGCGGGTTAGGCGGGTTAGGCCCTATCAAGTAAATCACACATAATCAATGTATATTTTTTTCCATCATACAATACACCTACTACTTTTCTACCTGCACCACTCTAAGGTTTGGCATAAAGTGCCACCTATATACTTTGTGTAAATGAACCAAAATAATATAATACTATATAATATAATAATATATCAAAATACCTATTAAACTACATCATATTAAACTTTCACGATTACCCGATATTAAAACCAATAACTGCACACAAACTGCCGTAGATTAACCGATATATTAAAATGGAGGTCACACACAATCTGTATAGACGCTATACGTCATATAATAGTATAATCCCCAGGAAAACATAAAGAACAACTTGATAATATTTCATGTCTGTAATAAAACTTAGAGACGAATAACACATAAATATTTTGCGAGGAACACATAAAATCTGAATTATTCCTTTCTTTTGAAATAATAGATAAAACTTACGGAAACTATTGCGCTGAGACTGGCAACATCTTTATAAATTCTGTTATATTTATTGTAGTAATATTGAAGCATATTTCTTTAGGCAGCGATAGCCGGGTGGATTTATTTATTTGCTATGCAGAGGGTATCGGGTTCGAATCCGCGGCGCGCACCAATGACTTTTCGAAGTTAAGTGCGTATTAAATTTTTAATTATCGCTTGCCCCGTGCCTCGGAGAGCACGTTAAACCGTCGGCCCCGGATGTCATGAAGATCTTTGGCAGTCGTTACGGGGAATCAGTACCTACCCTAAAATAAACTGATACTAGTCTAAACCATGGAATATCTCTATCCCTTTATGTTGCGGAGGTCAGACGGCAGTCGCTCTGTAGAATAGCTGAGGCCTCTCCAATGGCCACTGAGCCCGATTTTCGGCTCTTCGTGTCCAGCCGCTGCCAGCCACTTAGCGTATATCGTTACTCCACATAGCCGGAGGGCGTCCTACACTACGTTTGCCAAGGCATTATATATTTGTGCTGACATTTAATACTCTATCTCTAGAACCATATTGATCTCTAGAATGCTTTCTTAACATGAGTGACCCAATTGTTCACACATTGTTATAAGTTCATCTTATTGTTTAGAAGTCAAACGCCTATCTTACCAGTCAGTTGCCAGCCTTTGTGGCCCGAGTTGCATTTATATTGTATATTACCAGAGCCCCGTATCCGCCATTCTTGTAAAACAATACGAGCCTCTTAGATATTGTTTATGAATTCAAATAGATATTTTACCTCGGATAAGGTAGCTAAGTTAGGCTGGGAGATTGGATGGATTACAGGCCATATTTTTAAAGAAAGAAGGATGTGCGGAATATGCCAGAAATTCGTACGAATATTAAAATAACTACCTTTTGCCCGAGGCAATGTTCCAGCTACTTTAATCAAAAATAAAAAAACGAATTCGTATGCTTAATTTAAAAAGAAAGAAAGGGATACTTCTATACCTACCCAGTAGTAGCTTTGCTGGCCTATTTCAACGCCTTCAGGTTTAATTTTCAAAACCTAAGATAGGCTAAGTCCATCGCTAAGCTTTAAACAATTTATAAGCTAAAGTTTTAATGTTCAAAATTAAGCATTCATTATTTTCTTTTAACAATCGCCCACTCCTTACTCATTCACAAAATACACTTAGAACCCCTAATTAGTAGTGAAATGCTAAGCAATTAAAGTGAAACATTGTTTTGTGTCAGATGGTTAAGTTTGTATCCAAAGTTTAAGGCGTTACGTCCTGTAGTTTAGTTTGTTTTATTTGCCATTAGTTTGTTATCTTCCTAGATTTGTTGATAGCATAAGGTAATCGCTGTGGTTTCAACCCAATACTCGCCAGTTGGTATCTCCACTAGTTACCGCTGCCTTTTAAAGTGTATATGTAGGTAATATAAATAGAGATGAACCCTTATAAGCATTGACTTTATCTCGAGACGTTGAAAAGTGTTCTAGCAATTTGGAACTCAAAGTTTATGTTGATAAGGTGTGTAATATCTTGCAGAGAATTATGAAAAACTGTCCCCAAGGAGTTTAACTAGCGTAGGTAGGCGTACTGACCATATTTGCATTTTCTAGCAAGTGCATGACAGAATCAAAAACTGGTAGGACTTTTCAACTATTGATATCAGAATTTTGTTTAATGTGAATAGTCTTGTTGATTATCCTGGCATGACTTAGTGTCCTTTGCGAGGTTTATTATGTATGTAAAATCACTGTTCCCGACTGACATAATTATCAACGCTAAATTATTGGAGCTAAATAACTGAAGCAAGATATATGAAATCCGGACAGTGAGCTCCATAGGCACCCACTTGACTAAGAGAGACTTTAAAAAATTCCATCCCTAATACGACATGATAGGTATACAGGATTTATTCCGATCACAGGAATAGTCTATAAGGACTGGCAATACTTAGGTACTAAACTTTTTTTTTTAATACTTTTCCTCGTGAACAATCAGTAAAAACTATCTACTAGATCAACATGCTATTATCCTAGTTTCAATCTAGGGTCCGCTTCCTAGTCTAACCGGATTTGGCTGAATATTAGCTTTTCTACAGAGCGATTGCCTGTCTGCCCTCCGCAACCCGAAGGGATAGCAATATTCCATGGTTTAGACTAGTGTGAGTTAATTTAGAAGGTACTGACGCCCTGTAACGACTGTCAAAGATCTTCATGAAAACCGGGACCGACGGCTTAACGTGCTCTCCGAGGCACGGGACAAGCGATAATTAACAATTCAATACGCACATAACTCCGAAAAGTCATTGGTGCACGCCGTGGATTCGAACTCGATACCCTCTGCGTGGCAGTCTATTGGTATCTCCACTAGGCTGTCGCTGCCCTAGTAAAAGCTATCTAGATATTCACAAACAATTTTTTTTTATATCCTTTACTATGGCGTTAAAATTTAGTGGGTAGAATGAATTTTACGCTAGTGTAGTTTGTCATATTATCTGAGTCATCGGTCATGTGTAACACTGATACAACTATTTGTTATTCAAGTCATTTGCTTGTTATTTGATATTGTAACTAAACGAGGTGTTTTGTTTCAAGTATTTTTATCTAAAGAATATTATGTTGTATAGAATGAGTTTTGAGCTTGCAGCGTTAGTTTGCATACTCAGTTAAAAGCCAATAAGTTCTAATATTGCCAAGCCCGTAATTAACAATCGGGAATTTAACTTCTACTGCTTATTATTTTAATTATTATTACATTTATAATTTCACTTATTAATTTTAGACACCTTGTTGGTCACGCGGCATAAATGTGCGCGTGGGATTGGGAGGTCTCGGGTTAGAATCCTGGGTCGGGAAAAGTGTTATTGAGTTTTTCCGTTAGGAAATTCTCAGTAGCGGCACGGAGTCTGGTAATGTGCCCGGTACGGCAACAAGCTCGCCTCCTATTACATGGGACCTATAAATTCCTGGCGAAATGTGGGTGTAATACTACACCTCTGCCTACCCCTTCGGGGATACAGGCGTGAGTCTATAAATAAATAAATAAAAAATCTTTAGATATTTATCTTATGACTTATGACACATACTATATCATCATCAGCCTTTAACAGTCCACTGCTGGACTAGAGGCCTCTCCTTTGAAAGGAGGAATTGGCCTACTATACCACGATGGCCAAAGGGGTCGGTATAGGGTTTGTATCAAGTTTTCTTTCTTTTACAGCGCTGTTCTCTGTCTAATATGCTCCCTCTGTCGGCTCTTACGACACCCATGGGATGATATGGGGTGGTGACATTCCGTATTCTTAATCCGTCAGCACAGGGAATCCATACTATATGACACAAAATAAATTAACCAGATACTCACTAATATGACATCTGCGTTAGCCATATAGGCAGCTTTACAATTATTGTAATGAAATTCCATAAAGTAAATGTAGATACAGTATATGACTTTTATGGTACCTATCTCCGGGACCCATCTGATATAGTGTGAAAAGTGTGTGCACTTCACTTCCCTGTATTGAAGAGCAAAGCAAAGTATCCGTGTCTTTTAAGTGCATAGCTTTCACAGCATGAAGTATAAAAAATTTAAGACCTTCAGTTTTGAAAATTATAAAATAACTAGATGAGCCCGCGGTTACACCCGCGTTGTTTAGGGCTACTGCTCCGCTCCTGTGGCTCATCGCGTGGTGTTATATAGCCTATAGTCTTACTCGATAAATGGGCTATTTGACACTGAAAGAATTTTTCAAATCGGATTAGTAGTTTCTGAAATCAGCGCATTCAAGCTAAGAAACAAACCCTACAGCTTTATAATATTAGTAAAGATTGGAATGAATGAATTTGAAAGTATATAGTGGATTTATTAGATGGGTAGCAAATATAGAGAGGTTACGATTTGGTCGCCTGTGTTTCGTTCTGTAGTTTGTTTTATTTGACACGTAAAGATTTTTTATTGTGGCACCACAAAATTGGTATTTGCTGTTCTGAGAGGTTTTAAAATTTCGCTATCGATGGGGCCAAGTGAAGCTGTCGTTCCACAAATTGAATTTATATTAAGGCATTTTATATATTTTCATACATATCCCGGCAAGCTTTAGACATTTTTTTTTTATTTATTAAAGAATTCGTTGGTCTCGCGGCATAAATGTGCGCGTGGAATTGGGAGGTCTCGGGTTCGATTCCCGGGTCGGGCAAAGTGTTATTGGGTTTTTTCTGTTAGGAAATTTTCAGTAACCGCATGGAGTCTGGTAATGTGCCCGGTACGACAATAGGCTCGCCACCTATTACGTGGGACCTAAAAATTCATGGCGAAATGTGGGTGTAATATTACAACCCTGCCTACCCCTTAGGGGATACAGGCGTGAGGCTATAAAAAAAATAAATACAAAAGTTAGTTCCTGATTTTGCTTTATTCTAAACAACCCAATTGATTTATTCTAATTCATTATGTTATGTTACGTCTAATTCAATCAGATAGTATTACTGTCAAAGCAATTGCATAGTGACATAAGCTATGCTACCCTTATGTTATAGAAAATGTGGTTTAATTCAGTCCTGCCAAATTAGCAACTTTATCCACATAATTATGATTAGATCCAATTAGTCGGTAATTTTGCTACGTGCGCTTTAACTAAGCCACGATCGACAATATATTGCCATGTCAATATGATTCGTACTCTGAAATTATTTGCAGAATATTAGGTGTTGCCAGAATAACCATATTTTCAGCTCTGGGATTAATTATTATCTTTTTGGCTCATCTTAATACCTCTGTTTTGTAAAGACCATAATAGAGGCTTTTTTGGACATTTAATATTAAGATATTCATACTTATTATAAATGGTCTTTCGGGATATACCACCTCTGCCTACCCCTTCGGGGATAAAAGGCGTGAAGATATGTTATGTTATGGTCTTTCGGGATATATACCACATACATACCTTTGTTTGGAGTAACCGATATTTCGGCACTGTTGCAAACGCCATGTTCACGGATGTACTGAGTACATCCGTGAACAATTTAAAATAAGTTTAAATGATCACGAAAGTTTAAATTCCTATATTAAGATATTCATATTCAAAATTACAACCACAATAGACCAGAAACATCAAATACATTATTTCTTAAACAACATTGGAAGCATATAAATAACAAGTCTTTGATTTACCAAAAAAGAAAAGACAGGTTTCGATTCCGAAGTAAGTCTTGAGACGCGAGAAAAATCCAACATTTTGATCAGCCAACAAACGAATGCCGGATATCGCAATCTATAGATGCAAATAACTTCATGTGTTTGGATTGTGACGAGAAAATTTCTTTCTTTCGTATAAGGCTTCAAATATAACAGTCGGATTTGCATAAAAATCGAACGGATCTTGGGTATGTCTTGATAGGTATAGTTTATTTTAGGGATAGGTTACCATAGAGGGATAGTTATGTGTTTATGTGCAGTTCGCGCCTCCACCCGCCTGAATTACTTACACTTAAATCTTCCCCGGGAATCACTCTATTGGTACAAAAATCTGTTTGGTAGTTCTGACTTTATCGCGTTATTAGAGACATGACGTGGCGGGAACACATTTAATTATATGTATAAATAAATTTCCCGATCAACATAATTATGATACTATTAATTGTATCATCAAAGATAGGCACAAAAACAGTGATCAAGTCAATCGTCTAATGATCTTCTTCTTTCTCCTAGCGTTATCCCAGTTTCAATCTGGGGTCCGCTTCCTAGTCTAACCGGATTTGGCTGAATATTAGCTTTTCCACGGAGCGACTGCCTGTCTGACCTCCGCAACCCGAAGGGATAGCGATATTCCATGGTTTAGACTAGTGTCAGTTTATTAAGAAGGTACTGACGCCCTGTAACGACTGTCAAAGATCTTCATGACAACCGGGACCGACGGCTTAACGTGCTCTCCGAGGCACGGGACAAGCGATAATTAACAATTCAATACGCACATAACTCCGAAAAGTCATTGGTGCGCGCCGTGGATTCGAACCCGATACCCTCTGCATGGCAGTCTATTGGTATATCCACTCGGCTATCGCTGCCCTTTAGTCAATCGTCTAATGATATGCTTAGTAATAAGCATTTAAACTTAATGTAACTCATAGCAACATAAATATAAATAAAAAAAAAATAACACCTGTTGAAAAATAAGACACATTTTATTTACGTCAACTCAAATGTAAATAATAATTCAAAAGTAAATATCAAAGCTCGAAGACATTCTGTGCGTTACATTTGATCATATTCAGTTCTATACACTTCACACGCAGTTCTCAAAGGAACCTCGGCATATATTCCTTTGGTACTTAAGTGGTACTTTTAGATAAATATCCAAGAACATTAACGTCATAAGCGTTTTAGTGATGCTAAATTGGACGTCATTCGGGAACATAATTAATTTCTGAATGGAATATTTTGATAATAAATTACTCAAGGTTTTGCTGCCAATGAATAGGATTAAAGTAATGATATAGGGCGTGAAGGCTTTTGTGAGATACATTGTGTTATTCAACACATTTTGACTGAGTTGTAAGTATCATAGATATAATCTGCGGGTGTCCAGTCTAGCGTATCTGAATACAATGATATTAGAAAAGTCGTAGATACGTTACCTACGTACTAATCAATCCGTAGAAACGGTACACTAACGCACACATCGGTAACTCCATATTTTATTTTATTTTCGGTAGACAAGATGTGTCAGTTTCACTATGACGCGGGCTCGCGACGTCACATACACATATGTCAGGCTTGCCAACTGGCTTATGTTTATCGTCCTGCTTTTGGTACGCCTATAACGTATCTACTTCTTTTAACTTGTAACATCGTTGTCTGAATATATAAAATTCCTCCTTTACTGACTAACTGACAACGCCTAGCCAGAACTATTAGGTGCGATAAGCTGAAATTCGGCGTGTTCCTTAGGACCGTAGATGTGCTCTAAGAAAGGGTAGATAGAGGTGCAAAATGCCTACGGGGTCGCGAAGAAAAGGGTTAAATTAAAAAAGAAAGTGTGTAGGTCTAGCTGTGGGCTTTCTCTATGTGTCTGTTTATATAAAAATCATCCGCTACTGACTGTCTGACAGCGCACAGCCAACACTATTAGGTGCAAGAAGCTGCCATGTATGTACCTTGGCGACTGCAGGGGTGCACTAAGATGGGACCGCACAACAGACCTATTGGATTGCAAAAAGTTGTTAAATTTAAAAGAATTGTGTGGGTGTAACTAGCGGGCCTCCTTTCGTTTATATATATTTTTTGTTTTTTATTATTTTATTATCACACAAAAAAGCTTACAACCATTACAAAATTATAGAGAAAACATTAAAATTTTATTATCAATCTGGGTTTCAACTCACAAAAATTTTAAATTAAATTAATATTAAATATTTAAGATTTAGAATGAGACACGACATAAGATTAAAATATGTAACCATTAAGTAAGATTTCTGTTGAACATTCATACCTACTTATCTTGTACATTTAACATGAAATCAATTTCAAGTGTTCTACGTGGTAAGCGGATAAATGGGCCTTCATCTCTTTTGTATGTAGATTCGTATTTTAATACTATTTGGTTAAAATTCAACTGTAAATACAAGCATATTTATGTTGTGGAGTATTTTAAATTTATGAGCAATAATATTGATACTTTCATTGTTTTGAAAAACATGTGGCCAATATACTTAGGTACTTAAAGATTATTTCATCGCAAAAATAAAATATGTAAGAAATGATGTACAGAAAGAGCCAAGTGCTTAAATGAAACTATATCAAGCGCGTACAATATTCAAATGCTATCGAAAACATAAAATACCTACAGTTTTAACATTAGGACAATAAACGAATAAAAATAAAAGCATTCGTTAGTTAATTTATGTAAAGCACAAGTGCAAGTATCTTTAAAATAAATGTAGACCTACATGTGACCCCTCATCTTAATATATAAAATCCTTGCGTTACTGACTGACTGATAGACACGCTACAGCTGAAACTATTGGGCGCAGGAAGCTGAAATTTGGCATGTATGTTCCTTGGGGACCGTAGGGGTGCACTAAGAAGGGATTTCCCGAAATTCCCACGGGATCGGCCAAACCGGATAAATAAAAAAAAATATGCAGGCGTTGCTGCTGGCGTCCTCTAGTACTTAAATAAAATAATCGAAATGGACGTAAAATTACGTAATTAATATTCAAAATTCAATGGGGCGATAAATAACAAAATCACTTGTTAAGATATAAATGCTTCTTTTTTTTCGACGTTTTAACTGCCGACATTGTTCGGTCACCTGGATAGACGTGCATGCTTAGGAAAATCGTTTAATCAACTACTTTTTTAAGACAGTCAACATTCAACATAAATACATATACTCACGCCTTTTTGCCGTCAGGGTAGGCAGAGACAACAGAACGCCACTTGCTTCTATCCTTACAAACCTCACGCGCTTCCTCTACACTCATTACTCTTTTCATACATGCTCGCCGGTTTCGGGTACTTCGGACCTTACCGTTTTAAGGACGTCCCCAATTTGATCGAGGAATGTCCGACGAGGTCTGCCGCGACCGACTTGCCCACACACATTTGCCTTATAAATCTGATTCGTCATTCTTTCTTCACTCATTCGTTCAGTCAACATTCAAAGTAACAACAGTTAGACCCAAGCATCTTACAATACTATGTCATTGACAATCTTTTGGACTATTGCCATGACCATGACACAATCTGATGAGGCTGGTTGCCGTCAAAATTCATAGTTATAAAGTATTTTCCCTCTAAATCAAATTGCCTAGAATAACAATTTAATTATGAAACATTAATAAGTTTCAGCAGTTACAAACTATATTTTAATCGTCAAAGTTTCAGCAGATGCTAAAGATTAGATTAGACTACAAATAAATTAGAAAATAAATTGTTATTTCGACATCTGTCTTTATATCTTAATGTAATAAACGCTTTGACATCAATAGTAAGTGCGTAAATAAGTCAGTCTGTCTGTCAGTTGATTCAGTTTATTACAAAACTAGTTTGAATTTTAAAAACGTAGATAGAAAAATTGTCTACAATTTTCATTGGATGTGGATAAGATTAGTATAACATTTGTTTTGTAACATAACATAACTTCACGCCTTTATCCCTGAAGGGGTAGGCAGAGGTGTATTATACACCCACACTTCACCAGTTATGTTTAGGTCCCAATGTAGATTTGTTTTGTTTGTTTATATAATGTTATATTTGGAAAACGAGCTGCCGCATTTTTATCGTCATACCGTAGTTAGTTATTTTTCGTAGCGTTTATAGCGTGGGGTCGGTAAACTTAACAACTTGGATTGGTGACCGCGTGACGCATTTAGATCGAAGCGCTACTATACTTCGGCAGGCACGTAAACCTATCAGTCTGGATTCTTGTATCAGGACAATCATCGTACGGAAATGTCGGAGTCCTTCAGCCGGTCTGAAAACTCCGACACCAAAGTTAGTCGAAACTTTTAAACACTCGCGTTGCATGTTTAAGAATATATATCTATACGGGAATAAACGCGAACATGCATTAGGTATTTACATACCTTATTTTTGCTTGACGTTTCGAGACGGTTGCACGTCCCGTGGTCGCAAGCTGACTGGTGTAGCGATGTCACGTCTCCGAGTGCGAGGTAGAAGATTCTATTTCTACCCCCGCGTTGTTGATTTTCGAGGTGCCGGCGCAAAACACACTAACCGTATCTGTATTTTGAACATTCGCCGACTGCGCATTAAAGTAGGGTGTTGTAAACCGGATCACTGGATTCCACGCCGATGACAATTCGAAGCCCTCTTCAAATCAACAACGCGGGGGTAGAAATAGAATCTTCTACCTCGCACTCGGAGACGTGACATCGCTACACCAGTCAGCTTGCGACCACGGGACGTGCAACCGTCTCGAAACGTCAAGCAAAAATAAGGTATGTAAATACCTAATGCATGTTCGCGTTAATTCCCGTATATATATTTATTCTTAACTAAAGTTAGTCACTCACTAAAAACAAACAAAGATCGACATACCACGCAAGTGAAGCCACGGGTAAAAGCTAGAATATAAACGTGTAGTTCATGTGTTTGCTTTGCTTGTTCCAGTTGTGTGCGAACCACGTTTTGCCATTCGATTTACAAGTCGACATCAGTTATGTAAATACACTGCGAAGCTAAAGTACTTGGTATTCAACTGCGCATGTTTTCAGATCTTGAAAGAAAATTGTTATGACTTTGCATATTTAAATGTAGGATCTTAATTGAGATATGTTTAGCATTAAGGTGCATAGAAAAGTGTTACTACAACTTGATTGAGTTAAGCGTACATATCTAAACTCTCATTATCATTTCATTAGGATATGATTATCATATTTATTATGTGCGTATAGCCTACGTTTAACCACGCATTTTTTATCTTGATATCAATGCCTATCGGTTCCTATACGGCGTATACGGCGTTCCTATATAAAACTTTATGTCTGATTTCAGTAACTTATAGGTAATCTACCCACCTTCCTTACTTCACCTTTTACGTTTCAGATACGTACATTATACTCTTACATAGATCAAAAGTCTATGCATCTCTGTTCCACTTTCATGTTCTGAGCCGATTTTGATAAGATGGTAAATTTTTACTCAACTAAAATAATATGTATAAAGAAACATTCGCAAATTGTAGAATAGTCATAATGTCAGCCAAAAAAAACATTGTCAGCAGAATTACGTTGAAAGTCAGCTGCTGGCATTCTGCCTTTTGTTGTTGTTATAAGACGCGGAAGAGGTGACGGAAGTCGTCACGGGAAACGCCACAAGCCAAATAATATAACAATCCCTGCCTTGTGGCGAAAAACAGCGAGTAAAACAGTCCAGAGATCAGTGCTGCGTTCAAGCAAAATAATGTTTTGAGGAATATTAGCTGAAATGTAAGCAAGATGGCGGGCAATTTGGATCGGAAATCATTGTTTAAGCCAACGGTTGAGCTTAATGTGCAATGGCGACATACAGAGTCAAGACTTCTCTAGAGTTAAAAAAATTTAACCAGCTTACATCTCTCTCGATTGGATGGATGTTCGACGCATTGATTGGCCAGCTTCAAGGTCGAACCACTTCAGAAACTTGAAGCAAGCCAACCACTGCGCAGAACACTAAATAAGCCGAGGTGACGCTTGTGTGGTAAAACCCGTACTAGGGCCGAGTTCAACAATGAACTTTGGTCAGTTGAAAAATTGCAGTCCACCAACAGCAGCCAAATATAAAAACGCCTTCAAAATCATATTAAGGTCTTCTTTATCCATTCATTAGCTTGCCGTAGTCCACTGCTGGATATAGGCCTCTCCGATGAGCTTTATTTTCAATTCTCGGTATCCAGCTGCTGTATATTAATTCTGGCCAAAACATTATTATCAAGGCTGCAACCCGCGCGGCCCACCGGCCTACCCGGGCGGCCATGCCGGCGGCTCCTCCGTGCGGCTTGGCCGGTGGCTTTGTACGACGCCGGGTTCACGGCCGTGCCGCCGGCACTGTGTGTAGGAGCCTTTATGCTTATATCCTCAAATCCATTTTGGTCTAATTTGATATATAATAATACTACAGCACTAACTTATATTACACTGATTATGTCCTCGCGTGCCAAGAAAATGATGACCCCACGCTTTCCACGAAAAATCAAATTAAGGAAATTCACTTGCAAATACTTTTGTCCATTCAGCGACGTTTACTTGAAGAGCTGGAAGTGACTGTCAAGCGATAACCATTTTTCTTTCGTATATATTTCTTTATTTTAATGGCAATTATACTGCACAAATATTGAAGTGGTCTGTTGTCTTACTGTTTAGCACAGCACCGGGTTGCCGGGTCTAGTTTTGTTTCTACACACTTTATGATCAACAAATTGTTGCTTCAATTTTGGAAAAGCTTTATGTTAGTTGATTTAATGTTTGTAGTGTAGTTTCTCGCGGTTCAATATTCATTTCTTGTGCGGGACATACCTTTTTAAGTAATAAAAACAAAACATTCGGTAAATCGTTTTCAATCTTTTCAACAAACCTTACTTTTGCGAAGAGTGTTTATACCCCTGAACTGGCTTAAACCAATATACCTAATTCACCTAAGGCTATAATGTTTCAATGATTGATTAAATTATCTTCGGTCCAGCCGTTTTAAATTATTTTAGCCCTTAAGAAAGTTTTACACCAAAGCTTATCTCGTTTCACCTTATAAGAAAATATTGCAGGCGAGCAATTAAACGCCGGTATGACTTACTCGGTGTATCATTTTACAATGTTCTAATTAGAAGACCCTTGTTTATTATCCTAATGAAAGCGCTATGAGAAATCGCCGTGCCATAAGGCCGTATACGGCTCTCGCATAAAAATTTATAATACCTATGTGTTGGCTAGTAGATTATTTATTATTTATTTATAAGTAAACTAGACGATGCCCCCAGTTACACCCGCGTTATTTAAGGCTACTGCTCTGCTTCCGTCGCTCATAGCGTGATGTTATATAGCCTATAGCCTTCCTCGATAAATGGGCTATCTAACATTAACATATTTTTTCAAATCGGACCAGTAGTTCCTAAGATTAGGGCGTTCAACAACAAACAAACAAACAAACTCTTCAGCTTTATATATTAGTACTAGATGATGCCCGCGGTTACACCCGCGTTATTTAAGGCTACTGCTCATCTCCCGTGGCTCCTAGCGTGATGTTATATAGCCTATAGCCTTCCTCGATAAATGGGCTATCTAACACTAAAAGAATTTTTCAAATCGGACCGAACCAAACAAACAAACAAACTCTTCAGCTTTATCTATTAGTATAAGACTATTTAGTTTAAGAACGAGTTCACCTTAAGCTCTGGCAAATGTGGAAAGTAGATGTTAAACTAGACAACATCCATTATTTTTTTTGTATAAGACACATAATATGAAAGCTTTCTCGATTTTTAATTATTTATGTATTTATACACCTAACTGTGTACAGGTTGACTTAAAATTATCGTGCAGGATGCCAAAATGTTTTGGGGATAAACTATTTGTTGCATAAAAAGCTCACCTTATTTCTAGTGTTCTAACTTCTAAGCCGTTCCTAAGAGTTTCCAGGACATACACACAAACTAAAAATAATGGCTATTTATGTCTTGGTATCACGTAAATAAGTATAACACGTGAGAAAATTGTTAATTTTTTTTATGGTCTCACGCCTGTATCCCCGAAGGGGTAGGCAGAGGTGTAAATATTACACCCACATTTCGCCATGAAGTTTAGGTCCCACGTAGGGGGCGAGCCTATTGCCGTTACCGGGCAAATCACCGGACTCCGGGCTGCTACTGAGTATTCGAAAAACCCAGTAACACTTTACTTTTAACACACTGGACCACGGAGGCAGTGAGAAAATTGACATTTTCAAATCACAGATAGACACCTCAATTTTATATTTATAAGAAAATGTATAGTTATACAATGTAACTAATGGCCTTATGTTTTAAAAGTCAAACAACTCTAGCCTTCTAAATGTCCAGACCACCCCATAAACATTTAATTTGATTTGTTTTAGAACGCGTAAAAAGCGCATAAACTGTAGCTCACGAATGATCACAAATAAAAGCGTATTACGTCTTTATTTGGAGGACTTTTACGGCTCCTGGGTAAATCCTTGAGTGTAGTAAACATATCAGGACTCTTGAGAGTTCAACAGATTTATTATAAGACTCTTGATTCTTTCAATTGAGGGGTTTTGTAAGGTTACGATAGTATTTTCTATAGTTTTATCTAGAAGGACAATAGTCTTGACAGATTCGTATGAGTATTTATTCAAAAATAGTAGCCTCTGCACTAGTAGGTAGGCAGAGGTGCAATATTACACCCACATTTCACCATGAATTTTTAGGTCCCACGTAATACGGGGCAAGCCTATTGCCGAACCGGGCACATTACCAGACTCCGTGCTGCTACTGAGAATTTCCTAACAGAAAAACCCAATAACACTTTGCCCGACCCGGGAATCGAAACCGAGACCTCTCAATCCCACGCGCACATTTATGCCGCAAGACCAATGAGGCAGTTCCTCTAACCTATATTCTATCAGGCGAATTGCCTCTACTTAACAAGACTCCCTCAATCTGAATTCCCTTACCAAAAATCGATCCCTATATCAGACAACCAGAAAATTGAGCCCGAATAGTAAGAATAGTAATTTCAAGCCCTGTTGCCTACTGATCAAAACATGCTGAAATCGATATTCGAATATTAATTTATAACAACACTAGATGATGCCCGCGGTTACACCCGCGTTATTTAAGGCTACTGCTCCGCTCCCGTGGCCATAGCGTGATATTATAGAGCCTATAGCCTTCCTCAATAAATGACCTATCTAACACTGAAAGAATTTTTCGAATCGGACCAGTAGTTCCTGAGATTAGCGCGTTTAACCAAACAAACTCTTCAGCTTTATATCTTAGTATAAGATTAGATAATATAACTTCTAATCTCTTCAAATAAAATTGTTGACTACGTGACACATGAGTGCAAAATCTACCAAGTTTAAATATTTACCACCACTGTATAATCCTTGCTTTTTTGTAACGTCACGCCTGTATCCCCGGAGAGGTAGGCAGAGGTGTAATACGCCCACATTTCGCCGTTTGAATCTTTAGGTTATTACGTGGGGCCTAAAAAATCACAAGACAATGTCCCGAAAATAGGTGACGTACTGAAAAAGGGCCAAATTAAAAGTACCCATAATCGACGCGCATGCATAATGAATGTCGAGGAAGCGAAAGAGGTAGGTATGTTTGAACCGAAGCAATGGCGTTCCATAGTCTCTGCGTACCCCAATGTGGGACAGGCGAGACGATATAGATTGATAGATAGACAATGTCCCCCTATTGGGCGCGAGCCTATTGCCGTTACCGGGCATATTGCCAAACCTACTGCGCTACTGAGAATCCGGCAAATAATATTCTTAGATCATTGTGTAAAAGGAATCTAACTTCTAAGCACGTTATGCTAATTTTAGCACCCGCAAATAATAATGTGGGTGCAAGAACAGGATCAAAGAAATGCTGTTTTCCCTAAACTAAACACATTTGGACCTTTTCTTAAATAGCAAAGCCTTAAATCGATTCAAGTGAAGAAGCTTTTTTCGTCGATAACCTTAAGGAAAACCATATTATTATTGTCTGACGTCTGACCAATCTATTTCAGGTAGGAGTGTGTGTAGGGTTATTTTACTTTCGTAATAGACTCCACTAGTATTGAATTTAGTCTACATTTTCTTATATTGTGGTGCAGTGGTTTAAGCGGCCGTCTCGGCTTCTTTCTTACACTAAGTCGAGTGTCGTTTAGGTTCGATTTCCGGGACAACTTTTTGTTTTGCCACACATTGTTATTTCATGTTTTCAAAGTCCTGAATGATTCAGGATTTATTCCTTGTGCGGGCCATGTCTTAAAATATAACACCTAAATTTATTTATTTTTGAACTCACTATAGCAACTTTAATTATTATCTACACTAATATTATACAGAGGAAAAATTTGTATTTTTGTTTGTAATGGATAAACTCAAAAACTACTGGACCGATTTTAAAAATTCTTTCACCATTAGAAAGCTACATTATCTGCAAGTAACATAAACTATATTTTATTTTCGAAAAAATAGGGGTCCGTAAGATATTTTGGTTTTTCGGGTACGCGGGTGAAACCGCGGGAAACGGCTAGTTTAATATATTAAAACATTGACAAATTGTTTCTTTATTTATTTTATGACCAAAATATTACAATTTTTATTGGTAGAATAATCATAGCATATCAAGGGAGCTAACCTCTCAACTTCAATCTATACTTACAAGGACATACAAGTCTGACTATGCACGAATGTTGTAGAATATAACGAAACTAACCCAATAAATTTTGTTAAAAGTACTTTAAATTCAATCGAATGTCCGTGCAATATGTACAGTCGAACAACTTCCCGCTAGACAACCATAAGGGTGAGAATCGCTCAGCAAGACATCGTCGCTTCCAGTGCTACTTTACACAAATGTTGCTATTCGTATACAAAACCAGTTTCTAGTGTGCCTCGACTCTATGAGCGAGCCAAGGGTTTTTTTTTCAAACTGGTCCACCGCCGACTTGTTTGATTGTACACAGCTACGCTTCAAGCTAGACGCTTTGACATATAAGCAATAAAATTGTATAGCAACTGCAAAGCTTGACTTGGCGCTCTGCGTAGAGCTATTTGCAGTAGGATTTCAGATCTTTACCCGATAAAACAAAGTCATATTACAACAATATCGTTTTCACAATCTCACGGAAATGTGGTATCGCTTGCCAAAACACTAGGTCAATGTAACAAACAATTTACGAAAATCGTTAACTTATACAAGACTTAAGTCACTATGGAAGTAGAGGGCAGAAGTACAATACGGGACAAGACGCAAAACTCGCCGCAGATGGCACCACAAGCACTTAGACCACTGAATACAGATTTACATAGAAGCGCATTTCTTAAGGATTTTGTGTGCCAATTCCAAGTGGCGACTGTCGCCAGTGTAGGTCGTAGTTGGCGCCGTTGGCAGCGCTGGCGTCGTTCTCCGTCTCTTTTGCTCTCGTAGTAAGATAAACACGAGGAATGTTCATCTCTCTTGCACTCGTAGAGACAGCTGTCACAGTCACAGAAAGTTTGTCTACAGAGCGCCCATAAGAAATGCGCCTCTATGTAAATATCTGAGCTCTTTGCTTACATTAAATGTTCCGTCACGATAAGCAGAGATTCTGTAGAAACTTGTCATAATAATACAGTAAAGTGAATGGCGAACTCTTTTAAATAACATTGTTATCTATCAAATACTTGCCAAAAGTGCCCGCGGCAGTATTACATTATAGAGCAACTTTGCAATTATCTTTTCATAGTATTTCATGAGAGGTAGGTATTATTTCAATACCCGTTACGTCTTCCTATATCTGGTCCATTGAAAAATCAAATTATTTACGTAAGGCTAGTACGAGTCTTGTGAATAAGGTAAAATAAACACCTAATAATATCAAAATGTATTTCATATTAAATTTGAGCCTGTACTTATTGATTTAAGTGCGTTTGTTATTTGTGAGGAATGATTTTGGCTCGGATGTACGAGGGAAATTAGCTCGGATGTACGTAAGTACATCCGAGCTAATTTCCCTCGTACATACATACATAGTCTCACGCCTTTATCCCCGAAGAGGCAGGCAGAGGTATATTGCCACACCGACTTTTCGCCAGATTTATTTTAGTCCCACGTAATAGGGGGCGAGCCTATTGCCTTATCGGGCACATTACCAGTCTCCGTGCTGCTACTGAGAATTTCCTAACGGAAAAACCCAATAACACTGCCCGACCCGGGGATCGAACCCGAGACCTCCCAATCCCACGCGCACATTAATGCCGTGAGACCAACGAGGTAGTACGAGGGAAATTAAGCCAAAGTATTGTTTCTCACTTGTTATATGTATCAAATAAAATCCTTGCGTTACTGACTGACTGACAGACACGCTACAGCCGACACTATTGGGCGCAGGAAGCTGAAATTTGGCATGTATGTTCCTTGGGGACCGTAGGGGTGCACTAAGAAGGGATTTCCCGAAATTTACACGGGATCGGCCAAAACGGGTAAATTTAAAAAAAAATGCAGGCGTAGCTGCTGGCGTCCTCTAGTGTATAAATAAAAATAGTACAATACTAAATAATCTTTCGAAAAACCTCAGACGGCCGTACTTCATTACATAAACAATCTCACATTCATTATTTTCGTTACAAATGCCAACAAAAAATCGACTATTCTCCTTATCATGCCATGTCATATCTACATATCGCGCACTCAGTAAAACCACACCTAAACGTAAGTACCTATAACAAAACTACAACCTTTTCTCTGATCCCTGACACCAACGCACACACGGCACACACCGCAGTATGCCGCAGTGGCCTCCTAATTTAGTTACAAAACTTACAAATGTTCAAAGTTGTGCTTCTGTATTTTCTACACCATGTAGCAGACGCCCATCCCACTCAGGCGCCAGAGAGTCTGGTCCTACAACCTTGTAAGATCAACTACGTTTATATCCAAGTGCTGGCATGGTGATTAGGAAAAGTTATGCTGGCTAATCGACTTGAATTGATGGGAGCTTTGACCTGCTTGTGACCCTGAGTGGGCCAAATTGGTCATATTAGGCAGTGTATTTTAGTTAATATGCCTCGTTAGCCACGCGGTATAACTTTGCTTATGGTATAAAAGTAGCTGGTATATTACCCTTGCGAACAAGCGACTTAAAACTGTAATTTGTGGTATGTTATTTTTCTGATGATGATAGATTTTTTTATTTTTATAGACTCACGCCTGTATCAGCGAGGGGTAGGTAGAGGTGTAATATCACACCCACATTTCGCCATGAATTTTTAGGCCCTACGTAAAAGGGGGCGAGCCTATTGCCGCTGCCGGGCACATCACCAGACTCCGTGCTGCTACTGAGAATTTGGAAAAATCCAACCCTGGGCATAGAACCTGGAACCTCCGATCGGCAGTCGCATACGCTATCCACTGTATCACGGATGCAGTCATAATATCTAGTAATTTCTCATTGAATATTGGCAATAGAGCCCAATCTAGATTTATCATACTAGCGAAAGTCAATAAAATGGTCATTCGAATTGCTTCAATGGATTCGAATTAAGTAGCTGCGAGTCACCTACACTTTCGATTAATTGAATTATAGGTATGTTGTAATTTAAAGCGCTTTATATTTCTGCATCGTCTCACCTGAGCTACGCAGTAGTTCAGTAGAGGATATGAAATAAAATGAGTGATCCCGTGAATACGACTGGTGTAACCTGTGCCGAAACATCAGGACAAACGACAGATAGTTTACACCCGTTTATTAGGAATATCACAATAAATTGTAAATATTGAACCTTTCTCACGAATCACTTTGTCTATTTATGAAAACCGCATGAAAATCCGTTCAATAGGTAATTTTTTTTATGGTAATATGCGGCAAACGAGCAGATGGATTGGCAGATGGTAAGCAATTACCGCCGCCCATGGACACAAGCAACACCACAGGTGTCACAAGTGCGTTGCCCCCTCTTGGGTTGGGAGAAGGGATATGATGAGGAGTGGGATGAGGGAGAAGGAATAGGGCCTCCGGCACTCTCACTCACCGAACGAAACGCAACAGTTTAAGTACTGTTACTTTACGTCGATTTTCTGTGAGAGGGCAGTACTTCCCCGGTCGAACCGGCCCATTCATGCTGAAATCAGCAACGCTCTGCTACCTGTAATATAATAAGTATAGATGGTATACATTATAGCGGTAGAAAGAAAAAAGATAACTAGCCTTGTTACATAAATATTATTCGAGTAGCTATAATATCTTAGAAGGAGAGTAAGGCTGAATATGATTAAAACATGCGTGGGAGGTAGATTAATGATCTGTTCGTTGTTTTCTTCCTTGTATCATTATAACATCATTGCGTATCATATATCGCTAACAATATACAGCCAGCACACGTATTAAAGTAAATCTTTAGACAAGAAAATGATTGATGTACTTACTATTAATATTTTGAAGGATTTAATGGCTGATCTTTCTTACAACAAACATAATAAGAAAAGGATTAAACCTATATGATGTAAGCAACAAATTTGTTTAAGGATACATTATTAAAAAAGTTTTTGATAGGCTAGCATTTTCGACTGGGGACATTTTTATGAAATATCGGCTATATTGGCTCAAGTTCTTTGTTAGAATCAATAAACTATAATAATCTAATGCTGACTAGTAGGAATAAATAAAATGAAAACCCCGGCCAAGTGCATATCTTGCCATACAATGTACAAAAGGGTCCCGTAGCACCATGTGGCCTAAGTATGACTCAAGCACAATTGCAATTTATGGCTTTTCCTAAGAAAATCGCAAAGGAATCCCTACCTATTTAAATATAATAACGTCACGCCTTTTATCCCCGAAGGGGTAGGCAGAGGTGTATTTCTACACCCACTTTTCGCCAGATATACTTTAGTCCCACGTAATAAGGGGCGAGCCTATTGCCGTACCGGGCACATTTCCAGACTCCGTGCTGCTACTGAGAATTTCGTGACAGAAAAACCCAATAACACTGCCCGATCCAGAAATCGAACCCGGGACCTCCCGATCCCACGCGCACATTTATGCCGCGAGACCAACGAGGCAGTCGTCTAGGGTTTGATGTCGAGTTTTCCGTCTCTACACAAAGATGGTATTTGCATCGTGTTATCCCTTAGTCGCCTCTTACGACACCCACGGGAAGACAGGGGGTGGTGACACTTGTATTCTATACCGTCAACCACACGGCAAATAATGGTTAAAGTAAATCCCTAGTGTTTTTGCAATATATACATAGGTATCTAACGATACCCCCTACAATATTAAGGAATATCGCTTTCTCATACAGGTGTAGGGGAGACCGGGTATGGTTGTCACACTGGTTGGTTGTCACAGAGGTCATAACAGACAATTAAACGGCGTGGTAGAAGCGAGGGAGTAGCACATCCATTTTTGTACCTCATGTCAGCGTACTCCGACATGACGATTAATGGACTTATTCGTCCACTCGATATTATATTATGACCTCTGTGACAACGAACCCGTGTGACAATCATACCCGGTCTCCTATATAGGAGCTACCAGTAAAAGTAACTTGTTTTTAAATTTTATCGTACATTGTTGTCCGCGTGGTTACAATATTAATAATAATAATAATCTTTATTGCAACAATATATATCTATACTCCGAAACTTAACTTTGCCGCGTAAAATCGTGGACGGACAGTCATGGCGAAATTACTAGGTAGCCCTAGGTTATACAATTATACTTTACTACGGAACTCTAAAACTCGAAAGTATAAAAATACTGACGACCTATCCGTCCGTAAGTTTATAATTATGGAAATTTATATTCAATATCGTCCCATAGCATTTTTTATTCAAGAACAAAGTACCCAAATTGCTTACGTCTACGCTTAATATATTCAGTAATGTATATAATTTTATTTTAGGTTACAATTATTGGTTACAATATAGAAGTGTAATTATTTGTGGCAGTACTATAATTAAAATATAATTAGGGCTAAATGGGGAAGATTAATAAGTGTAATAAATAGTTGTAAATAGAAAACAACAACATTAATTTGTCTATGTTCGTCAGACTTAGTTAAATATTTATGTTGTAAGTGTTCAGCCATGGTCAAGCGAAGTTTAGCTTATAAAGGGGTGGTAACGTCTAAAAGACGAAATGGCTAATTAAGTATCGTGTATTACCACAATTAAGTTGTTGTAGTACAGTATGTAACACAGTATGTTTTCTTACAACGCTGCACCCTAAATAAGAGCCCCGCTATGCAGGGCCTCGTCAACTTCATCAATTAGACTGGATCAATAAAATTATCAATGTTAACTGCCCATTACTTGAAATGCGAAAATTTCCTGGTAATTTCATGTAATGCGACCATTACATGAAATGGCCACCACATATACAACACCGAGTAACTAATGAACGCCACAACAAACTTTCCGCAGTCCACTGCTGGACCACAGAATAACAAATAGCACTGCTGGACTTAAAGCCTTTTCTAATATGATATGTGAGTTGGATAGGGAAATGGGAGCTAAATTGAATTACATCATATCTTGTTGTAAGACGCTGTGTAAGTAGTGGATACAGGTACTAAAGTTTACATGAACATTGCGATACAAAAAAACGTACAGTACAGAGAAGGTATCTTTTTATTTCCAATGTAAGTACTTGGTCTTAGCCTTTTGCGATATTTAGAAGAATTTTGATGTTTTTGAAAGGTTAAATGTTTAACAGTGGGCCGGTTTATAAACAGGTCTGATAATATTATACCTACTGTAATTTACAAGTACAAGTAAGCAGGAGTAGAAGGACATACACGTGCCTTCAGGCTTCCTAAACTGTTCCCACCACGGAGAATAGTGTATTATCACGTATATACATGTCGAAGTTGCAACTTGTGCAACTGTTGGCTACTACGGAATACGGAGTTAGAAACTTAAGCTTGTATGAGATATGTAAGCTTGTAACGGTATAATGTCTCAGTTGGTACATTGATGATAATATGTACAAGAAGTATTAAATTGGGTATCGATTGCTAAACAGTGAAGGAATGCATGTCACAGAGTCCTTCATAAAGTTCTCGAAATAAGTATGAAGTCTACCTACCCGCAGTTGGCTAAAGTTTCGTACTGTGTAAAAGTTTTCGTGACTCTTTCCAGAATTGTTTTAGTGTTTTAAGAATACTGCCGCACTAGAAACTGTTATGGGAGAGTGAAATTTAGACATTCAGTCCGCGTTTAAATAAATAAATAAACATTCAAATACCAATAACAACGAACAAAGGACGAAAAACACTTGATATAACCCTTTATGGGTCCCACAAAATGTATCGAACCACAACAACAACCGACCACGTAAAAAAGGTACCATGCAAATAGGAAACAAGATTGCCCTTGTTTCGACAAAGTATTAGGTTTCTATTTCTTTGCTTTTTTCTAGTAGCTACAACAAAAGTCTGCAAAATCGGCATCCAGAGAATTGCCTTGCCAGCATTGTACCTATTATGCTAGGATAGTGGTAATATAATCTATTTTAAGACAGTAATTATCCGAGAATACGAACTTCTTTCAGCAGATATCAAAGAAAAGTAAAATACGTAGCTGCCATGCCACAGATTAATTACAAAATACAAGTTGCACCGTTTATTGTTTCTTAGCACGTATGCTCTTTTCCCAGTAAGGCGTACTATTTATCTTTGTTACAAGTAATACGGAAACAAGATCCTACATGTTGTATGCTAGGAAACGCTGTAAAATAAGTTATGCTGTTAGTTTTATTGCAAGTACTAAGGCTAAACGAGTATTTATATCAAGAAACTCTAGAATATACAATATTACATTTGCTTTTACATTCCTACTATTTGTCACACATGTCTCTTTATTCTCTAATAAAGGTATACAGAGTAGGACTTATAATGCTTTTTAGGGTTCCGTACCTAAAAGGTAAAAAACGGGACCCTATTACTAAACCTCCGCTGTCTGTCTGTCACCAGGCTGTATCTCATAAACCATGATAGCTAGAAAGCTGAAATTTTCACAAATTATGTATTTCGGTTGCCGCTATAACAACAAATACTAAAAATAAAAAAATGAAATCTTAAGAGGGGGTCCTATACAATAAACGTGTTTTTTTTCGTATTTTTTGCTCAAAATTAGGTACTAATGGTAACAAGTAGACGCTTAAAACTTTCACAGAATATGTGGATGAAAATCATCTTTCAAAATAAATAATTAAATAAAAAAAAGTAAATAATAAAGGGGGGCTCCCATAAAACAAACGCAATTATTAAGCAATTGTTACTCGATCTTAATAAACAGGTAGAAACTTAAAAATATTTAAGTATACATACAACAAACGTGATTTTCTTTTATAGATGATGGTACGGAACCCTTCGTGCGCGAGTCCGTCTCACACTTGCCCAATTTTTAAAGATAATTCTTGATTATATTGGTCTCTTATAGATATTTTCTTAGAGAGTATTTTGATTACATTGCATTGAACATAGATGTGATTCCAACTACTGAATATTCAAGCTTATTTTCAAATTAATTACACTGCTTACAAAACTCAACCTTATTTTTTAAGTAGTTGTGCCTTGCTAATTTCCGCATCACTAAAAGGAAAAAGTGTTACCTCCTCACAGGATATCGACGTAAAGTAACAGTACTTATATTGTTACATTTTGTTCGATGAGTCAAACCCAGAGGATCTATCTCCTTTTATTCCCCCGTCCCAAAAACCAGCCACTTGTGACTCCTCTGGTGTCACGGGCGTCTATGGGTGCCATCTTACCATCAATTTATCCATCCGCTCGTTTGTATAAATATCAAATAGAATCAAACAGCTGTACCAAACACAGCAATACCTACTCATATAATCATGTACGTACTACCTTACATATTCCCTCAGGAAAACAGATGTAGCAAAGAAATCATGAAGGTACATATTACGTTTATCCACCGTCAACATAGCCTTATATTAAGCAGTGGATTTGTCTCGTGAAACCATATAATAGCCCAGACGAGTTTACTTTGCTAGGCAGTTCTTCTGCTAGAATGGTTGGCTAATACTGGCTTTGTATTATTAATTTGTCACATGAGAATTAGTTAGGTAATTTGGAAGGAAGTGGTTTTTGTGAGATTTTTTTATTTTTCATTATTGAGTATAAATTTTCATAGAAAATTTGACCGAAATATGTTTCACTTTTAAACTGTTTGCCATAAAATGATTGACACATTCATCTTCTTATCCCGTATCTGCATAATTATATAATTTGTATTTCTACTCTAAATCCAGTCCAGTAGGATTTAAATAATTTTTTAATGCAATTTTTTTCAAATACCGGTTTGTGTGTGATTTTTCAAAGTTCCACATTATATTGCCTTCTCTTCTTGAATCTTCTAATATTATATATTTTATTATAATGAGATATTATTATTGCTGTCAATTGTGTAAATATAACTACTGGAAACTATGAAAGAAATAAACCAAAGCTGCTATTACTGATTAAAGAATTCTGCCCAGGACAAATAACTATTAATTAATCTGTATCCCTAACCTCACACTCGGCCACAAACACGATCGGAATTCCGAGTTACGAGTCTGTGACTAACAATGTGTTTTAGTTGTTGTAAGAATTTATGAACTCTTTTATACTGAATATTAGAAATAATTAAAATTATTATCTTTTGTCCGCTTCAATATCATTTTGCCAAAAATATATTTATTAGAGATGCGCCGAGTAACACTTTTGCCGAGTAACGAGTACCGAGTTTTACTCGGCTCAATTTTTTTTTCAACCGAGTACTCGGCCGAGTAACTCGGTTCAATAAAATTCCAATGTCGCGCGCGTCCACGGAGTACAATGCGCGTCAAACAAGTACAAATAGGTTCGCGCCGGTCGAGAGGGCCGGCTCCCGTTAATACACCCCTCACCCCGCCCGCGCCTTTCAACTACCAGTCGCTTGATAGTTAGCAAAAAAATACTTCACATTGCGCGTCATAGTAGATAAATCACTGGAAAAGTTTGTTAATTACCGATATACCTAAATATATTGCTTTTCTTAAACAAAGTATACTCGGCATTCAAACCGAGTTATTCGGCCGAGTACGAGTATCAAAAAACCCGCCGAGTACGCCGAGTACCGAGTATCAACCGAGTACTCGGCCCATCTCTAATATTTATCATCGTCCGTGTGGTGACGGATTAAGAATACGGAATGTCAACACCCCATATCATCCCATGGGTGTCGTCAGAGCCAACAGAGGGAGCATATTACGCAGAGAACAGCACTGTGAGAGAATGAAAACTTGATACAAACCCAATACCAACCCGTTTGGCCAGCGTGGTATAGTAGGCCAATTCCTCCTTTCAAAGGAGAGGCCTAGTCCAGCAGTGGACTGTTAAAGGCTGATGATGATATTTATCATGTCTACGTTAGCTCGTTCCACTCATAACACCACCACCATTCTCTTGACCATAAAATGTGCCCAACATTAGGTATATGTGTGACCAACTCTAAAAAAAACATGAACTCACATTGCATTAACAATACTGTATACTTGTGTATTCAGGATGTAAAATATATCCAAAATAGAGAAAGTATTATTTATATAGTAAAGTCACCTTATTATCGCTGATCCGTGAGATACGAGTTACCTAAGTGTAAATGGCCATGCTAGTCAATTGACAATTTGACATGATTGAATAAAGCAGGTTCTTTTCTATAGCGACCTATTCACTAAATAAATCTACTCACTTTTATTTTCCTCCTCGACTGCCTCGTTGGTCTCGCGGCATAAATGTGTGCGAGGGATTGGGAGGTCTCGAGTTCGATTCCCGGGTCGGGCAAAGTGTTATTGGGATTTTCCGTTAGGAAATTCTCAGTAGCAGCACGGATTCTGGTAATGTGCCCGGTACGGCAATAGGTTCGCCCCAGTCGCCCCCTATTACGTGGGACCTAAAAAATTCATGGCGAAATGTGGGTGTAATATTACACCTTACACCTCTGCCTACCCCTTCGGGGATACAGGCGTGAGACTATAAATAAAAAAAATATAAAAACTTTTATTTTCGCCTTCGGTCCCAGGTCGGCCAAAAGTACCACTGAGTTTTCCGAATTCTCAGTAGCAGCACGGAGTCTCGTAATGTGTGGTAGAGGCAAAAGGCTCACCCACTATTACGTGGAACATATAAAATCAGCACATGGCGAAATGTGGTTGGATGTGCACTTCTACCTACCGCTTTGAGAATACAGGCGTGAGTCTATAATAAAAAATAACTTTTTTATTCTCAGATCATCATGAGTTGTTCTCGGTGCGTTGCGTTGCTGGCGGCTCTGTGGCTGGTCGTCGCCACTGCATCTCCAGTCAGAAGGTCTCCAGACCTCGAGGCTCGACGCAGAAGTGCTATCGACCGCAGCATGATCAGGTATGACCAGTTTAGAGAGTCACTATTAAGTTTAATTGTAAAACCAATTATAGGGCTGTAACTATAATTGAGAACAAGTAGACCACTTTTTTATTCTACCTTATATAAGTACTAAGTAGTTACGTTCATCGAAATATTTCGCCCTATTGTGTTGTTTCCATAGGCCAACTAATTGATACATTTTTTTATAACCTATAATAGAAAGCTATATAAAGTTTACGAACAAAGAAAAAATGAAACTTTGCCACCTTTTTCCACATTGTTGATTGATTAGCAATGGCAACACCAAAACCAATGACACCTCATGTGTCGATCCATTCTGTTTGCATGTTCCTAATAACTTTATTTCTCCACAGGTTCGGCAGATCGTACCCACCAGAGCCTTCAGCCGCGGATCTCCGCGAAGCCTTCCAACGCCCCACTCGCAGAGGTAACAGCTTCCTTCGTTTCGGTCGCTCGCAGCCTCTAACCCTCTCCACCGACGATCTCGTCTCACTACTCAAAGCCTACGAAGAAGACTACGACATCCCCGTCGCCAAGAAGTCATCCAGCTTCGTCCGATTCGGCCGAGACCCCAGCTTCATCCGTTTTGGACGATCAGTTGAAGATGAAAAGAACGGCTATGAACAGAACTCCGAACTTGTAGGCGGTTACCCACAGAGGAAAAGCCGAGCGAGGGACCATTTTATCCGGCTCGGTAGGGACAGTGAGGAAGTCAACGAAAACGAATTCGAAGAAGAAGAGGAAAGCAGAACGAAGAGGGCCGCTGAAGCGTGCCACGACTGCCAGTCGTAATTCATTGTTACGTTTACATCGCCGTTCTAACCGCCGTATGAGATTTGTAATGTGAAGTAAGCAGGCAGTGGATATCAGTTTATTTTTAATGACCAAGAACTTCGGATCTGGTCACTTATGTACAAAACGTCGAAGTAACAAAACACGTCATTTTATAATAAATTTTTGTACTGCCTGTATTTTAACCTGTCAATTTTAATACTGTAAATGTGGAATAAATGGACAGTATGTATCTCATGCTAAGGTTTCCTTTACATAAATTTCTCTTTCCAAAATTTTATTAAAACGGGCTAAACATTTCTAATGAGGCTAAACTATGTGGTGCATTGATGTTTTAAAAAATATAAAAAATGAAATAAGGTTTTATGATAGGTTTAATGTTGTAGAAATACAAATTAAATACTTACATTTATAAATTATTTTTAATAATAAAATATGTACTGATAATCATTTTAAAGCAAATGCGCTTGATGTGTATATTTTAATCTGGATATTTAAACTTATAGATAATTAATTCTGTAATCTAAATGTTATATAAACTACCTTACAGTATTATTACTATATTTTTGTTATAAAGAACTGAAATTAAATACTTACATTTGTTTGCATTTTCTTCAAATTATAATTAATGTAAATGAAAGGAACATTTAAGTGTTAACATCTGAAATATAGGCTGGGTGATTTTCAATTTCGGATGCTCACACTCATAGAAAATAGTTACATTTAAAACTAATTAATATGTATTTAAAATGTTAAATCGATGTTAAAAATAGTATGTATTGAATTGTTGCAATACTAATAAAGCATTATTGTGTAATCACTGAAGATTCATTTCATATTTTATTTAAAAAAATAAAATTATCTTTACCAAAGAGGTTTTGATTACTTCTTAATCGACCTTGTTTCGGGAATAATTTCATTATATTTGGCAGACAGGGTTTTGTTAAAAGGGTGCATAACTGAGTTATTGAATAAGAAAATTACTTAAAAAATTCAGCAAACACCGCCGTGTTTTTATCTAATTAGCTTTTGCGATGGAAACAATTATTAAAGCGGAATAAAAGGAATGATTGAATATAAAAATGTTTTTCGATGTAGCTTCAGGCAAAGAGAATTTTATAGAACGAAGTTAGGTACCTGTTACAATAGAAAAGCACCTGTAATAACATTATCTTGAGGAATGTTATAAATTTAAAAGTAAGTTCAATGGCTTATAACTCTAATATTGCGCCGAATTCCATAAAGACACTCCTGTAACATTGATTCTGAATTATCGCCGTATAAATACCTAAGACAACAAACGAAGAACGCATGAAAATGAGTGATAGAAAAAGGGCTTATTACCATTAAGTAGAAGTATAGTCTGTATGAAACACTTCGATACTATAAGCTAGTTTCATGTTTTTGGTGACTATACCGGTTCAACGAAAACCTACTGATATTGTGCTGCCAAAAGCAAACAAATATCAGTATTCCAAGCAAAAGTAAATGACAATGTATGTTCTGGTACCTTAAATTTAGCATTTAAGCAATAGGGTTATTACGACGGAAAATTAAGCCGATCCAGTGAAATAGCTTGCCGTTTGTAATATGTAGGTAAAGTAAAGCAACGTTTGCGCAGGCCACCACTTAAATGGGTGACCGCGTGTGGCATTTACATCAGAGTGTTATCGTGCTCAGGAGGGCACGTAAAGCTATCGGTCGTGAGTTTTATCGCTGGACGATCGAGGCGATCTGAAAACTTCGACATCGGATTAGGCCATACACGAGAAAAAATCTAGAGAGGAAATGTAGATATGTCAGAGAAAAGCAGTAAAACTAGTTAAATCACCGGCGATATTTCACATCATAGAAACAGTTACCCAACGCCAATATTCCAAAACAGGGTACTTCAACGATCGAACCGGCGAATTTAAGCTAAAACCTAGTAGTATTAAGAAAATTAAAAACTTAACAAAGTAGCAGGAACCAGGTTACGAGTTCTTACGAGGTAGTCTTACCAAGAACACTTGGTAAAAAAAAACAGTATGCAAATTACTCAGACAGATCTTTAGCTTCTTAAACATCGCAATATACACGTTTCCATCTCTTTAATTAACAGACAATTTCTATGCGCAAACACTATTTAACTTGATTCGTAGGCATTTAATGTAATTTGCAAGATAACACGCCGAAGACAAATACGTTTCGACACGTGTTTGCCTCTAAACGGGGCGACGGCTCTGACAGGATCTTTATTACGTTGTAAATGTGTCTTTATACCATGCCTTTATATTCCTTGAACTCACGTGCCAAATGATAGCTCTGTAAGTATGTTATGGTACTGTGAAATTAAGTAAGAGCTTTGGGAGTGGATAGTGCATGTTTGGTCAAGCAATGAAAATTTACGAAATTGTATAGATTTATAGCATTATCTGAGGTTACACTTATTTGAGAAACGAGTAATTTGTGTTTAAATTAATTATTGCTTGCCCTATGTCTTGGAGAGCACAGCCATTGCGTCAGTTCAGGTTGTCATGAAGATCTTTGACAGTCGTTATCTTCTCTCTAAGTGGAATATGGCTAATGCTTCAGGTAACGTAGGTCTGTCAGCAGACGCTATATAAAACGCTAACATTAATGCATATTTGGTAAAGCAAGAAAAAAAGATTCCGAGTTCTGTTCTCCAAGATGCAACCGGGCAAAATGCAGTGGAATTTAAAACAGTAATCCTGATGGCTAGAAATTGTGAGGTGGCTATTAACAACAACCAATGATGACGTTGCCTCATCTTGTGACAACTTTGACAATAGCGGTACCACTTAGAAGAGTATGACGATGAGTGTACCGAATTTCAATCTAATCAAGATGAGATACTTCTCACCTTGATTAGATCGAAATTCGGTACACTCATTGGACCATTCCAAGCTCAGGTCTTTATAGAACGGGATCAAGGACACGAGAGGAGGGAGCAAGGCAATTAGTGTCCCTAACGCCGATCGTATTGAAGGAAAATAAAGTTGTACTACGCCACAAAACCAGTAATTCGAAATGATCTACTTCTACATCAGTATTGATTTATGGCTATATTATTACAATGATTAAATCTCAAAGGAAAATAAGGGTAAGTGACGACGGTTATTATAACCGCGCCCAATAACTCTCTCTGTGCGTTGTCTGTCAGTCAGCAATGCAAGAAATTAATTTATTAAGCATATAAAGGTTGTCCCAAAATTAACGCAAGATTTAAATTTGTCGCCATTTGTGCAGTAAAGTGTTGGCAACCCTAAAAAAAACCGTTCAAGTGCGAGTCGGACACGCGCACCGAGGGTTCCGTACAAACCTGTAGGTATATAAGTAAAAGTTCACCAGTCATAGTTATGGTATTTTTATTGCCTAATGAAATCCATAACATTACAGTATGAAAAGCTGGAGGAGCATAAATTAAATAAAAAGAGGTCTTTGTCGTTTGTAATCAGTCATCCTTTATTTTACATTAACATATTATATCGCTTATTTTATAACTTAAATACCTATACCAGCCTTGCAGCAGCTTTGCAAAAGTATGCTGATGAATGATGGTAAGATTTTTTATCAAAGTTATTGATTTACAAAGTTTTTAATGACTATTGGAAATCTGTTACAAAAATACTTATAAAGTACAGAATAATTAGCAAAAAGGTTTGAAGACTATGCAATTATTTGAAATCTCTATCTCAATCAGCCTATCGCAGTTCACTGCTGGACATAGGCCTCTCCCAACACGCACCACAGCACACGGTCCTCAGCCTTCCGCATCCTTTATCTGGGCTATAAGACGTTGCTTCGTACCAAATTTCAAGATTTTGAGTTCACGGGAAGTACACTGTAGGTTTTGATTCCCTTGCGAGTAGTCGCGAGTTTGAAAATAAGATGATATTGCTCTTTCTTTTGATTGCGTAGACATAGAAGTTTGATTTTGTTACAACCTAACGGTGTTATATACCTGAGTATTTGATATGAATTTCAATTTAATACCTCTACGCGTTCAAGAGAAAGAGGTAGTAACTTTAAATTTATTAAAAATATTTTTTTATATGCTGTAACTAAAAAAATACGGTTTTCGCATTTTTTCCTTTATAAGTGATATAAGAGGTTGCCTCGTAACAAATTTCAAGATTTTGAGTTCACGGGAAGTACCCTGTAGGTTTTGATTCCCTTGCGAGTAGTCGCGAGTTTGAAAATAAGATGATATTGCTCTTTCTTTGGATTGCGTAGACATAGAAGCTTGATTTTGTTGCAGCTTAACGTTGTTATATACGTGAGTATTTGATATGAATTTCAATTTAATACCTCCACGTGTTCAAGAGTAAGGGGTAGTAACTTTAAATGTATAAAAAATATTTTTTTATATGCTGTAACTAAAAAATTACGGTTTTCGCAATTTTTCCTTTAAATGTGCTATTAGGCGTTGCTTCGTACAAAATTTCAAGATTCTGAGCTCACGGAAAGTACCCTGTAGGTTTTGATTCACTTGCGAGTAGGCACGAGTTTGAAAATATGCTTATAATGCTCTTTCTTTTGATGGCGTTGACATAGAAGCTTGATTTTGTTGCAGCTTAACGGTGTTATATACGTGAGTATTTGATATGAATTTCAATTTAATACCTCCACTCGTTCAAGAGAAAGGGGTAGTAACTTTATATTTATTAAAAATATTTTTTTACATGCTGTAACTTAACATTTACGATTACGGCTTACTCTTGAACACGTGGAGGTATTAAATTGAAATTCATAGCAAATACTCAGGTATATAACACCGTTAGGCTGTAACAAAATCAAACTTCTATGTCTACGCAATCAAAAGAAAGAGCAATATCATCATATTCTCAAATTCGTGACTACTCGCAAGGGAATTAAAACCTACAGGGTACTTCCCGTGAACTCAAAATCTTGAAATTTGGTACGAAGCAGCGTCTTATATCACATATGAAGGAAAAATTGTGAAAACCGAAAATTTTTAGTTACAGCATATAAAAAATATTTTTAATAAATATAAAGTTACTACCCCTTTCTCTTAAACGCGTGGAGGTATTAAATTGAAATTCATATCAAATACTCACGTATATAACACCGTTAAGCTGCAACAAAATCAAGCTTCTATGTCAACGCCATCAAAAGAAAGAGCATTATAAGCATATTTTCAAACTCGTGCCTACTCGCAAGTGAAACAAAACCTACAGGGTACTTTCCGTGAGCTCAGAATCTTGAAATTTTGTACGAAGCAACGCCTAATAGCACATTTAAAGGAAAAATTGCGAAAACCGTATTTTTTTAGTTACAGCATATAAAAAAATATTTTTAATAAATTTTAAAATACTACCTCTTTCTCTTGAACGCGTAGAGGTATTAAATTAAAATTCATATCAAATACTCAGCACCATTAGGTTGTAACAAAATCAAACTTCTATGTCTACGCAATCCAAAGAAATCGATACGGATCAATCTCAAATGTCTATTCCTGTCACACCATTGTCTATGGCAACAATCAAATAATAAAGTAGGTAACTAGTTCGTAATCAATTGGAATGCTTTTTATCATCATAAAATACTCCGGCTTTTACGAGACAAAGAGAAAATATTAAAAATCGTAAAAAAATAACAATTTGTTTTGTTCATATGAAGTTTAAGATCGCCACAACAAATCCAGACCAAATTCTGCAATTGTCCTTTCTCACAATTCTCATATGCTCCTGCTACACCTGCGTCTTAACGCGTTAATTAGCGCGTTAATTTAGGCGCTACCAGGGCCGTTCCGACCCAACCCAGCGCCTGTGTGCGAAATCTATGAAGCGCCTGTGCAGTAGCGTAGGCTAGTTTTTTTTTTAGTCGACGATTCTCTCAACTCTCGCACTGCGTGAAGCGCCTGTGCAGTAGCGTAAGGCTAGCTTGGGTGGCACCCGGAAGTTGGCGGATGACCTTCTTTTTTTTTAGTCGACAATTCCGGGCTAACTTATTAAAATAAACTAGCTACTGACATCTTAATATCATTCAGTAAGAACTGTCAATAATATTGACGCCTAATTAGGTTAAGAAGCGAAGTTATGGTGCCCATTTTTGGGTGCACGGTCTGATGGAAACCTAAAATAACCTAATAAGTTACCCCAGCGGACGATAATTAATTTGGTCAACCGGTTAGAGATGTGTCATTTTTGTTTCTCTTGGTCGCCGCTTAATCAGCCTGTTGAATTTCGTACGGTCAACAGTCTGCCACCTTGCCTTTGCAACTGATTTGCTGATTTCTTGTTCAGCTTTTATTTTCATTCCTTCACCAGGTTCAAGAGCCTCAAACATCATTAAGCCCTTTCTCCTCGAAACATAATCCTGGGTCGACTAGTCATGACTTCATGAGGTTTGTACGTGAAGGAGACAATGTTTGCCGACCCAATGAATCGTCGGAACAACAAATCACATTACTACATCTTAAAGTAGGTATGCGACGATTTAAAACAATAGTAAAACAACGGTAATCGTACACTTAATTAGTAATCCAGCAATTACATTAATTAGTTTTGGTCCAAGTGGGCGAAACTAATTATTCAGATAATATTGTTTAATGATTGGCGGTAAGAGATGGTTATTTATGAGCCTATAAATTCTGCATGTGTCGTTCGTTTGTCGTACATTCGTCATCATGACCGCCATGCTTCGTGTTATCCTCGCCACAGCCTGCGTCGCTGCCTTCGTCCCTGAGGTGCTGGGACTGGAATGCACCACTATATCATGGGGTAAGTTCCATTCATCTTGTATACCTTTAAAATGATAAAAGATTGATAATAAGCAGCCCGTCTCATGGTGCTGATACACTTGAGCATTCACTTGTAATGAGCATTCTTGCGAATGTTACATAACAGAAAAACAAACGGGAGTGTTTTAGCGAGCATTCTTATGAACGTTCAGGCGAGCATTCTAACGAATTGACAGTCGATTTGCTTTCACGTTCTTGCTGATTAGAGCGTTCGCTACAAAGATCGTGCACATGTTCCTAGCAATGTTCGGCTCTGTTCGCTCTTAAGTGCGACAAACCAAAAAGCGGCGAATGCTTACTTTACAATTACAAGTGAAAGAAAGAAAATACATTTATTGGATTCATAATGAGTATCACAAATAGATTGGTACAAGCATAAAATGTGTGATACATATGATACATTATTATCATTTGCGGCACCCAAAATGCACCCAAAAGGCCACAGCTCAGCATATGCCGCTACCCGCTAGTGATAACAGCGCTGATTTTCAGCTGAAGCCCTTTTTAAGTTTCTAATTTATTAACAAATTATTTTTTTAAAGAAAAATTTAATGCTCATGTGTAGCAGCACGTATTCAAGTGAAGCATTCAATGATACGTATAAGTTATACTTTACTTCGTGTAAGTGCGCATAACCTCTGCTAATGAATCCGGTTTTATTCCAGGGACACAGAAAGGTAGACCGGTCCACCTACCGGACGTGTTGATCTCACCTGGGCTTAGAGACTGGACTGTCGATATACCCGTAAGTAACAGTACAATGATAAAATATTGCATGTAAGTCCTACTATCCTACTTCCTACTAATATTATAAATGTGAAAGTTTGTGAAGATGTATGTATAGATGGATGTTTGTTACTCTTTCACGCAAAAACTACTGAACGGATTTGGATGAAACTTTACAGTAATATAGTTTATACATCAGAATAACACATAGGCTACAATTTAAAACATTTTTGGATAATGTTGCCATAATATAAGGAAAAGTATCAACTAAGTCGGCAAAAATCCTGAGCTCTGAAAGCTATTAATTGGAATTTTACCCCCTTCCTGATGACAGATTGATCTGATTTTTGGTATACACTCATATTGTCATCAAGATTTAAAAGAATTTAAATGATTGTAAATTCAAGATGGCTGCCGATACAAAATGGCAGATTACATATTACTTCACAACAACCTCAATATGGGTATCAAATGAAAGGGCATATCCAGAGTAAACATTATGATAGAAATTTCGCTTGCCCAACTATTTTATATTTGTCTGATCAATACCCCACATTGATGAGAACATTAGTGCGATCTGGTAGCTAGGACTTACCGAATAAATTTTAAGCTTTTAGTACATAACCTCTAACTACATAATTTTTATTGTAATAAAACAGTTTAACATAAAAAAAATGTTTTTTACAATGCTCATTGTAGAGTAGTTATCAAATTGATAGATTTATTGCCTTCAGTATTTAATGTAGATGAACTTTGTCTATTACAGTAAGTAGTTTGGACCTGTTTATATGTATGCTACACGGGTAATGTGCAGATCCGTTTGAGATTAAATTTGATATGGATAGTCTGAAGCCTGGGGAAGTACAAAGGCAACTCTTTATTTCACTTTCATGCGGGCGAAGCCGCGGGCGAAAGCTAGTACCTATATGAAACTAGCGAGTCGTCTGAGGATCCATTGCATCAAGCGAGTCCCGTCACAATATCGCTCTGTGACTCGCATTTTAGGAGTTACCGACCATGCCATGCCATAGCACAGATTACTAAATAGGCCATAGCGTGTCTATCACATTAGGTATCGTGCTATTGACACGTAGGCCCTGGGATACAGTAAAACGCCATCTATCGAGCGCAATATGATTCCTATTTCATTTTTTGGTTATTCGACGACCGGTTGGCGAAGTGGAAGTGTAAGCGACTACTACGCCGAAGGTCGCGGGTTCGATTCCCGCTCAAGTCAAGCATTTGTGTGCAAGCACATGGATGTTTGTCTTTGTCTGGGTGTTGCTATATAATTATAATATGTATTCTTTTATAAAAAAAATATACATATGCGTCCGTGTGGTGACGGATCAGGAATACGGAATGTCACCACCCCGTATCATCCCGTGGATGTCGTAAGAGCCGATAGAGGGAGCATAATTATTATGCAGAGAACAGCACTGTAAGAGAAGGAAAACTTGATACAAACTCTATACCAACCCGTTTGGCAAGCGTGGTATAGTAGGCCCATTCCTCCTTTTTAAGGAGAGGCCTAGTTCAGCAGTGGACTGTTAAAGGCTGATAATGATGATGTGTATGTTTATTCATTGTCTAGTACCGTAGTACAAGCTCTGCGTAGTTTGAGACTGGATGGTGGTGTGTGAATGTGATAGAATATTTTTTATTTTTTGCAGTCTCAATGTGACGTGCACAACGGCGTAGTGGTGACGGTGTGTGACACTGACGTGGCGCCGAGCGCCAAGTTCCTGAACGACTTCACAGTGTTCGTCCACCGCAACGGAGCCCTGCTGAGCGACGGCGTCGTGCTTGTCACTCAGTACTGTAGTAGATAGCTTTTGATCTAGTATTGTAAAGCCACGTACTGCTACACAGGAGGGTCTATGATGAGTTTTACACACGATTTTCACGGTGACGATAGCCTAGTCGACGGGAACAATGTCCATACATTTTCTTAAAGCGGACAGTAGCGATTAGAAATAGTATGAAAATTGTTCCCGTCGACTAGTCTATCGTCACCGTGTAAAACTCGTACTACCCTCTTCCCTCTCAGGCCAACTAGGCGCTCGAGTGGATCGCTGCGAATGCGGCTTCCCCGCCCGCACAACCACTCACTCACGCGTTCCTCTTAAAACAATTAAAGGGATCTGTTGGTTGGTAGCTGAACATGTGCCATAAGTCACATTTGACAGCTGCCTAGTTGGCTTAGTGCAATAGTATGATGGCCACCGGACCTATTATCTTTTAACTACTGCTGTAACGTCGTATCTTTCGATATCATACTTGAACTCTACCGTCGCTTTTCTTAACAAAACTGTCTTCTCAGTATTGCCTCACTGAATTGGCATGATTCATGATTGTTTTTAATTTTGAAATTGTTATAAGAAAATTGCTTTTTTTGGGTTTATAATATAAATAAAATTTAAAAATATATGCCAGAAATGTTGTTTGTATTTCGTCCTATAGCAGGTTATGGTAAAGTTAGCTATAGTCGGATAGTAAACGCGACCATGAATAATAGAACTCGACAAAATGTTTTTAAAGTTAAAGAGGCGATAGGCGCTTTTAGAAAATGTATGAAAATTGTTCCCGTCGCCGTGAGGATTGAGTGCAAACCTCGTGGTAGACCCTCAGGTTCAGGGATCCGTGTATGAAATATTTAGCAAAAAGCATTATGCTCCTAGCGTTATACCAGTTTCAACCCGGGGTCCGCTTACTAGTCTAACCGGATTTGGTGGAATATTAGCTTTTCCACAGAACGACTGCCTGTCTGACCTGTCTGTTTAGACTAGTGTCAGTTTATCGTTGCCTTACTGAATTTTCAACTCTGATAATTGGAAATCCGAAAATGTTCTTTCTGACATTTTTCATCCTAACAATTACAATTCCTAACTACTCTGTCTCTAATGTTCATTATTCCGAAGCATTCAACTTCATAATGTCAGTAGCAATAAACATCTATTATACTTTTATTCGTTTTCCTCATTGAATTATTACTTATATTCATGCAAAAATTATGAATTTACCCTATTTTTAGGGGAAAGACGTTGTTACTGGCAACTCTATAACGGCGTCTGTGTGCGTGATGCAGCAAATAAATACAGCACAGTTCCGCACACATAGCGAATTTTCGGCTTCGCTTCTGAGCTCGCGTTGTTTGAATACTGACTTTCTGTAGGTAATAATTCAATGTGTTTTCCTATATTTTCTCAACATAACCATCTTTTACACTATTATTCAAAGTCATATCTTTTTTGTTTAGATTTCTTTTTATTCATAATAATCAGTATTATATACATTTATTTTGCGTAACTTTATTTTCACATAACATGTATAACATATAAGAATAATAGTAACATGGTACAAATACACAATAATAGGTACAATGGTCAAGTTCCAGAAACGAATCGGTCCTATTAATAATTATTGGTTTAGGCACAGATTACTAAATAGTTACTTCGTAACAGATACATCACTCCCATACAAAATCGAAAATACCTACGCTATAATCACCTACAAAATCTTAATAATAATAGCCGTTGTTCACAGTGAAGAGAAATGTACCCTAAGTACTCACACAAAGAGTTGCAGATTGTGTGACTGTACGTACAAACGCGTCATCGAACGAAGGCGCTAGGGTTGTTCTTATTTTGGTAATAAAACGAATGTTGCATAATATCCATATTTTTATTTGCTAAATACGTACACGTTAGTAAATACATATTGTTAACATATTTAATAAAATTAACAATAAGTATGCAATATCATATAAAAGAAATAAAATGTATAATAATCGTACGTAGTAATCGTACCTATTGCCTATTTCCGTTATCAGTAAGTAGGTACGTACATAAGATTCTGAAATTAAGTAGATTTTACTTAATAAAACAACATTTATATTTATTTCTAGTAATAACATAACCTAAACTTATCAATTTAAGAACATTTACATACCTAGTGTTTCTTTTCTTACCTTTGCTCTAAATAAAATAAACGGTGGCAATTTGTGGGCGAAATTTTATATAAGTACCCACTTATTTCAATATTATAGGTACCATAACTTACTACTTATATAAATCATTGTTTATTCTTCGGCAAGGAAAAAAGTTTTCATTTGTTTTGTGCGTTTAAGCACAAAACAAATGAAAACTTCACCCATCCACTGCACAATAACTTCATGGTTTCTGCACTTCTATAAGAATGCGCGGGAAACGTGCCGTGCGTATACGCTGCTGGGCGTGCGTCGGCCCTCTGTCGTTTGTACCGATATGGATACACGAAATAGTAGGTATTTATCGCGCGAATTTGAGCCAGTGACGCAGGCCTGGTTTAGGTTAGGTTAGAACCGTGACCACAACGCACGAGCCGAGCGAGAGAAGCGAGCGTTCCGCGCCAGCGGCCGGCGAAGTGCCAGAATCGAATCGGTCCTATAGTTTTTGGTTTAGGTACGGTTAAAACTGCGGTATAAACTCCCAGGCCATAAACACCGTACCGTAAATGAGTCGTATTTTATGAATTTCGGTTGTGTAGTGGAGTGTAGCTTTGGGGGCGCTACGGCGCGAGGACTTAGAAAAGTTTAGCCAAAAAAGTGTTATTTTTGCAAATCGTTTATGTTCTCGATTTTATCGTATAAAACACCTAAATATAAGGCTAAAAGTGTCTTGGTAAAAGTGTCATATATTTTTTATTACACTTGGTAAATGTTTCTTTCTGAGTATGAGTGAAAATATTATGGTAATTATGTTTAGGGATAAAAGCTTTATGATAAAAAACAGTAGGAGTTTAAATATATTTAAGTACATTAATGATATTATTTATTAAAATTTTCGGAAACATGAGTATTATGAACTTCGCCGGTTGCACTACGTTGCCTCGCGTGACCAGAATGCTGGCCTGTATTTGGCACAAAAGATCAGCATTGCCATACAACGTGGCAATGCTGCCAGCATTCTAGGCACGCTTCCAATTGATGGCGATGTGGAGGATTTTCATGACGCCCTTTAAATTTTGCTTTTACTTTTTTATGTATTGCCTTTTATTTGTTAGTTATTTAAGTATAGGAAAAATTATTTTAATTTATGTGTAAATAGCCACTTATAGTTAGCTTTAATTCAATTGTATTTAACCTATTGCAGTCTAGATACAACATAAAAATATTTGAAAATCTTTATTCGAAATATTTAAATAAACTTTTTTGAAATATTTGCCAAATATTCATTTAATAATAAACATTTTCCTAATTTCATAAAATCCAAAATCCACATGACTGTAATGACTGGGATTTAATCCCACGGCCTCAGAACATGATCGGGATGTGCTATCCGCGCGGCCATTGCCTGGTGAATTTGGCGAACACCTGACAGAGTGTATACGTCATCAAACTAAAAACTGTAATTTCCAAATAATAAAATAGTCTTCAAACCTCTTTGCTAATTATTGTGTTTGACGACCGGCTAGTTTGTCGTGTAGACGTCAGTAGTTCTTGAAAACCCAAAGAGATTGGATATTATACATAGAGACCGTCCTAGTACTCCCAAATTGAACACAGTCAACTGACGTGTAAGATACAATTTAGACAATATTATGCCATCAAATTATATAACCTTTGTGATTTTTTCTTTTATAACAGTTCTATCATGATTTTGAATTTAGTCGTATAATATTTATATCGACTTTTCAAGTGTTGTAAAAAATCTTATCGATATGTCTATCCACCGTATATTTTTACCTCGTTATTTTTTAGATTATATGTGCACGTGATAAAGATTTATAATATAAGTGGATTGCTGCAGTATGTCGTGGAGAAAATTGGGTGCCTAGAAAGCACCATAGAATTTGTTCCAAGCATTTTACTGCGGAATGTTTTTATAGTAATGACAAATGGCTCCTCCCTTCTAAACATATCAGTGTGAGTGCTTAAATAATTACTTGCTATTGTTTAAACTATCAGCAACAGTAATGAATTCCGAAGCTTGTTAGAATCCATCATATTACAAAAAAATTAATGCACCTATAGAAAAAATCTGATCTTTCTTTACAAAGACAGTAATATTTAAAGGACAGTAATTTGAAGGTTTGATAAGAATTGTCTGCTTTCATAGTCACGACTACTGAGTGGATATGCATCAAAATAAGGGAATCTTCATTTGAAAGAAATATTGTTAAATGTCATCTACCCAGAGACCAAAACTTGGTTGTTCTTGTTCGACTAGTGGACTAATAATGTGCCGATCCCAAGATAAAATCGAAGGGCTAGTCTAGCCACAATTTTTTTCTCTCTAAATATTCTGTGTGTCACATGTATGACCGAAAAGTGTCCGATCCCGCACATACATTTTTTACACATAGATTTATATTACCTACACTATGTAATGAGAAAATTTCAATAAAGTGATTATTTTAATAACAAACCTTTGGGCACTATTCAAGGTTTTGTCTGATTTATCTATTTTAAGTAAATATGTATGTTTTTTGCTTGATAAAATCCATGTCGACTATCTCCTATCCTTGTAAAGAATTAATTTGGATATGCCATTCTCAGTTATCATAATGCTTAAGCTATGAGTTTTGCTTTTATCTTAATTATTTGCTTTCTCTAATAAAAATATGTTATTGAGATTAGAGAGAGAGTAGGGGGTGACGATTTATTTATTTAATATTTATTAATCCCACTTACAGCTTTCATTACAGCTGAAAAACTAACTATAAATAAGTATAAATAAACATTTATGCCGAGGGTGTCATATGAGGCGACTAGGAGAAACAAGAGAAGGAAATCTCGAAATAAAACCCTATACGAATACGTCTGGCTAGTGTGGTATTATAGTAGGCCAAACCTCCACCACAGAAGGTTAAAGACCAGCAGTGGACTTGAAAAGGCTGTTGATGCGTAAAGAAAAATACCATGAAAATTAGAAAATAACGCCTCGAAAGATTATGTGCTACTGAGTACCCATTTGAAACAAAAATATATAAGTTCAATTTAAAAATGCAAGTTTGTGTAATAATTATTTAAAGACTGTCCATCAACTAGCGTTCTGACTGCTGTGGACATAAAGTTACGGAATTTAAAATGTATAACATATAAATAATATACTTTACAAGTCCGTTTGATTTTGAACCTATATTGAAACTTTAATCGATATCGATAGCGGATTTGCTCAGTCACTATTAAATTAAAAAGTTACGATATTTGTGTTCAAATTGTCTTTAGCCCTAACTGACAAACATAGTGCCATCTTCTTCTGGCAACTCTAATTTATCATATGAGTGAAGAGTGTAGCTATATTCAATTTGTTCTTAAAAATATCGTTCCTTCCATGCTTCAGTTATTCTTCTGTGTGAAAACCGTAGTCATGACACCGGCCGTCACACTATTATATCCGTGCCACGAGAACATAGACTTTTTGTAAACAAAGAATTTCTACTATAGACCAGGGCCGATGCCTTCAAAAATGGTAAAAATGAAAAAAAAATTACAGTAGGATGAAACCCATTAGAAAAGGAGGGGAATATGATAAAAATGAGAGGAAAAATAAATTACGGTCGATCCGAGTTCGGGAAGTATGGGATACTTTTTAATGGTAAAAAGTGGTTTATCTTTATTTCCGGCAAAACTACAAGTCCTATGGAAAAAAGTTTAATGGCAGAGTTGTAGGTAATAAAAAGATCTACAACTTTTGTATTAACAATTTTTTCACATAACCTCAAAATTGGGTGAAAAATTCAAATAACCAAGTTTTTGGTTTTTATTTTTATCTTTTTCAAAAAAAAATATTGTTCAACGACATTTGGTGAAAACTTACCTTATTATGTCCCAAATACACTGTAAATTATTTGATTTAAAATATTTATTTTTTCGCCTTATTTTAACTTAATATCAAAAATGCACCCCTATTTGCAATCGAAAATTCTCACGTCCAAATATCAGCTTTTTTTAAAAAATCTGGAGGCTTTTTGTTCGTTAAAATCTCTACTTTCTGATGGTGTAAAAAAATATACATTACTATAGTAAATGTTCTCAGAAAATGCATAAAATTGAAAAAAAACTCAAATTCGAAATTTTTTTTTTATTCATTATCTACAATTTTGAGCTATATATTAAAATTTACACTTTAATTACTCGAAAAACGTAACATTTCATGTTACATTGATAAACGAAAAAATTGCAAATTAAAATATACTACTATAATTATGTATACTATAATTAACAAACAAAGAAGTTAATAAAGTTAATATTTAATAATACATCTACAATATTTGGAAAAAGTTGTAGAATCTTCTTTAAATAATATTTTTCGATGCCTATTTATTGCTGTTTTAAGATAATTTATATACCTGAGTGACCTACGGTAAATTTTAGCTTATTGTAAGGTATATCATAGAGAAATGGGGACGGGCCTAGGAGGGTCTGGGCCAGGCGCGGTCCGAAGGGGGGGTCACAGGGGACATGACCCCCCTCAAAATCTAAGGTCAAATTGAAAAATCTAAAAAAATTGCCAAATAATAAAAGGTAAGTAATAATGGTAAGTCTTTGTAAGTAATATCGAGCCTTTCCCGACATTTTAGCGCAACCAACAAAAGCAAAATTTTACAGAAGGTTTTTTTTAAATATTTTTATACAGAAATGTGCTAATAAAGTAAAATTTGATGTACATTAATGATTTTTAGACTTTTACATGTATAATTAAAAAAACTACAAATATAATAAGTATTTAATAGGGTTGGATTTTAAAACGAGTCGCCTGAATTTGAGGGTATTGGTGGTGTAGGGGGCTTAAGGGAGTTAGTCTTAATCCCCTCAAAGTAATTCTGGCTGCCGGAGTTGCGTCTAAATATTTTTCAACAATTTCCAAAAATTCTTAAATAGGTACTTTGGCAATTATTCAAAACGGAACGTAATTTTTATGCTTTAGTACAGTTTTTCAAATGTAAATTTTAGGTTTTATGTCAAAAACGTGAAACGAAACGCAACCCGCCATTTTGGATGGATGATATTGACAGCTAATGTCAAATTTGTGCGTCATTCCTTTGCTTTCGAGTGCCTAGGGTTAGGTTAGGTGCGACTGTAATTGAAGTAACTAAATAGGTTATGTTAGGTTCTCATTTGACCCTTAATCCGAAAATAGGAGCCCTGCGAAGCAGGGCTCCGTCATTAAACTAGTGTGAAGAATGTGGAAGTTGGCACCACCATACACACTGATGTTTGGAGAGCATATAATTTTTATTTTTTCTAAGGGAACCAAGTATTTCCGGCGGGTGAAAATGGTGAAGGGGGGACCCGAACCCTCCCCCCTACTCGAAATTTCGAAATTTTTACCAGTATTTACGCTAGAAATGGCGATCCTCATTTGGTGGGTAGTTGAGTAAAGACCTATTTTTGAACAGCTGGTATAATTATTTTAAATAAAATAGTTAGAATAAAGTATAAATCAATTTAATGTATAATAAATACAGCTGAGGTTAAATACCTGCCAGTCAAGCGTTATCTCCACAAAAATCACAATAATAACACAAACACATATACTAGTTCTGCAGCTTCATCATGGAATCCTCTATCTACAATATGCAGCAGTATTTTGAAGAACGGATGGCTAAGTTTGAGGCGGATCTTCTCAAGAAAAGTTCAACTGGTACGGGCGGCCTGGCAGAAGAGTTTGGCATTTTCAAGGACTTCATTATGCAAACAATGAAGTCTTTTGCTCAACAATTGGCGTCCGTCGCCCGCCAAGTGGACGGTATGGAGACATGCAGCCGTCGAAAAATGATTCTTCTGCACGGTGTCAAGGAGGAGAAGAATGAGGACACAGCTCAGGTGGTTGGCCGAATGGTGAAGGAGCGGCTGAAGCTTGATACATTCACCACAGCAGAAATCAAGCGATGCCATAGAATGGGCCGTCTTCAATCAAATAAGCCCAGGCCCATCCTCGTAAAGTTTCAGAGCACTTCAGTGCGAGACAGCATTTGGTTCGCCAAAACCAAGTTGAAGGGTTCCGGTGTAACGCTGTCCGAGTTCTTGACCCGAACGCGACACATGGCGTTCATGGCAGCGCGGGAGAGGTTTGGCGTGGCGAAGTGCTGGACCAGGGAAGGCTCTGTATTCGTCCTCGGGGCGGATGGTCAACGGCATCGGGTGTTTTGCTTGGACGACCTCAACAAAATCAAGGGCGCAGATCCGGAGAAGCCTGCAGTGAAGGTTACTGCTGCGAAGACCAAGCGGACTGCAGCATCCAAAAAATAGGTTTTATCTTGTTTTTGTTTACATGACCGGGTGCATTTACATTTCACAGTTTCTACCTTCTTCTAATCTATTATTTCTTATACTTTTTTTTTATTAACCTGCACATATTTTTCACTTGGCATATCTTATGTCAGTAATGTCACTGTCACTAGTACTTCTCTTGTCTTACTGTTTCAACTCCCTATCTGAATCACAGGTTTTTTATCTTTCAGCATATGTCAAATATTTATAAGAAATCACCTGGTCTAAATCATATAATAATATTTCTCGTTTTCGTTTATGTAAGGCTATGTGGTGTTATTTTACAATAGTAGTAGTTTTTGTAACACGCAACTGGCGGGTGGACATTTTGCTTTTACATAGCTTTAATATATATCTTTATTTAAGTATAACTATTATATAACATATTATTAGTATATTATATAAATATTTTTATTTTATTTATACACTTATATATATTTTTATATAAGTCATATTATGCTAGATACAAGTAATGACGATGACAGCTTCTTAACTGCTAGTAGTAGTCTCAATGACAGTTTCACTAGTTTGCCCTCACTTGCAGAGATTCTTCAGTCTCAGTTCTCTGACGTCGCGGGGAACTTTAATGTAGTCCATATAAATGCCCAAAGTATTCCAGCCCATTTCCCTGATATGCTGACAACCTTTGACTGTAAGAACATCCATGCTATTCTCGTTTCAGAGTCATGGCTCAAACCATGTCTGCCATCAACTTCATATTCTCTTCCGGGGTTCCACCTTATTAGAAATGATCGCGCGGTTGGTGCTGGTGGCGGTGTTGCTATATACCTACGTGCTCAAATTCCCTTCCGTATAGTAAGCACCTCATCGCAACCACCACCCGCGAATGCCGGCGAGCATCTCTTCTTAGAAGTGGAACTGAATCATTCTAAAGTTCTTCTAGGTGTCTATTACTCTCCTTCGTTACGTATAAATTTTTTCCCTTCTTTCGAACAACTCCTAGAAACTTTAGTACCTTCTTACAGTCACGCAATTGTAATGGGTGATTTTAACACCTGCATAATAAAACAGGATAATCGTGCCACAACCCTCGAGCGTATTGTACATTCGAGCAATCTATCTATTCTTCCTCTCAATGCTACACACCATTTTCCAAACTCTGTACCTTCTCTCCTTGAGGTCAAGGAGAGAAGAATTTTCGTTTCTTCCCCTACTTTTGTATCCAAACATGGTCAGTGCTCTGCAGATTCTTTCTCTTACCATGATCTAATCTATCTTTCATACACAATACGCCCACCAAAGGTAAAACCTAAAATTATTATGCAACGCAATTTCGGTGGGATGGATCGTTTGAAGCTCTGCGAAGATGCCCGTAATATTGATTGGTCTCCTTTGTACTCATCAGACTGTGTAGATAACAAAGTCCAAATTTTCACTGATAAGTTAACTCACCTGTACGACGAGCATGCACCAATCCGTGCCATTAAATTAAAGCATTTACCTGCACCTTGGCTGACTGACGAAATTAAAATTCTTATATCAAAGAAAGCGGCTGCCAAGGCAAAGTATAAATGTCGTCCAACCCCTGCGAATTTGGAAAAATACACAAGTACTAGAAATCTCTGCAATAAGGCGTGTAGGAAAGCACAACGCCAACATATTCACAGCTCTGTTGAAAACGGAGACCCAGTTAAAATCTGGAAATTTCTAAGAACACTGGGAGTTGGTAAGTCTCGCAATGACACAATCTCCAATGATATAAATATAGATTCGCTTAACGCACATTTCACTGCTTCACCCAACTTTGATGGAACAACAAAATCAAACACGTTACAAGATCTTTCACGTATCCCAACTCCCAAATATTCACCTTTTGTTTTCGAGCAATTTGCCAGTTGTGATGTTAAAAAGAGCATCACTTCAATCTCATCTAATGCTGTTGGTAATGACTGCATCAGTCGAAACATGATCCTACCCATCCTAGATGAAATCCTCCCTGTCCTTTGTCATATCCTAAATTACTCAGTTACCAGCGGCGTCTTTCCATCAGCGTGGAAAGATGCACAAATAGTTCCAATACCTAAAAAATCCAAACCCTGTTCCCTTACTGACTTCCGTCCTATATCTATACTTCCATTCCTTTCCAAAGTCCTTGAGCGTCTTGTGCATACGCAACTCTGTACTTTCCTTTCCAAGAATGCTCTCCTGAATCCTTTCCAATCCGGTTTTCGTCCTGGTCATAGTACTACCACAGCATTGGTTCATATCACTGATGAGATAAGGCTGGGCATGGATGGTGGAAAGCTCACGCTGTTGTCCTTGCTTGATTTTAGCAACGCATTTAATACCGTGGATTTTCACATCCTACTTGCCATACTCCGCTCTATTAACATATCTCCAACGGTAATTGACTGGTTTCATAGTTACCTGTTTGGACGCCGACAGCGTATACGTGTTGATGAGTCGTACTCTTCGTGGTGTAATACAACTGTCGGGGTACCGCAGGGTGGCGTGCTATCTCCGTTACTTTTCGCAATTTTTATTAATTCTATCTCCAAACAGTTACTTTCGTCCTACCACCTTTATGCAGATGATTTGCAGATATATTCACAGGCACCAGTAGAGTCAATTTCAATGGCGTTTTCTAATATTAACACAGATTTGGCGCATATCTGTACGTGGAGCAAAAATTATGGTCTGAAGGTAAATCCGTCAAAAACACAGGTCATTCTAATTGGCAGTTCCAGGATGATATCCAAGATCAATGGGTCACAACTGCCTCAGATTCAGTTCGACGGTAACATTTTACCGATCTTAGATAACGTCAAAAACCTTGGCATTTATCTGGATAAAACTTTTTCATGGGGAAGTCAAATACAGGAGACCAGCCGTAAACTGTTTGCTTCAGCTGGATCGTTACGTAGGCTGCGGAACTTTCTTCCCACCACCACCAAGATTGCGCTTGCACAATCCTTGCTTCTCCCAATACTCGATTATGCCGATGTCAGCTATCTTGATCTTAATGAGGACCAACTTGATAAACTTGAGCGTCTCCAAAACTTCTGTATTAGATTCATTTTTGGCTTACGCAAATATGATCATATATCTGAATTTCGATCCAGGCTCAAGTGGCTCCCAATTCGACTTCGCCGGAATACTCATATCCTTATGTTACTGTACAATGTGTTGTTCAATCCTAATACCCCCACGTATCTCAAAGAACGTTTTAAGTTCCTTCATGACACACATTTAAAGACCTTGAGGTCGTCGGTGGATCTGAGACTGCAGATGCCAGCACATACCACAAACTACTACGATAAATCCTTTGCTGTTCAGGCTGTGCGTCTGTGGAATGCGCTGCCGGTTGAAATTAGGCAAGCTAAATCATCGAAAATATTTAAAAATGCACTAAAGAAGCACTATCTGTCATTGTAAACAAATTGTATCACTGTTTATTGTGTTTATATTATTATATGTTTTATATGTAAATTGTACCTATATATATATAAATGTATATTATGTATTATTTATGTATATTATGTATTTATTTATATGTTTAGCACCTATCATATCTATTGTATGTATGCCTGCTTATGTATGTATATATATTATGTATGTATATAATAAAAACAATTTCTAGTAAGCAGATACTTTTGGTCGCTACACATCAAAGCTTTTTGTCATTTTCAGTCTGTCCATCCTAAGGTTGCCTGTAAGAGATCGCACTCAGCGATAAGGCCGCCCTTGTGCATTTGATATGTATCTACATTTAAGTTATTTACACCAAATTTGTACAAACATTTGCACAATAAAGCAATTATCTATCTATCTATCTATCTATTTTTTATTAGTGAGTGACCCCCTCCAAAATTTCAGGCTGCGACCGCGCCTGAAAGAAAGAGCAATATCATCTTATTTTCAAACTCGCGACTACTCGCAAGGGAATCAAAACCTACAGGGTACTTCCCGTGAACTCAAAATCTTGAAATTTGGTACGAGGCAACCTCTTATATCACTTATAAAGGAAAAAATGCGAAAACCGTATTTTTTTAGTTACAGCATATAAAAAAATATTTTTAATAAATTTAAAGTTACTACCTCTTTCTCTTGAACGCGTAGAGGTATTAAATTGAAATTCATATCAAATACTCAGGTATATAACACCGTTAGGTTGTAACAAAATCAAACTTCTATGTCTACGCAATCAAAAGAAAGAGCAATATCATCTTATTTTCAAACTCGCGACTACTCGCAAGGGAATCAAAACCTACAGTGTACTTCCCGTGAACTCAAAATCTTGAAATTTGGTACGAAGCAACGTCTTATAGCCCAGATAAAGGATGCGGAAGGCTGAGGACCGTGTGCTGTGGTGCGTGTTGGGAGAGGCCTATGTCCAGCAGTGAACTGCGATAGGCTGATTGAGATAGAAATTTAAATAATTGCATAGTCTTCAAACCTTTTTGCTAATTATTCTGTACTTTATAAGTATTTTTGTAACAGATTTCCAATAGTCATTACAAACTTTGTAAATCAATATCTTTGATAAAAAATCTTACCATCATTCATCAGCAAACTTTTGCAAAGCTGCTGCAAGGCTTGTATAGGTATTTAAGTTATAAAATAAGCGATATAATATGTTAATATAAAATAAAGGATGACTGATTACAAACGACAAAGACCTCTTTTTATTTAATTTATGCTCCTCCAGCTTTTCATACTGTAATGTTATGGATTTCATTTGGCAATAAAAATACCATAACTATGACTGGTGAACTTTTACTTATATACCTACAGGTTTGTACGGAACCCTCGGTGCGCGAGTCCGACTCGCACTTGACCGGTTTTTCCTTTATATGTGATATAAGACGTTACGTCGTAACAAATTTCAAGATCCTGAGTTCACGGGAAGTAACCTATAGGTTTTGATTCCAATGCGAGTTTGAAAATATGCTGCAATTTGCAGCATATACAGCTGTATCTTTTGATTGCGTTGGATTAGAAGTTTGATTTTTTGACAGCTCTATGGAACCGTAGATTCGAGTATTTAGTATAAATTTCAGTTTGATACCTGCACGCATTCCTGAGAAAAAGGGTCTTGACAGACGGACGGACAACAAAGTGATCCTATAAGGGTTCCGTTTTTTACTTTCGAGGTACGGAACCCTAAAAAAAATGGAATTCGACAGCAGACAGTTTAGGGTTAGTAAGAATGGAACGTTACACGGTGTGTCTAATATTTCAAAAATATTTGAAAGAAATTCTTGAGAAATTCAGGGAGGCTCGATCCGATGGAGACGCCAAACACACTGATCTTCCAAAAACAAGTCGTTCAAATGTCAATATCGAGGCAGTGGAATTAGGCGTTGTGGTCAAGAATAGCAAGAAGTTTTCTATAGTTTTACACCATTAGATTATTTTTATGGGGTTATGTGAAACCGCAAGTCTCATGTCAACAAGCCCACAACCAACGCTGTATCGACGAAATTTAGTCACATTTAAACAAAATGGACATGGGAAATTTCAAAAAACCAGTGCGTGGTTGCATACAAAACCTTGAAGCCCATTTGCCCGCCCAAAAGACTAAAACCTGTGTTTTCTGTTTAATTATAATCTTGTGTTAATTTTGGGACACCCGTTATATACTGAAGATTTGTGTACATTACAGATGTCGAAACTTTGGTGCAAATAGATATCATACCTTTCTTTTCAGAAAATCCTTAGATTGCGACTACTTTTAGTTGCAAGAATAGAAACTTGGAGGAATTAAAATAGAGAGTAAAAGAGGAAATAATTTGTTTAAGTTAGTCCTTTTTTATATTTGGTTCTTTGATGTTGTTTCCTTTCATCCGCATGAGAAGCCGCAGGCAAAAACTACATGCTAAAGTACATACGAGGACATGACATAGGCTAGGAGTGGATATATAAAATTTGTTTGTGATTCTTAGATAGGTTTGTTAAGAAATGTTTGTCCATAAATATTTTTATCACTTGTTTTTCATAAGGAAAGTTGTATAAAGAAACACAAAGGAATTTTCTCAAGGACCATCAGCAATTAATTTTAAAATGTACATAAGCTTCTTGTGACATCAATTTTATTGACATAAATATTAAAAACCTAATTTTGATGTTTGTAAAGACATAACAGGAATAATCATGAAATGAAGAAGGCTTTGCTTTCAAAAGATTTTTGGTATTTTCCGAAATTATCAATTAGATACTCAAACAATAAATTGACAAGGACTCTTTATGGGTAGGTACAGCCTATCACTTTGTGTCTTCTTAATTTTTATTTTTTTATGGACTCACGCCTGTGTCCCCGAAGTGGTAAGCAGAGGTGAGTCACCCATATTTCGCACTGAATTTTAAGTCCCACGTAATAGGGGGCAAGCCTATTGTCGCTACCGGACACATCATCAGACTTCGTACTGCTACTGACAATTCGGAAAAACTCAGTAACACTTTTGCCCAACCCGGGAATCGAACCCGGGACCCCCGATTAGTGACGCATACGCTATCCACTGAAACACGGAGGCAGTCCCAGCATCAGTTGTCTCTGAATTGTACTAGGTTTGGTTTTGAGTACGGTAGGCTGGTAGGTAGATGAATAAATGGTAAGTAAACCGTGTTAAGAAGACTTAGTTCTAAACTTTCGAATGAGATTAACCTCACCCTCTTTCTAAAACTGTATCACCGATCAGCAACAGTGATCAATGAACCCGACGAGTTTTTTTTAAGATTTTGGAGTATATTAAATTTAGAGAAGTTCATTCATTTATGCATATTAATATGAAAATAATTAAACTATTACTAGGTGACTATATATGTACGCATAAAATAAGACAATATTTCTATACTAATTAATATGAATAGGTACATAAACTTTAAAACATGCTATTTACTCACAGCTGGTTGTCTAAATTATCACTTATGTTTAAGAATACACTACAAGGATATACAGCCTTTATTTAGAAAACAAAAATGTCACCCCCTATTACCTATGTACATTGGGACCGAAACACAACTGGCGAAATGTGGGTGTGTAATACACCTTTGCCAACCCCTACGGGGATAAAAGGCGTGAAGTTATGTTATGTGTGTCCAATAAGTGTTATCTTCTGATAACAGAGACTGAATGATGATGATGAATTCTGATGACAGAAGGAGAGATCTTTTGCAAAAGTTTTTGTCTTATGATCCGTGTGGTGACGATTTAAGAATACAAAGGTGTAACTACCAAATTTAATTGACATCCCGTCGTAAGAGGCAACTAAAATACCCCACTCGAAGAAATATTATCTTTGGGAACATACCTACTTAGCTGATGAACCATCTGACTCCATGCATTTGGAGAACTATATCGGCTTTCACCTATGTCACATAATCAATACACAATAAATTTTTAGTCATAATTAAGTGCATGGAGTATGACTAAAAATTTATTGTGTATTGATTATGTGACATAGGTGAAAGCCGATATAGTTCTCCAAATAGTCAAGCAGAGGTGGCAGTGGTAAGCGCACATAGCTCAAAGAACCGATGGCCGTAGGGATAAAAAAATCTAGTGTGTCGCCTGACGCAGCAGAGGCAAGGTGGACTGACGACCTTGCTGGAATCATAAAAAGCTATTAGACATTGATGCGTCAAGAGCGGTCAATATGAAGAGCCTTTGGGAAGCCTTTGCCAGTATTGTCGAGTAAAATGTGTTTTGACTGAGATGATGACCATAGATTCTTTACAAAATATTGTTATCTTATATAGCCGAGTGGAGAGACCAACGGACTGCTACGCAGAGGGTCTCGAGCTGAATCCACGGCACGCACCTATGACTTTTCGAGGTAATGTGCGTTTAAATTGTTAATTATCGCTTGCTAAACGGTGAAGGAAAACATCGTGAGGAAACTTGCATGTCTGAGAGTTCTGCAAAAAATTCTCGAAAGACATGTGAAGTCTGCCAACCCGCACTAGCCTAGCGTGGTGGACTATGGCCTTACACTTCTCATAGTGAGGAGAGGCCCGTGCCCAGCAGTGGCAGAGTTTATATACAGGTCTGATTATGATGATATAATATAGCCTATGTTCTACCTAACAATTATTACACACGACCAAAATTTTAATTTTCATCTATTCAGTTATTCGACTGATAAAATAAACAAATACCATTTAGTATTACGAGCAACTAAGTTGTTATTCATCTAAGTGCATGTAACAGGATCTCAGCCAGTACAATGTTCCAATTAAACCGTTAAGTGTCCCGTAACGTTGTCTTCTGTTTTATATTGTTGTCAAACGATGCTTATTTATCGGTGTTACTTGTTTCCGTGATAATATTCTAAGAAATTTGTTTGCGTGTAAAAAGCGCGGATAACCCAGTGGTGTACGTAACGGACTGCCGAGAAGATGGTCTCAGGTTCGATTGCCAAGTCTGGTACCCCGGGCTATACCTCTGAATTTTCGTAGTTATGTGTGCATTAATTACGTTAATTATCCCCCGCTCGATAATGTGCCCGGTAGATGGCAATAGGCTCGCCCCTATTACATTGAGACCGAAACATAACTGGCGAAGTGTGGATGTGTAATACACCTCTGCATACCCCTTTGGGGATAAAGGCGTGAAGTTATCTTATGTTTTGTTGTGAAATTTGTTTGTACTCTTTGTAGCTAAAATATGTAGTCGTCTGGAGGTCGCACGTGGACAGTTTAATGCAGATACTAGCTGAGTCTATGGTTACACCCACTTTATTTAGAGCTGGTGGCTCATAGCAATGAATACAGATCTACATAGAAGCGCAGTTCTTAAGGATTTCGTATGCCGATTCCAAGTGGAGACTGTCTACAGTTTAGTTCGTAGTTAGCGCCGTTGGCGGCGCTGGCGTCTTTCTCCGTCTCTCTTGCTCTCGTAGAGACAGCTATCACAGCGCGACTGCCACGCTGTCTAGCGGTAATTTGGGTCACAGAAAGTTTGACTTCAGAGCGCCCATAAGAAATGCGCCTCTCTGTAAATATCTGAGCTCTTTGCTCATAGTGTGACGATAGCTTATTAACTTCATCGGTAAATGGGCAACCAAACAAAAGAAAATATTGTTGAAATCAAACTGCGGCGAAATGTGGGTGTAATAATATTACTTCAAATTCAAAATCATTTATTCATATAGGTTACAAAAGCAACGCTTATGAACGTCAATTCTTTTTTTTTTTGACGTGACAACGTCTTATAAATTGGTTTGCCGGGTGACACTTCAAGAAACTGCGTTACGCTCCGCTCACGTTATGCGCTCACAATGAGAGCGAGTGAGAGGCACGCGTCCCGCCTAAGAGCGAGAGAGACAGACATAAAAAGTGAAAGGCACGCGTCTTTCATCCTTCTTCCTACTATACGAATGAATATTCACATTAAAATTATTTTACCACTCAAAGTCGTTGTCACGTAAAACTTTCGCCCGTATACCGACTTTACAGGCAACCAATTTTTTTTTACAACCAGGTTCGGGATGGTAGGGCTATGAAAAGAGCCTGGAAGAAACTCTTGCCACTCTTTTAAAAACAGAATCTTAATTTTACAATTTGTGGTACCATGATTGCTGACACAACCAAAACACTTGGCGTCATTGATTGGAAATAAATGAAAGAAAAATAAAATAAAGCAAAACATGCGAATACTACAATAATAAAACACTATAGCTCAGTAGTATAGATGTATCAGCAACCAATAGGTTAAAGAATTTTGTGAAGGTGACAAGTTAACAATGATATAATCAGGGATAATTAATGTTAAACTACATTCAACAAATCATAAAAATATCCAAATCCTGCAAAATCATGTGTTCACGAGGCACCTGCACTTAACATGTCACTTATCAAAACGAGAATATAGCAAATTTATATAACAATTATGTTAAATGGTCAGAAAAGAAAATAATCGTGAGTTAAACAAGCCTAAATAAGTATGGGATATACTTATTATGGGATATACATGGTAACTTAACAATTAAAGATTCTTTAATAGTATAGTAAGCCCTCTGTAAAAGAAAGTTCCTAATTGTCCGTTTGTATTTGTGCATAGGTAAATTCATTATTTCAGTAGGCAATTTGTTTAAAAATCGTACACCAATCTCCGCAAATGAGTTATGAACTTTATGTAAACGGTAGTTAGTTCCCACTAGTTTATGCTTATTCCTTGTGTTCACTTTGTGCAAATCACAATTTTTGCGGTATAGAATTAAGTTTTTCTTAATGTACATTAGGTTAGCATATATATATTGCGATGCAACTGTCAATATATCTACTTCCTTAAATTTATTCCGTAAAGTGTCTCTAGCACCTAACTTATAAATTGCACGTATGGCCCTCTTTTGAATTACAAAAATAGTATGTATATTAGCAGCCGTACCCCATAACATAATACCATAAGACATAACGCTGTGAAAATAACTAAAGTAAACTAATCTAGCAGTATCTATATCTGTGAATTCCCTTACTTTTCTAACTGCAAACGCTGCAGAACTAAGTTTGGCTGCGAGACAGCCTATTTGGGCGTCCCACTGAAGCTTAAAATCTAAAGTTAGACCTAAGAGTACAGTTGATTCGACTGGTTGAATTGTTTCCTTATTTAAAATTATATTAGTAAGAACACTTCTGACGTTAGGTAAAGAGAATTTAACACATTTGGTTTTGCTAGAGTTGAGTACCAAATTATTTGTCGAAAACCAATCTAATACGTCGATTGAGTAGCGTTGAGTGCGGACGTGCTTGCGCTACTATGCGTGTATTAAATAATTATTATTTAATAAATGTAGTGAAAACACTGTTACAATGAGTTGCTCACAGCAACTCATAGCTAACGAGTTGTTGGCATTCATACAACATGCCATCGATACCATGGACGAGGTCAGCATTCTGCAGATCTGTAAGTCCAACTTTAAGGAAGAAGATATCAGTGCTGGTAAAAAAGTACTATATCAGACGCTGAACAAACTAGACCAGATGCCGTCTCGACGAAGAGATGGCACGGAGAAGAGTATCCAAGACATCATCACCTTATTGAAGGTGACCGACCCTGACGACGTGCCTGCTTTCGTGGCGAAGGATCTCCACAAGCTGCCACCCGTCACGTTCGACCATGTTGACGTAACCAGGCTGCTAAAGGACATTACGTCTCTAAAATCCAGCCTGGCTGAGGTGCAGTCCAAATTGCCGCGGGCCTGCAAACCACCTGAGGCCCTAGCCAAACGGCATTCGCTATGATATCTACTTTCGCTAATGCTTGGTTGCCATAGCAACTTAAGGAATTCCTTCATTATGGACCACGTGATATAACGAAGGCTTATGTCAGTTCCATACATTTTTGCACTTAGCGATTAGCGATATCGTTAATCGAATGCCATTTGGCTAAGGGGGCTGCTCCTCAGCTCACGGGCCGCCCTACCCCTCCGCGCCTACGAGATTCTAAATTACACTCTAGGGGTATGGCAGACAAGACTACGTAAAGTCGGTTTTGCGGCGATTCGTTTCAGTCAAAAGTTCTGCCATGTTAAAAGTAAGCCGTTGCAAATTCGGACATGTAAACATTCTGCCAATCAATAGTTATGCTAAATAATTTTTATGCCTTAAAAATATTGGATTAAAGGAGATTATGCCAAGTGTGTTATACCAAATAAAATTCGGAGTATCAAGATTCTGCCAAATAGAAGGAACCCGTACTGAAGATTTACCAGGAATCGTGGTAAGCTGTCAGACATTGGTAGGTCAAGAGCGGTCAATATGAAGAGTCCTTGGGCAACCTGCATTGTCGAGTGGAATGTGTTTTGACTGAGATGATGACAATAGATTCTTAACAAAATACTGGTATCTTATATAGCCGAGTGGAGAGACCAACGGACTGCTACGCAGAGGGTCTCGAGCTTGAATCCACGGCGCGCACCAATGAGTTTTCAAGGTAATGTGCGTATGAATTGTTAATTATTTCTTGCTAAACGGTGAAATAAAACATCGTGAGGAAACCTGCATGTCTGAGAGTTCTGCAAAAAATTCTCGAAAGACATGTGAAGTCTGCCAACCCGCACTAGCCTAGCGTGGTGGACTATGGCCTTACACTTCTCATAGTGAGGAGAGGCCCGTGCCCAGCAGTGGCAGAGTTTATATACAGGTCTGATGATGATGATATAATATAGCCTATGTTCTACCTAACAATTATTACACACGACCAAAATTCTAATTTTCATCTATTCAGTTATTCGACTGATAAAATAAACGAATACCATTCAGTATTACGAGCAACTAAGTTGTTATTCATCTAAGTGCATGTAACAGGATCTCAGCCAGTACAATGTTCCAATTAAACCGTTAAGTATGCCGTAACGTTGTCTTCTGTTTTATATTGCTGTCATACGATGCTTATTTATCGGTGTTACTTGTTTCCGTGATAATATTCTAAGAAATTTGTTTGCGTGTAAAAGGCACGGATAATCCAGTGGTGTACGTAACGGACTGCCGAGACGATGGTCTCAGGTTCGATTGCCAAGTCTGGTACCCCGGGCTATACCTCTGAATTTTCGTAGTTATGTGTGCATTAATTACGTTAATTATCCCCCGCTCGATAATGTGCCCGGTAGATGGCAATAGGCTCGCCCCTATTACATTGGGACCGAAACATAACTGGCGAAGTGTGGGTGTGTAATACATCTCTGCTTACCCCTTCAGGGATAATGGCGTGAAGTTATGTTTTGTTTTGTGAAATTTGACGACCGGTTGGCGCAGCGGGAGTCGGGAGTGTAAGCGACTGCTAGACTCAAGTCAAACATTTGTGTACATGAACATGGATGTTTTTCTTGGTCTAGGTGTTTCTATGTTTAATATGTATGTATTTACAAATAAAAAAGAAAATATATGTGTTTATCCATTATCTAGTAACCATAGTACAAGCTCTGCTTAGTTTGGGACTAGATGGTGTGGTGTGTATGTGGTAGAATATTATTATTATTTGTTTGTAGTTCATGTCGCTGGAAGATGTGTTCCTCTGGTCGCATGTGAATAGTTCAATACAGCTACTAGCTCAGCCCGCGGTTACACCCGCTTTATTTAGGGTAACTCGTAGCTCATAGTGTGACGTTATACAGCTTACAACCTTCCTCCATAAAAGAGGAATACAACACAAAAAGTAATTGTTGAAATCAAACTCATGGCTCCTGAGACTAACGCCTTCAACAAAACAAACAAACAGTCTTCACTTTTACAATATTAGTATATTGCCCAGCAGTGGACGTCTCTAGGCTGACATGATGATAATGAGTCTTCTAGTCTAAGCTATGGGATAACGCTAACCTTTAGGTTGCGGCCAGATAGCCGTGATGGCAGTCGCGTGTGGCCAAAATCAAAGATTTGGCATGTATACTTATTCCTTGGGGAGTGTAGGTTAGCACTAAAATAGAATTCTTGGCAATTCGCATGCTAAGGGGGTAAAACGTCCCAAGGGGCGAAGCCATGGGTTAAGTCTCATCATCGGCCCTGTATATAAACTGTCCCACAGCTGGGCACGGGCCTCTTCTCACTATGAGAAGGGTAAGGCCATAGTCCTCCACGCTGGCCAAGTGCGGGTTGGCAGACTTCACATCTCTTTCGAGAACATTATGGAGAACTTTCAGACGTGCAGGTTTCCTCACGAAGGTGAAGTCTAGTCATCTATTAACGTAAACGAAGATTCCAAAGGCATAACACTACTGATGAGCATGACTTATTTTATTTTTATTTATTTTTTTATAGCCTCACGCCTGTATCCCCGAAAGGGTAGGCAGGGGTGTAATTATTAGGTACACCCACATTTCGCCATGAATTTTGGGTCCCACGTAATAGGAGGCGAGCCTATTGCCGTTACCGGGTACATCACCAGTTTCCGGGCTGCTACTAAGAATTCGGAAAACCCAGTAACAATTTTGCCCGACCCGGGGATCGAACCCGGGACCTCCGAACAGCAGTCGCATACGCTATCCACTGGACCACGGAGGCAGTCTGACGTGCATGACTTACTATTTCTAATGTTTCAGCTTCTTAGCAACCTAAATAGTAATTGAAACTCTCACTTATTTCGAGGCTTTTCAAGAACTGTTTGCCATAGAACGCCCTGTAAGCTTTAATTGAAAAACTTGTAGCTGTCGTGCTTATACTGGTAAACAAATAATTACAATCTGAGTGACTAGACAGCCGAAACTCTGACTTTAAAAGCGTTTAAGAAACTATCACAAAGATTTGAAGGTGTTACCAGGTCACATAATGCCACAGGATCAGCATTCGTCGCTTAGAAATAAAAATCCACCATAACGTCCAATACACAATACATATAAATATACTTACTGTATTTTTATGTTCCTTTACTTTATTTACTTCTTTCTGATAAGCAGTGGCTTGGATATGTATCCAACTCATTAGAAATTATGCTGGTGATTCATCGGCTCTTCAGACGAGGAGCATAGAAAAAGTATATTAACCATCTAGGTACTTCAATCTCTTTCTTCTTTCTTTCCGTGTGAGAGTGTGACCAACTCTGGTGTCGGAGTTTTTCAGACCACCCACCACACAAAGGGCTCAGACGTGGCTTAATGATACTTGTTCTGAGACAAGAACCGGGACCGAGAGCTTTACGTGCCCTCCGAAGCACGGTAGCGCTCAGATGTAAATGCCACACGTGGTCACCTATCCAAGTGGCGATTTGTGCAAGCGTTGCTTGACTTTGCCGATCTACTACGAACGGCCAGCCAAGTCGTTGGTACGTAACAAAACAATATATTGGCCCTCTACAAAGTTTCGTACACCGAAACAGACCACTAAACTTTTCATCATCATATCAGCCAAACGAGGTCCACTGCTGGACATAGGCCTCCCCCAAGGTTTTCCACACAGTCCGGTCTTGAGCCGCCCGCATCCAACCGCCTCCCGCGATTTTGACGAGATCGTCGGTCCACCTTGCGAGGGGCCTACCTCTGCTGCGTCGTCCGGTACGTGGCCGCCACTCCAGAACCTTTCTGCCCCAACGGCCATCGGTTCTTCGAGCTATGTGCCCTGCCCACTGCCACTTCAACTTGAATATCCGGAGAGCTATGTCGGAGAGTTTGGTTCTACTGCGGATCTCCTCATTTCTGATTCGATCTCGCAGGGAAACTCCAAGCATACCAACGCATAGTGACCTTGAGCCTTCTGATAAGGCCCATAGTGAGCGACCACGTCTCTGATCCGTAAGTCATCACTGGCAACACACACTGGTCACTTAGTGCTACCTTACACTCCTCAAGGAACATACATGCTTAATTTCATCTTCTAGTGACCAGTAGTTTCGGCTGTAGCGGGTCTGTCAGGCAGTCAGTAACGCAAGGATTATATATATTAAGATTTATTTAAGTGTCAACTTTTATAAATTAAATATCACTTATATTTAATAATACACAATAGGGACTTGCAGGCTTTTATTAACAAGCCAATAAGAATAATCTTCTGATAACAGAGACCATACAGAAGGAGAGATCTTTTGCAAAAAGCGTGAAAGCTGATATAGTTCTTTGAATAGTCAAGAAGATGGCAGTGGGCAGGGCACATAGCTCAGAGAACTGATGGTAGGGATAGATAATCTGGTGTGTCGGCCTACGCAGCAGAGGCAAGGTAGACTGAAGATTTTGATGAAGTCGTGGCAAGCTGTTAGACACTGGTAAGTGGAAGAGCCTTGGGGGAGACATGTATTCAGCAGTGGACTTGTAACGACTGAGATAACGATAATAGATTCGATACAAAAATTATGGTATCTTACATAGCCTACGTTCTACCTAACAATTACACTGACTGCACGGTTGGCGTTGTGGTTTAAGCAGCCGCCTCGCCGCTTGACACTGCGCCTAGTGTTGTGGGTTCGATTCCCACACGAGACAACACTTTGTGTAATTCACAAATTGTTTTTGCGAGTCTGGGTGTTCATTGTGTCCGTTAGTTGTATGTTTGTAAAGTCTTCACACACAGGATTTAGTCTTAATGCGGGAGTTGTCTTTTCAAAAGAAAAAGAAAAAAAAAAATAAGCACGACCACGACTTGAATTACCATCTATTCAGTTATTCGACTGATAAAATAAACAAATACCATTTAGTATTACGAGCAACTAAGTTGTTATTCATCTAAGTGCATGTAACAGGATCTCCGCCAGTACAATGTTCCAATTAAACCGTTAAGTGTGCCGTAACGTTGTCTTCTGTTTATATTGTTGTCATACGATGCTTATTTATCGGTGTTACTTGTTTCCGTGATAATATTCTAAGAAATTTGTTTGCGTGTAAAAAGCAGGGATAACCCAGTGGTGTAAGTAACGGACTGCCGAGACGATGGTCTCAGGTTCGATTGCCAAGTCTGGTACCCCGGGCTATACCTCTGAATTTTCGTAGTTATGTGTGCATTAATTACGTTAATTAGCCCCCGCTCAATAATGTGCCCGGTAGATGGCAATAGGCTCGCCCCTATTACATTGGGACCAAAACATAACTGGCGAAGTGTGGGTGTGTAATAAGGTAAGCAGAGGTGCTGCTTACCCCTTCGGGGATAAAGGCGTGAAGTTATGTTTTGTTTTGTGAAATTTGACGACCGGTTGGCGCAGCGGGAGTGTAAGCGACTGCTACTTATTTAGCGTTACTCGTGGCTCATAAAGTGACGTTATATAGCTTACTAGCTTTTGCCTTCGGCTTCGCGCGCGTTATATTCGGGGTAACACAAATCTCTTTTATTGTACGAATACTTTAATATGACATTATGTATGATTTGACAACACTGACAGATCCGATAGCACATGTGCAGCACTCAATTATTACAGCGCTTGCGTTGTTACTTCCAACAGTTAGTTTTGTGCCCTACAAACTTTGACCCTCTCTACAATCCCTCCCCGATTAATATTTGCAACGAATGGTAGCCTAAGTCCGTCTCCATGGTCCAAATACCAATCTATATTAAATTTTAACAAAATCGGTTCAGCCGTTATAGCGTGAAAGCGGAACATACGTACATACATACATACATAATATTATATTAGTAGGGATAACCTTCCTCTATAAATGAGCAATACAACACAAAAAGTAATTGTTGTAATCAAACTCATGGCTCCGGAGATTAACGCCTTCATCAAAACAAACAGTCTTCAGTTTGACAATATTAGTATATTGTCCAGCAGTGGACGTCTCTAGGCTGACATGATGATAATGAGTGTTCTAGTCTAAGCTATGGGATATCGCTAACCTAAATTAGGTTGCGGCCAGTTAGCCGTTATGCTTGGAGTTTCCCTGCGAGATCGAATCAGAAATGAGGAGTTCCGCAGTAGAACCAAAGTCGCCGACATAGCTCTCCGGATAGCCAAGCTGAAGTGGCAGTGGGCGGGGCACATAGCTCGAAGAACCGATGGCCGTTGGGGCAGAAAGGTTCTGGAGTGGCGGCCACGGACCGGACGACGCAGCAGAGGTAGACAAGGTGGACCGACGATCTCGTCAAGATCGCGGGAGGCGGTTGGATGCGGGCGGCTCAAGACCGGTCTGTGTGGAGAACCTTGGGGGAGGCCTATGTCCAGCAGTGGACGTCGTTTGGCTAATATGATGAGATAGCCGTGATGGCAATCGCTGTGTCGAAAATCAAAGATTTGGCATGTATATTCCTTGGGGAGAATATGTTAGCACTAAAAGAGGATTCTTAGCAATTCCCATCCTAAGGGGGTAAAACGTCCCAAGGGGCGGAGCTGTTGGTGAAGTCTCATCATCGGCCCTATATATAAACTGTCTCACTGCTGGGCACGGGCCTCTTTTCACTATAATAATAATAAAAAGTCGTGACCGTCAACGGTCTTATAGCCAAGAGCCTCAACCGTCACCTAGAGGCTCGCGTTGGATACTTGCGACAAGGGCCTGATGCAGAAGGCAGTACTTCTGGACAAGGCACATATTATGAGGAGGTTCCTGTCTCTGGAGCCCTAACCACCGGCATCTTGCCCCTGTGCTCGATGCTGATGGAATCCCACAGTTTTCTTATATTTTTAAACTAGAGGATGCCCGCGGTTACACCCGCGTTATTTAAGGCTACTGCTCCGCTCCCGTTGGTCATAGCGTGATGTTATATAGCCTATAGCCTTCCTCGATAAATGGGCTAACTAACACTGAAAGAATTTTTCAAATCGGACCAGTAGTTCCTGAGATTAGCGCGTTCAACCAAACAAACAAACAAACTCTTCACCTTTAAATATTAAGTATAAGATATATATTTTTTATGTATATTTAATACTAGCTGACCCAGCGAACTCCGTATCGCCTTTTTAAGAGTTTTTATTTAATTCCCTTTTTTCCAAGACCCTTTTCCAAAGTTACCACTGACTTAGCGCTTAATCTCTTATCATTTCAGAGTCTATAAATGATGAACAAACAAACATAGATTTTTATATAATATTGAATTCCCCATTCCTTAAAATATCGAAGACGATACCCATATCGACTTTTAAAAAAAATCCCGTCCGCCATCTTTGATTTCCTATCCGCCATCTTTGATCACGAAATAGATGTTATATTTGGATTCACCATCCCTTAAATCTTCGGAGACGATACCCATATTGATTTTTAAAATGTTTCCCATCGGCCATCTTTGATTTCCCATCCGCCATCTTGAATCACGAAACAGATGTTGTATTTGGATTCCCCTCCCCTTTAAACATCGTAGACGATACCCATATTGATTTAAAAAAAAATCCCATCCGCCATCTTTGATCACGAAATAGATGGTGTTTTTGAATTTCCCATTCCTTAAAATATCGGAGACTATACCCATATATCGAATTTAAAAAAAATCCCGTCCGCCATCTTTGATTTCCTATCCGCCATCTTTGATCACGAAGTAGATGTTGTATTTAGATTCTCCATCCCTTTAAACATCGGAGAGGATACCCATATTGATTTTTTAAAGATTTCCCATCCGCCATCTTTGATCACGAAATAGATGGTGTTTTTGAATGCCCCATTCCTTAAAGTATTGGAGACGATACCCATATCGACTTTAAAAGAAATCCCGTCCGCCATCTTTGATTTCCTATCCACCATCTTTGATCACGAAATAGATGTTGTATTTGGATTCTACATCTCTTAAATCATCAGAGACGATACCCATACTGATTTTTTAAATTGTTCCCATCTGCCATCTTTGATTGCCCATCCACCACCTTGAATCATGAAACAGATGATGTATTTGGATTCTCCATCCCTTTTAACATCGCAGACGATGCCAATATTGATTTTTAAAATTTTCCCATCCGCCATCTTTGATTTCCCATCCGCCATCTTGAATCACGAAACAGATGTTGTATTTGGATTCCCCACCCCTTCAAACATCGGAGACGATACCCATATTGACTTTAAAAAAAAATCCCATCCGCCATCTTTGATCACGAAATAGATGGTGTTTTTGAATTCCCCATTCCTTAAAATATCGGAGACGATACCTATATTGATTTTTAATTTTTTTCCATCCGCCATCTTCGATTTCCCATCTACCATCTTGAATCACGAAATAGATGTTGTATTTGGATTCCCCATCCCTTTAAACATCGGAGAGGATACCCATATTGGTTTTTAAAGTTTTCTCATCCGCCATCTTTGATCACGAAATGGATGGTGTTTTTGAATGCCCCATTCCTTAAAATATTAGAGACGATACCCATATCGACTTAAAAAAATTCCGTCCGCCATCTTTGATTTCCTATCCGCCATCTTTGATCACGAAATAGATGTTGTATTTGGATTCTCCATCCCTTAAATCATCAGAGACGATACCCATATTGATTTTTTTAATTATCCCATCCGCCATCTTTGATTTCCCATCCACCATCTTGAATCACTAAACAGATGTTGTATTTGGATTCCCCATCCCTTTTAACATCGCAGATGATACCAATATTGTTTTTATAAAATTTTCCCATCCGCCATCTTTGATTTCCCATCCGCCATCTTTGATCACGAAATAGATGTTGTTTTTCGATTCCCCACCCCTTAAAATATCGAAGGCGATACATACCCATATTGATTTTTTTAATTTTCTCATCCACCATCTTTGATTTCTCGTCCGCCATCTTGGATCACTAAATAAATTTCATATTATTAATTAGCGTCCCGAAAATCTCGAAAACGAAACCCATATAGATTGTATCCTATTCGCTTAGCCTTTTTTTGCCTTTGGCCCGGCTCTCCCCCTTCTCGTTTGACCATTTTATTTTTTTTGTCTGGCTCCTAAAAGTTGTGGCGTAATTTTATATAGCCTTTCGGAATAATTGGGCTATCATAGGCAATAACAATTTTTAAAATCCGACTGCTAGTTCCTGAGATTAGCCGACATTATCTTTTAGCCTTTTTAGCCTTTTGCCCGGCCCCAAAGGGTCGAAGCGTTATGTTATATAGCCTATAGCCTTCCGGAATAACCGGGCTATCGTACACAAAAAGAATTTTTCAGATCCGACCGGTAGTTCCTGAGATTAGCGCGTTCAAACAAACAAACAAACTCTTCCGCTTTATTATATTAGTATAGATTTATGTCTATTTAAACATGAAAATTTAATTGGAAAAATGTTAAATAATGGAGATAATAATAATAATATTCGAACTACATTCACACAACACCATCTAGTCCCAAACTAAGCAGAGCTTGTACAGCTATGGGTATTAGATAATGGATAAACATACATATTATTATATACTTTTGTTTTTGTAAATACATATATATTATACATAGAAACACCCAGACCAAGACAGACATCCATGTTCATGCACACAAATGTTTGACTATGAGAAGGGTAAGGAAGCGGCGGTAGCCCAGTGGTGTACGTAACGGACTGCCGAGACGATGGTCTCGGGTTCGATCCCCAGGTACCTCGGGCACACACCTCTGACTTTTCGAAGTTATGTGTGTATTAAAAATGTTAATTATCGCTCGCTTAATAATGTGCCCGGTAGATGGCAATAGGCTCGCCCCCTATTACATTGGGACCGAAACATATCTGGCGAAGTGTGGGTGTGTAATACACCTCTGCCTACCCCTTCGGGGATAAAAGGCGTGAACATATGTTATGTTATGTTATGTTAAGGGTAAGGCCATAGTCCTCCACGCTGGCTAAGTGCGGGTTGGCAGACTTCACATCTCTTTCGAGAACATTATGGAGAACATTCAGACGTGCAGGTTTCCTCACGAAGGTGAAGTCTAGTCATCTATTAACGTAAACGAAGATTCCAAAGGCATAACGCTACTGATGAGCATGACTTATTTTATTTTTATATTTTTTTTTATAGCCTCACGCCTGTATCCCCGAAAGGGTAGGCAGCGGTGTAATTATTAGGTACACCCACATTTCGCCATGAATTTTGGGCCCCTCGTAATAAGACTAGCCTATTGCCGTTACCGGGTACATGACCAGTTACCGGGTTGCTACTGAGAATTCGGAAAATAACCTTACCCAGTAACACTTTTGCCCGACCCGGGGATCGAACCCGGGACCTCCGATCAGCAGTCGCATACGCTAACCACTGGACCACGGAGGCAGTCTGACGTGCATGACTTACTATTTCTAATGTTTCAGCTTCTTAGCAACCTAAATAGTAATTTAAACTCTAACTTATTTCGAGGCTTTTCAAGAACTGTTTGCCATAGAACGCCCTGAAAGCTTTAATTGAAAAACTTGAAGCTGTCGTGCTTATACTGGTAAACAAATAATTACAATTTGAGGGACTAGACAGCCGAAACTCCGACTTTAAAAGCGTTTTAGAAACTATCACAATTATTTGAAGGTGTTACCAGGTCACATGCCACAGTATCAGCATTCGTGGCTTAGAAATAAAAATCCATCATAACGTGCAATACAAATATAAATATACTGTATTTTTTCGTTCCTTTACTTTATTTCCTTTATGTACTTCTTAAAGGAAGCGATAGCCCAGAGGAGTTACGAACAGACTGCCGTGCAGAGGGAATCGGGTTCGAATCCACAGCGCGCACCCACTTTTCGGAGCTATGTGCGTATTGAATTGTTAATTATCGCTTGGCCCGTGCCGCGGAGAGTACGATAAGCCGTCGGTCCCAGTTGTCATGAAGATCTTTGACAATCGTTACAGAGCGTCAGTACCTTCTAAAATAAACTGACACTAGTCTAAAACATGGAATATCGTTATCCCTTCGGGTTGCGGAGGTCAGACAGGCAGTAGCTCCGTGGAAAAGCTAATATTCAGCCAAATCCGGTTCGACTAGTAAGCGGACCCCAGATTGAAACTGGGATAAATCCTCTTAGGATGATGAGGATAACTTTATTTAAGTACCTACTTCTTTCTGCTAAACAGTGGCTTGGATATGTATCCAACTCATTATAAATTATGCTGGTGATTCACCGGCTCTTCAGACGAAGAGAATAGAAAAAGTATATTAACCATCTACTTCAATCTCTTTCATCTTTCTTTACGTGTGACCGTGTGAGTTTGTAACTCTGTTATCAGAGTTTTTCAGACCACCCACCGCCCAAAGGCGTAACGATCCTTGTCCTGAGACAAGAACTGGGACCGACAGCTTTACGAGCCCTCCGAAGCACGGTAGCGCTCAGATGTAATGCACTAATGCCACACGTGGTCACCCATCCAAGTGGCAACCTGTCGAGCAACCTGTCGGCAAAGTCGAGCAAGGCTCGCAGCGTTGCTCGACTTTGACTCTTCTTTCTTTACGTGTGAATGAGTGACCAACTCTGGTGTCGTAGTTTTTCAGACCACCCACCGCACAAAGAGCTCAGACATGGCTTAACGATCCTTGTCCTGAGACAAGAACCGGGACCGACAGCTTTACGTGCGGGCTGGAGCACGGTAACGCTCTGATGTAAATGCCACACGTGGTCACCCATCCAAGTGGCAACCTGTGCAAGCGTTGCTTGACTTTGCCGATCTACTACGAACGACCAGCCAAGTTGTTGGTACGTAACAATATATTGGCCCTCTGCAAAGTTTCGTACACCGAACCACACCACTAAACTTTTACGAACGAAAATTACGTCCCTTGTATTATTGTTCTGCAGAATACCTCTTTAATGTGTGTACAATTTATGCACAAACCAAGTGCTTGCGTGCTCCGTTGTAAAATATGCGGCAGTATGCGTAAATTAAATAAGAGGCCGAATTGAGCAAGTCTCTGCAACCAGTCTTTTGCGGGGGTTCGAATATGTGTAATAATGTTACTGTATTGAAGTTTTGTGCAGGTGTGTTCATTAGTTGTTTAGTTCAATGTTTGTTTTATTTTATAAGAACAAAGTTAGGGTTTTATAAGACGAAGTGACAAACGAAAGCAAAAAAGGGAAATGTTTTTACTCGCTTTATCTGTTTTAATCTATATGGATAATCTTCAGAATTCTAGAAATAGAGAGTAAGACCAACTCATAAAGTGTATTCTTTTCCCCGGTTTTGGTCATATCCATTTGACAGCAAGTGTCAAGAGACTGAGTCTTGAGACTTGCTGTCAAATGGTTATGACCAAAATCGTGGAAAAGAATACACTTCATGACGAATTCTAGAAATAGAGAGTAATACTAACTCATAAAGTATATTCTTTTCCACTCCGTACCGTATGTACAGGTTGAAGAGCAATCGTACCTATTCAGGTATTTCATGATGGTCGCTAGAAGGTATACCTACTTATTTTGTTATAAGGTTTTATTATACCTACTTAGTAGTGGAAAAGTTGAGATGATAATTCTGTTACATTACAATTTACATAATATGTTTTTCTGAATTAATTTGCGAACATAATGATACTACAGAAAAACAGTACATGACTCTATTTTCCAATTTAAAAAGCGGTACAATTTTATTGCGTATTGTTAGTATTATTTATGTTATTATGTAGCCATGTTTTTAAAAGCATCTGTTTGTTCAATATCACGCAAACCAGTCACGTACGAGTCTAGACTCATATTATTATCGTCATTGAAATAACATTAAAAGATATGTATATAAGTGCTATTGTAGCAAAATGGACTCGTCCATACCATAGAGCATAAATATTTAAATAGAGGCACATTTCTTATGGGCGCTCTGTAGACAAACTTTCTGTGACCAGTGACCCATATTGCCGCTTGGCGGCGTGGCAGTCGCGCTGTGACAGCTGACTCTACGAGTGCAAGAGAGACGAAAGTTTCTCCTGTGTATCTTAACTACGAGAGCAAGAGAGAAGGAGAACGACGCCAGCGCCGCCAACGGCGCCAACTACGTACTACACTGACAACCGTCAACACGCCAGTTGGAATCGGCACACGAAATCCTTAAGAAATGCGCTTCTATAAAGTAAATCTGTATTCATTGTCCATACGTACATACGATGACAAAAGCGGCTGTTAGTTGTCGACGCAAAGCAGGAAACTAGCAAGGAAATAGAAAAGGATGTTTACGTCTGCCACTAATAACCGCACATATTATTGTTTTTTTAATCGATTTAGTACTTTATAAAGTTGTGTCAAAGACGATATTAGTTTGCCTTTGGAAAATAATACAAAGAAACTCATATTTTATTCACTATTTTACAAAATACCTTCACATTACACACTTGACTCTGACTCTGTTCAATGTTACCATTATTATGAGATAGTTGTGAGAATGGACGGATGCAACGCATGCAAAAATTAGATAACGGATTTTACATACATACATACATACATAGACTCACGCCTGTTTCCCCGAAGAGGTAGGCAGAGGCATATTAAACGCCCACTTTTCGCCAGTGTTTTGATCCCACGTAATAGGTGGCGAGCCTATTGCCGCTTATCGGGATATTTTGTTTGCCAGAGCCTCGTCCGTTGATCGGCAGGTGCACCACTTGCAGGTGAGGTTGGCTTGGGACCCTAAGTTCTTGGTGGGAATCCTATGCACCTAACGGATTTTAATTAAACTTTTTAGTAATTTTTATGTGAGTGAGAGACAGCAGCGATAGCCTAGTGGAGAGACCGACAGACTGCTACGCAGAGGGTCCGGGTTCGAACCCACGGCGCGCACCGATGACTTTTCGGAGTTATGTGCGTATTAAATTGTTAATTATCGTTTGCTAAACGGTGAAAGAAAACATCGTGAAGAAACCATCGTGAAGAAACCTGCATGTCTGAGAGTTCTCCATAATGTTCTCGAAAGACATGTGAAGTCTGCCAATCCGCACTTGGCTAGCGTGGTGGACTATGGCCTTTCCCTTCTCTTAATGGGAAGAGGCCCGTGCCCAGCAGTGGGACAGTATAAAGGGCAAATGATGATGATGATGATTATGTGAGTGTGTGGCCATGTGGTTAATTAAATTAACTGTCGTTTGTTAAACGGTGAAGGCAAGCCTCGTGAGAAAACCTGCATGTCTGTTCTCGAAAGACATGTGATGCCTGCCAATCTACACTTGGTCAGCGTGGTGGACTACGGCCTAGCTTGTCTCATAGTGAGTCCCTGAGCCCAGTAGTCCGACAGTTTATATCCAGGGCTGATGCTAATGATGAGCATGTGGCCAATCCTGGCATCAGATCCTCAGACCGATTGAACGAAAACGAGAGACGAAAACCTGGACCGTCGACTTTACGTGTCCTCAAAAGCCTTTGCGCTTCAATCTAATGCCACACGCGGTCACCCATCCAATTATACGAATGGTGCAAGCGTTACTTTACTTTGCTCACACGAATGGCAAGCCAAGTCATGCTATGAGCGCTACAATTCATCATCATCAGCCCTTTATACTGTCCCACTGCTGGGCACGGGCCTCTTCTCACTATGAGAAGGGTAAGGCCATAGTCCACCACGCTGGCCAAGTACGGGTTGGCAGACTTCACATGTCTTTCCAGAACATTATAGAGATCTCTTAGGCATGCCGGTTTCCTCACGATGTTTCCCTTCACCGTTTAGCAAGCGATAATTAACAATTTAATACGCACATAACTCGGAAAAGTCATTGGTGCGCGCCGTGGATTCGAGCCCAGATCCTCTGCGTAGCAGTCTGTCGGTCTCTCGACTAGGCTATCGCTGTTTGCACTACAATTACTGCCCACTAAACTAGTGATACCTTTCTGAGCGCATAGAAACAATGATTCATTACGTGATCAAAGGCGGCATGCATCGAGACATTATCCGTTAATGAACAAGCTCTCTCAATAGAAACTACTCACTATCTGAGACTAACTTTACACTCAAGTTGAATAAAGTTTGTTATTGAGAGAATTTTGTATGCATACATAATTCTCGCTATAGTTTTGGGATTATATTTGAGCATCTGTTAATTATGTAGGTATACTTTTTGATTAGAAATGATTTATCCATATTTTTAGATTTCTTTATATTTATTTATAGTTTCACGCCTGTATCCCGGAAGGGGTAGGCAGAGGTGTAAATATTACACCCACATTTCGCCATGATTTTTTAGGTCCCACGTAATAAGGGGCGAGCCTATTGCCGTTACCGGGCACTTCACCAGACTCTACTGCTACTGAGTATTCGGAAAAATCCAGTAACACTTTTGCCCGACCCGGAAATCGAACCCGGGACCTTCGATCAGCAGTCGCATACGCTAACCACTGGACCACGGAGGCAGTCATTTTTTTAGATTTGAGATACAATTTAACATAAGCTCTATACAAATTATGTCAAACATCAATCTCGAATCCTCAAACCCATAGATAGATCGAAAATTGAAACCGGCCGTTAAGCTCTCCTTATTTGCGTCACAATAGCCCAGATAGCCCAGTGGTGTAAGTAACGGACTGCCGAGACGATGATCTCGGGTTCGATCCCCAGTTACCCCGGGCACACACCTATGACTTTTCGAAGTTATGTGTGTATTGAAAATGTTAATAATCGCTCGCTTAATAATGTGCCCGGTAGATGGCAATATCCTGGCCTCATTACATTGGAACCTAAACATAACTGGCGAAACGTGGGTGTGTAATACACCTCTGCCTACCCCTTCGGGGATAATAGGCGTGAAGTTATGTTATGTTATGTTTATGTATAGCATTATGAGTCAATAGGTTGATTTTACCTACTACACCACGCTGGCCGAATATGCATAGCATTTGATGTCGAGTTTTCAGACTCTTCCGTAAGATACTAGGTATTTCATCATCATTAGCCCTGTATATAAACTGTCCCACTGCTGGGCACGGGCCTCTTCTCACCGTGAGCAGGGTAAGGCCGTAGTCCACCACGCTGGCCAAGTGCGGGTTGGCAGACTTCACATCTCTTTCAAGAACATTATGGAGAACTCTCAGACATGCAGGTTTCCTCACGACGTTTTCCTTCACCGTTTAGCAAGCGATAATTAACAATGTCATACGCACATTACTCCAAAAAGTCATCGGTGCGCGCCGTGGATTCGAACCCGGACCCTCTGCTTAGCACTTTGACGGTTTCGCCACTGGGCTATCGCTGCCATAAGATACTATTTGTTTCATGTATTTTCCTTAGTCTCCCACGTAGTAGACTCCCACGGTAAAAACGGATTGTGCCACTTTGTATTCTTAATCATCATCAGCCTTTAACAGTCCACTGCTGGACTAGGCCTCTCCTTTGAAAGGAGGAATTGGCCTACTATACCACGCTGGCCAAACGGGTTGGTATAGGGTTTCTATCAAGTTTTCTTCTCTTACAGTGCTGTTCTCTGCATAATATGCTCCCTCTGTCGGCTCTTACGACACCCATGCGATGATATGGGATGGTGACAATCCGTATTCTTATTCCGCCACCACACGGTTTCTTAATATGACACCGTGATTTGTTAGAATTATAAAACTTTTTGATTGATTGTATTTCAACAATGCTTATTGATTTGTTTTATTCAATTAACTAGCTACTGTACGCAGCTTACTTGCATATTCTTATTTATAACTAATTTTACTGAAAAGTTTCATGAAAATCGGTTCAGTAACTTTACGTGAAAGAGTATTAAACATCTGTGGAGGATAAAGGTGTGGTGTTCCTCCAACTAGAGGGAGGAGCCTCTTACCAAGCTGGGTGGTCGTGTTTGGTGGCCTGCAGTCTCCAACCGCTCTTGACGCCGAGAGGCTGCGCGCGCGCTCACTGACGCCCGTTAAATTTAAATCGCGTATATCATAAAATCATATGTTCTGTGTAATTTCAAACTTTCCGTGCTATCTTATTGTCTAAACTATTCTTCTGTTGTGTGCTTACTCGCTTTGTACTTTCTTCTGTGTTTGTGGACAATATAACTGTGACTTTCTTGCGCTAAAAACTATCTTTCATTTCTCTCTGCTTAACTTGCCTTCTGATCTATCTAGACTATATATATTAGTACACACGCACGTACCATACATCCATGCAGCCTAAATCTCTCTCGCTTATATTATTAGTAGCAGAATTCTTTTTTAAATTATTCTTTATACATCCTGTCATATTTTCACGTCAATTATTCCTGATAAGAATGACAAAGATGCATCTCACTGCAAGCGACAATTTGTAAGAACCGTTAGTTAACTGGAGACACAGAGTTGAGATTTATATCGGCTATCTCGTAGCTTTGTAGTGATGGATAATCCAGAATTATATTATTGAACGTATTATATTACAAAATATTGCGTTTCAATATAACAATGTATCCTAAATTGTAGAAATATGTTTTCACCACAGCAGCTCAAACATGCCGCTTTTGCTGCGAGACAACAGTGAACAAAACGCGATTTTGATTCGAGCGTGAGGCAAAGTAGCTTTTTAATTTTCAGTGCCACGAATTGACATTGTTCAGCCATAAATTTAAAACATTCGAATTTTACTGTGCTCTGTCTCTTTCACATGCATATAAAAAGTGAGTGAAAAAACAAACCCCTTGGAATTCGAAATTCGATTTTAGAATTCGACCTCAAAGAAAACACCTACGGCAACGCAAAAAAAAAGATATTTGTAATAAAGAAATTACTTTTTTTTATATGTTATTGTTATTTATTATTGGATTTTAATAAAAATAAGTCTAATTAATAGTATAAAATTAGTATTTAACCAATACATTTTTTTTTAGAATTACAACAATGATACATTTGAAAAATAAACATCAGGGACGCGGTATTTAAACGCGATTTAAAAAAGTAGCGGGAATAAAAATTTCGCTGATGCTGATACAGTAGGTACAGCGTAACGTGTTAAATTATATTAATATATAAAATAATCTAAAAAGATGAGTGAAACTAGCGATGATGACTGTACTTTAACACCAGAAGAGTTGAATCAACAAGTGATTATACAGAATTCAATCTATTCCTGTTCATTTCTATGTCTCCTAAGTAATATGTGTTCTCACTGCTGTGGTGAAAAGTTATGTGTGCTACACGAGAGCAAAGTTTTTTGTATCTCGTGCTGTTGAGTCCCTCACCACGCTCAGGATTCTAACTTTGATTCACTCGCTACGCTCGTGAATCATCATATAATCCTTCGCTTGCTCGGGACTCAAAATCAGCACTCGAAACAAAAAACAACATTGCTCTCTTGTTGCACAAATAACTATTTACTAGCCGAATTCTTTAAATCCTTTTAAGCATTTTAAGTTATGGACACATTATAAAAAACAAAAAAAAAAATTATATTAACAAAATAATATATATAGATCAATAGTTAATTAAAACCTTTCTTTTGTTAATTTCTTCATTGATATATTCATATTGTCGCTTTCTTAGTTCTTCTTTGATGGTATCCCCCTTTATCTCGATCTGACACAGTGATTATTGTTTCTAAAATACAAAGTAGAATAAAAGCCATACCAAATAATAAACACAACACAGTAATTATCACATACTGAGAGAGCCGGTCAGGGCGTTGCTTCTGATCTCCGTATTTAACTGTGGCTGCTTAAAACAAATTATTGTTTTAAGAATAAATCATGATATCTTTCAATGCAGCTATTTTTTTCGTGTATATTTCTAAATTATTATTTCTGAAACGTGATTACACTAAAGTATTTTACATATATGTAGTAGGTATATATCTACAATAATAAAATTTACGTATTTTGATAAGTAAACCACAACGCTTGTAGAATTGATAGTTCAGTACCAATGGCGTTATACCCATGGTGAGTATGTATGTCAATCGTAGCACCATTGTCACACTAGCTAGCTGTACACGTTGCAGTGGGCGCAAAGGTTTGAGAACATAATAGTTTCACTGACTCAGCACCTCTATTCCTTTCTGCTATAAGGAAATGTTCACACAGGTGACGAATGAATGAGACAATCAAAACGGGCCGAATAATGGAAAGTGATACGTTTACCTATACAGGCACAAACGATTACCACACACTCTTTTATTGTTGTTGCAATCATTGTTTTAGCCTAATTTTTCTTTATTATAAGCCTTTGTTAATGGAGCCTGTAGTAAATGAGGGTCTAACGAGTCTCCCTTGTTTAACTGAAAGGAATTTGACAAATTTTCACTTCCCAGAAATTTTTTTGCGTAATTTCATTTGCCAAATTATTACTTAGCAAAAATCTATTCACAAATTTTTTTAACGCAAACCTAATGTTTGGGAAATGAACGTTTAAACTATAACTTGTTTACCAACTAGCACTTTTGAACATTTTTTATTTAGTCAAATATTTTAGTTGGAATAACAATTTTTTACGCAAAATCAGTAATTATCCTAATCTAAATAGTTCAGTTCCAGGTAATTACTAAAAACAATCGCTTTTTTATATTAATGCAAGTCGTTTCTGGCACTCGCGGGCCGCTACCGCGGCATCGCTCGCTACGCTCGCTCGGCTCGTGCGTAGGAGGTCACAGTTCTAACCTATCCTAACCATTTTTAGGGTTCCGTAGTCCACAAGGAAACCTTTTAGTTTCGTCATGTCCGTCCGTCTGTCCGTCCGCAGCCTAGCTCAAAGACGCCTGGTGCTGGAAAGCTGATATTTGACATGAATATAGACATAGAATATTGCAACAAAACTGTAGAATAAAATTTAGGAAAATATATTTTTTTAAGGTATCTCCCGTACATATATAGTGGGGTTGATTATTATTTTGGTTGAGTACCCCATTGTGTGGGGTATCATTGGATAGGTTTTAAAAAAATATTATTAGTTTGCTCAAATCATTTTTCGATCAAGTGATTGGCTTGTCAAATATAAAGCTTTGAAGTGAAAAAAATAGTTAGACTCAAGTGTCCCCCCCCCCCCCCCTCTGCCGGCTAAACTATTAATTTGGAAGAGGTGAAAAAAATCACAAATGTAGTACATATAACGAATTTAAAAGGAAAACTATCACGGTTAGCATAACATCACTAGTTTACGAGTAATCGTCGGTTAACTTATAAATACCTATTTCTGTGAGTTTACATTGGTAGCGCTGGCTTAATCTTAAAGATGCCCGTTTTTAGTCCCATGTGAAACAGAAGTTATTATCAATAATGGCCATTATGGGCAACTACGGAACCCTACATTGCACGTGGCCCGACACGCACTTGGCCGGTTTTTTTTAAATAATTAACCTACTCTAACTACTTCCATTAATAAACTAATATCACCAAACGTTTATTGTCTGAAGATTGTTTGCTGTAATAAATCATTTGATTAAAGACCAAATGCCATAATGAATGATTTTGCCAAGTAAAAATTTTACCAAATAAAAATATGCGTACTAAAATCATTCGAAATATTGCAATGGTATAAAAAAAGGTTGCTAAAATTTGGGTAATGAAATTTTGTCAAAATCTTTTTGGCAAAACGGCAGGATCCCAGGTCTAACTAGATTCGACAACACAATTAATCATTTACAGGGAAATTACAATCGAACCTCCACCAACTGAAGGGTGACTCGGCCCGGCATGGTTTAGCCCAGTGTCAGAATATTGTGCGTAGGAACTGACGCCGCAATTACAACTGACAAAGATTTTCATGACGACCGAAACTTACTATCTCAGGTGTACCGCTTTCTGAGGCACAGAACATGCAAAAGGCACAGAATACGCACACAACTATGAAAAGTCAGTTGTGCATGTCAAAGGATGAAAGACCCTGCATGGTAGTCCGCGCAGAGGGTCCAGAGTTTATATCTAGAACAGTAAATATAGATAGATATAGCTATGAATAGACCAGTCAACTATTATTGGTCTACTCATTGAGCTATTGCTGACCTACTCTCTCTATCTCTGTCTGTGCATGATGCAATAAGTTTTTTTCTTTTTATGTTAATCGGCGGCAAACGAGCAGACGGATCGCCTGATGGTAAGCAATTACCGCCGCCCATGGACACAAGCTACACCACAGGAGTCACAAGTGCGTTGCCGCCTCTTGTGGTTGGGAAAAGGGATGGGATGAGGAGTGGGATGAGGGAGAAGGAATAGGTGATAGGGCCTCCGGCACTCTCACTCACCGGACGAAACGCAACAGTTTAGGTACTGTTACTTTACGTCGATTTTCTGTGAGAGGGTAGTACTTCCCCGGTCGAGCCGGCCCATTCATGCTGAAATCAGCAAGGCTCTACTACCTTGGAAAATTTGTATTTATACAATACCTACTTAATTGCATAGACAGCTAATATCCGAGTATTGTGAGTTCAATGCCCTCACGGGACATAAATGTAAGTCTACAAATAATTGTTACAAGTCTAGTTATTATACTCAATGTATCAACATTCGGAAAATCAACCACATTTTCATCTAAAAACTGAGAAAGCCTTTTACAAAAAGTATTTTATTTCTTCTTCCATCCTTTCTATGCGACCACCCCTTTACAGCAAATCCGAGTATTTAAAAAGCAATTTGTATTCATCAATCAGTGGTAAGGAAGGACAACTATCGGCCATTACTGACAAATGACACACGACAGAGCGAAGTGAATGGATTGCTGAAGATTTGCTCTTCGACCTATGTGGGCGGCTCAACATTTTTGTAGGCAAAGGACGTTTTTGGAGATGTTTTATGATAATTTACGAGAAGAACGTTCGAATACTAAGCATTGAAAGGAGTTATAGCTTATAGCTTAAAACTTTGGACATGGACTTGGACCTACAATTTTCTTTTACAATATATGGCACGCAATAGATAGTCGCATCGCAATTATCTGTCGGTATATAAAAATGCTTAGCATTGCGCGCCATTCGAACGGACTATTCTAGCAGTAGACTGGAGCAAGCTAATGATGACGTTGATAATGTGTCAAAGTCAAAGTCAAAAATCGTTTATTCATCTAAGGCACAAGGTGACGCTTATGAACGTCATTTTTTTAAATCGAATTACTTAATGCTTCTAAATTTACATTTACTGCCTCGTTCGCAAAGCAATAGATAGAACCACAAGAAAGAACGGGCAATAAAACTCGTGGCCACTCTTTTGAATCGCCAATATTATGGTACATATGTATTTTATTTTTGTAAGGAGCTGCAACTATTTCACATTGTACTTAATTACTTGTAAATAGTAATTATTTAGTTACAGACGTAATACCAGGCCTCCGTCACTGGCTCAAATCCGCGCGATAAACACCTACCATTTCGTGTATCCATATGGATACAAACGACAGAGGGCCGCCGCACGCCCGGCAGCCTGGAGGTACGCATGGCAAGTTTCCCGCGCTTTCTTATTGAAATACCGAAACCACGAAGTTATTGTGCAGTGGCTGGACCGATGGGTGTTAAACGCACAAAACAAATGCAAAACTTGTTGTTGGAACGAAGTTCCTTATCGCGCGTTGCGAAAGGGGGCTAGACGGAAAAAATTAAGATGAAAAGTTGAAACGACACTTTTTGCTATAGTAGGTAAGCTATTGTAAGCCGAGCGGCGTGCGCATGTATCTCTGTCTGTCTCTCTCTCTCTCTTATAGAAAGCAAGCATCATGTTCATGCTTTCTGATCACGAAAATGACATCTATTTGGGAATCCAAGATGGCGGCCGTGATATTTTTAATAAAATTAATATGGGTATAATTTTCGGCGTTTTTATAGATTCAGGTTACGAAAATGACATCTATTTGGGAATACAAGATGGCGGACGGGACATTATTGATAAAATTAATATGGGTATCATTTTCGGGGTTTTTATGGATTCTGGTCACGAAAATGACATCTATTTTGGAATCCAAGATGGCGGACGGGACATTATTGATAAAATTAATATGGGTATAATTTTCGGGGTTTTTCTGGATTCTGGTCACGAAAGTGACATCTATTTGGAAATCCAAGATGGCGAACGGGACATAATAAATAAAACTAATATGGGTATCATTTTCGGGGTTTTTATGGATTCTGGTCACGAAAATGACATCTATTTTGGAATCGAAGGTGGCGGACGGGACATTGTTGATAAAATTAATATGGGTTTAATTTTCTGGGTTTTTCTGGATTCTGGTCACAAAAATGACATCTATTTGGGAATCCAAGATGGCGGACGGGACATTTTTAATAAAATTAATATGGGTATCATTTTTGGAGCTTTCATGCTTTTTGATCACGAAAATGACATCTATTTGGGAATCCAAGATGGTGGACGGGACATTTTTAATAAAATTATATGGGTATAATTTACTGGGCTATCATGCATTCTGATAACGTAAATGACATTTATTTGGGGATCCAAGATGGCGAACGGGACATTTTTTGTAAAATTACAATTATTACTAAAATTGAGCCTACAGATTAAGTTTATATTACATTATATTTGTTAATAATATTAGATATTATTATAACTTAAAAAAATTAAATTTTATTACAATTTCTTCACAAATTAATCGAAAGGAATTTCGTTCCATCCGGGTGTCCCTTGACCCCTCTCAAGCAGTTTTTTTTTTCATTGCCGACGCAGGACAAACAATGAGTTATGTAGTAAGTTATGGTCTTATACCATAAATTGATATAAGTGGGTACTTATATAAAATTTCGTCTAAAAATTGACACCGTTTATTTTATTTAGAGCAAAGGTAAGAAAGGAAATACTAGGTAGGTATGTAAATGTGCGTTAATTGATAGGTTAAGGTTATTAGTAGAAATAAATATAAATGTTTTTATTAAGTAAAATCTTCTTAATGTCAGAATCTTATGACACACGTACTTACTGTACTGTCTGGTATTATGTCCGATAAACGGAAATAGGCAATAGGCCCCTACTACGTACGATTATAATACATTTTATTTATTTTTATAACATATTGCATACTTATTATTACTTAATTTTATTATATATGTTAACAATATGTATTTACTAACTGACTCGTGTATATATAGATAAGTATTTAGCAATTTAAAATATGGTTATTTCGCAACATTTGTTTTATTACCAAAATCATCATAAGAACAACCCTAGTGCATTCGTTCGATGACGCGCTTGTACGTACAGTCACGCAATCTGCAACTCTTTGCGTGTTACTTAGGGTACATTTCTCTTCATTGCGAACAACGGATATTATTATTAAGATTTTGTAGGTGATTATAGAGTAGGTATTTTCGATTTTGTATGGGAGTGATGTATCTGTTACGAAGTAACTATTTAGTAATCTGTGGTAATACTTAAGAAATTAATGCAGTTACTAAATTAAGTGCCTTAGTTAGCCTTCCAATGTGAATATTGTGTAACAGGAGCATCCACTTACGTCTTATAATGTAGACAACTCGCGACCATGTTCAGAACTATGGTGGAAATGTATGTTACAGAAGTGACTGTATATGAATACACAAAATTACAAAAACATTAGTTACAGCCCATGATCACGAGTTATCTTCATCTTACAGTGCAGTAAAACTTTAATAAAATTAATGGAACAACAATGCAAATGTAAATGTAGTACGTTGAATGACCTAATAATACATGAACAGTAATTTAAAAGAACTAGAAATCTTAATATATAAAATCCTTGCGTTACTGACTGACTGACAGACACGCTACAGCCGAAACTATTGGGTGCAGGAAGCTGAAATTTGGCATGTATGTTCCTTGGGGACCGTAGGGGTGCACTAAGAAGGGATTTCCCGAAATGTCCACGGGAACGGTATCAAACGGGTAAATTAAAAAAAATTGCGGGCGTAGCTGCTGGCGTCCTCTAGTATTATATAAAGATTAACTGAAAAATGCAAAGTATCTATATAATTCTAATTAGATATAAAGGTCATGAGTTGTCTAGCGTAAGCGACCATCTATCCTTATCACTGAAATAATCATTAATAGTATAATAACCTTTCTTAATGGGGCATGTTACACTTGTCAATATTATCATGATCCTAGTATCGCGATATCACAAGTATTGACATGGGCTATTATATTATCAATAATATCATCATCAGTACGCGTTTGAAACTACTAGAGAAAGTAGTGTTTAGTGCAAGATTAAATTTGAACAAATTTTAAAAAGAACATGGATTCTAAAAGGAAAGCCGCTATAGCAATAATACGCGTATGCGTTATATTATGCGTTATATTATTATATTATTCGTATGCATTAAAAACTAAGCGCAAAAAGAGGAAGTGTTGGGTAAAAGGCTGGATTTCAAAACGAAATCAATATACACATTTACTAACAGACTACAGTTAGCCGTGTGGTTAACGGCATAGAATACAAGTGTCACCAACTCACCACCCCCTATCTTTCCGTGGGTGTCGTAAGAGGCGACTAAGGGATAACACGATGCAAATACCATCTTTGCGTAGAGACGGAAAACTCGACATCAAACCCTATACGACTGCCTCGTTGGTCTCGCGGCATAAATGTGCGCGTGGGATCGGGAGGTCCCGGGTTCGATTCCTGGGTCGGGCAGTGTTATTGGGTTTTTCTATAACGAAATTCTCAGTAGCAGCACGGAGTCTGGAAATGTGCCCGGTACGGCAATAGGCTCGCCACTTATTACGTGGGACTAAAGTATATCTGGCGAAAAGTGGGCGTAAAAATACACCTCTGCCTACCTCTTCGAGGTTATAGGTGTGAGACTGTGGAATATGTATGTATACTAACACTCAGAAACAACAACAACAACAACTTGCCGAAGTCTTCATTTTTATTAATTTTATTTAATTAATTTTTATCTTTTGGGTTCCACAAGGACGGGCATGTTTCATAAAGAAGAATTAGGTAATTCCTCCAGATCATCTTTACCGCCTGCATCAACGATGGAGCGTAATTCGTCATCATCACTTTGACAAAGGACATAAGAATCGTCACAACTTTGACGTCGTTTCGCCATTGCTGCGAACGCATACTGACAGAAAAATATCTCGTTTCGCTTACATTTCAATAATATTGAAGCCCCGCCCCCTGAGTATCGCGGATTTCAAGATGTTTGAATAATTTGTGATATTATCACGATACCGCGATACAGCCTATTACACCATCAATATTACCACGGTATCGTGATATTATTGACAATGTAACATGCCCCAATAAGGCAGTCTTTTATTTTAGTTTTAAATGTACTAAATGGTAATTCTAAAAGACTAATTGGTATTTTATTGTATATACGAATACCTAGCCCTACAAAAGAATTATTAACTTTATGTAAACGATGATAAGGGGCATATAACCTATGCCTGTTTCGAGTATTTTTATGATGTATATCGCTTTTTGTGGTAACTAAACCTATAAATTTTGCCTAATGTACAAAATATTAGCAAATAAAAATTGCGAGGCTACTGTAAGAATTCCTATAGACTTAAAGCGTTCCCTAAGAGTATATTGCTCGTACCGCTCGTTTCTGTAGAACGAAGATATTCTGAATATCCGCAGCTTTGCCCCATAACAAAATGCCGTAGGACATAACACTGAAAATAGCTAAAATATACTAAACGAGCCGTGTCGATGTCAGTAAGTTGCCTAACTTTTCTGACGGCATACGCAGCAGAGCTGAGCTTTCCTGCAAGACATGCTATATGTGCGCCCCATTGTAACTTATTATCTAATGTAATACCTAGGAACACTGTAGAGTCTACTGTGTCTAGTTCCTCCCTATCTAGCATAATATTAGGTCTAGCGTAAGCGATTAGGTCCTTGTTGTCTAACGTTAGGTAAAGCAAATATAACGCATTTAGTTTGCCTAGAATTAAGGACTAGGTTGTTTGCTGTAAACCATTGTGTAACTTGTAATAGTGCATTATTTACATCATCAAATTGATTTCTATGCCTGTCTACTTTAAAAATAAGTGACGTATCATCTGCAAAAAGTACGACATCACAGATGTTTTTTAAATAGAAAAGTAAGTCATTAATATATACAAGAAATAGAAAAGGACCTAAAATTGAGCCTTGTGGAACGCCTAGCTGGGTAATTTAGAGGATGTAGTCCCATTTACATCGACACAATGAAATCTCTGCCGCAGGTACGAATCGACAACACTAAGTGCGGTTTTCTATTATATTGTATAGAGCTATACAGATGCATTGTTATGCATTACGAAGATAAATAAAGAGATAATTATTAATTGGTACGCCTACTATAATACAGCGCAAATTAAATAAATAAAAGCTCTACCTTTTTAAACAGGCAAACGCCTATTCACGCGACCGGTTTGCGGCGCGGGAGTGTATGCGACTGCTACGCTGAAGGTCGCGGGTTCGATTCCCGCTCGAGTCAAACATTTGTATGCATGAACATGGATGTTTGTCTTGGTCTGGGTGTCTATGTATAATATGTATGTATTTACAAAAAAATAAGTATATACTATGTATGTTTATCCATTATCTAGTACCCATAGTACAAGCTTCTGCTTAGTTTGGGTCTAGATGGTGTTGTGTGAATGTGGTAGAATATTATTATTATTATAATAATATTTGATTTTAATCTAGGCAATCACTAAACGAAAATATTATAATTATTTAGTGAAGATATTATATCTTATTCATATGAATTATAATATCTTCACTAAATAATTATCAGTTATATTTAGATTTTACTATTTAAACAAATAATTTGAAAAATAATAAATTTTGTTTGTAAAAACACAAAATAACTAATGAAATAATTTTTGACCGACCTTGGTTTTCTGTTGGTACCTAATTTTAACAAGTAAGAATTTTTAGATCTGATTTTCTTTGTCATGTCTTCGTTAGTAGCGGCAAAAGATGTAGCTTTATTTCAGCGAATGTAGTAAAAGAAAACATTTTTAAAATGTATTTTTTTTTACTTTCTCTTTGAGATTTTTATTTGCTGTAAGAGAATGCTTTGATTATAAGTATAGAAAAACAAGTAAAAATATCTACTACATTAATGAGGTGCTTTAAGTTTACGTTGGATCTGAAATTTAATAGTACATTTTTGCTCTTTCATTGAATAATATTCCATATATCGTATTGCTGAGTAGGCTACTGCAGTATGTATTGAAGAAAGATGTATTTGATCTAAGAAGGTAAGCTCTTGCTATTTAATTAAATACATACATACATAGACTCACACCTGTTTCCCGGAGGGGTAGGCAGAGACTACGGAACGCCATTCGCCAACGATCCTGACATAGCTCTCCTGCTTCATTCACTCCCATCAAATTTCTCATGCATGCTCTTCGATTAAGGGTACTTCTAACCTGTCCTTTTTTTAGGATGTCTCCAATCTGGTCAGAGAACGTCCGTCTAGGTCTTCCCATTCCTCCTGTTCCATTCACACTTTACTTATATAACTTCTTGGTCAGTCTTTCGTCATCCATCCTCTCCGTGTGTCCAAACCATCTTAGCATACCTTTCTCAATATTTAATTAAAACGCAACATTATAGATATTTAATAAGTAAATAACAGGGATACGTAAGCTTATGAAAATATGCAGACATACCAAATAAGATTTGTTAAAGAAACTTATTAGGTGAAAAGTTATTAGGTGAAGTGAATTTTTTTTAAGTATTTTCCGAGATTGTACTAAGCCAATGGTTCAAACTACCACAACACAACTTTCCATCCCTGAAAACACTATAAAAAGTTTAGTATACAAGTATACTCCAAATGCAAATATCTCCCTACACGTAAAAGTACCTACCTCAATTCTTAGAACTTTCCAGGGATCCTGCATATCCCGCATACATCATTTCATCATCATCATTTTCATCAACAGAACAAACAAATAACTAACGTTCGCATTACCACTAATATAATAGTAAAAATTAAATGGTTAATCCATCGAAATTGCAGTAATCTCTAGTATACCGACACCCAAAGCCACGCTGGACACGTTTCTGATGGTCATTATTTTTGGCGTCTGGTATTCTGGCATAAATACTTTTACATGTGTGTGGTGACGGACTCTTTCCGTGTGGTGATGGATTAAGAATACGGAATGTCACCACCCCATATCATCCCATGGGTGTCGTAAGAGCCGACAGAGGGAGCATATTATGCAGAGAACACCACTGTAAGAGAAGGAAAACTTGATACAAACCCTATATTAACCCGTTTGGCCAGCGTGGTATAGTATAGTAAGCCAATTCCTCCTTTCAAAGGAGAGGCCATTCCAGCAGTGGACTGTTAAAGGCTGATGATGATGATGACTTTAGGATGTCGTAGAATATCGTCAATATCATAGACAGACTTTGACATAACTGTATCAAGAGTTTGTTCAATGCCTTGCCATTGACACAGTAGACTGTATATTTTTAGTGCATACACGCCGGTGACATAATCTAATAACAACAAGGCGACGTAGTAGCGTTGTGTGCGGAACCGGACGCGTAGCGAGTCTGCCTACTATAACCTAGGGTTCTCAAACGTTTATCAGCAGGTTTATAAACAAATATATATCTGCCTCAGAGGCAGCGATAGCCTAGTAGAGATACCAACAGGCTGCCATGTAGAGGGTAACGGGTTCGAATCCACGGCCCGCACCACTGAATTTTTGGAGTTATGTGCGTATTGAATTTTCGACTCGGAGAGCACGTTAAGCCGTCGGTACCGAATGTCATGAAGATTTTGGACAATCGTTATAGGGAGTCGGTACCTCTTAAATAAAACTGACATTAGTCTAAGCCATGGCATATCTATCCCTATTCAGCTATCCTTTCCTTCGGATTGAGAATGTCAGACATACATTCGCTGCGTGGAAAAGCTAATATTCAGCCAAATCCGGTTAGACTAGAAAGCGGACCTCGGGTTTAAAGTAGGATAACGATAGGAAGATGATGATGATGGCATATTTGTTTTTTTTAAAACCTGTCAAATTGACTTCACGCTGCCTGATGGTAAGCTGACAGTGAAGTCCTATTGTGAAGTCCACCATCCTCAATTGCTGGTTAAGCAATGTGACATGGCGGCCCTCACTTTGACGGCCTTGAGAGATGCTTTTTCACGCCCCGCTTAACCCCTCAAAGCATTTTGGCCACCATCGAGGCATCTCAGGACATCCGTAGAAGTATTTTGGCCACTTTTATAGGTAGTAGAGCCTTGCTGATATCAGCATGAATGGGCCGGCTCGACCGGGGAAGCACTACCCTCTCACAGAAAATCGACGTAAAGTAACAGTACCTAAACTGTTGCGTTTCGTTTGGTGAGTGAGAGTGCCGGAGGCCCTATCCCCTATGTTTATGTGACTGACGTGGTGTCTTTCACAGATGGTAAGTGACATTATATCAAAGAACCAAAAATAATGACCATCATCATATTCATTATCATACAGTCTTTCGCAATCCACCACAGGACGTAGGTCTCTCAAAATTAGAACAGTCCACTGCTGGACTAGGCCTCTCCTTTGAAAGGAGGAATTGGCCTACTATACCACGCTGGCCAAACGGGTTGGTATAGGGTTTGTTTGATACAAGGTTTTCCTTCTCTTACAGTGCTGTTCTCTGCATAATATGCTCCCTCTGTCGGCTCTTACGACACCCATGGGATGATATGGGGTGGTGACATTCCGTATTCTTAATCCGTCACCACACGGACATGCCAAATTACAAAAGTAGGCAGCTATACGTGAGACAAAATGGTAATTTTATTATTCTGGCATTTTATTACGAGAGGATAAAATTTGTCGAAATGGCAGGGGACACATAGTTCAAGGAACTTATGACCATTAAACAAGCAGATTTTGGCGTGGCGGCACACATGAAGGATCGACGATCTGATTAAGATCGTATGAAGTTGGTGAATGCAGGTAGCTCAAAATCAACAAAAGTGGACGTCATTCGGTTGAAATTAGGACTGCGAACTATTTTTTGACTGCACGGTTGGCATAGTGTTTTAAGCGGCCGCCTCGCCGCTTGACACTACGCCGAGTGTTGTGGGTTCGATTCCCACTCGAGACAACACTTTGTGTGATTCATAAATTATTGTTTCGGGTCTGAGTGTTTATTGTGTCCGTTAGTTGTACGTTTGTAAAGTCCCCCGTGACACAGAATTTAGTCTTAATGCGAGAGTTGTCTTTAAAAAAAAAAAAGAAAAATTAAAGGAAAAAAATCATGTCATGAGATTATAACCAGGACCGACAGCGTTACGTGCCCTCCGAAGCACGGTCTGATGTAAATGCCACATGCGGTCACCCATCCAAGCGCTGTGAGTCACCGGTGCCAGCGTTGCTTAACTTTACCGACCTTATTACGAACGACAAGCCAAGTCTCGCTATACTACGCGGTCGCGATATTAAATCAATATCCTGATAGACATTTTAATTGTTGAACACAAGTTTGAGCACCAGTGTAGGCACTGGTATAATTAGCTTAAGGCGCACCGGACACTCACAGCTCTTATGTAAATTGTGCGTGGACATCACAATCTAGTTAGTTGGTGTTTGTGCACGTTATTTGTTACTGCTTGTTTGTAGGTAGGTACCTGTGATATTAAATTGGAGTTGCGTTGTATTGAAGATCTATTTTAAGAGAAGGTATAGGTATTATGTACTGTACTTCGCCCGCGTGGGTGTCAATTAAAAGCCTATGATATTTAAACTATATTATTGCAAAGTTTCATAAAAAGTGACAAGCATCCATTCTCGTAGACCTTTTTGCAGGTAGTAGAGCCTTGCTGATTTCAGCATGAATGGGCCGGCTCGACTGGGGAAGTACTACCCTCTCACAGAAAATCGACGTAAAGTAACAGTACCTAAACTGTTGCGTTTCGTTCGGTGAGTGAGAGTGCCGGAGGCCCTATCCCTTCTCCCTGATCCCACTCCTCATCCTATCCCTTTTCTCAACCCCAAGGGGCGGCAACGCACTTGTGACTCCTGTGGTGTTGCTTGTGTCCATGGGCGGCGGTAATTGCTTACCATCAGGCAATCCGTCTGCTCGTTTGCCGCCTATTACCATTAAAGAAAAACCTTCATATAGTTGTAGTAAGATGAATCAGATGTACTTACCAATTATGTTTAAGTTATATGAAAGTCTGCTAAAAATTAGCAGTTGTGTCTGAGGCGGCTAGTAACATCAGTATATGCGGCTAGTAGTATCAGTGTATGTGTGTGTAAATAAACCTCCCGCGTTAGGAATAAATTATGTGTCTCAATCTCAATAATCAATAAGCAACAGTTTGTAGATAACACAAAGCCTTGTTTCTTATAGGCATGCAATCACAACACTCGACGCAATTCTTATGCGACCACTTAAACTGCGCCATAACTGTCGGCTGTACTTGAATTATTACCTGATCAGTAGAACTTTCCTTGTACCTAAGGCGAACAAAAATTACAACTTCGTTTATACCAAGAGCCTGTGGACCACAGCATTTTTAAGATGGTACTCAATTTAAGCTTCTCATCATCAGCCCTTTATACTGTCCCACTGCTGGGCACGGGCCTCTTCTCACTATGAGAATGGTAAGGCGTTAGTCCACCACGCTGGCCAAGCTGGGTTGGCAAATTTCACGTCTTTGAAGAACATTATGGAGAACTCTAGAGACATGCAGGTTTTCTCACGATGTTTTCCTTCACTGATTAGTAAGCGATAATTTACAATTTAATACGCACTTAGCTCCAAAAAGTCATAGGTGCGTGCCGTGGATTCGAACCTGAGACCCACTGCGTAGCAGTCTGTCGGTCTCTTCACTCAACTATTGCTGGTAATTTAATTCCGGCTTCTACAAAAAAATAAATTAGGGAAGTTCATAATCTACGAAAAAATGTTACAAATAATGATTTGTTTAAGTAAGTATTTTGCCATTTATTCGGCACTCGCATCACGTCCAGTCTACCAATTTGAATAGAACCGGCCAATTTACAATTGATAAAAAATTGGTCTAATCCGAATTGGAACACGTAGCTTGGGTTCTGTAGTTGCCCTTAAGTTAGTCAAGAGTTACGTCTCAATCACAAATCATAATATTCATTTAATCGCCCGCAATAATAATTATATTTATTTATTAACAATAATAATACAATATTATTCTACCAGATTCATACAACACCATCTAGTCCCAAACTAAGCAAAGCTTGTACTATGGGCACAGTATAACAGTATAAAGACATACGGTAGTTTGACGCCTTTGATCTCGTAGAAAAAGCCGACAACGTCTAGACAAGGGTAAGGAGGCTAGGGCTGCCACATGTCCCGGCGTCGGGCAGTGACGACCGCATCGCACGGTGGCCTGAAAAATCAAAATGTGGACTTAGGGGCTAAGAGACTTGTTTTTGGAATCTACTAATAAAAGCAATATTTTTTTATTCTTTGACTTTTTTGGATAAAGTACATACTTACCGAGATAAAATTGTTTGAAGTTTGTATGAAACTAGTGGAAAATAAAAAAAACTAAATCGATTTTTTATACTACCACTGTTAACAAGTCAATACAACAAAAATGAAACAATAAAATATCCACACCACCCATTACAGATCACGACATATTATGCTTTCTCGGAATTTTGACAAAATCAGGGTAATCTAATTAATTTTTAAAGTTTCAGATATATGACTAATGATGTTTTTTTTGAGTGTGGCAAGTGGATTAGGCCTACTGGAGATACCACATAAAAAAACCGCGCCTAATCTTTAACCTCATTGGGTGGTGTGGAATAAAAGATAAAAATAATATTTCCGCCAAAACGCAAAAAAACGCAGTTCGCGATATAGTGCATAAAAAGCCAAAAAATATCTTTTATCATAATTCAACTTTCATTGCTTTCTTGAGACAGTTTAAGAATTATGAACAATTCTCATTTTATTGTTTTCTTCCATACAAAAAAGTCTTTAAAATTAAATAACTCAAAAACCACGCGTTTAATCAAATAAATTGTATTAATATTTTTGACTTGTATTTGATCATAGAATCCAAAAATGGAATTAGTTTATTTATATTCCACTTTCGTTTTTTCGAAATCTCTAAGTCCACTAGCGAACTTTTTCAGCCCACCGTGCATCGCCCAGTGACTTGTCACTGCAAGCAGTCACCTTTGCTCCTCTCATAGAGGAGTGAAGGATATCCCGCTGTACCCCTTGTTCGGAGGGGTACTGCTGCGACGGGTGCAGGCACTCGCGTTTAACGAGTGGTTGGACAGGCAAATCTGCCAACCGTGGCAAATCGTAACCCCGGCATTGGGTCGCAGTCATGTTTTGTGACCTAATGCTGGGAGCGAAGGTCTTGGCTTAACCGCCCGGGCCGCGAGGAAGAAAACCTCTATAAAAAATTACCCCAACTCCAAGGTTTGGCGCGCGCCGATGGATGCATGGCTAATGGGAAGATCAGTCCCGAGCGCTCCTCCAGTCAGGGCAAAGGCCGACCCCCTGGTTGGGTACTAAATGTAGGCTTACCCGGGTACAGGGGGCGCCACCCGGGCGGACCATCTATTCCCCCACTCTCGTGGGAACCAAATGTATAGTTCGCAAGCCACTAATTCGAGCGAAGAGCCACGCTCACTAAACTCTGGCTCCACTCTTCGCGCCAATAATGACGCTGATGATGAGGTGGAGGATCCATCACTACCAAGGGTAACTTTACCTGGTGTTGCAGCCTGTGACTGGGGCCGCTCTCGGTCCTTGGGCAGATCCCGGGAGCGTTTGGGTCCTTTTCGTTCAGCCACCCGGGGCTGTCACAGGTACCAGCCACTGCCATATCCGCGGCGGTCTCCAAGACCACCACCACCACTTTATTGGGGGCCGAAGGCCCTGGGTTGATCGGGCGGGCGTCGCCAGACGTTTCTGATGGCAGAGGCTGCGTAACCCACTCGAGGAAGAAGAAGGCCTTGGGTGATCCAGCTGCGCATACCCCGGAGTCGTCAGTTGAGCGGGCCGCGGACAGTGTGCGTGAGAGCGATAGCTCCACCATGTCTGTGGCATCAGTCTCGACCCGAGGTGCACGAAAACGCGCCGTGGAACGTCACCCAGAGGGACCGGATGAAGAGGTGGCCCGGGTTAGGGCAAGGACGGCGGAGGTCTTTGATTCGGACGGAGAACTAAGGTTATTGTCAGACCCGTTAGCTTCTTCGTCCGACTCAACAAAGCGCGCTCGCGAGATCGAGTAGCGTTTAGAGGAGCTGCGCGGGCAATCGACAGCCGCAATACAGGAGAAAGCGCTCCTCTCTGTTGCGGTTGTAGAGAGAGTGGCCAAGGAGAGCCGCAGCCTGAAGGGGGCCTTTGGTAAGGCCCTGATAGACGCCGCTCAGGACATCGCTGCTGCAATTGCGGCTCAAACTGAGCGCATCGGGCGGGAGGAGGCATCTAACGCCGAGCTCCACTCCCACCTAGCCTCCCTTGAGACTGCGATGGACGCGATGTCCAGGGAGCTCGAGCAGCTCCGTAAGAGTGCGCCGCTGACATATCCAGCTGCTCAGTCACCGCGAACGCCAACGACGAAGACCTGCGTGCCTCCCCAGTCCGGGTCACCTCCTCTTCCTGCCAGGCAGCCGACAATGAGCGCACCAGCCAAGAAGCCTCCGAGGAGTGGGGGTCCACTTCGCCGAGAGGAGTTCCCTCCTCTTCCCTTCCACCCCGCCCGGGCCCAGACTAGCAATCGGGTCCAGCAACAAATTGTCGCGGCACCTTTTTCATGCGTGAGCCACGATGGCTCTACTTATACGAACCTGGCGTCGCAGATCTCGGCCCAACTTGCGATCCAGATGGATCGCAAGTTCGAAGAACTTCGGGCTGAGATCTTCCCGGACCGTGTGGCACGGCCGCGACTCACGCAGCCAATAGCCGCGACACATAACGCCGCACCCATAGCTGCACCAGACGTCGCGATTGCCACCGCGTCCACTACTGTAGCAGCAGTCACGCCTGGTGGCGGAAGTAGGAAGAAAAGGAGGAGAAAGACAGCGCCGCCTGCACCCGCACTTGCCCCATTGTCAACCCTCAACCCTGTTGGGCAGGCACCTGCAGCTGAGCCCAGTGCCTCCTGGGCCACAGTGACAAGCCGCCCTGTTAAGGCCAGGGCCCGAAAAGATAAGACCAAGAAGCCAGTGTTGCCCAAAGTGCCGTCCACGTCGGCGGTGACAGTGACCCTTCCACCGGGATCCAACACCACCTTAGCCGAGGTGATGAGACTGGCCAGGGAGAGGGTTGACCTCAACGAATTGGGGCTTACCGAGGGCCTCCGTCCGAAACGGGCCATCACCGGAGGACTTATACTTAAAATTCCCGGTGAACAGGGCTCGGAAAAGGCGGAAGACCTTAAAAGGCGCCTTCAGACGGCATTGTCCGAAACGGGCGCGATCGTGGCGCGTCCCGTAAAAATGGCTGAGATCCGGGTGAGAGACTTGGACGACGCAGTAGTCCCTAAAGATATTGCCGAAGCAGTTGCCTCGGAGGGCAATTGCGATGAGGCCGACGTGAAGGTTGGCCAAATTCGCTCCTCCGCGGCGGGCTTGGGGACTGCGTGGGTTCGATGCCCGCTCACAGCTGCCCGCGAGCTGGTGGCCGCGGGAAAGCTCCGAGTAGGTTGGGTCATCGCCCGTGTCGAGGCCCTGGCGGCTCGACCTCTACAGTGCTTCAGGTGCCTGGAGAAGGGGCACGTGCGCGCCCGCTGCACATGTGACAGGGACCAAAGCGCTCTCTGCTTTGTCTGCGGCCAAGCTGGCCACAAGGCAAGCGGTTGTGAAAAGAGTGCTCCGCGGTGCCCTGTGTGCACGGATGCGGGGCGTCCGGCCAACCACCGGGTGGGCACCAAAGCCTGCACCCCTCCTGAGAAGAGGGGTGGTAGAAGTAAGCCTGAAGTTACCGCCGCTCCTGCCACGGCGGTTACCGAAACCAGCAATGGTTTTGGGTTGTTGGAGTCGGTTACCGGCTCTGGGGAGGCTATGGAGGCTTAAAATTATTTTCCCCTTTAGTCGTCCTTCAGGGCAACCTAAACCACTGCCGTGCTGCGCAAGCTTTGCTTGCGCAGACCGTTGCAGAGCGTTCGGATGCCCTGGAAATAATGGCGGGGCCGTATTTCGTCCCGGACCACCCTCGTTGGTTCGGGGCATCAGATGGCTCCGTCGCTGTGTACTTGGGGAAGAGAGCCCCATTGCCGCCTGCTCCATCAGGGGCCGGGTTTCGTCGTTGTCGAATGGGGTCCTGCGATCGTCGTCGGCTGCTATGTCTCCCCAAACAGTGGCCTTGCCGCTTTTGAGGCCTACCTCGACGGGCTGGCGAACCACATCAGGGTTTACCAGTCCCGTCCGGTGTTTGTCCGGTGTATCTCTAGCGTGTGGGGTGACACCCGGAACAACCTGCGTGGAGAGACAGTGCTCGAATGGACGACTGAACTCGACCTCCGGCTTTTAAACCGGGGGTCAGTTAGTACATGCGTCCGCTGGCAGGGAGAATCGATCGTCGATCTTTCGTGGGTGACTCCCTCTGCCGAGCGTCTAGTCTTTGGGTGGTTTGTCGCGGAGAATGTGACCACGCTGTCAGATCACAGATTGATCGAATTCAGCGTGACCTTCCGTCCACCCCGCGACATCCCGTGGCGTCCAAACGCGGTTCCGACGCGTCGCTGGAACGTTCGACAACTTGGCGGGGATATGTTAGCAGCCGCTGCCCACGTGGCCGAGTGGGAGGCCGCCAATTTGGGAATCCCGCCCGATTCCGACTCGCAGGCGGACTGGTTTCGGGACATTATGACATCTGTCTGCGACACGTCTATGCCCCGATCCAGTCCGAGGAGACCCAGTTCGCAGTACTGATGGACGCGCGAAATCGAGCGCATTCGCCTTGATCATGTCGCGGCGCGACGCCAGTACTTGCGAGCCCGACGAAGAAGGAGAGCCACTGCTGAAGAGATTGCTGGAGCATATGAGCGGTATCGGACCGTCGGGAAAACACTTTCAAGTGCCATCCTTGCGGGCCAAGGCCCGTTCCTGATATTATCGGGTCGTACCTAAATGGGAGGTCAATCAGGATAAAAGGTCGGAACGGAGCTCTGCTCTCGAGGGAGCTCTCAAACGGAGTTCCACAGGGGTCCGTGTTAGGACCCCTTCTGTGGAACATCACGTTCGATGCGGTCCTGCGTATCGGTCTCCCCTCTGCTATCAGCGTCGTCTGCTATGCGGACGACACGTTGGTGCTGGTGCGGGGGACAACCAGCTTCCGCAGTGTCGTCGCTCTCGCCAATCGTGGCATGGCACTGGTCGTCTCGGCGATCAGCCAGCTGGGCCTTCAAGTGGTGCCTCACAAATCTGAGGCGAGGCGCTATGGTTCCATGCCCTTCCTCGGGGCCGGGAACCACCCAGCTCGGTGGTGTCAATTTGTGGTGCACAAGTCCGAGTGGGGCGTACTATTAAGTACCTTGGCCTCATTTTGGACTCTCGCTGGGCGTTCGAAGACCACTTCGAGCACTTGGCCCCCCGAGTTCGTGGTGCGGCGGGCGCGCTTCGACGCCTGCTCCCGAGCCTTGGTGGGCCACACGAGGAAGTTCGCCGCCTCTACTGTAGCGTCGTGCGGTCCATGGTTCTCTATGGGGCGCCCGTGTGGCATCATCGTCTCACGCGCGCCTCCTGCTGCAGGGCTATCCTAGCCAGTCTGCAGCGGTTGGTGGCCATTCGGGTGGCACGAGGCTACAGGACGATATCCCATGAGGCGACGACGCTCATTGCGCGCCTCCCGCCGTGGGATCTCCTGGCGTGGGTGAATGCCCGTCTTTATGACGAGGTTCGCCTTCGTCGGGAAGGCGGAGAGGCGTCGAATGAACGCTCGAAGAGTGCCGGCGAAATGCGCACCGAAGCGCGTATGAGGAGTGGCGCGTGCGGCTGCATCTACCGCGTTGCACGCGCCAACGCATCGTCGGTATGATTTTGCCAATATTTGACGCCTGGCTCGAGACGAAAGAGTGCACTACTTTCCGGCTGACTCAGATACTTACCGGACATGGTTGCTTCGGTGAGTATCTGAGTCGGATCGGCCGTGAGGAGACGACACAGTGCCACCACTGCGATGACGATCTGGACTCCACTCAACACACACTAGAGGTGTGCCCCGCGTGGGCGGACGAGCGGAGTACTTTGGTCGCTACAATCGGGAGGGATTTGTCCCTACCAGCCGTAGTAGCAACAATGGTAGAGGACACCCACAATTGGCGTGCAATGGTCTCCTTCTGTGAAGCTGTAATGCTCCAGAAGGAGGCCGCCGAGCGGGAGCGTGAACGACGCAACCCCGCTCGCAGGCGAAGGCGGCGTCGAGGCGGCGGCAGCGGCCGTTGAACTCGACTCTTCCTCAGGTCTGCGGGCGTTGGAGGGGGAGCCTCTAATGACCCACCACAAGCAGACCCGAGAAGGCAGCGGACTGTGTGGCGCAGTCGGCTGTGAAAGGCATTGCACACCCCGCCTTTCCCCGGGCACGCGTCCCAAGCAAGGGGACGGACGCGACAGGTACAGCGGAGCAATACAACCACAGTTCCCGTTGTACCTGCAAGGCGTCGAGCTACGGAGCCACCGTGTGGTTTTTAGTCGGTAACCCAGGTGGGAGTCGGGAGTCCGACATACCCCCTTCGACCGCTCCCCGGTCGGATTGGCATGAGGTAACTCATTTTCCACACGATAAAAAAAAAAAGGTCTGCCACATGTAAACAATACATACTTATTCAAACACCGTCTCTTTATTTTAGAAAAATATTACAGTTGCTACGCTACATGAATATTATAGTGTAAATAACTTATCTATACATATAAATACATCTATAACATATAAATAAAATTGGAGTGTCTGTTTGTAATATTAAAATAACCGCTTTTTACTAAATGCATATCGATGTATACTCGGTATACCATTTTTGTCTGTCTGTCTGTTTGTTTTTACTAATGTCTGGAACGGCTGGACCGATTTTGACGCGACGTTGACTGGCGGATAGCTGATGTACCAGGCTACAAATTAGGTACTGGGTACGCGATGTAGTTCCCTCAGGACGCGGGTGAAACCGTGGGAAACAGCTAGTTTATTATATTACAATAATTAACGATAAATAATTATTTTAAAACAGTTTGCATTTTTCGCGCGGTGACAGATTTGCATACAAAGTGTCAGTCAGCACCTATTTCATCCCGCAGGTGTCGTGGGAGGCGGTTAAGAATATAAAGCATTTTTTCAGATATCGTTATCGTACAAACCATGTTGAAATAAAGCGATTGACATAGCGGCAAAATTGCAGAAAAACTTACGTAAAGCAATAGACATCACGGTCATTTTATGGATGGGTGACCGGGCTATGAGATTAAGGAGAACATGTGTGGGGTTTATAAAAGGGGGCCAAAAATATGGTTATTTTTGAGCTAGGATGCACCGTTACCAAGATACATAATAATTCATATGTCATAGGTACTTAACTAATACGAAGGTTAATGCATGAAATTAAAATCACACTTGAATCGAATATTACCTTACAACGTATATTTTCTTACGTCTGCCAAGTTGTTTACGTACAATGATCACTACTTTATTCTGTGATTTGGCCAGACATCAAAGATATATAAAAACTATTATAATACGTCATTGCCAGACATGAGATATTGTAAAAAGGTAGTAGATTAGTAGGAACTTGCACATTATTTTAAGTGATTATAAGTACATACATTTCAAAATAATGTAAACCATTATAATTAATGAAATTATCTTTTTTGGTATAAATTTTCTAATCCTTTTTTATTTATATCTTTAAACAGCATAAAGAATTTCAATGTCTCACAGCACAAGTCGTATGCACCATCTTAATTAATATTCATAAGCAAAAAAGGGTCCATATTGACTCACCTAAAGTTCTTTACCCGAAATTGTTCTTCCTAACGATTTGTAATCCGAATGATCACTCTTCCTAAAATTTTCCATCCTAAAGTTTTCATTCATACTATTTGTAATGCAACCGGCGATGTTCATAACACTCATGTGTCCGAATTTTTTTATTAATAACTAGAGGACGCCAGCAGCTACACCTGCATTTTTTTAAAATTTACCCGTTTTGGCCGATCCCGTGGGAATTTCGGGAAATCCCTTCTTAGTGCACCTCTACGGTCCCCAAGGAACATACATGCCAAATTTCAGCTTCCTGCGCCCAATACTTTCGGCTGTAGCGTGTCTGTCAGTCAGTCAGTAACGCAAGGATTTTATATATTAAGATATCATTAATGTAAATATATTTAAACTCCTACTATTTTTTATCATAACTCTTTTATCCCTAAACATAATTATTATAATATTGTCACTCATACTCAGAAAGAAACATTTACCAAGTGTAATAAAAAATATATGACACTTTTACCAAGACACTTTTAGCCTTATATTTACGTGTATTTTCGAACCCGCGACCTTCGTCGTGGCAGTCGTTTACCTACAATCCCTCTACGCCACCGAGTCGTCAAATCAATCGAGAAATTCTGTATTTTTTTTCCAAATTCTGCGTTTTGTTGTAAGTGGACATATCTTGTATGCAAAACCTATCTTATATAATACCACATACTTACAATGTTGTAAACGTTTAAATAAAACTAAATCACAACTAGAAAACTAATGTTATTTTTTTATTTAACATTTTGTTAGCGTATTCTAAATGTGTAACCTTGCTAAATTACTTCTTAGTACCTATCGGATCTAAAGTAAACCGCGGATGGACGGACGGTAAGGTGCCATAACAATAGAGCAAAAATTAACTCTATATAAGAATTTCTGTAGATATTTTCTTCTTTCAATGTGGCGTTGTTGGGACTAAATGTAAAATCAATCTGAATTAAACTCTTCATAGATTGCTATATTTGTGATAACGAAAATAGGGAGTAACCGCCGTGTGGTTGACGGCATAGAATACAAGTGTCACCACCCCCATCTTCCCGTGGGTGTCGTAAGAGGCAACTAAAGGATAACACGATGCAAATACCATCTTTGTGTAGAGACGGAAAACTCGACATCAAACCCTAGACGACTGCCTCGTTGGTCTCGCGGCATAAATGTGCGCGTGGGATCGGGAGGTCCTGGGTTCGATTCCTGGGTCGGGCAGTGTTATTGGGATTTTCTGTCACGAAACTCTCAGTAGCAGCACGGAGTCTGGAAATGTGCCCGGTACGGCAATAGGCTCGCCCCTTATTACGTGGGACTAAAGTATATCTGGCGAAAAGTGGGTGTAGAAATACACCTCTGCCTACCCCTTCGGGGATAAAAGGCGTGACGTTATGAAAATAGGGAGCTCCCCTACAAATGCCATGGTAGTGTAGTGTCAAAATCATTGGTTTGCGTACACAATTCGATATCATATAAATTTTGGCTTTGAAATGAAATTGCCATCGCAGTTTTTCATTTAAATCACTAGGAGAAGAAGATTTAAATCACTGAACAATGGTAGTACCTATACGCAAGACTTTTACTCTGAAGTCGGCAGCTAGATTAAAAAGAAAACGGCATGACGAATATTTTTTTCAATCTACACTGAGAAAACCTTAAAAGGCTGATTGATATCCAAACTTACATAAATTAAGTAAACAATCGTATTTTATTTATTTACTAGAGGACTTTCTTATAAATTTATCTGTTTTGGCCGATCCCGTGGGTATTTCGGGAAATCCCTTCTTAGTGCACCCCTACGGTCCCCAAAGAACATACATGCCAAATTTCAGCTTCCTGCGCACAATAGTTTCAATAGTTTTGGCTGTAGCTTGTCTGTCAGTCAGTCAGTAAGGCAAGGATTTTATATATTATGACTAGCTTTCGCCCGCGGCTTCGCCCGCATGAAAGTGAAATAAAGAGTTGCCTTTGTACTTCACCAGGCTTCAGACTATCCATATCAAATTTCATCTCAAACGGATCTGCACATTAGCCGTGTAGCATACACAGGTCCAAACTACTTACTGTAATAGACAAAGTTCATCTACATTAAATACTGAAGGCAATAAATCTATCAATTTGATAACTACTCTACAATGAGCATTGTAAAAAACATTTTTTTTATGTTAAACTGTTTTATTACAATAAAAATTATGTAGTTAGAGGTTATGTACTAAAAGCTTAAAATTTATTCGGTAAGTCCTAGCTACCAGATCGCACTAATGTTCTCATCAATGTGGGGTATTGATCAGACAAATATAAAATAGTTGGGCAAGCGAAATTTCTATCATGTTTACTCTGGATGTGCTACGCCCAAAACGATTTTTTTTAGTTAATTTTATTTTCAAGTTTTTGCTTTTGTTGTTAGTTGATACTTCTCATTATCTTTTCATAGTGATCCCTTTGCTACCAATCAGGCCCTGTCGTTCGATACTCATATTGAGGTATTTGTGGAATATAGGTAATTCGCCATTTTGTTGTGGCGGCCATCTTGAATTTTTCATAGTGAGCTCTATTCTACCAATCGAACCCTTTCATTTGATACCCATATTGAGGTATTTGTGGAAAATATGTAATCCGCCATTTTGCAGCGACAGCCATCTTGGATTTTTCATAGTGAGCTATATACTACGAATCAAGCCTTTTCATTTGATACCCATGTTGAACTGTTTGAGGAAAATAAGAAATCCACCATTTTGTCGCGGCGGCCATCTTGAATTTTTCATAGTGAGCTCTATTCTACGAATCAAGTCCTTGCATTTGATACTCATATTGAAGTATTTGTGGAAAATAAGTAATCCGCCATTTTGTGGCGGCGGCCATCTTGGATGTTTCATAGTGAGCTCTATTCTACCAATTAAACCCTTTCATTCAATACCCATATTGAGGTATTTGTGGAAAATATGTAATCCGACATTTTGCGGCGACAGCCATCTTGGATTTTTCATAGTGAGCTCTATTCTACGAATCAAGCCCTTTCATTTGATACCCATATTGAACTGTTTGAGGAAAATAAGAAATCCACCATTTTGTCGCGGCGGCCATCTTGAATTTTTCATAGTGAGTTTCATTCTACCAATCAAGCCCTTTCATTTGATACCCATATTGAGGTTGTTGTGAAGTAATATGTAATCTGCCATTTTGTATCGGCGGCCATCTTGAATTTACAATCATTTAAATTCTTTTAAATCTTGATGACAATATGAGTGTATACCAAAAATCAGATCAATCTGTCATCAGAAAGGGGGTAAAATTCCAATTAATAGCTTTCAGAGCTCAGGGTTTTTGCCGACTTAGTTGATACTTTTCCTTATATTATGGCAACATTATCCAAAAATGTTTTAAATTGTAGCCTATGTGTTATTCTGATGTATAAACTATATTACTGTAAAGTTTCATCCAAATCCGTTCAGTAGTTTTTGCGTGAAAGAGTAACAAACATCTATACATACATCTTCACAAACTTTCACATTTATAATATTAGTAGGATTTGGTTAAAACGGTTAAGAATAATTCATCGCATACATAATGCAAAAAAGGTTAAGAATGATATGTAAGTAGCACATGAGATTCAAATTTAAAAACATTAATATTATTAAAATATAGCCCAGATTAACTCCACATGACCCTTTGACAGCCAAACTTTTGGAAAAACTACAAGAATAGGAGCAAATTGCGTAAGAGAAGTTAGAAACCCGAGTAAATTAGATCATATTGACCGTGTGGATAAACTGAAATGTTTATTAAATATTCTTGAAAGGTGTCCTCAAAAGAGTTATAGTAAAGTTACTTTTTGAATCATATATATGTATTGTTGTCCATTCAGAAAGTACCTACTTATATTCTCTTAGCACTACACTAAGACAGACGGGCAGATAATAATAAATATTATAAATAAATTCATTTGAATCGGCTTAGACGCAATGAGATAAATACTTCAGATGAACATACATTCAACTATTGTTTGTATTTATGTTAAAGACAAAGTAATTAATATAAAATTATACATAATGACTGGTCAATATACAGAATTACTAACTTGCCTAAGCAATTTGATTCATTGATCACTTCATCTGGATGTTATACATAAAGCCAGACCAAATAAGTCAAAGTAATAAATAAGATACAAATTACTTGCCTTAGCATTCCGATATAGCGTGGCGTGGTCACCAAAACACGCGATAATGAAATGTGGAGTCAGGAGACGATGTTTAATAAGCTAAGTTGACGGAGCCCTGCTTCACAGGGCTCCTAATTTCAGGTGTAGGGTCACAAGAAACCTAACATAACCTATTAAAATGGGTGTTCATTGTGTCTGTTAGTTGTATGTTTGTAAAGTCCCCCGCGACAAAGGAAATAGTTATAGGGGTTAATAAGATGATGAGTAGAGAGATAAATAAAGATGCCAAATACTGCAATATATACTTTATCTGTGGTACCACGAAATATACTTATAAAATAAATAAACTACATAGCGACGACCTAACGGTAGGGAAGCGTGGAGACGACTGCTGAGCTGCGCTTACACAATAGTGCGCCTTGTATATAATTTGTAGCGTCAGCAGCCGCAACATACTCCTATTGCGGGCGTTGTCTTTTTAAAAAAGAAAAAGAAAAGAAAAAAATAGTTTGTCTGGTTAATCAGCTAGCTAAGATATCGGTGTCCAGTACGGAACTGATTAAAATAAAACTTTACAAGCTTCACTTCACTTATTATATTACTTCATCCAAGAGTACTAAGATGTTATATAAAATAGCTAGTTAATGTGATTAATTCGGTGTCAATTATTACTTTGTCCAATTTGAGTAGATATTATAGATAATGTCTAGATCGTTTATATAAATATTGGGATTTATTACTTTGGCTGTAACATATATACGTATAAACTACATATGTTGAATGCCCCACTCGCTAATTTTATCATAATAATTTCTTATGGTGTTATGTTTACCTACAAAAAAATCTTTCGCCGTGTGGTTGACGGCATAGAATACAAGTGTCACCACCCCCTATCTTCCCGTGGGTGTCGTAAGAGGCGACTAATGGATAACACGATGCAAATACCATCTTTGCGTAGAGACCGAAAACTCGACATCAAACCCTATACGACTGCCTCGTTGGTCTCGCGGCATAAATGTGCGCGTGGGATCCCGGGTTCGATTCCTGGGTCGGGCAGTGTTATTGGGTTTTTCTGTCACGAAATTCCCAGTAGCAGCACGGAGTCTGGAAATGTGCCCGGTACGGCAATAGGCTCGCCCCTTATTACGTGGGACTAAAGTATATCTGGCGAAAAGTGGGTGTAGAAATACACCTCTGCTTACCCCTTCGGGGATAAAAGGCGCGACGATATGTACAAAAAAACCTTTCATATGAAGAGGTACAACCATATCACAACCCACAAATACCTTCTACTCCTACAAAACATATTAATTTGAAGAATTATACAAAATTTTATACAGAAACAAGAAATATTCAGTAAATTGACCATTCATCCTTTCCGGAAGCCTTTGAGTTATTTTTTGTGACAAACGGACCTTTGGTCTAGTCCTATACAAACAGACATCGTGTTATTACAAATTTTAACGCTCTTCTTTCGCATAAAGAAAAATATTTTCTTTATGAAAGAATATTTTGTAGTACCGTCAAGATTCTGGAAATGTATTATATGCCTTGCGTTTTTAAGTGCTTATGAAATTGCCTTAAGTTTACTTTATATATTTTTTTATTATTTTATAGACTCACGCCTGTATCCCCGAAGGGGTAGGCAGAGGTGTAATTTCACACCCACATATTTTCGCCATGAATTTTTAGGTCCCACGTAATAGGGGACGAGCCTATTGCCGTTACCGGGCACATCACCAGACTCCATGCTGCCACTCAGAATTCGGAAAAACCCAGTAACACTTTTGCCCGACCCGGGAATTGAACCCGGGACCTCCAATCAGCAGTCGCATACGCTATCCACTGGACCACGGAGGCAGTCTTAAGTATTTTGAATAAAATTATAATAAGCCCAAATGTCAACACCCGATTTCATTCCATGGGTGACGTAAGAGGCGATGACGATCAATACACGAAGCAAACAGTAAGTATCTTTGCGAAGAGACAGAAAACTCGACATCAAACCCTACACTAACCCATCCGGGCAGCTTAGTACAGTACGCCAAATACTTATATTAATTCACAGTGCTACTGTGAAGCATTTTAGGATAGACTGAATTCGAGCAATAAACTGTAAAAGGCTGCTGAAATGGTAAAAGGTAAGAATGGATTACTGGGTAGACCAACAGACTGCTACGCAAAAGATCTGGGGTTCTGTCTTTGGTTCGGGTGCCCGATCTATATAGGGCTAATATATTAGCCCTATATAGATCATACATAATAATAATAATATTCTACCACATTCACACAACACCATCTAGTCCCAAAACTAAGCAGAAGCTTGTACTATGGGTACTAGACAATGGATAAACATACATATATACTTTTTTTTGTAAATACATACTTATTATACATAGAAACACCCAGACCAAGACAAACATCCATGTTCATGCACACAAATGTTTGACTTGAGCGGGAATCGAACCCGCGACCTTCGGCGTAGCAGTCGCTTACACTCCCGCGGCGCCAATCGGTCGTCATACATGGTGAATAACCGAATAGAATTGTTATAAAAAAGGAAAGTTGTAAGGCGAAAACAAGAGCAATGTAGTAGCCAATTATCTAGACGTCAAGTTGCCAAACATTTTATAAATTAAAGAAAATTTAATCACATTGTCAACTTATTAATTTGTCTTAGCGTTTCTGATAAGCTGGCTTTTATGCTGAGTCATCATCGCCCTAGCGTTATCCCGGTTGCATCCAAGACTAAAACGCCTTGGAGCGCGAGGACCGCTTACTGGTCTAACCAGATAAGACAGAATATCAACTTTTCCACAGAGCGACTGCCGTCTGACCTCCGCATCCCAAAGAGATAGCGATATTCCATGGTTTAGGTTGCGGTTCCACTGAGGCGGATCGGAGCAGAGCGGAGACGAGCTGTGTCGCGATTCACCAATCACATGGCATGAAATAGAAGAGATGTGGATTTCAAGCCATGTGATTGGTGAATCGCGGCACAGCTCGTCTCCGCTCTGCTCCGCTCCGCCTCAGTGGAACCGCAGCCTTAGACCAGTATGAGTTTATTAGGGGTACTGAATCCCCGTAACGACTGACAAAGATCTTTATGACAGCCGGGACCGACGGTTTAACGTGCTCTCCGAGGCACGGGTAAGCGATAATTAACAACTTAATACGCACTTAACTTCGATAAGTCATTAGTGCGCGCCGTGCTTTCGAACCGGATACTCTCTGCAGGGTATTCTTTTGGTATCTCCACTAGGCTATTGCTGCCTGTTTTTATGCTGAGTACCTGTATAATTAGCAATATAGAAAATCATGAAATAATTACTGAGAATAAAGACTACCTCATTGGTCATACAATATTATTTAGCGGGTCTTAGTCGCGATAATTTATTTATTTCAAGGCATAAATACCTCTGTTATTCTCCTACGTTTCTACCGGCTTGCAACGGTTGTGGTCGCGGAGGGACTGATGTCAGCTCAGCGCCGTCCTTGTGAAGCGCGGGTTTCGGCAACTACCCACACTTGTTTTGTATTTTTGATATTTTTAGTTCTATCCGCACTGTCGGTACTTCGACACACTACACTTATGACGTCTACACACTGATGAGTTGTGTTACTGCGGCGTTGTTTGCATTTGTTGATAACTGGGTTCCAAGTGGTCGATAGTCTGTATCCGTCCTCCCGGTTGAAATTTCTATGTTTTTTGATTTCAACCGCTTCACGTACTATCCTGGAGTAATAGTGGCGATCGGTGGATAAGACTCGTGGTTGATGTAATTCTATCCAGTGGTTTGGTCCAGATTCCAGCAAATGCTCAGCTATGGCAGATTTATTAATTTGTCGATTTTTGACAGCTGTGATATGTTCTTTGACCCTTTCAGCGATCGTTCGTTTGGTCTGTCCGATATGGGAACTACCACAACTGCAATCGACCTTGTAGACGCCTGGTGTTTGTAGAGGAATTACGTCCTTTGGGGTACGCAGATTGTGTGCTACCTTGGAGTGGGGACTATATACAGTCTTGATGGAGTATTTTTGTAGTGCTGTTCCAACTTTGTCCGTCACTCCCTTGATATAAGGCAATTATCGCGACTAAGACCCGCTAAATAATATTGTATGATGTATACAAATCGCGAAAGTTTAAAATCGATTACCTCATTGGTCTTGCGGCATAAATATGCGCGTGGGATTGGGAGGTCTCAGGTTTGATTACCGGGTCGGGCAAATTGTTACTGGGTTTTTCCGTTAGGAAATGCTCAGTAGCAGCACAGAGTCTGGTAATGTGCCCGGTACGGCAATAGGCTCGCCCCCTATTATTACGTGGGACCTGTAAATTCATGGCGAAATGTGTGTGTATATATTACACATCTGCCTACCTCTTCGGGGCACAGGCGGAAGTCTATAAAAAAATATTATTCCTGTATCGGGACCCTTACGTTTATTTATTCTATTCGTAATATTGTTCACCGTATCTATCTGTTTGTGACTTATTTATAGTTGAAAACTTTAAGAATTTGCTGCATTTGATGTTAATAAAACGTAAAGGCCGTTTGAATCCAATCTAGAATGTATCGATAAATGTATACGTTATGCAAATAATCACATAATAAGGCAGAAAAATTGGTTAGAAATGTAAATTAACTAAATAAACTTGTGTGGAGGGGGTTCGGTACGTTGATGAAACATCTAATTTGTATGAGTTGTTTTAAATGTGGTCATTTGTTTACGGTGCCCATTAAAATGTATAAGTAGGTCCAATTTAATATATTGGAGTGGATGCTTACTTACGATATAGTTTGCATAAGTTTCTTTTTCATTTTCAATTTCACCCACCAAAATTCACCCCATTATTCAAAATTCAGTTGCTTACTTCATGCCTTGATCGTCTTCGGCACGGAGAAAAGCATATTATGCTTCTTAAATTGAAACTCATTTGCTTAAATATTTTTGGAGCATATTTGTCCTGTTTTTATTTATTCGTACAGAACCCCAAAGTGCTATCTTCCGTTATATTTTGAATTTATAAAAAAACACTTGTGAAAAGTCAACTAGTAGTAAAGATTTTAGGTCTAAGATCTCTTGAAGAATCTAAGGCAAATGTTCGGCCGTACCTAATTTTATTAGGGTTTGAGGTTTAGGTACCTATCTACACAGTTGTGACCCCATAACAACAAGTTCTAAGCAGTGATACACAAGCGGCTTATAATAGTTATAACTGTGGGTGTGTAATGCACCTGTGCCTGCCCCTTCGGGGATAAAGTCGTGAAGTTATGCAATGTTATAATTCTGTCAAATCTGGATGGACTGGTAAGCGGACCCCGGGCTCCAAGGCGTGTAAGTCTTGGATGCAACCTGGATAACGCTAGGACGATGATGAACACTGAAGACCTTGGCTGGTTTTTGAAAGCCTGTTTTGTCTTTAGGAGCTCGAAATAAAATGTCTTTTGAAATATCCGATCACCTACACACCGCCGATTCTTGCAGGGAATTGACCGGGAGGATAAGACGTAGTTTCATAAATAAAACCCTTGATCACTTATAAGTTCGCTAGCATTAAATATGTCTGCAAATAATAATTTTGCTTTACCTAATGCTGATAATGAAATAAATGGTAACATCTTATCCGCCAGAGACAACTTTTCTTGGAAACCTTGTTGGAAAAATGATTACCCATGATTTTATGTACGACTTGACCAATTATAGGCATTCTGTAAGCCTTTGTGGTTTACTTACATATAACATCGCGTCTTATTTTATGTGCATGCTGAAGCTGAACGACAAGGGCACATTACACAAAAGTAAGTGTAGATGGCGTTACAAGCATGTGCAGTTAAATGAAAAAAAAGTTAAGTTATTTTTTATTTGTTTTCAAAAAATCTTACAGTAACAAAGACTTATGTAACTTACAAAGTTTTTATATTCAAATTCAAATTCAAATTCATTTATTAGTGTGATTTTTGGTTACAAGTTACATATGTGGTCTTAATACAATTTAAAGCATCTCAAAAATCTACCATGATGGTGTACACTGTTTCATATTTATTTTATATTAATTACTAATATAAAAATTTAAAAAAAAATATCAGAATTATCATAAGTCCAGAAATATAAAAATCTAATAATTGCAACATAACAACATAATTTGGGAAACGAACAATAAGAATTCACAATATTAATTGCATGTAATAACTATAATTCCATTTTCATTAATCCGACAACGCCAACTGACATCTACAGAATAATACAATCACTTAAAAATACCACAAGTACCGGTTATGATGAAATATCGACTAAAGTAATAAAGTATGTAGGTCACATAATATCGCCAGTACTCAGTCATATTTATAATCTATGTATAATACAAGGTGTATTTCCTTCAAAACTAAAAAAAACTATTGTAAAACCACTCTTTAAGAAGCAAGACCGTATGAACATGACATTCTATAGGCCTATAGCACTTATACCTGTTCTCTCAAAAGTTTTGGAAAAAGTAATACACGAAAATCTTTATCAATATTTGGAAAAATATAACATTATAACAAATGCACAATCAGGATTTAGGAAAAATATGATTATAAACCAAGCTATATACAATTTTTTAGGCGAAATATTAAAAAACCTAGACAAAAAAATAGCCACATGCGCGCTATTCATGGACCTGAGCAAAGCATTTGACTGTGTGGATTATAATATATTAAGTAATAAACTATACGCGAACGGCATTAGAGGTAATATTCTGGATTTAATAAATTCCTACCTGAGGAATAGGAAGCAAGCAACCAGTGTAACAGATTTATGTCAAGTAAAAAAATCAGCAATGGTATACAAACCTAAATATAAAGAAATAACATAAATACTATACGAAGGGAAGTTAAATATGGCGTGCCCCAGGGAAGTGTACTAGGCCCCTTATTATTTCTTATATACATCAACGATTTCCCTAAAGTCACAACCTCGCCAATGTTTCTTTTCGCCGATGATAGTACTGTAATTTTCTCTAACAAAAATCACAATCTAATAACGAGAACAATTACTGATACATTAACTGATCTAGTTTGCTGGCTTCAAGCTAATAATCTTGTTTTAAATTTAGAAAAAACAAATATAATGGTATTTAGAAATCGAGTCAGAAAATTACCTAATAATATTGAATTAGAATTCTCAGGCACAAGGATAAAAGAAGTCCAGATTGCAAAATTTTTGGGTCTGTATGTTGACTGTAATTTAAACTGGAAATCCCACATACAGTACGTCTGCTCAAAGTTAAGTAAATGTTCATATGCTCTATATACATTAACAAAAAATGTAAGCATTTCTACAGTCGTGACTGCTTACTATGCATATGTGGAATCAACACTACGCTATGGTATCATATTCTGGGGTAACTCTACAGATTGGGTGGCTGCATTTAGAGCGCAGAAACAATGTGTACGGTCAATATTAAGATTGAAAGTGACAGACAGTTGCAAAACACATTTTAGAACATTAAATCTACTAACCTTGCCGTGTATATACATACTAGAGACAGCTTTATTTGTAAGAAAAAATATGAACTTATTTGAAAAGCAAAGAGGAAGTCGTCACCAATATAAAATAAGAATTATGCCTAGTAAGACATCCTTATTAAATAATAGTATACTTTGTATGACTACCAGGATTTATAATAATCTACCGACTGAACTACATAGAATAGATCATGTCAATGTGTTTAAATATGAACTGAAGAAGATATTGGTACGTAAAACTTACTATAGTGTTAAAGAATATCTAGACGACAAAAATATACAATTAATTACTTGATCCTTTTTTTCACTGATTATATAATTATGAACAATATGTACTTGACATGATATTAATGTTTAATTTTATTTTAGTTTGTAGTCTGTGTTTTGATGTATTACTTGACATAATTATTAAATTTGACACACACTTCATATATTAAAAAAATAATAATATAATAATAACATATTCTGACTGTATGTAATCTCATCTGTTTATTGTGAAGCCTAAAATCAATTTGTATTTAACATTGCATGCCTACGTTGGTAAACATAGTTTAACTACTCATTCACCTAACAACTTGTAATGTACCTCTAGACTATGTTGAGCAATAAAGATTTGATTTGATTTGATTTGAATTAATTGGAATGATAAATAATGATAAAATAATACAAAATTATATAGAAAATACATATAACATCATATAACATCATCATCAGCCGCCGTCAATGTAGCGTCAGAGTAGAACACGTTATAGGTAGACATCGACATTGCTGCAACTGCCGCCCACCGCTGCTGGTCGTGAATGGGACGTAACGGGTGCTGGTGAAGCCGATCAGGAGGGAGTATCATATGTATTGGTCACCGCCGACGGCCTCGCGCCTCGGATAAAAGTTTTACAAGTTTACCTATTTTCGTTTCTCCAATCACCCTGGCTTAGGTAGCCAAACAAAACAAAACAATTCGGGAAAAAGCTAAGCAGATATTATGACTTTTATTATTTTCGAACACGTGCGTGACTGAAATCAGTAGGACATTACGGGTACCTATTCAGAATCATTTGTCTTGCAACAATATGAAATGAAAGTTTCGCCCGAATGAACGGTAGTAGAGCCTTGCCGATTTCAGCATGAATGGGCCGGCGCGACCGGGGAAGTACTACCCTCTCACAGAAAATCGACGCAAACTAACAGTACCTAAACTGTTGCGTTTCGTTCGGTGAGTGAGAGTGCCGTAGGCCCTATCCCCTATTCCTTCTCCCTCATCCCACTCCTCATCCTATCCCTTTGCCCAATCTCAAGGGGCGGCAACGCACTTGTGACTCCTGTGGTGTTGCTTGTGTCCATGGGCGGCGGTAATTGCTTACCATCAGGCGATCCGTCTGCTCGTTTGCCGCCTATTAATATAAAAAAATAAAAACGTTTTCACACACTGCCCGACACGACATCTGTACTGGGTGAAAATGTTACTATTGTCAATTATTTATTCATACATTATTTTATAATTTTTCTCACTTAATTTAACGGTTTTTTTACTGCGGAGTAAATGAGGCCTCGCCATCACTGTAATATACTAAAGAAAAGATGTCAATGGACTTCGCGAACTTTATGCCGACGACGTCCAAATGTGATCTAGCGTCGCCACTGGTGAGGAGGGACTGGGAGTATGATATGTATTTTATATGACAGTGTTCATATTTAGACGGATATAAAGAAGATCGGCCTAATGGGAACTGTGCCATTTTTCAAATACCGCAACCATCTGGTTGATATTATTATTTCAGAATATCGTTCAGGAATTGAATTGAGACACTACGTCACGTTGGGTCAGACTTTTACGTCAGTGCCATTAAATATCTGTGTCAGTAGGTAATTACCGTATGAGCGATTGATTCGCCGAAATGAGTCATATCATCAAAATATTATTTGCACGTAAGGGCTGCGGCACACTGCTGTTTATGTACTAAATTTATCCTGGGGTTTTACCCACACGAAAAACTTGTGTTACGTCGTTGTGTGTTTATTTAAGACGAGTTGTTTGCTCTGTAATAAACATTTCTTTAAAAAAACTGTTACTCATAAATCTTCTGTCGCCGAGTACTTTACAAACATTAAACCTACGGACACAAGGTACACCTAAGCTCTAAGCTTCAAATTATGGATCACACAAAGTTTCTCTGTGAACCCACAACACTCGGCATAAAGCTGAATGGCGATACGACCACTGAAGCCTGTACGCCATACGGTCAACTTTTGAATATCTCGACATCTCGCTCACTTCGGTCTTTCATATCTCTACATCTCGTTTACACAATACAGCTACTGCGAACGTAAGTGAAGAGGCAACATATTACGAAGAGGGTAAAAATGGCATCTGTCAATCTGTTAAATCCAAGCAAGACTGTCAACCAATTATACGCTTACAGCAGGTAAAAGTGAATAATAATCAGATGACGGCTGATAGGGGAGAATGGAAGCGAAAGACATTCTGCGCCGACCCCAAGTAATATGGGAATAGGGCAGGCAAAAGAAGACTAAGTAGTTTCTGCCCAGCCGGCATGTAGATCAAATCTTACAGCAGCGAAAGCTGACTTAGGCCATAGGGCCTAGGTACGTGAAGCAAGCTCAATAAACAAAGTAAGTTTAAAAAAATGCATTTACTCATTTATTTTGTCATCATCATATCAGCCAAACGACGTCCACTGCTGGACATAGGCCTCCCCCAAGGTTCTTCACACAGACCGGTCTTGAGCCGCCCGCATCCAACCGCCTCCCGCGATCTTGACGAGATCGTCGGTCCACCTTGCGGGGGGCCTACCTCTGCTGCGTCGTCCGGTACGTGGCCGCCACTCCAGAACCTTTCTGCCCCAACGGCCATCGGTTCTTCGAGCTATGTGCCCAGCCCACTGCCACTTCAGCTTGTCTATCCGGAGAGCTATGTCGGCGACTTTGGTTCTTCTGCGGATCTCCTCATTTCTGATTCGATCTCGCAGGGAAACTCCAAGCATAGCTCTCTCCATCGCCTTCTGAGTGACCTCCCCTTCTGATAAGGCCCATAGTGAGCGACCATCGCTCACTATTTATTTTGTAGGTTATGAAAAATCAACCACTGACTTAAAAAAATTAAATATTGCAAAATCATATTTGAGATACTTGATGCGAATCTGAAAGATTTCAAAAAGTGTTGTATCATCATACCAGACATGAAACTATTTCAAGGTTATAAATATATCGATATCACGTATTTTTCCAGAAATAGGCGAAACACTAGTCCTTCGACCGATGTCCCATGCGAGTACGTCAAACATATAAATAAACTAATAAATCTAAGTTGATATACCAATTAATAGATTATCCTGTCGTTTATGGCGATTCGTACAACTTAAACAAGCTACATATGGCGGGCGGCGGACTTACATTAATGACATTAACGTTGTCTAGTGATGCGACACAATTAACAGATCTATCGATAAAAATATTTTTATTATTTTAACGAATCATCAGGTCCCTCTCGGTACTGCTTAGAATATTGCATATTCAAAGAATGATATCCGAAACAGCTGTTATAGTGCCAGGTACCTTTTAATTAACGAAATAAAATTACCAGCGACGTATTTTTGTATACTCTGTTGATTCTAGTGGTTGAGCATTTTAATTACGAATTTATGTTTTTTAGATAAGTAACTAATACTGCTACCAATATATTACATGACATATAGTGTCACAAACATATCTCTTGCAATAAATCATATACTCTGGTAAAATATAAATGATACTCCCCAAGGTCAATACGCCCACAGCGAATGATGTCATCAATCCGCAGCCAAACACAGTTTTTATACCACCATGTTTATGCTATACGTAATTTTGCTCATATGTTATATTTTTCATATGGAACAGAATAGCAAATAATTTGCATTATACGTTCACAGAAAATACCGATCGTCTATCACTTTGTTTGTTTAATTTGAAACAAATCTAAAATTACTTTCTGTCGACAATCATCGAGGTTAGCATATTGATGATTCTGTATTTATGTTCATGTTTCAATATAAGTGTTATTTTCAACATGCGGTAAGTACGTTCATTTGAGAGGTTTTCTAGATTTGTTTTGCACTGAAAGATTAATAGTACGGTGTTGATAATTATTTAGGAGCGCTTAAAGTACGCGATGACATTTTGAATAGGGTTATGATAGATTTATTTGAATATGAATGATTGGCTAGATTTTAGGAAGATTCTAAGAATATTGTTGTTGTTGAAAATTATGTGATCTATTTTCGGGGAAATCTTTGAGCCACGATAAACATAATATACCTAACTATTCCGAAATCTCTGCTTGGAGGATGAAAGAAAACTAAGTAAATAAGGTTGATTTATGTGAGAATATTCCTCACATGAATCTATGTATATGTTGTTGTTTTCATTACTGAAAATGAATCATCTTTCATAATGATATGGACAATATTGAAATCAATATGACTGCACGGTTGGCGTAGTGGTTTAAGCGGCCGCCTCGCCGCTTGACACTGCGCCGAGTGTTGTGGGTTCGATCCCCACACGAGGCAACACTTTGTGTGATTCATAAATTGTTGTCTCGAGTCTGGGTGTTCATTGTGTCCGTTAGTTGTATATTTGTAAAGTCCCCCGCGACACAGGATTTAGTCCTAGTGCGGGAGGTGTCTTTTTAAAAAAAAAAAATTACTTTCAAATAATTTTTTGTGATGTGTACCAACACGTACTCTCATTTCAAGTATCCAATATTTCGGCACTGATGCAACTGTTACATGTTTGACGTTCTAAGGTTAAATATCGACACTACAATAAATAAAGTTGCGTAGTACATATCGCGACAGACAAGTTAACTAAAAAGTTCAGTTACGGATAATTTGCAATATAATTTGGTTTTACAGCTGCTATTATTCGACTCAAACAGGATCCAATGTCATATTTTGGAAAAAGTAGAACTGAAAATTTGCGTGAGGTAAATAATGAAAAAGGCGATTCCAAGCGCGACTTGATCGTCTTCACACATAAGCAAAATATTACATAACTTAACAAAATAGTGGAATGTATAAACAACATATTTTGTTTTTATTTGCAATCAAATTAAAACTAACTATAGCTAAGTGACTAAAACACATAAAATAAAACAATAATTTCTTTACTTAAATAACTAAAAAATAAAGGAGATACATTAAAAAAAAAGGTAGGAAAAGAACATTTAAAGGGCTTCATGGAAATCCTCCACGTCGCCGTCTATTGGAAGCGTGCCCAGAACGCTGGCAGCATTGCCATGTTGTATGGTAATGCTGATCTGGCCAGTCTTACTGGTCACGCGAGGCGTCAACCAGTCTCTTTAAGAGATCTCTAAAAGGAGATCGTGCACCTGGACCCCATGGTCCCAACGTTTCGACTGCAAACGGCTCAAATACATAATCTCCTACTAGATTTATTTATTTGCGCCGTTTGAGAGTCTCCGCTGTAGCTGCAGCAGCGCCCGCACTTACTTAACATAAATGTTTATTCGTAGCAAAATATATTTTATACCACAGATCCGTGGAACACCACACACTAAGTATTAATTCAATTAAACTATCGATATCGTTCCCACCCCTATCGGCAAACCCTCTTTGAAAATTCGATTAACGTGGTGTACACTTACAATATTGTCCATCCAGTGTCCCGTCGGACTGCATGGACTACCATACTGACGTATCGTTCGTGTGTGAATATGAAATAACAACGTTCAACATAAATGGTAAGTTTTTGCGAATTTTACTTACAATTTTTATTTCAAGAGAATAATAGAGGATGACAGGTTGGTGAGAATACTCACCATGGTGTGACCAATATTTGTGTATAAGTACTAGGTGTTAATTGATCAAACTCGTATATAATGCCAGAGTTATGTTCGTTTTGCAAAGCAAAATTGAGAACAAAATAAAATAAAATAATGATTCTAAATGATTTCCAATGTCGACTGTTTCAATCTAATGTATGTCATACACTATTACATGTAAGTGACTTTGTGATATACATTATTTGAACTGATAATAACTTATTAAATCTTACATATAAAACTCTACAATAGTAAGATACAGGCAGAGATAATATTTAGAGTAAAAGTTGGGACAAAAATAAAAGTTTTCAAAATACTTACTCTATGGTACCTATTTGGTACTCCTATACTAGAGTGACCATGAAACTCATTGCAACCTTGGACAGTAATACGCAATAAATTTAACTCCAGCCTTGACCTAGCCAACATGTCTATTTAATCCGTCTTTATTATTCCCGGATCAGACCTTGGCAAATTGCAAAATCAAAGTGAAATATTTCTCAACTAGTACTGCTTTATTTTGTGGCTTCGGATTGGACATTAAAAATCGACAGTTTTCGGTGATTGTGGTCATCATTCGAAAGGGGTCGAGGACACTGCATAAGACTATTCTTAAAATCTCAGCAGCAATTCCAATTGGCTTAAATACAGTCGAACAACCTCCTGCTAGAACACCATAAGGGCGACAATCGCTCAGCATCGTCGCTTCCAATGCTACTTGATACGCACATTGACACTCGTATACAAAACCAGTTTCTAGTGTGCCTCGACTCTATGAGCGAGCCAAGGCAATTTTTTTCAAACTGGTCCAGCGCCGACTTGTTTGATTGTACATAAATTGCATTAACTTTACTCTAGAGAAGTTAAAGTAATTTAGTGCTTATTCGACAAAGAATGTTCGTCTAAAGAATCATGTTCACATCTGACCTGTCAAACATGAAAATATATTCGATAATGTATAACGATTTTGTTATTAAAAATAGCTTATTTTTTATTGGCAATCTGGTTAATAAGATATTAATTATTTTAATTCATCTTAGAATCTTACAAGGATATCTCTCAACGTCAAAGTAAAGTGTCAAAACTGTCAAATGATGACGTCGGTTATTTTTACGATTTGATTCTTTGCAGTCCTTCGTTTGCTCTTGCGTCGATGCGTACTGTGCGATTTATTGGTTTTCTTTTTGCTCCTACCGATCCTTGCTTTCCCGACTGATTACGAGATCTTGCATTCCTGATAACCTTGGCTCATTTAACACGCACACTGAGTGCTTTACGATTCAGTCTTGTGTTTGGTTAAGCATTGTGCTTGCATGATGGATCAGCATAAAGGTAATATGCTGTGTGAACTGGAACATACGTGTGAATACATCAAACACACAAAATCGCTACCTCGTGTTAACACGGAGCAACAATAATGAACATTTTAATACACACTCTTCTTTCTCTTAGCGTTATCCCAGTTTCAATCTGGGGTCCGCTTACTAGTCTAACCGGATTTGGCTGAATATTAGTTTTTCCACAGAGCGACTGCCTGTCTGACCGCCGCAACCCCAAGGGATAGCGATATTCTATGGTTTAAACTAGAGCCGGTTTATTTAGAAGGTATACTGACGCCCTGTAACGACTGTCAAAGATCTTCATGACAACCGCGACCGACGGCTTAACGTGCTCTCCGACACAGGACAAGCGATAATTTAACAATTCAATACGCACATAACTCATTCATTGGTGGTTGATTGCGTCTTTATCATGGAAATACAGAAGTAAATGGAATTAGCATGTCAGGCATATCATACGAGAAGCAGTGTCGCCTCTCACACACATATACACATTTACCACTACATAAAACGCCACGGCGTGATTCGTTAAATATATAAGACACAATTATCATAAAAAGGTATTATCTGAAAAGCCACACAAAAAGAAATATTAACCTTATTTTCAAAGTCGTAAGAACTGATTTACATTTATATTCTAGTTTTAAGTGTTACCAAGAGCGTGAAATCGTGCAAAATACGTATTACTAAATAATTTAATTAGTTAGGAATGCCTTTGATAAAAATGTATATGGTCGTATTTTGTGGCCCAAATGATTTAAACACCAAAATTTCGCTGTTTCTGTTTATAATTATATAATAGATTACAAATTTCTAACGCTGGTATTATTTAACATAATCTGTTTTGTGCAAATGACATGACATTTAGACATGGGGCACTATCGATAAATTTTTTATCGATGGTGTACGATTGTTGTACGATTAATTAAAATATTTAATTTAATAGGATTGTTTGTGTAATGTGATCTAAATTACACTTACAAGTGTTCAACTGACAGGTGAATAATATTGGGTTCTATATAACAAAGAAGTATATTTTATGAATCAATTCATCAATTTTCTATGTTAAACTCTTGTTTAAAATAAAACACTGCTATAAGCTATAACACAGTGCAGCTAAGAATCTCAATTTTTTGTTAAAAGATCAGAAACAGTGTGTGGGCGAGAAGTGAATATATGTATGATCCACCATTTATAATCCCATTCAATATGTGAACGGGCAGTTAGTATTTTTTGCGGCTGCGGGATATATATTATTTGATGTTACACATTAACATTTTTATATTTTTCAAATTATTATACTTATCTGCGATGCCCATGAAGGGATTCGGGATTTACATCGCGCTATGAGTCACAAGAGCGGAGAAGTAGGTAGCCCTAAATAATGCGAGTGTACCCGCAGGTTCATCTACTTTAATAAATAAAAGACAAAACATTGGTAGTAAAAGTTTTATTTAAATATATACACTTAAGGAGAAGACGAAACAAAATTGTTTAAATTTTATTACAGAGAAATAGCATAGGTAGAGTACCTACTCTGGCATACCTATGCCGGTTACGCGTCCACGTCCGGTAAACGACGACTTGACTGACTAGACTTAAAGATAATGATAAACATACCGCAGATAATTAAAAATGCATGCCATACTGGTGCAATATGCTCATTAGACAAAACGTGTTTAATATTCTTCATGTTTAACTGTGTTATCGCAAGTATTAATCTTTACTTGTAATTATACATTTCAATGTCCTCTTTCTTGGTAAAGATGCATTAGAATTCCCCGGAGACGATTCTTTCGGCTGAAAAGAGCAGTTATGTTACGTATTTAAGCGTATTGTGTTTATACATTTTTAGTCTATGTATATTTTTGAATAATTTTATAGATGTTTATTTTGATAGGTACAGGAATAGTAATATATACTATTATGACGTGAAGATTAGTAAACTCCTAAGAAAGGGAGTACCTAGATCGTTTTACTCGCTCGTAAGCTTTCACCAACCTGTAAGACATCAGAACATCCCTAATCATGGTGTTTGGAACTGTGCCGCAATATCGGATACTTAAAACCAATTATATATAGTAAATATCCTGCAAGCATTTAAAACAAATCATTTAATCTATATATTGATATGTACTATGAAATGAAGTCCTTGAGGTGATTGTGAAGTAGGCGGATTCGTTCCTGTGGTCTAAAAAAGTAATGAGTATAAACGCCTCCCTTTTACTTTTATTACAAACAAATTTTCACTAAAATGTAGTGAGCATATTGTACTCCTTTTTTTTGGTATCCAATCGTTTCGTCCTGTTGCTTCTACCCATTTTAATTTCTCTTTGAGTGTGGACGGAAAGCTAAAAAACACACAAGTTATTTAGTCAAAGTAAAGTAAAGGACAGATTTTGGAAGCAAAGCAGATCACATGTAACGATTTTAATCTTTGCTATTTGCCAATTACTAAACAACTGGAGTATCGATATATTCTTATCGCAATAGAGATACATCACTCAACACGTCATATTTGCACACAATATGACGTTTAGAGTAGATTGCCGTGTCAAGTCGATCCTACAAACAGGAGCGTTATGTTAAATCAGCAATGTATACTTTTTGTGTCACAGTGATATTTTATTTAATTAAGATGAAATATGTACTTACCGATGAAAACTAATGTTTCCATTAGAAAGATTAAATATATGGCTTGGTCTCCTGCAGCTGACAACGGCACAAACAGGCGTTCTTGCCTAAATTATGCTATAAAATGCCTATATGAATGTCAATGAGCGACTGGCATGTGTCAAATTGTGCAATATAAGATATGCTTGTAGAATTCATATCACGGACACGAGTATCAGGCGAAATGCTATATCTATTTGTATTATATCATCTATGGTCTTTATATTATGTAGGTACACATGGCTATACATAAAGTAAAACAAACTATTTTAATCCGATCTGTCATTGAATAAACTATCCCATTAGTGACAGATCAGTTTATATTGGATTTGTTTAACTGGATATGTAGCCGTTTGTACCTATAGAAAGTTTCTAGTAAAACATAACCTCAAAAAATGTTTTCATTATAACATTTTTTCCTGATTACCAAATTACGTCACAATAAAACAAGTATCCCTATAAATAGTAATAATTAATTTAATATATCAGACAATAATATACATCATATTATTAAAAAAAGTTTGACAGGTCATCGAATGTATGGACAGTGGGCATTGTTCTTTGTATCACTCGGCGCCCCGGATAATTTATTTGAAGTTCCAAACACCAGTCGTTGTCTACATTCAAGGGGAGTTAATGCAGTTTTTAATGAAATCGTTTAAGATAAAATATCAATCGCCTCAGCATAAAAAGGATTTAACTATATTTTAGAAGTTTACTCCGAGCCTCTCCTTCTCAAAAGTTTTTAAACAAAGCTAAACCTACATGTTTGTGAAACGGCTGTCACTATAATAATGAAACAAATAGTCATTAAAATGGTTATCGACCTTCTCTAATAGTTACAAAAATAGTGTTGATTGGTCCTTGGCTTTAACTAAGGCCTTCAAGTAATTTTAGCTATTATATTTACACTGAACTTTATGTACCGTGTGGTTGACGGCATAGAATACAAGTGTCACCACCCCCTATCTTCCCGTGGGTGTCGTAAGAGACGACTAAGGGATAACACGATGCAAATACCATCTTTGCGTAGAGACGGAAAACTCGACATCAAACCCTATACGACTGCCTCGTTGGTCTCGCGGCATAAATGTGCGCGTGGGATCGGGAGGTCCCGGGTTCGTTTCCTGGGTCGGGCAGTGCTATTGGGTTTTTCTGTCACGAAATTCTCAGTAGCAGCACGGAGTCTGGAAATGTGCCCGGTATGGCAATAGGCTCGCCCCTTATTACGTGGGACTAAAGTATATCTGGCGAAAAGTGGGTGTAGAAATACACCTCTGCCTACCCCTTCGGGGATAAAAGGCGTGACGATATGTATGTATGTATGTGTGTATGAACTTTATCTTAATATCCGCTTAGCAAGAGTTGTTTTATTGGTATATCTTTTAATATGTAGATTAAAGATTGATTCGATAAAGATTGATGGCCTGCCTCGGTGGTCTCGCGGCATAAATGTGCGCATGGGATTGGGAGGTCTCGGGTTCGATTCCTGGGTCGGGCAAAAGTGTTACTGGGTTTTTCCGAATTCTCAGTAGCAGCACGGAGTCTGGTGATGTGCCCGGTAACGGCAATAGGCTCGCCCGCTATTACGTGGGACCTAAAAATTCATAGCGAAATGTGGGTGCAATATTACGCCTCTGCCTACCCCTTCGGGGATACAGGCGTGAGTCTATATAGAAATTAAAGATTGATTCGATAAAGGTTGATGGCGATAGCCTAGTGGAGATACCAAGAGACTGGCATGTAGAGAGTATCGGGTTGAAATCCACGGCTCACACCCTCAACGTTTCGGAGTTATGCGCGTATTGAATTATTAACAAAGTCAAAGTCAAGTCAAATTATTTATTTGTTCATAGGTTCATTACAAACACTTAAACAAAGTCCTATTTTTTTATAAAATTAAGCTAGATGAGGCCGGTGTTTCCTACCTGACTGCCCTGAGAAGAAACATCCGAAACAAACTCAGAGGTCATAGTCTCTTTTAAAGTCCAGACAATATAATTAAAATTAATGATATATAAAATAAGGTATAAAGTATAAATATGTGAGTACAATGTGAGAGGACTATAATCTAGAATATAGTTATCCTTTGATAGAATTTCGGCAGCAGTTTAGAGCCGACCAGTCCCGGCAGACGGCACCCGTTCATGAGTATGACGTGTGACTCAGCCTTAGCTTAGCTCAACTCTTTTTTAGGGAACCAAACCACCTAACTATAATTTTCCCCGTGCCTCGGGGAGCATATTAAGCCGTGGGTCCCGATAGTCTTGACTGTCGTTATGGGCAGTCAATAACTACTTCCAAATAAACTGACACTAGTATAAACCATGAAATTACGCTATTCCTTTGGGTTGCGGAGGTCAGACAGGCAGTCGCTCTGTGGAAAAGCTAATATTCAGTCAAATCCGGTTAGAATAATAAGCGGATCTCGGGCTGAAACTGGAATATTCATTTGGTTGACTTCACATATCATCTGATAATATTATAGAGAATAACTCCCAGAATTGCAGGTCGTCGCATGATGGTTTTCTTCACTATTTTATTAATTAACAATTAAATACAAACATTACTTCTGAAATTATTCTAAAATATATCGGCTTATGTTTAACATATAACAGACAAAAATAGTAAATGATAACCAAAATGAAACCCACATTTTAATGTAAAATTATAACCAAAGTTTTAACATTTCGCTATCCTATTTAAGCAAAATGACTCCAAATAAATAATTGTTAACCCAAAAGTAGTAAATGATCAACAAAATTAAACTAGCATTATAATGTTAAATTATAAACAAAGCTTTTTTGTTAGTTGTATGAAATACTAACACATAAATTGGATTTAGTTACACCATCTACTTAAATAAAGGAAGTTGACGGAGCCCTGCTTCGCAGCTCCTATTTTTGAATTAAGGGTCACACGAGAACCTAACATAACCTATTTATTATAAAAAAGTATATAATATGTATGTTTATCCATTGTCTCGTACCCATACCCATAGTACCCATACCCAAACTAAGCAGAGCTTGTAGCTCTGCTTAGTTTGGGACTAGATGGTGTTGTGTGAATGTGGTAGAATCTTTTTCTACCTGCCCTGTTCCCGTATTACTTGGAGTCAGCGCAGAATGTCTTTCTCTTCCATTCTCTCCTATCAGACGTAATCTCATCATTCACTCCCTTTTCATTCATGCCACCCTTCACACGATCCATCCATCTTTTCTTTGGTCTTCCTCTTGCCTTATATCCCTACTCTCATCTTCATCACCTTTTTAGTCACATGATTTACATTCCTCCTCATCACATGCCCATACCACGATAGACGATTTCTTTTCAGCTTTTCTTCCACCGGTGCAACCTTCAAACATCCCCTAATAAACTCATTTCTAATTTTATCCATCCTTGTCACTCCACACATCCATCTCAACATCCTCATCTCTGCTACATGCAATCTTCTTTCATCCATATTCTTCAAGGCCCAGCATTCCAATCCATATAGTGCGACAGGCCTTATAACGGATTTGTAGATTTTGCCCTTTAACCTAAGGGGCATCTGTGGGTCATAAGTTGTTCCTGTGACCTGTCGCCAGAATATTATTATTATGTTTCTCTTTTTTTATGGTTGTTGTTCTGTGTTGTTTATGTGTATGTTTCTATTCTTCTAACATGTGTTGTTGGAAGAATAACCGGTCCTTTGGGAGGCTTACACAGGGATATGACATGGGATGGGACACATGCCGCGGAGCCTCCACAACTGCACTACTGAGTACAGCTATGGACTAGCCGCATCACGTGTAGGGCTATTGTTTTTAGTGGATCTAATGAATACGGGTTATGGGGATGAGTGAACTGGTAATTAATGCTATGGATGAAAAACGGCACCTGCCAGTAATACTCTCATACTTAGTATCCGTCTGCATGGCAGTTGGTGACTCGCCAACTCACTGGATGGGCCCTCTCTAAATAGCCGCCCAAAGCAAACAAACTCTGCCATAAAGGCAGCCAGAGGGCAACACCGGTGCGAGTGGCTAGGGGTATCGAGCGGTGCGGCACCGGTTTCGCCATCGCTGGTCTCGTGACAACAGAGACCTGGAGCGGATTTCCCCGTAGTTACGCCCTTGAGAATGACACTTCCACCCCCGAGCTAATAGCTCTTGCGGCTTCCCTCTGACCGGCCCACCAAGGGAACCCAGAGTTGAGAGTCCTGCGAGCGCTCTTGGAAATCCAATCCGACCAGCCAATAAAGGCAAGCCGGATACGAGGCCCTGACCGACTCTTTGAAGTATTCGGGACCGCAGTGTCGCCACACACATTCAGCTCGCCACAAAGCTGCCCTGCGGTTGTAAGCTTTCTTTTCATCTTGCAATACATTTTTTGTTTATATTACCCGATGAAGGTGATGTTTGAAAGCTGTTACTCTACCCTCTGAAATTGCATTAGTCTCATGATGAAGTAACGACTGCCCCAGAGGGGTTTTATTCTTATTGGGTATGTGTTTCTCTATTACGCGTACTTTTCTAAAATATGGTGTTAAAAAAGTACACGGCCCTTTGGAGACATAGGCCTAACGCGCAGAGGCCCTTTGAGAATTTTAATCTAGAATGTGATGGGATACCTGCTGAGGCGCCTCCATAACTGAACTATTAAGTGCAGTCACGGATTAGCCGCAAGTGCAAGGCTAGTGCTACTTGTATGGAACCTAATTAATCTGGGCTATTGGGATGGGTGTTTAATGGATTGGTCTAGGAGAACACTATGGATGAAAAACGGCACCTGCCCTAAATACTCTTATAGTATGTCGAAAAGGGGCAGGCGGTGACTCGCCAACTCACTGGATGGGACCTCTCTAGATAGCCGCCAAGGCAAACAAATTCTACCATAAAGGCAACAAGAGAGCAACACCAGTGTGAGCGGCTAGGGGTGTAGAGCGGTGCGGCACCGGTTTCGCCATCGCGGGCCTCGTGACGACGGAGGCCCAGAGCGGGTTTCCCCGTAATTACGCCCTTGACAATGATACTTCCAACCCCGAGCAAATAGCTCTTGCGGCTTCCCCCTGGCCGGCCGACCAAGGCAAGCCAGAGTCGAGGGTCCTGCAGGTGCTCTTGGTAATCCACTCCAACCAGCCAATAAAGGCAAGCCGGAGACGAAGCCCTGACCGACCCTCTGAAGCATTCGGGACCGCAGTGTCGCCACACACATTCAGCTCGCCACAAAGTTGCCCTTATTTTTTTTTTTTGGTGATAATTTACTACATTTGGTGTTCGAATACAATTTAAAATGCAGTCGTGACTAAAATAGCCAAGTACTATTGTAATTTTAGACTCTATTTTTCTGGTGGTAAGTATATATTTTTTTTATACAAATAGGTACTTAAACGGTGAATCTCACCACCATCCTAAACAGTTAGCTACTGTAGGAATGTCTCTGTTTCAGAGAGCCCGCGGGATCTGTGACAAGAAACACCTGGACGCTGAGCTTCAACATGTCAGGCAAGTTCTGCAAGACAACAAGCTCCGACTGCCGCGCCACTGTCACAGATCCCAGAAGAAAGAAAAACCAACCACAGTAGAAAGACAACCTGCTGTCCTCCCATACATCAAGGGCGTGACCGACAAAATTGGCTACATCTTGAAGCGAGCTTCTATCAAAACTTACTACAAGCCGCCAACGAAGATCAGTCAATTATTACCATCTGTCAAGTGTCAGTTACCCTTGCAAGAGGCCGGTGTCTACAAAATTGACTGTGAATGTGGGCTCTCATACATTGGACAAACCAAGAGAAGCATAGGCATTCGACTTAAAGAACATATAGCTGACATAAAACATAAACGCTCAACAAAGTCTGCTGTGTGTGAACATGTGGAACAGGGACCCAACCACTACCTGCGATTTGATGAACCACAGATACTCGCAAAAGAACACCGTTTTCTTCCAAGGATGATACGAGAGGCTATTGAAATTAAAAAACACCCTAATTTCAATAGGGAAGATGGTTGGAATGTTCCTCCAGCTTGGGACCCTGTCATAAGGCTAATGAAACCCAAGAGGGACAAAGTCACCAGAAGACCTAAGGACACTGTGAGCTCATTCTGCGTAAATAGTAACACCAGTAGATGAAAAAATGTTCGGGTACTTTGAGATAACTTATACATTCAGGAAAAAGACAAATATCACCTCAGTCTGCCGTGAACATGAATTCTGTAAAGAATTCGAAACGTCGGCTAGTAATAAATTAAAAATATAGTTTTTAGATCATTAGTTTCAAATGTAATAACTTAGTGAAACCAATACATCGCGATAAAATCCGTAAACTGTAGTTTAATTTCAATATATATTTTTGGTTAAACTACTAAGAAGACGCGCGGCTCGCGCGTGCACTGTGAACGCAAAGGGCGCCTGCATACATTTGAATTACACGCGCCCGCGCTAGCACCCGCGCCAGTCTCCACTCTGAAAGAGTACTAAGGGTATCAAAGCATTTTATGGTGGTCCTTATATTTAACCCTGAAATATATCCAGGTTAGAAGTGTTCTAAACCGAAGAGCATGCATGAGAAATTTGATGAGAGTGAATAAAGCGATAGAGATATGTCAGGATCGTTGTAAATAGCGGTGCGTAGTCTTTGCCTACCCGTTCGGGAAACAGACGTGAGTCTCATGTATGCATGTACTTCTGTAACTCAGAGTAGTGCGTCTTGTGTTTGATCAAGAACCTGTGCAGTCTGTTGGTTTCTTTACTGGGCTATCACTCCCTTAAAAACCTGTTATTGTAAAGGCCATGCATATATAGGACTAGCTGTTGCCCGCGGTTTCACCCGCGTCCTGAGAGAACTACTTCGCGTACCCGGTTAATTTATAGCCTAAGTTACTCCTTGGTACGTCAGCTATCCGCCAGTGAAAGTCCCGTCAAAATCGGTCCAGCCGTTCCAGAGTTAACAGACAGACAAACAGACAGACAAAAATTAAAAAAAATGTCATTTCGGTATATGTACCGTGTATACATCCATATGCATTTAGTAAAAAGCGGTTATTTTAATATTACAAACAGACACTCCAATTTTATTTATGTGTATAGGTGACAGGTAATTCGACTCATTCCTTGGAGAATGTTAGATTTGAAGGCATTTGTAACGAATTGACCCCCGTTAACTAGAGGTCTAATAGTAGATTAGTAGCCAAGGGCTGTAAGGCATCAATTGCAGCCCGAGATATTTAGGCGCACGAGCGCAGCGAGGGCGCCTATAGTTCGAGGGTGCAATTGGTGCTTACACCCGAGCTAACTATTCTGCTTTACATCTCGATTGTGAGGTAAGTAGAAAAAAACCGGCATTACAAGAATAAAATATTGTTAATTGCTGCTTCAGCTTCCATTTTCATTAAATCGGGAGTACAACTTATATCTTCATCACTTGAAGAACTCATCACTCATTACCTGCTAATTAGGAAACACTAATTAGCACGTAATTATAAAAAAAATCACAAAAACAAACATTATTTAAAGTAAAAGTTTTCTGTTCCCGCCTTTTTTCATTAAAAAGAATCAAGTAAAAGAACTTTTTATTTTTTTAAAGAACGAAATTGAGCTTCTGCGTTATTTAAAATTGATGACTTAACTATTATACTCACACGAAGACAAGGCTGAATAACAAACCGACCTCTTTGATCATTGGGCTGAATGCATGATGTCTATTGCCAGTATGATGGTTAGATATATGCGTACTTTTTGAAAGAAAGAAGTGTTTTTTTTAAATTACTTACCGCCCTAGGGCTTCTCTAGCTACATTATTACCCTAGAGCGCTAATTAGTCACCTACAAGCCCCATTTGGAGGTAATAAGAACCTACTTACCGAACATGAGAGATGTAAAATGAATTTTTAAAGCTCAGCATCTAAGACACCGTTCACTGCGGACCCCTTGTCGAGGTCGAATTACCTGTCACGTTGTATAAAAAGTAACAAAATTGGGACATGTGACATTTTCGCAGTACGTATACCTATGTAATCGGCGATAGCTCAGTGATGTACTTAACGGACTGCCGGTACGATGGTCTCGGGTTGGACCTCAGGTACCCCGGGCACACACCTCTGACTTTTCGAAGTTATGTTTTTTTTTTATTTTTTATTTCTAGACTATACAGGCAAAGGCAGAGGTGTAATATTACACCCACATTTCGCCATGAATTTTTAGGTCCCACGTAATAGGGGGCGAGCCTATTGCCGTTACCGGGCACATCACCAGACTACGTGCTGCTACTGAGAATTCGGAAAATTCAGTAACACTTTTGACCGACTCGGGAATCGAACCCGGGACCTCCGATCAGCAGTCGCATACGCTATCCACTGGACCACGGAGGAAGTTTTGTGTGCATCGAAAATATTAAATATTGATCGCAATAGGCTCACCCCATATTCCATTGGGACCGAAACTGACGAAGTGAGAGTGTGTAGTACACCTCTGCCAACCCCTTCGAGGATAAAAGGCGTGAAGTTATGTTATGTTAATACGTTCGTCATTGTGTCACCAGTGTGACATACTATACGTCTAGTAGCTTGCAAAGTGATTGAGTTTTACAATTCAATTAATGCAGTGCAGTCATTACCCCTTTTCCCCATAGAGTCAGTCTGTTAGTGTAAAATAATTTAGTCACCGTTATGTTTACAAATAAATCTATCATTGTGGATTGAATATTAATGAGTTTGTTAAGTATAAATAGCACTATATGTTAATTAATTAATTAACGTTAGACTGGTAGTAATTGTAGCTTTACTCTGCTATTTACAACTGCCAAATGGCTCCCATTGGTATGTTCTTGTGTTTACATGGACCTGTAGTGACACTGTTGACAGATCTGTATACACATTGAGCGTAGCGACTGAAGGTACCGCGCTACATCAGCTACAGTAATTTCGGTCGTAGTATTAGGTGTTCATTCATAGTATCACTAACCTTGTTTGTAATTTCTTCCACTGCTCGGCAGATGTCCTTAGATACTCATTATGAGAGGGATTAGGTCGTAGTCTTCCGTATCTTTCAAGAACATTATGAAGAAGTTTCTAACATGTAGGTTTTTCACGATGTTTGCTTCACCGTTTGGCAATAGGAATTTAATACGCACTGATCTTCGAAAAGTCACTTGCCCTGGAGTTTAAACTAATTACTCTGGTAGTCTGTTGGTACTTCCTTATGTATTCAGGAGAGCAGGATTGTATTGTAGTGACAACAAATAGACAATTTACATAAGCGGCTTCCTGTTGAGTTTCTAGTCAATTCTTTTCAGTTAATGTATTTGAAGATTATCAAAAAAACAATTTATTTTAAATCCCTGCTGTAACATTTCCTTGTTATTAACTTGTTCTTAATTTCTTTATGTTTATTTAAGTTGACATTATTATTGTTGCTTTACTTTTGCATTATGTGAGTCTTGGGACTCATATTTTTTTATCGAAACTTCTTGCCACGAAAACCTTTTATTTGGTGAAAATCAGTATAGATATTTAAAAGTGGCACATTGTGAAAAGAAAACTAGATTTAAATTGAGAGCTTGCTGTTTTAGATTCGTAAACTGAGTTCAAAATTATAGGATAACAGTCGAAATCGAATGGGCAGCAATTTTTGCAAAAATAATAGGCCTTCCTTTAAGAAAATACCGAAAAGCACAAAAATTTAAAACATATTTAGGACTCTTCCTGCGCAACGATTTATAACTTTTCTACTCTAAAAATTTACTCACGACAAAACGCAATCAACTTTGTTTATCCGGTAAATAAATGTGCCTCACGGTCGAGCATTTCTCAATTTTACTAATTAAAACTAGTATAAATAATAAACCCAAAATATCTGTAACATTTTGCGCTACTGACTGATTAACAGACAAAGTATAGCGAAAACTGTTTGGGATGAAGCTTTTTTGCAAATACTGCCTGAACATGGATTTTTTTGGAAATCGGCCTCGAGGACGCCCCAAGAAGCGCTGGTTCGACATCGTGAGAAGTGACATGAGTGCCAACGGAATGACTTTGGAGGATGTAAAAGACCGGGCAAATCGGAGAGAATTGAGTAGGAAGGCGGACCCTGGTATAGACCGGGATTAATAATCACCAGGCAGAAGAAGACTGCCTGAACATGGAAAGCCGGAACATGTGAATGCGTCGGTGGACTAACAGCGTAACAGGGTAAATTTACTCCCAAAACAATAAAGATACCTGGTGCATACGATACTTTACTACGATTCGCTCCAGTCCATACCAACCAAGCGCATAACATCCTTATAGTTTATATTCCATAGAACAACCACCATTTGGAGATCAGCCCACTGCACGTAGGTCGTAAATCTTTAGTTATTTATTACATGCCCGCAAAACGTGTAAACTACACAAACTATGACATGGTGTGTAAAATTAGATATCATTTGGTAACCGTTTATGTAGATTATCATCTAGTTTGGTGGAGCCAGCGAACTGAAATGGTTGCAAAACTGTAGTAGTTTTGGAGTTGTACATCTTTTTTTATATACCTTATATTTTGAAACACCTTATTTTCTAGCCTCATTTTTTACCTCAAAGTAAACTGTTTTGTAATAGGTAATTGGCCTTATTTTGGCTGCTTATTGCATCATTCTTTAACGCAAGGTACTCCAGTATTGGTCTATTTTATTGGCTTATTTGATAGCTTTATGATTCGTACTGATTGATAAAAGCTGGTAATTTTCTTTGAGATCTTAATAGAAGCTGTGATGTGAACCATTGATATTAGTGAACGGTAATTGCCTTGCTGCTTATAAAAAGTGATGAAATGTTACCTTCATTTTGTAGAGAGTTAAGAGTATTTCAGGATCTACGAAGAGTAAAATGTTGTATTTATTTTACGCAGTAATCATATATTTATTTATATATTTTTTATTTTATCGACTCACGCCTCTATCCCCGAACCCACTGCTGCCTACCCCAGGCAGAGGTGTAATATTACACCCACATTTTGTCATGAATTTTTAGGTCCCACGTAACAGAGGGCGAGCCTATGGTAGTACCGGGCACATTACCAGACTCCGTGCTGCTGTAATCATTCTGCCATTAAAAGTGGCATTGTGTATTTTTTATCCATCATCTCGAAATAGTAGGCTTTCTTGGATAGCCCGTACATCATTATCTAGCTTTATCCCAATACTTTCAAGATTTTCACATGGTTGCCCCGGGTTCTCTCTATTCTAACCAGAATTTATAGAATTATATGTTACTAAGGAAACGGGGCCACAGGTTATCTTTACGTAAGACCATTCAGTTTAATAACATAAGGAAATAACAGCTAAAATTTTAATCTTTAATAGATGATTTACCCTTTGTCCCTTTCAGCCAGATTTCAAAGAAAACACATTTTTATAGACGTACGCCTGTATCTCCGGAAGGGTAGGCAGAGGTGTAATATAACACGCATATTTCACCATATTATGAATTTGTAGATCCCACGCAATAGGGGGCAAACATGCGGTTTTCCAGACTCCTTGCTGCTACTGAGAATTTAGAAAAACTCATTAATACTTTTGCCTGACCCAGGAATCGAACTCAGAACATCAACAGCCTACGCATACGCTATCTACTGGACACCACTGGCTATTTCGATATTGATGAACTAGCAAAAGAGCCAATAGTTTTCCTCTCTTCTCTCACATCACACTTCCCATAACATGTAAAAAATAAGTAACTAAAACTTTACGTTTATTTTGATTTCCTATCTAAGTAACATTTAATGAAAATATGGTCTCATCGCACACTGTTTGAAATAATTTTAGGTTAATAAGTATAATGTCTATGTTGTATTGTTGAAACATTTTGCAAATGTAGATCAACATATTTTATTGGTGCCTTCACTACTCAGTAATAACTGAACGTCACAAATTAACGACGATTAATATAACTACAACTAGCAACCAATTACTGCTAACATGATAACGCAACGAATATTGGAGAGTAGCATGCGATCGCACTTAAAATAACTGTTACATACAGATAGCTATAACAATAGCAGTAAAATATTTATATAGCTGTTATATTTATTTGTTACATTGTTGTAAACGAACTATAAAGTACGTGAGTGCAGCAGTCGTTTCCAAAGTGTTGTAAAGTTGGTGTTCAAGATGTATGGATAAGTACTGGAATGTGCAGAGCAGAGCCACAAAACGTTCCTAATTTGTAAAGTAATTAAACTGATGGAATGGATAGTCAGTCCTAATATGTGCTTAAAAGTATATGCATACTATATGCAGCGATAGTCTAGTGGAGATCGCATGCAGAGGAACAGACTACCATGCAGAGGATATCGGGTTCGAATACATGACACTACGTGGCAGCACTGAGGCATAAGGTCCTGGCTTTGAAAGTTTTGACAGGTTTCTGGAAAAACCTGTCAAAACTGTCAAAGCCCCTATATTTTCGTACGTCTGTGTTTGTTTGTATTTTTGTGTACGCGTCTGTACATATCTGAGGTCAGTTTGGAACTGACGCATACTAAACGCCGTCTGGTGGTAGAAGAAATACGAGTATCAAACACCCTCATTGTTAATCATCGCTTGTCCCGTGACTCGTGACAGCTCACTAAGCCGTCGGCCCCTGCCGTCATGAAAATTCCTGACAGACGTTATAAGAAGTCAATATTTATGAATAAACTGATACTAGTCTAAACTATGGAATATCCCTTTGGATTGTGGTGGTCAAACAGGCAGTTGCCCTGTTGTATAGCTAATATTCAGTCAAATCCGGATAGACTAGTAAACGGACCCCAGGCTGCAACTGGGATGACGCTATAGTATTATATAAATTATGTCGCATCTAGTACATCTATATCTTTGCCCGCCGATAGTAGTTAACGATTTAGTCGTCTTTGATCCAGACATTGGACGTGTATTTGTTTATATTTAGGAACGTATGGCCCCGGATACTTGGCTCCAACTACTTCTATAACTTATACCTATAGTTATATATGTGTATAATTTTATTATTCACTTGGAAAGAGATATGGATATTTATATATCAGGTCTCTATCTTTATTTAAAAGTTAAATGATTGCATTGCATATGAATCATCCTCATGATAATCTGGGCCTAGAGATGTCCACTGCTGGACATAGGTCTCCCCCAAACCCCTCACACAGATCGTCAGGCGCATTGCAGGAGACGTACAGTTGAAGAACTTCCCGCTAGGCCACCATAAGGACGAGAATCGCTCAGCAAGGCATCGTCGCTTCCAGTGCTACTTTACACGCACATTGACACTCGTATACAAAACCAGTTTCTAGTGTGCCTCAACTCTATGAGCGAGTCAAGGATCTTTTTTCAAACTGGTTCAGCGCCGACTTGTATGATTGTACACTTTTTGCGGCTGTATATGAGTGTTACAACAATTATTAACGCTATGGTTGTGAGGATGATAGATGTTTAGATACTGTTGCCTGCAAAAACGACTATACTGATTTTGATTACCTAGGCTTTTTAGCAATATATGAAAGTAGCACACTCACCTTTTGTCCCTTTCACGGTTCACCACCAACCGGCAAGCGCAGCCGCAGTGAGAAAGCTAGTGTTTCAATATTTTTGGAAGTACAAATTCAACTAGTGCTATCGAACAAGTTATTTGAAGTGAGTTAAGTAGAAGTTAATGCTAGAAGTTGAGTTGACGTGAGAGGAAGCTGCCAAAAATTCATAACCACTTTTTGAGTAGGTAGTCATTTGTTTTCATAATGCCATCTTTAGATCGCAGGATTTATAAACGAGTCGAAAATGTAAGAGCTTTCGAAAATAGTTACCTAACAGATAGATATACCAAAATGCAGATACCTACATACTACCATGCAAAGGGGTCTCGCGACAGCGAGTGGCGTGGATTCGAACCCGAAACTCTCTGAGCTGCTGCCTATTGCTTTCTTCACTGGACTATCGCATTTGTTTATATTCGTTGATATATTTTGGTAAATTTATTCTGTGGTATGAAGTTAATAGACAAGTTTGTACCCACAATCATTCGCAATAAATAATACTAGCTGAATCTTCAACTATTCCCGTTTGTTCTTAAAGTACGAACTGTATCAATATTGGTTCAGCAGTTTGATAGAACATAAATACCTCAATCTAATATTAAAATGATGTCATCATTGTCCTGCCGTTTTTTATTTACATAGACTTTTATAGACACATATATTTTTTTATAGACTCACGCATCTATCCCTGAAGGGGTAGGCAGAGGTGTAATATTACACCCACATTTCACCATCAATTTTTAGGTCCCACGAAATAGGGGGAGAGCGTATTACCGTTACCGGGCACTTCACCAGACTCCGTGCTGCTACTGAAAATTCGGAAAAACTAAGTAACACTTTTGCCCGACCCCGGAATTGAGCCCTGGACCTTCGATCAGCAGATGCATATACTATCTACTGGACGACGGAGGCATTCAGGGTTTTATAGAATTTGTAATTATACATAGTAAAATACTGAAGTATAAAGGTATTTTTAGAATCATTGTAATTTTATTTCTGGAGTAGCTCATTTTCCTGTGCATTAACAACAAAGTTTGTCTGTAAAGAGTACTTCTCGAAGCATTACATCCATTATTTCTAAAACCAACAAACATACATTCACAAATCCAAGACTTATTTAAAAATAGCATCTGATCGTATGAAACTACTCACTCAATTTAGTTCGCTATCATCCGCGCGCTTTTGACTACGTTTCCGAGCAAAACCTGGTGAAAATACATAGTGTTTGTGTAATAAAAAGTGTCTTTAGCACTTGGTTACGTCATTATATCGATTCGTTATAGTAACTGCCGTGTTCCAATTGAGTTGTCCGAATTTGAATGTCGAACGTGTGTGCGAAATTTGCTGAAAGGCCAGTCTGATAAAATTAAATTCGTTTAAATTTGAATTTAGAAAAGTTTATGAAATATAATTACAAAGAGTGGAACGATATTAATTTATAAGTGGCCAGTGATATTACGTAATAATGATGTGCGAATGAGTATTATAATGTTGTACAAAGACTGGACATAAATTATTATAATAAAATGTTTTCATGTTTAATAAAATTACCATAAAATGAAATATATTTATTACCTTTTGTATTTTAATACAAACTTATGATAAAACAATTATATGAGTGTTTGAAAATGGGTTAAGTGATAATGCGATAGTACTGAATAGTAAACAAGATGAAAAGACGAAAAAAAGACAATAAGGTTCGGGTTAGATTCAACATTACCAATGTGGTGAGTGTATTTATTTATTTACACTTGGTCTTTATTGTACACAAGCAGAGTACAAAGGGCGGCCTTATCGCTGAAAGCGATTTCTACCAGGCAACCTTTGGATGGAGATATTGGTAGGAGAAAAACGGTAGTTGCATGTGTACCAGTAAACAAAACTATATAATTTCTACATACTTATTACATATTAATTCTTGTATTTAATTGATTAATATGGTCACTATAAATAAAATAACACTGCTGGGCGCGGGCCTCCTCTCGTAATGAAAAGTGTTAGGCCATAGTTCATCACGCTAGTCAAGTGCGGGTTGGCAGACTTCACATATCTGTCGAGAATATTATAGAGAACTCTTAGACATGCGGATTCCCTCATGCTGCAAACGTTCTTAATACCTTCTTTGAGTCCACTGCTAGACTTATCATCAGCCTTGTATAATTATAAACTTTCCCTCTGCTGGGCACGGGTCTCTTCTCACTATGAGAAGGGTAAGGCCATAGTCCACCACGCTGGCCTAGTGCGGGTTGGCAGACTTGGCATGGCTTTCGAGAACAGTATGGAGAACTCTCAGACATGCAGGTTTCCTCACGATGTTTTCCTTCACTGTTTAGCAAGCAATAATTAACAATTTAATGCGCACATAACTCCGAAAAGTCATAAGTGCGTGCCGTGGATTCGAACCCGGACCCTCTGCATAGCAGTCTGTCGGTCTCTCCACTAGGCTAAACTAGACTCTCCACTTTCCTAAATTGCTTTCCCCTAGCATCGTGAGCCAATAGGAGTATTCGGCCTTCTAAATCACGCTGTCCAGGCGGGTTGGTATGAGCAAAGTTTGATGTCCAGTTTTCCAGCTCTTCGTAAAGATCCTATTTGCGCGTTGCCTTGGTAGCCTTACGACACCCGCGGAAAATAACGAAGGAGTGACAGTTTGTATACTCAATCTATCACCACAGAGGTAACATGTCGGTTAAAATAAAAATTTCCTTTCAGTTTCACTATAAATGTCAATCATTAAAAAGAAAAAAAAATATACTTCTTAATACTTATTAAGAAGAATTAAATACCGCCTAATATAAAAAATAATAGGTAATAAATACTTCCCCAGAGTATATACTTCTTAGAAATACTCTTATTATTTATTTGTAATACTCCTCCTTAGCTAAACCCGTTACAGCAGTGCTAAAATACGTTGTACAGTTGGAACGGTGATTTAGTTGCGGAAGTAGTGCATTTAGGCGGTATTTTATTTAGTCGAATAACGTTCGCGGTGATTAGAATTCACGTTGCTTGTTTTGAGTAGGTTCTAAAGCGAAGAAGAAGGACTTTGTATCAAAATGTTGCGAATAAATGTTGCAGGTTTATGGTGGCTTACGAGTAGGTATATTATTAAAATAATTTTAGTGATAAGAATATATTAATTAGACTTCGCCCGTCGCTCCAACCGCGAATTATATACCTATTCCGTTCTCAGCAATATCTCTATCTTGGTGAAAACTGTACCAAAATTTGCTCGGCAATTTTTGACAATACTGTCCCCATAGACTGACAGAAACTTCAGGGGACTTTATTTTATAATATGTTGATGATTGAGATCTCGTTTCTTTTAAATGTTTCGCAATTCAATACAAATATCGTAAAATTTACTTTGGCACAGAGGTTGGAAATGAGTCCTCCGTCCGCTGCTCTACGTAGACCTCCCCAAGGTAAGCCACAAGACTAGCTCTCCCTCTTTCGCCATCCAGCCACGTTTCTCAGGTCATCTGTCCATTTGGCCGAAGGGCGTACGCCTACCAAGACGTGGCCTCCATTCTAAAACCAACATTGGTTAATAAACAAACGCCAAATATTTATATGACAACATGTTTGTAAATTAAATAAAGAAAACATAACATAAAATTTTATACTTATAAAATCAAACTATTCATAACTAAATCAATCATAACCGGACAATATTTTGGCCCAAAACATTGAAATTTGATAACAATAATGGTAGACTTCGTGGCTAAATGGTTTCATAGATAAACCAATCAATAGCTTTGAGCATCGCTGCCTCCGGTCGTGATTGACTGGTCACTGAATACTGAACAAAAGCTACATTGAATTCTGTAAGGCCATACAGAAAGCTAAATGTAAGTATTTTGATTTAATTGACAGATATGGGACATATTGATAAAACTGTACGTTCTATTGGAGGAAAGAGTGGTGGTTTTCTTCCACTTAGAGGGAATATTATCTCACCAGGCTAAGTGACCGTGCCTAGTGGACAGCAGTTGCGTGTGAAACTGTATAGCGCGATTTTTAACTGTTTCATGTCTTCGTAGTTTGGTTGATATCCGTTAGATGGCCAGTGTTTATGGGTTGCCCTTGTACAACAGCGGACATCGACTATTATATATCACTTGTAGTGAAGGCACAACATGCAGATGCTTATAAAGCTGACAAATGTATACTGGATACCAATAAGCCTACATGCATCATCAGCCCTTTACACTGCCCACTGCTGGGCACGGGCCTCTTCTCACTGTGAGAAGGGTAAGGCTATAGTCCACCACGCTGGCCAAGTGCGGCATATTAATAGTAATATAATCAAATAACGGTAATACCTGTAAAGCCAGAACTTGAATTGATGTCATTTTCATCAAAGGACGCTATCATCATGTCAATGTGTATGAATAATTATGCTTGTGTTTCCAACCCACCAACAAATTCACCCAAATTTTACTCTATAATATGTAATCATGTATGAACATAATAATCCTCATCAGCCTTTAACAGTCCACTGCTGGATTAGGCCTCTCCTTTGAAAGGAGGAATTGGTCTACTATACCACGCTGGCCAAACGGATTGGTATAGGGTTTGTATCAAGTTTTCCTTCTCTTACAGTGCTGTTCTCTGCATACTATGCTCCCTCTTCGGCTCTTACGACACCCATGGGATAATATGGGGTGGAGACATTCCGTATTCTTAATCCATCACCACACGGACAAATAAGAACATAATAATATAGCGGCTAAACTTGCTGAAAGTACTATTTGTAGTCGTCAATCAGGAAACTAAAATCTGAATGACTCAGATGACTGATGGGAATACGATTTGCTTGCGTATCTATATTTAGTGTAATCTCGGCAAAGGTCATAGAAAAGTCTTTGAAGGCTAATGCCGCTGTATAGGAATGTTATATGTACAAATTTTTTAGACATTGCGACTTGGTATCTTTAGCTGTAATAGTTACAGTTAAAGATACCTGACTGCCACCGTGGTCCAGTGGATAGCGAATGCGACTGCTGATCGGAGGTCCCGGGTTGAATTCCCGGGTCGGGCAAAAGTGTTACTGGGTTTTTCCGAGAATGTAGCAGCACGGAGTCTGGTGATGTGCCTGGCAACGGCAAAAAGCTCGCTCCGTATTAAGTGGGACCTAAAATTCATGGCGAAATATGGGTATAATATTACGCCTCTGCCTACCCTTTCGGGGATACAGACGTGAGTCTAAACATAAAAAAGAATACCTGCATGAGCGTATCAAGATGCAGGGCTGCTGCTTTTGTAAGGTTTACATCAATACAAAGTGTAATTTCTGAGAAAGGTTGAGGTTTATAATTCACACGGGCGGAGCAAGAAAGCTTAGTTATTTTATAAGAACGTGCACCTAAACAATAAAAAGAGATCAACTAGCATAAAATCATAGTCTCCATTTCTTACAAAGTCGCCGACACAAAACAACTATCAAATATTTCATAGAACATGAATCAGTCAGCTTACGAGTACTTATGAGAGAACACGAGCTAAATGAATCACTGCGTACTATCTCAAGAGCTTATCCCGATTAGAACGCAACGTGTGGCGAACGTAGATTGTTAGAGGTAGTTCACACAAAAATATTTCTTCGACTATTCACGTAGAGTAATAGTGTACTAATTTATTATAATAATCATGTCGTCTAGACTGAATTCCGGCCACGGCGGCCAGTCTCATCTGCGACTAGCCAAAGGGCGTCGCCAGCCGAGTGTCTAAGGGCGGCAAGTTGATATGGAAAATGAGAAAAGTATTGAGAAAAGTACAAATTGTAGGGTTTTTGACTCTCTAGGGGGGGGGGGGGGCAGCTGCCCCCCTGCCCCCTCTTGGCGACGCCCGTTGACTAGCCAACTGCGCAGGACATATTATAATGCGCAAACACAAATGCACTCGCTATTCCCTCACTCCCATAGTCCGATCGGATGGCATATCCGACACGACCGGAGTGAGATAGGGCGCTGAACGAACTGCTTAACGTGCTTTCCTAGGCACGAGGGTGTAACACCAGCAACTCCCAGACTTTGTACTTCTTTTGGATAATTCTTAACATAAAAACCCAACAACACTTTTTGTTCGACCCAGGAATCTAACCCTAGACCTAATGATCCGCAGTCGCTTACACTGCCGCTGGACCACAGTGTCTAGCCTATAGTAAATTGGCGTTTGGCTAGTGAGAGTGCTACTAAAAGTATTACTGCTTTTAAAACTAATTATAGGTTTAACAATTGTTTAACCAATATGCTGCCGGACGTTACTGTTTGAATTTTTGTTTGAGTTTGTGTGCATTGAGCTTTACAAATCCTTGACTTTTTCTTATAAAGATGATCATATCTTTATGAATCGTATCCAAAAGAATAGTTATTATATTTTGGCGTCACTGTCATTATTTGATCTTTTTAAATAGGATTAAATTTAGTAGGCACATGAATAATTTTGAATACAACTCTGTTGTTTACTTAAATAAGTTGGTATGTTTTTTCAAAACCCTTAAAGTGATTTTGTTAAAATGATGTAACTCAGAGAAAAGACTCGGAGTTCAGAGTTCAGAGTATCTCATTAAGCTCTTTATGAGATAACTGAGGTGGGCAAAGCAAATGAAATAAATGAATTGAATAATATGACTAGCTATAACCCAAATACATTCAAAATGGCCATTCTTTGCGTAAATATTTTACGCAAGGAGTAGTCTTCAGAAAACTAAGAAATGAACCCAATATCTAAGCCACCGCATAAAAGAAAGCAAACGTGAAAAAACCTAAGAAACAAAATTGGATCCTCACCTTCGGCCCTGTATTTTAACTGTCGCACTGCTGGGCACGGGCCTCTTCTCAATATGAAAAGGGTTAGGCCATAGTCCACCACGCTGGCCAACTCTCAGACATGCATGTTTCCTCACGATGTTTTCTTGCATCGTTTAGCATGCGATAATTAACAGTTTAATATGCACATAACTTCGTTCATTGGTGGCGCGTCGTGGATCCGAACCCAAGACCCTCTGCGTAGCAGTCCGTCGGTCTCTCCACTAGGCTATCGCTGCCTGATTTGGATCACTGAAATCTTTTCAATATGTTATTCTCAAATTTTCATCAAATAATATATTAGTTTCAACGAAAATATAAAGTATCATTGCAGCATAAAATTACTGTCAAGTGTTTCCTTCCAATCCCACTTCTGACACCAATTGTTACGGACGGGGTAACGGGATTGGAAGGAAACACCGAGTAGCACTGATGATACTTTATTCAACTTCACACACACGACGCGTCGTTCGATTTCGACGCGGACAACACCAACACTGACGTCATTTGCACTGCACTTCACTGCACTATACTTTCACTTCACTTTATTTCACTACTTCTTCTTTCTTCCTTTTACTTCTTCCTTTTCTTCTCCACTTTACCACTTCTCAACTTAAACTGGCGCTCAGCGCGTCTACACCGCCTTATATACCCCTAAGAATGTTCTAGATCCACTAATTTCGATTGTCATTTCATTATTCAGTTGTTTTTTCCATCTCTTGTGTCTTTTTAACATTTCCATTCCTTCCTGAAGTTTCTAGAATTTTCTAATTTTTACTCGAATATTTAAATAATATTTTTTTAAATATTTGCCAAATATTAATAAACATTTTCCAAATTTCATAAAAACCAAAATCTATATAATTGTTATGACTGGGATTTGAAGCCACGCCCTCAGAACATGAACGGGATGTGTTATCCGCACGGCCATTGCCTTGTTGTCAATGACTGGTGAATTTGGCGAATACTTGACAGGGTGTATAGGGTTCCCACCAAGAATTTAGGGTCCCAAACCAACCTCACCTGCAAGTGGTGCACCTGCCGATCAACGGACGAGGATCTGGCAAACAAAATTTCCCAATAAGCGGCAATAGGCTCGCCACCTATTACGTGGGGTCAAAACACTGGCGAAAAGTGGCGTTTAATATGCCTCTGCCTACCCCTTCGGGGAAACAGGCGTGAGTCTATGTATGTATGTATGTATGTGTATACATCATCGAACTGAAAACTGTAATTTCCAAATAATGAAATAGTCTTCAAACCTCTTTGCTATTTGTTGTGTTTGACGACCGGCTAGTTTGTCGTGTAGACGTCAGTAGTCCTTGACGAACGTAGTGATGACATTTTGACATGACTCCGGCCGTCACACTACCCCTCTCTAAAACATGTGCGTCCCGCGCATCCTTAGACCCATGATACACCGCTTTCCTATCGACATGGATCAAGTCATTAAGCTTCATAGATATAGGAGCTGAAGCCTGTGATCTATGTGCAAGTTTGCTTTCTTTGAGGCACAAAACTTTCCACATGCTACCACCTTTCATTGGAACTTCCACATATCCACACTTAAGGATACCACCTTTAATGTCTTATCTGCACTGATGATCTCTGAAGAAATCCAGCCCAACAATACAATCGTCTACGATGTCTGCAATCACCGCTCGTTGCCAGTATAGTTTGTCACCGATTGTTATAGCCACCATCTGTTCGCCTTGAACTGGAATGAAGTGGCCGGTAGTCGTTGTCAGTCGAAGTGAACTTGATGGTGCTTGAATTTTGCCGTTCTTTCTTACCAAGCGAATTCCTATAACCATTCGTGTCGCACCGGTGCAGTCCTGGGTCAACAAACAGGTAACGCCATTGACTGCTCCATCGATAGTTAAACCATTTCCATCCTTGCGTTGTCGAATATGCACTTTTAGGGCTATCCCACTTCTGACACCAATTGTTACGGACGTGGTTGTTGTGGACGGATTGGAAGGAAACACCGAGTAGCACTGATGATTTAACATCAAAATGTCAAAACGAATATTTCGTTCCGAAATGCACAGGACCTGTATAACCAGTGCAGTTTTATAACTATTTTTTACCTTAAGATATAGGTTATATAGATTCATAACGATTTTTCTTTATTATTTTTATTGTAGTCGCAGTATTCTGTAATTGAGGTTTACCTAACTATTTACACACACAGGTCACAGAAAGTTTGTCTACAGAGCGCCCATAAGAAATGCGCCTCCATGTAAATATCTATGCTCTATGATCATGCTAATGAACCGCCATATTGAATATGGCAAGAATAGTAAAATATTTTTATTTTCAATGATCTCAAATATGTGTAAATTCTTGAAATAATATTTTTCTCTGATTTCTGATATTTTGCCGTATATTATTTAAGGCATGGTACGTTTTGCAGCCAAAAATGAAACATCTCCTTTAAAAGTAGGTGGGTGGGTAATTTTTGGTAATACCGGTCATCCGTTATAATAAGGGAGATTTATTGTACAAGTAGCACAGATTTTAAATAATGATTTGAAATGATCCATGTTTACATTTTCGTGAAAAATGTTGGATTATGCATACTTTCAGAATGTAGATAGGTATGTACTTTTTTGACTACTTAAGGCTTTTGCTCTCGGCTTGGTCCGTCTGTCTGTGTGATTTAGCTCACAAACAAAATAATAACAACACACACAAAATAATGTTTTGTTATAAGAAGGCTTATGCCACGAATCCAGGACAGGCAGTGAGGGTGTCAGCAATTCTCTACTAAAGGCGGGAAGTCTTTAAAATATACTTGACCTAAGTCAAAATTATGAATCGTAATAATAAATTGAGGCATCTTACCACACCCACGGAAGTAAATGGGGTAGCGACAATGTCAAATCTTAATTCATCACTAGGCGGAGAATCAGTATTTAGATTGGAAGCAATAAAATTCACCTGCGAGAAATGCTTTAAATAGTATATTAGCTAGAATTAGTTAGTCATTTTCTTAGAACGTCGAGGAAACCGCCCATTTAGACCAACTGTACGATATATTCTTGGTAATGTAATGAAAATGTAATGTTTTAATGTGAAATTTTCACATGTAGCGCAAAAGTGAATTAATACCGTGAAATTAAATATATCTTGAAGAAGCTGGAGTAACCAGGATCTTCGACAAGAAGTTTGCTTCTCTATTGCACGCATGTACTATTGAAACTCAAGACTATTTTATTTATTGCTTAAATTAGGAAAGGAAGCAGCGATAGCCAAGTGGAGATATCAACAAACTGCTATGCAGACGGTTTAGGGTTCAAATCTTCGTTGCGCACTAGAAATACATCTACAATTTTTTAACGCAATAGGATTTGAAAAATTGCATAAAATCAACCAAAGAGGTGCTAACGTCCGATACGCTTTTATTTCTTCTTGTGCATTGTGCTATCGTCGCAACAGTAGTTTATATCACTTAATTTTCCAAAGACATGGTAACACGTAACCAAAAATATCGACACAATATTTGTTTATCATTTCGTCCGTTTGTTTCATAGTTGACGTCGATGGTTAAGGGCGGGACGTACTTCAGTCATTATTTGGTTGTGAAAGGGTTAGTTTGGTTGTCTTGCTGAGTGAGATGTGCCTGCCTTGAAAACAAGCGGTGGTTGTAATAAAGTGATCTGTTCTAAGGTAACATGAGTTTTGTACGCATATTTTCAAGGACATTGCACCCCACACTTGAATCCTAAGCCGTCAAAGAATTACTTGGTCTGGATGTCCACTCAGTTCACACTAGTCATAAGAATGGACTAACGACCCGTCCCTGCTTTGCATGGTAATTAAAATGTATAATTTTACGCAAGACCTTTATAAATTGTACACCTAAATTAATTGATTGAATCACTGTATATATTATTATTATATTGGTTATTTCTGTAATAAAGTTGGTCATTTAACGAGATCTAACGAGAAAAGGGGCTTACATTCTTCAGATACCTATATTTTCACCCAGTTCTAATAAATTACAAAATAAAATAGTCATTGGAGGTAATCTGATGATAAATATTGAAGACCATCGAACAAACTTAGGGAAGTTCAGACTTTGGTAGATTATATCCCCTATATTTTTTTAGGAGGAATGATATTCATTAGGTTTAAATGTAATAACTCAGTAAAACCAATATAACGCGATACAATCCGTAAACTGTAGTTTAATTCCAAAGGAATGATATTTTAAATATAATAAAATTTGCAATGAATACATCCTATGTGTACCTATGTGACTGCCTCCGTGGTCCTGTGGATAGCGTATGCGACTGCTAATCGGAGGTCCCGGGTTCGATTCCCGGGTCGGGCAAGTGTTACTGGGTTTTTTCGAATTCGCAGTAGCAGCACGGAGTCTGGTGATGTCCCCGGTATCGGCAATAGGCTATTACGTGGGACCTTAAATTCATAGTGAAATGTGGGTGTTATGTTATTACGCCTCTGCCTACCCCTTCGGGGATATACAGGCGTAAGTCTATAAAACATCCTATGTCAAGTGGGACATAAAAACAATCAAAGAACAAAATGAACATCCAGACTCGATGCAACAATTTGTGAATTATTAACTGTTATTTCGTGTGCGCGTTTTTGGCGCCATTGTATTTCATCGCAGCATATCGTTAGTCTATCATCTTAGTTATTTTATTGACACTAAATAGCAGTTTTGTTAGCAATTGTTTACGTTCACGCTATTAATGCCTTCCGTTATTGAATTTAGTGTAAATAATATGATAGTTCATGTTTCAATTTAATTATTCCTGTGGTAGTTTATCGTGCGATTGTGATAGTTTGGATTTAGTTCTAAAGTCATTTAATCCTATTTCATTTTCTTACCAAATCTCTCAAAGAAAACCTTGAGCAGTTTTGAGTAATTGGGCAAGTTTCATCCCAAGTTCTTAACATTATAATACATATTTGAAATATTTCGTACCCAAAATCAATGTGTATAAAAGTAGATCATATAATCCGTGGAAGAATGTTTTTCCACAGGCAGAAGTATTATGCAACAAATTAATTCAAAATCGAATCACTTTTTATACTTTTTTTGTTTACTTCGGTGGAATTTCTCCTTATGAGCCATCTCAACTCGACATCAACCCGGCCAGAGTGTGATCGACCGGGCTTAGGACTGACGTAGGAGGTGTGTGGAGGCTCTCCTCTAAAGGCGGCCCCAAGTAATATTTTTTTTGAGTCTAGGTTGTAAAAAATACCTTTAGGTTATACAAGTATCGTAAAAATGTTAACGTGTTACTATTTAGTCACATTAAATACTTGAGAATGATTAATAAGTCCTAAAACTAATTGTATGTTATTACAACCTTAATTAAAAAAAATGATATTTGAATTTTGAATAACAACCTTAAAGTCGCTGACAGGAGATAAAATTAACGTTATTTTGACTTGTGTTTCAAGAGCATATAGTCCTAGGATCTAATAGCTGTCGTAGGCTACTGATTGCTTTAAGGGGGCCAAAGTCGTTGTCGTTAAATGATAACTAATTTTCAATTTAATATGATAGCTTAGCTGCCAAATTAACATGAAACTGGGTGGACCACGTTTGGCGTATGCCAGAACCACTATCATATGGGCAGGAACAGTTACAAGGTAGATGTATAGAAACAATAAACGGCAACGAGGAAGGCCCAGAAGGAGATGGCGGGATGACTTGGACGCATTTTGGTGGATTGGCGCGAGTTTGATGATGTTTGTGATCGCTATAGGTGGAAGATGGAAGAGGAGGTCTTTGCCCAGCAGTGGGACACGAATTAGGCTCGTAATAATAATAAAATAATATGATAGCTTTGCTAAATATTTATGTATACTGTTCTTTTTCGGGCTGGATGCGGAAGACAGAGGATCGGTCGTAGTGGCGCATGTTAGGTTAACCCTATGTACAGCAGTATCTGCAATAGGCTGATTGATAAGATGCTATTTCACCTGTAGGTGAAAGTATATGTAGCGTGCAGTGTTAAAAAATACCTACTTGTAGCAATTATAGATGTCTGAAGCCATCTCTCATGAAGTTATCTGTTATTGAAATTTAGGTTAATTATATTGACCAACTAATCCTTAAAAGATCACGGATTAAATTATCTAAAATGGAAGAAAAGTATATCCAGTTTTTTTTTAGTTTAGATGGGTAAGTGTTCTTCCGGGTTTTTCTTGAAACGTTTTTCATCGATACTTCTTTTTATTTTCTGTTTAATAAAACAACTCTCATACAAGAATTAAATCCTTGAGTCATGGTGTAGATACCTACTTTACAAAGATTAGGAACTACTCGAAGTCAAAATCATTTATTCATTTAGGCCTCAAAGTGACGCTTATGAACGTCAAAAATTTAAGTTAATTACTAGATGATTCTACATTTACATTTACTGCCACTTCGCAATGCAAGAGGTAGAACCACGAGAAAGAACGGGCAATAAAACTCAAATTTACCAACTGTCATTCGAATCGGTCATTTGTAACGACACTTTTAAGCTGCATTTCTAAAAATAAATTTCTGCACTGAATAAGAATCCTGTGTCGTGGGGCACACAAGCGACCTTTCGTGTAGGATTCGAACCCATAATACGCGGCGCAGTGCCAAACGGCGATGAAACCACTTAAGCCTACATCCGAGTAACCTTGCAGGGCTGTTCATCTTTTTCTTTATCGCGTGATTGTGTGGACAACTCCGGTGTTGGAGTTACACACCACCCGAAGGCCTCCGACATGGCCTAACGATTTTTGTCATGAGACAGGAACCGAGACCGATAGCTTTACGTGCCCTCTGAAGCATAGAAGCACTCTGAGGTAAATGCCACATCCGGACAGCCATCCAACTGGCGACCTGTGAACTGAGACTTGGCTTGCTGTTCGTAATACATCGACAAAGTTAAGCAACCCTTGCACAAGTCGCCACTTGGATGGGTGGCCACGTGTGGCATTTACATCTATGATACCGTGCTTCAGAGGGCACGTAAAGCTGTCAGTCCCGGTTCTTGTCTCAGGATAGGAATCGTTAGACCATGTGGAGGCCCTCCGGCGCTCTGAAAATTCCGGCACTAGAGTTGACCAAACACTCACACGAAAAACAAACAAAACAAGTAGTAATAAACAGTAAAAGATATTACTAACCTAGTTGTATTTTCCAGACCGGCATGAACCGCGGCTCCCGCGAGGAGTTGCTAGGCAGCTCCACGGAGGCGCTGCGGAACAGCCAGCATGACCTGCGCCAGGTCTACGAGCGACCGCTCACCAAGGAAGAGAAGACCTTCTTGCTTCACGCTGATAGGGGAGACTATGCTACTGTTAAGAAGTAAGTTAATAATTATTTATCACACGAGTTTCTGATCTTAAGAGTCTCTACGGGTCAGTTACAATGCCTCCTGACCCTCAACCAGGTCTACGAGCGACCGCTCACCAAGGAAGAGAAGACCTTCCTGCTTCACGCCGATAGGTGAGACTATGCTACTGTTAAGAAGTAAGTTATCAATAATTCATCACACGAGTTTCTGATCTTAAGAGTCTCTACGGGTCAGTTACAATGCCTCCTGACGCTCAACCAGGTCTACGAGCGACCGCTCACCAAGGAAGAGAAGACCTTCCTGCTTCACGCCGATAGGGGAGACTATGCTACTGTTAAGAAGTAAGTTATCAGTAATTCAACACACGAGTTTCTGATCTTAAGAGTCTCTACGGGTCAGTTACAATGCCTCCTGACCCTCAACCAGGTCTACCAGAGACAGCTCACCAAGGAATAAAAGACCTTTCTGCTTCACGCGGGTAGGGGCGACTATGCTACTGTTAAGAAGTAAGTTATCAAAAGATTTTGGTCGTCAGAGTCTCTCCGGGATAGTTATAATGACCTCAGCCAGGTCTACCAGAAAAAGCGGTTTCTGGTAGACCTGGCTGAGGTCATTATAACTGTGCTGTGAAGTGCTTCGACACAGTAAGTTTGATTTGTGCCAGGACTACGAGAGACAGCTCACCAAGGAAGAGAAGACCTTCCTGCTTCACGCCAATAGGGGCAACTATGCTACTGTTAAGAAGTAAGTTGTCAATTCATCACACAATATTCCGGCCGTAAGAATCGCTCTGGGACAATTCGAATTTAATCTATCAGAAACCACTTACGGAGAAAGAGAAGACCTTTCTGCTCCCGACAAGAGCTTTGGAATAGTTCGTTTGATTTACACCAGGACTAATAGACCACTCACCAAGGAAGAAAAGACCTTCCTGCTTCACGCCGATAGGGACGACTATGCTACTGTTAAGAAGTAAGTAATCAATTCATCACACAAGATTCTGTGGTAAGAGTCACTACGGATGAGTTAGAATGGCCTCAGCCTGGTCTACCAGGAATCGCTAGCTAAGATGGATTAGATCTTTCTGCTTCCAAAAAAAGGGCTTCGGAACAGTTAGTTTGATTTGCGCCAGGAATATAAACGACGCTCACCAAGGAAGAAAAGACCTTCCTACTTCACGCCGATAGGAATCAGAAACCGCTTACGGAGAAAGAGAAGACCTTTCTGCTCCCAACGTGAGCTTTGGAATAGTTAGTTTGATTAGCACCAGGACTAATAGACCATTCACCAAGGAAGAGAAGACCTTCCTGCTTCACGCCGATAGGGAAGATTATGCTACTGTTAAGAAGTAAGTTATCAATTAATCACATGAGTTTCTGATCTTAAGAGTCACTACGGGTCAGTTACAATGCCTCTTGACGCTCAGCCAGTATATCAGAGACCGTTTACAAAGAAGGAGGAGGCCTTTCTGCTCCCAAGAAGAGCTTCGGTACAGTAAAGATTATTTGCGCCAGGACTACAAGATACCGCTCACCAAGAAAGAAAAGACTTTCCTGCTTCACGCGGATAGGGGCGACTATGCTACTGTTAAGAAGTAAGTTATCAAAAGATTTTGGTCGTGGTATAATGACCTCAGCCAGGTCTACCACAAAACCGCTAGCTAAGAAGGAAAAGATATTTTTGCTTCCAAGAAGAGCTTCGAAACAGTTAAGATGATTTGCGCCAAGTCTACGAGACACCGCTCACCAAGGATGAGAAGACCTTCCTGCTTCACGTCGATAGGGGCGAGTATGCTACTGTTAAGAAGTAAGTTGTCAAAAGATTTTTGTCGCAAGAGTCTCTCCGGGACAATTATAATGACCTCAGCCAGGTCTATCAGAAACCGCTAGCTAAGAAGGAGAAGATCTTTCTGCTTCCAAAAAGGGCTTCGGAACAGTTAGTTTGATTTGCGCCAAGACTATAAAAGACGCTCATCAAGGAAACAAGATCTTCCTGCTTCACGCCGATAGGAGCTACGCTACGACTATGCTACTGTTAGAAGTAAGTTATCAAATTATCACACAGGGTTTAGTCGAAAACGTCACTCTGGGATAGTAAGATTGACCGCAGGTCTGTGAGTAATGGAACAGAAGACTTCATAGCTGCATGCTGATAGTGGCATCTGCGTAACTGCTAAGAGGTGAATGCTCAGCTCATCACATATGTTTCTGTTCCCGTAAGGCGCTTCGGAACACTTAGCGTCATCTGCGTCAAGTTTTCGGAGTCCGCTCTATGGATCAGAAGTCTTTCTGCAACACGCCGATAGATACGACTATATTATTGTTTAGAGGTGATGGCATAACTCATCACATGACTTTCAGAAAAGATCGTACTTCGGGACAAATAGGAAAGAAGAAATCAGATGAGTGATTAACTCCTCAGGTACCTACTCCTATTAGGCACTTTGGCACTTCGGCGCAGGATCACATGCGCTAAGTGTTTATGGAAAAGATCACCCTGCTATTCCCAGATTGCATTGACTATGTTACTAGTAATAGGCAAGTGTAAAGACCTTCAAATGTGTCAGAACCATGAGGTTATATACCAACAAGATAACTCTAGCTAGAGTTATCTTATTGGTATGGGGCCTCGGCAAATGGGGCTTTACAAGTTTCGCCAAAATCACAAAACACATCCAAACTATCCAAAATATATAACTCAAAGTAGATAGACACTTACAAAACACCACTCTTTGACCCGACATTTTTTGACGTCGTGGGCACGTCGAAATCTGCCCAGACATATTATACAGTCTGGGCAGATTTCTTATAACCATCAATTTAAAAATACTTTTGCTTGTAAAATGTAAACATCTCGCGAAAGTTTAATTCTAACTATAATTTTATCGTCTGTGTAAACTGTACAATTCCGAATCGCTGATTTGAAAACGATGTTTAAAGTATTTGAATTGTATTACAGTTCATCATAATAAACAATTGATTTTAGCTTTCATTCAGTAAATATTATCATGAGATTCAGTTCACCAAGTTTCTATCTGAGATAATGTCTAGGTTAGGTACTGAATTTTATTGATATCATTCTATTTATAAAATGTCCTTCATAATTATTAAATATTTGACAATTGTGACATTTTTGTTTAGGTTTAATAAAGCATGGTGTCTGGTTATTCATCTTTTAAGTAGCTGTGGTTTTGCCCTTGAATTTGCCACGTTTAAGTTGTCTATCAAAATAGGTATATATCTAACCTTCATTGATATTATAATTTTGTACATCTTTGCCTACCTGTTGCTAAATAGACAGGTGTAATAATGTACGAAAGACAAGTATGTCTGCTTTCCAAACAAGGACGAAATATAACACCAAACTTGGTTCCAGATTAATATTTTCAGACAAACTTTAAAAAATGATATTAAAATAATTATATGTACATTTATTTCAATAAATTTATTAATAGGACAGAGGCTACATCAAAACTTAGAATTTGTTAACGTTTAATAACTTTACCACTTAAAATAGAACTAAACTGTGAATTATTTATTTTATTTTATTTATAGTCTCACGCCTGTACCTATCCCCGAAAGGGTAGGCAGAGGTGTAATATTACACCCACATTTCGCCATGTTTTTTTTTAGGTCCCACGTAATAGGGGTGTTGGTACCTACACTTATGTATGGTAGTGAAAGTTGGGTATGGCAGAAGAGTCATGAAAGTAGAATAAATGCTGTAGAAATGAGAGCACTGAGAAGTATGTGTGGTGTGTCTTTGACTGACAGAGTAAAGAATTGTGTGATAAGAGAGTGTTGTGGGGTAAAAGAAGATGTAGTGACAAGCATCGAGAAAGGTATGCTAAGGTGGTTTGGGCACGTGGAGAGGATGGATGACAAAAAACTGACCAAGCAGATATATAAGGCAAGTGTGGATGGGACAGGACAAAGGGGAAGAACTAGGCGGACGTTCTCTGACCAGATTGGAGACATCCTAAAAACAGGGCGGGTTAGAAGTACCCTGAACAGAAGAGCATGCATGAGGAATCTGATGGGAGTGAATGAAGCAAGAGAGATATGTCAGGATCGTTGCAAATGGCGTTCCGTAGTCTCTGCCTACCCCTCCGGGAAACAGGCGTGAGTCTATGTATGTATGTATGTACGTAATAAGGGGCGAGCCTATTGCCGTTACCGGGCACATTACCAGACTCCGTGCTGCTACTGAGAATTCGGAAAAACCCAGTACCACTTTTGCCCGACTCGGGAATCGAACCCGGGACCTCCGATCAGTAGTCGCATATGCTATCCACTGGACCACGGAGGCAGTCTGAATTATCTCAATGTTTTATAATAACACAGATAGTCTTGACCGGTGATTTTCGTCCTTGCAGAACACCAAGTGTAACAATCTTGAACTAAATTACCAACATACCTACAGCTTTTCGCTGTCCAATGCTGGACATAAGCGACTCCAAATTTGCATCACAGTAGCACTGAATTTTTTTTAAACTGTAAGTATTTTGCCCACTATAACAGGCTGACTTGGGTTGGTATAGAGCAGGGTTTCTTAAAGTACTGTCCATGGACTCCTTGGGGGTTACATGAGTAACAGGGGTCCGCAGTTGCTCAGTTGGCACTCAACCTATTTCTCTGGAAATTGATTGTAAAACTCACGCCTCGAACAAACGCACAGCGACGGGCGTCTAAAACTATAAAAAAATTTATTTTAATATAAATGAGACTTATTTTTTTACCATAAGTTATTTGTTCATAGGAGTCCTTGGAACATTTTTAATTCTGAAAAATCCTGGTATCCTGACAGTGTCATGTCGAATGTTCTGTCTCTTCGCAAAGATAGTATTTGCTTCGTGTAATAACCACAGAATAATGTAGTGACATTTTGTATTTATAATCCATGGGATGGATTTTAAAACGAGTCGCCTGAGTTTGAGGGTATTGGTGGTGTAGGGGGCTTAAGGGAGTTAGTCTTAATCCCCTCAAAGTAATTTTGGCTGCCGGAGTTGCGTCTAAATATTTTTAAACAATTTCCAAAAATTCTTTAATACTTTGGCAATTATGTAAAACGGAACGTAATTTTTATGCTTTAGTACAGTTTTTCAAATGTAATTTTTAGGTTTTATGTGAAAAACGTGAAACGAAACGCAACCCGCCATCTTGGATGGATGATATTGACAGCTACCTAATGTCAAATTTGTGCGTCATTCCTTTGCTTTCGAGTGCCTAGGGTTAGGTGCGTGCAACTGTAATCTAAGTAACTAAATAGGTTATGTTAGGTTCTCTTTTGACCCTTAATCCGAAAATAGGAGCCCTGCGATGCAGGGCTCCGTTAAACTTAGCTTCTTAAACTAGTGTGAAGAATGTGGAAGTTGGCAGCTGTGGTTGGCAGTGCCATACCCACACTGATGTTTGGAGAGCATATAATTTTTATTTCTCTAAGGAAACCAAGTATTGCCGGCAGATGAAAATGGTGAAGGGGATCCGACCCCTCCCCCCTCCCCCAACCTCTCACATCCCTTTAAAACGGCGACGTATTTCGAAATTTTTACCTAATCCGTTACACGGATAGCAACAGCTAAAACCAGAATCAATTCATCATTTCCACCTGACCCCTAGCTGAACTCCAATCTGCGATACATTTAGGACACGCCTCGTAACAAGTCTGCTAAATAGGATTATTGAACAGAACCTTCACTTGTGGGGATTCATTCTAATCGACTGCTTATGTACCAACCGAATTGGCTTTACTGTACTTCGATTCGAGCAGATTTAAAAGGCCTTTTAAGTAGCTGTAGGTATAATGAATTTTATGACACATAAGTTTAATTCGACTGTTTATCTTATACTAATATATAAAGCTGAAGAGTTTGCTTGTTTGTATGTTTGTTTGATTGAACGCGCTAATCTCAGGAACTACCGGTCCGATTTGAAAAATTCGTACAGTGTTAGATAGCCCATTTATCGATGCAGGCTATAAGCTATATAACATCGCGCTATGAGCGTAGGGAGCGGAGCAAGAGCCTTAAATAACGCGGCTGTAACCGCAGGCATCCTCTAGTAATACATATATATATAAATATTTTAAATATCTATAAATATTTACTAAATGATGCCAAATTCTCCTATTGATTCACAGTGCTACTGTAAAACAAATTAGGAGAGGTCTTGTTGTATTTTCAAAACATTCAAAAACCCATTGAAATTAATAATATACACATGTATTCATCCAAATTGTTAAAACCATTAAGAGGTGACAATCATAAGTACAAAAGAATTATCATCATCAGCCCTTTATACTGTCCCACTGCTGGGCACGAGCCCCCTCCCATTATGAGAAGAGTAAGGCCATAGTCCACCACGCTGACCAAGTGCGGGTTGGCAGACTTCACATGTCTTTCGAGAATATTATGGAGAACTGTCAGACATGCAGGTTTCCTCACGATGTTTTCCTTCACCGTTTAGCAAGCGATAATTAACAATTTAATACGCACATAACTCCGAAAAGTCATCGGTGCTCGCCATGGATTCGAACTCGGACCCTCTGCATAGCAGTCTGTCGGTCTCTCCACTAGGCTATCGCTGCTTGTGCAAATTCTTATATCTTAATATATAAAATCCTTGCGTTACTGACTGACTGACAGACAGGCTACAGCCGAAACTATTGGGCGTAGGAAGCTGAAATTTGGCATGTATGTTCCTTGGGGACCGTAGGGGTGCACTAAGAAGGGATTTCCCGAAATTCCCACGCGATCGGCCAAAACGGGTAAATTTAAAAAAAATGCAGGCTTAGCTGCTGGCGTCCTCTAGTCTTCGTATAAATGTATACTTCAGTGAATATATTTTTAATATAATATAAATAAAATATTCTTTCTTCCCCAGGTTAATAGACCAGTTCTCGTCGCAGTCAGATATCTTGGACATCAACTGCGTGGATCCCCTCAACCGCTCAGCGTTGATTGCCGCCATAGAAAACGAAAACATTGAACTGATTAAATTGTTGCTGTTATCTGGAATTAAAGTCAAGGTAAGTAAAACCTTCAGTTTGGAAAAATAGGTACGTTGCAATGACGGACAGTTTTCCCGTGGCCACGGTTTGAGTAACCTATGCACAAACCTTAGCATAGATGGTAGGTGTTGTACCCCTTAATTATATTTTATATTCTACCACATTCACACAACACAATCTAGTACCAAACTAAGCAGAGCTTGTACTATGGGTACTAGATAATGGGTAAACATACATACATACTTTTTTTTGTAAAAACATACATATTATACATATAAACACTCAGACCAAGACAAACATCCATGTTCACGCACCCAAATGTTTGACTTGAGCGGGAATAGAACCCACGACCCTCGGCGTGGCAGTCGCTTACACTACCGCTGCGCCAACCGGTCGTCATTACGCGATATAGACCCGTTATTTTCATCTTAATATATAAAATCCTTGCGTTACTGACTGACTGACAGACACGCTACAGCCAAAAGTATTGGGCGCGGAAAGCTGAAATTTGGCATGTATGTTTCTTGGGGATCGTAGGGGTGCACTAAGAAGGGATTTTCCGAAATTCCCACGGGATCGGCTAAAACGGGTAAATTTAAAAAAATGCAGGCGTAGCTGCTGGCGTCCTCTAGTATTAGTATACATGTTATGGACCACAACCGTTTATTTTGTACGTCTGTGGTTCTCAGTCACACAAAAAAGTTAATATTATAAAGTCGAGTTTTCTTCGCACAGCAACCAATAAAGCATTTATTAGTAGTATTTATGGATATAAACTGCCTCCGTGGTCCAGTGGTTAGCGTATGCGCCTGCTGATCGGAGGTCCTGGGTTCGATTCCCGGGTCGGGCAAAAGTGTTACTGGGTTTTTCCGAATACTCAGTAGCAGCCCGGAGTTTGGTGATGTGCTCGGTAACGGCAATAGGCTCGCCCCCTATTACGTGGGACCTAAAAATTCATGGCGAAATGTGGGTGTAATATTTACACCTCTGCCTACCCCTTCGGGGATACAGGCGTGAGACTAAAAAAATGTTATGGATATATGCTAGAAGATACAAAATTCAAAATAGTAACACTGATTCCTCTAATGTACCACACTTTTATTTCCGGCCAAAGTAAATATTTGCATGATCGGAGTAAATTCTGGAACCATTATCCGGTTTGTTGGTATATTATTGCTTATATACGTAACATATAATCTGTCTATGATACAGCATAATTGATCTGGCAAAAAGATTTCATGATCATTGCAATTTCAACATCAGTTTAATTTTTGCGGCGCTTTATTACTTTTTTTATGGTAATAGGCGGCAAACGAGCAGACGGATCGCCTGATGGTAAGCAATTACCGCCGCCTATGGACACAAGCAACACCACAGGAGCCACAAGTGCGTTGCCGCCCCTTGGGGTTGGGAAAAGGGATAGAATGAGGATTAGGCTGAGGGAGAAGGAATAGGGGATAGGGCCTCCGCCACTCTCACTCACCGAACGAAACGCAACAGTTTAGGTACTTTACGTCGATCTTCTGTGAGAGAGTAGTACTTCCCCGGTCGAGCCGGCCCACTGCTGAAATCAGCATGGCTCAATTACCTTCAAATTACATGTGCTTTATGACTTTTGATCGACTAACTCTGATTTATCTGCCAGGGACTGTTGACGAGCGGCGGGGTTTTTTTGAATACTTTGTAGACTTATGAATACCTGTGTACGTCTTTTAAGAATCAGCCGAAGTGGAAGCATGACAGAGACATAATTCCGAAACCTCCCCAAATATGCGTATGAGTCTGTTAATTAGGTGGTCACGGGGGACCTACAAATTCATAAAATGGCGAAATGTGGGTGTAATACTACACCTCTGCCTACGCCTTATGGGATACAGGCGGTACGAGTTGCCCCAAATAATTTTTCGAATATCTCGTACATAGTACTCTATTGACGACCGGTTGGCGCAGCGGGAGTGCAAGCGACTGCTATGTCGAAGGTCGCGGGTTCGATTCCCGCTCAAGTCAAACATTTGTGTGCATGAACATGGATGTTTGTCTTGATCTGGGTGTTTCTATGTATAATATGTATATACATATTTACAAGTATATATATATGTATGTTTATCCATTATCTAGTACCCATCACACAAGCTCTGCTTAGCTTGGGACTAGATGGTGGTGTGTGTATGTGGTAAAAAAAATAGTACCATACTTACCTACTACTGATAAACCTATATCTATTTTGTAACAGCACAGATATCACGTCTTATTACACCTCTCCTGAACATCTCAACGAAAAAAATATCTTCAAACTCCCAGAGTACCTCTAGAAATCTATCCGCGAAAAAATCTACGAAGCAGAAAAGATACGACAAAATAATACTGAAAGCCCTCGGGAAATCATACCTGCCACAGTTTGCATGATCACATCGCTCGTATATATCCATAAGCAATAGTTTATCGTAAATGGTGACGTTAAGAAATGGAAATAATGGCGAAGTTCTGGGTTGAGGTAACTAATGGAAGTCAAAAGTCGAAGGGCAAGAGACTAGTGTGTTATTGATTTGTTTCAGATGAGAATAGGGTGGTTCACCTTGTGAATAAGCGAATTATAATGTTAATGTGATTGATTGGGTTAATCGTTTTCGAGTGCCATAAAACAGAGATCGGTATTGAATTGTTAATTATCGCTTGCCCCATGCCTCGGCGACCACGTTAAGCCGTCGGTTCCGGCTATTTTGAAGACCTTTGACAGTCGTTATAGGGCGTCAAGACCTTCTAAATAAACTAACACTAGTCTTAACCATAGAATATCGCTATCCATGCAGGTTGCGGAGGTCAGACAGGCAGTCGCTCTGTGGAAAAGCTAATATTCAGCGAAATCTGGTTAGACAAGCAAGTGGACCCCAGGTTGAAACTGGGATAACGCTAGGAGGATAATTCTTCTTATTGCACCGCTATGGTCCCCAAGGAACATACATGCCAAACTTCAGCTTCCTGCGCCTAATACCTATAGTGCGTCAGTATAGATACCAGAAGAATGATTTTATATATACAGATAAGAATCGTACGAAGCTCACCTTGGTGAATAATAGAATAATGATGTAAAGGTGATTGATTGGGTTCATCATCAGCCTTTAACAGTCCACTGCTGGACTAGGCCTCTCCTTTGAAAGGACGAATTGGCCTACTATATCACACTGGCTAAACGGGTTGGTATAGGGTTTGTATCAAGTTTTCCTTCTCTTACAGTGCTGGCTGTTCTCTGCATAATATGCTCCCTCTGTCGGTTCTTACGACACCCATGGGATGATATGGTATGGTGACATTACGTATTTTTAATCTGTCACCACACGGAAACTTAATTAATTTTTTTATTTTAACCGCCACTCAACATTAAACACATTTCTCTTATAGCCCATAAGAGAAATGTTTTAGTTAGTTTTCAATGGTATCATGTTCTTACTTTAAATGATACTACAATATGGTATGTTGTACTACTCAAGGTCAAATGAATAGTGAACTTGTTGAGGAAACCTTATAAGATAAGTATCATTATCAGAATGTTACGTTGGACGTGTAACTACATATAACGTACCTATATTTTTATGACGTATGTAAATATTTATACAAAACTATATTATTTTTTTGTAGAAACAGTCGATATAAAAAGGATTATTCAATGGAGCAATAGGTAAATTAAAAATCTGCGGCCCTTTCTAAAAACTTTACTCAACAAATACATACATACATACATAGACTCACGCCTGTTTCCCCGCCCACTTTTCGCCAGTGTTTTGATCCCACGTAATAGGTGGCGAGCCTATTGCCGCTTATCGGGATATTATGTTTGCCAGAGCCTCGTCCGTTGATCAGCAGGTGCACCACTTGCAGGTGAGGTTGGCTTGGGACCCTAAGCTCTTGGTGGGAACCCTATGCACCAACAAATAAAATTTAATAACCGCATTGATTTTAAGCTTATTAGATTTTCCATAAGATATCTGCAAAAAATACCCGTCCATGTCTTGTGATTGTAAAATCAGCGCCAAATTCAAAATGCGAGTGCCCTAATAGGTCATAGAAAGAAGTATCAATTTCCGTACTTCTATTACGAAACTTACTTTTTAGGAAGGTCGATTGTTTCCGATTTCGCCACAAGGCCATAGTTCTTTATGTCCGAATTACCCTGGTTAGGTTAAGGATCGAACAATTTTATGGTAATGGCTAATAAAAATAAAACGTCACTGTAAGGTTAATACGCATATTCTGGCAATTTTATCGAAGTATGGTGACGCGTTTTGTCGGCTTAAGAAGGGTATTTTGTTTGCCACTTGTGTTTGTTTACGGTCTTATTAGGCTAATATAAAATACTATATATTTCAATTAACGGTATTCTGCGCGCCCTTTGTGGCCGTAGTTGAATGTTGGTGAACATAATACGTAATTAAAATCTGAAATAGTAAAAATGCTGGTCTACCTAAATAATAAATAAACAAACTAAGTAAATTTTTCTCTTCAAATGTATTGGCTCTAACATCAAATTGAACTACAGTATATTTAAATATGTAAATAATAGTTTATGCCAAGGAGAATAGCTGTTTACCCGAGTCTGTGTTGCGTAATGAGTAAAAACTGAGTGTTTTCATGGTGAATAGGGAGGTGCCCGTTGGCCGTATCACCTCTTTTACAACATGCTAGATTATGGGCTAATGATACTCACACGCCAGTAAAAACGTCTTTACACCGGTTTTATTCTTAATTTTCTTTTAAATACACACCATTTAAATTCGACAAAGAAATAAGTCCGCATTAGAATACAATTCATATCCCTTCAAAATGTTCCTTTATGATTTTAAACAATTTCAAAAGCTAAGCAGTTTACAGACTAATATTAAGTTACTAAATAAGAGGTTATATACGAAGAACACGAGTTTATTTTACCCGTAGCTAGCCTAAGTGAGTTAGGGAGGCTGCTCGGGTAGCTAATTTTATTTGCAACAACACGCGTGCTAGGTTTTCTTGGTCATTTTATTATGTACCTTCGAAGGTATAAACATATACATATACTGAAGACTTCTTTTTGGAGAGGAAAGTGAAAAAGGCTCTTCGTACACAAGGGGATGGCGTGCTGTCGTGAAACAAATCGCATCCACTGGACACTAGTAGGTATTGACCGAAACTCATGTCTAGCAATTGCAATGCCATGCGAGATTAAAAAAAAAATTTTCCATATTTTCTGCTTGTCCAAAAAGCACATAAATTACATGATCAAGACAAACTTAAACTTATACATAATATCCATGATAACTTAAACTTACACTCGGTAGCGATGAGACCAGCAAAATCCAATTTGGTTATCATTTGCAAGGCAAAGCCATATTAGCGAACAAATATGCGTCCTGATCACGGCTTATCGGTTTTGTTCATGTCAACGACTTGCCCCATAAATCTAGGTCTCAAAAATCTTGTCATGAAGTCAATTTGATAGGCAGTAGCAAACATGTTACATTTTGTAAAAATGAGCTGATAAAAATGAAGCTAGAAAACGGCGCTACTTGCGGAATGAACTATATAAGAAAATGTTAACAATGGTTACAATCAGTGCATGCGGTCTTGTGTAGTAAAGTAATCGTCATCATCTCAGCCTAGAGACGTCCACTGCTGGACATAGGCCTCCCAAACACTCTCCACATAGACCGATCCTAATCCAGATCGGGCTAAAATAAATTCACAGCAAATTAAATCCAGTAATACACTACCGTAATATCATTGACTTTAAGAAGTTAATAAAACACAATAGTTATTCGCTAAAAATCGTAATAAAATCGAGAAATCTTGTAGCCTCGTCCAAAGCAAATATCTTCGTGAATATTGTACATTCGTATCTAATCACGAATGTTAGATGCAATATCAATCCGTTTTAGAGGCACCGCAGACAGTTTTACGACGTTAAAAACCCGAATGTTATTACTATACCTAAATCACTTCACGTCATCGTGGTGGAAATAGAAGCAAGCACGTTGTAAAGGTTTAGAAAAATTTTGGTCGTTGGTGAGATGAGCACCTTGGTTAATAGAATTTGATTATATCGTGGAACGGAACTAACATATAAGTAGACTAGAGGACGCCAGCAGCTACGCCTGCATTTTTTTTTTAATTTACCCGTTTTGGCCGATCCTGAGGGAATTTCGGGAAATCCCTTCTTAGTGCACCCCTACGGTCCCCAAGGAACATACATGCCAAATTTCAGCTTCCTGTGCCCAATAGTTTCGGCTGTAGCGTGTCTGTCAGTCAGTCAGTAACGCAAGGATTTTATATATTAACACGTTCAGGACGGCATCGGGTCGAAAACATCTGAAGTGAACTATTTGCGCGGGCCGGAGAGAGATTTCTATTGCTATCGCATAGGCCTGGGTAGTTTTCTTTAGGATTTTTTGTAGTGAGCGTGTGACAGATATATTGACTGGTAGTCTGTCGCCAAATAGTACCAATAAAAGGAAAAATATTGTATCGGATCTTGAAGACCTGATACGGCCTGCAAAGAAAGTTTGTCCTTGCAGGACGGATATCGGATCTAAAAGACCCGATGCCTGATAACCCGATAGCCGGCCCTTGGTGACAGGTCAGTTAATTAGTGATGTGCATATTAATTAGACGTTGCGATATTCTATTTGCGTTCGTTCCTAATTAGCCCTGTAATTAAAGTGTAAGTGCAAAATGAAACGTTCTAGAAGGATGCTACTAATGTGCCCGGATGAAAGTGACTCCTCTGAGACAACTAACGAGAACAAAGAAGTTCAGAAAAGCTGGAGAAAAATATTGATACGACGTTCGGGCTACCAATAATAATGCAAGTGAGGATGAAGATCAAGCGAATAAGCATTCCTTGACAAAAGGTCAAAAAAAAAAGGAATTGTTTTGGGTGCTACAATAAACTAAGAAGAACACTTAATTGCAAAGAGGCTGCCAAAAAAGTTAAAAAAGTGATGACTCATTGTGCCCAATGTGCAAAAACATATTGTCATGACTGTTATAACGAAGCACATACTGTTTTTGAGGTGAAAATAAATTGATTTTTTTGTCAAATATATAGTCGTTTCATTTGACATCACTAGCAATCATATACACTAGTGCCGGGATCAGGTGTATAAGATCCTATAATTTTACAACTAATTTAACCCCCTTTAATTATTATTTTTTCAAAAACGGGTTTAATATTGTTATGCAGTGATTCAATAACAATGCATTTCAGGAAAAAATATTTAAGAAAGTCTTCAACTGGATGACATATTTGAATTTAATGTCAAAAGGTGTAACAGGTCCTTTCAACCTGATGCCGGCCATGACTGAAGTTCACCAACAGGTCTTGTAAACCCTATGCCGGCCCACCTAATAGGTAACCATAATCGGGCCCCGTCTTGAACGTGTTAAGATAATAAATAAATATAAGTCATATAATGTGACTGCAATTTGATGGCAATTTGAGTCTTAATTATTATTAATATACCTACTACATAAATATTTCTTTCATTAAAATAATTATATTTATACTTTTTGTAACTTCGTTATAATGTCTTGTTTATTAGTATAAATACTCACATTAAATATTTTGCCTTTAAGTTAGGATCATGAAAATACTTTTATTTTTTGTGAAAAGCCTTGATAAATATTTGATGTACCTATCATGTTTTGTATTTTTAGATATGTTTATGACCTAAAAGAGAGAACTAAAACTAATTTAAGTAAAAGAAAACCGACTTCAATTCTTATGTCTCAATTAAGAAGAGACCAAACGGGCATTTATATAATTTTATACATATAAACATTTTCGAAATCGATTTATGAATGACAGAGTTCTGATGAATATTTCACCGGAAAATAACAAGAACCGAAAATCTATAAATTTCCTAGGAAATGTCTAAACTTTCGTAAGATTCTAAACGAGAGATAAGTTGTATTATTTTGCGCCCATATTTTCGTAAGTTGATAAACTTAACGAATTCATTCGTGAAATAATACGTAAGCAATAACCGAACGCCATGTGCGCTCTGATTGGTTGAATAAGTCACGTGTTCCATTTTCTTCTTCGCCACCGCCATTCTTCGCCACTTTTACGAATAAACCAGCAGTTTAGCGATGATAATGAGCATAAGTTGACGGAGCCCTGCGAAGCATATATTTGTGTTCAGGGTCACAAGAAAACCTAACTTATCCTAATAAGTTGAACTGATGCCGACCTTCTTTATCAACAACCGACCAATCAGAGAGCAGTGTGTGATTTGCCGTATTTTAAAGAAGCGTAAAATTAAAAGCTTTTCTGTGATTCATCATCTCTCGTTTAATCCTACGAAAGTTTATAAATTTCCTAGAAAATGTATAAATTGACGGTTCTTATTATTTTCCGGTGACAAATACACTTTTAAAAAATACATAAAACAATCACACAAAGGTAGAGTTCTACTACCATTTTTGAAGTCGGTTAATACAAATATTACAAGTATAATAAAAACTTAAACTAACGTCAATAGTAGAGTTAAGATTGGCACTTTTAAGTTCATTCATCAACTAGAATTAAAGATCTATTTTTCTATTAAAATTTATTATAATAAAAAGCTTTTAAAGCAGTATCTATTGCTAAAAATATAGTTCACCACCCTAAGTGAAGATTTTCTCTCGTAGTCCCTTTAGTCGATTAACAATCAATATTTAGTTCCGTATTCGACCATAATATGAGTATTCCACCTTTTATCAAATAAAATAATTATCTCCTATAATTTTGCCGTACCACATTTCATTTTTACCTACTGCTTCATTAATAATCCCAGTATAAGTTGACGCTTACTTTTACTTCCGATTATTCAATATGTGGATGTTTGGTTTGATTCCCAAGTCAAACAAAGTCTCATTTCTTGTCAAACAAAGTTTGATTTTACCATGTACGATAAGTAACTACAAAAGTGTTACTGGGTTTTGCCGAATTCTCAGTAGCAGCACGGAGTCTGGTGAGGTAGGTACCCGGTAACGGCAATAGGCTTGCCACCTATTACGTGGGACCTAAAAATTCATGATGAAATGTAGGTGTAATATTACACCTCTGCCTACCACTTCGGGGATACAGGCGTGAGTATATAAAAAAAATATAACTACAAAAGTCGCTATATACCTCAAAATCTTAGCCGAGTGAAATGAGCTGACTGGTCGCCTGATGGTTAGCGATTACCGCCGCCAAGAGACTCTCTCCGTGGTCCAGTGGATAGCGTATGCGACTGCTGATCGGAGGTCCCGGGTTCGGCTCCCGGGTCGGGCATAGTGTTACTGGATTTTTCCAAATTCTCAGTAGCAGCACAGAGTCTGGTGATGTGCCCGGTAACGGCAATAGGCTCGCCTCCTATTACGTGGGACCTAAAATTCATGGCGAAATGTGGGTGTAATATTACACCTCTGCTTGTACCTGTCACCCTTCGGTATACAAACGTGAGTCTATAAAAAAAAAATTGGTTGCCTGTAAAGTCGGTATACGGGCGAAAGTTTTACGTGACAACGACTTTGAGTGGTAAAATAATTTTAATGTGAATATTCATTCGTATAGTAGGAAGAAGGATGAAAGACGCGTGCCTTTCACTTTTTATGTCTGTCTCTCTCGCTCTTAGGCGGGACGCGTGCCTCTCACTCGCTCTCATTGTGAGCGCATAACGTGAGCGGAGCGTAACGCAGTTTCTTGAAGTGTCACCCGGCAAACCAATTTACAAGACGTTGTCACGTCAAAAATAATGGAGATAAGCAACATTAAAGGAGTCACAAGTACGTTGCCACCCGTTGGGAAAAGGGCTAGGAGGAGGAGTGGGATGTGGGAGGAGGAATAGGGTTCGAGCCTTCGGCACTCTCACTCACCGAAAGAAAAGTAAAGGTACTATTACTTTACGTCGATTTTCTGTGAGAGGCAAGTACTTCCCCGGTCGAGTTGGTCCACGCATGCTGAAATCAGCAAGACTCTACTGCGTATTTAATTAATTTAACATATTTACCAATGGGATACTAACTCTTCGGTTTTGTCCTCAGGATGCTCTACTTCACGCCATCAAAGAAGAGTACGTGGAAGCAGTAGAACTTCTTCTACAATGGGAAGAAGAACACCACGTAATTGGAGAGCCTTATGTAAGTACTAGATACGCCGCTTTGCCAATTGTACTTTTATTCTAAACATTTCTTCGCGATCCCTTGGGAATTTCGAGAAATTCTTTTTTAGTGCGGTACGGTTCCAAAGAAACATACATGCCAACAACTTCTTGCGCTCAATAGTTTTGGTTGCGCATTGTAGTGAGTCACTAGCGTAAGAATTTCATTAAAACGGCAGATTAAATTATTTGTCAACTAATCTATACTAATATTAGAAACACGAAAGTGTGTTTGTTTGCTTGTCTTTCTGTCACGTGTTAATGAAGCTATATAATGGTGTGCTATTTGTGTGTGTAGATAGGAGACAGATAAGAGACATAGTAGTGATAATAATAGACACGCATCAATAGAGGGCTTATCACTTCAAATTGACGTCACAGTGGACACAGTGACTTGTCATTTAAAGTCCAACTATACAGTTTTAAAACAATTATCTATACATATTATAAAACAAAGTCCCCCGCCGCGGTGTCTGTCTGTCTGTTCGCTTAAAACTCGAAAAGTACTGGACAAATTTTTATACGGTTTTCAACAACATCGAGAGTGATCCCTGAGGAAGGTTTTAATGTATAATAAGTTTAGGTTTTGTGCAAACTGACGATATTACGACGATATTAGTTCAACGCGCCGGCAAAAATTGAGCCGATCGGGAGCTTTCCTCGAAAACGCTGCCAAAACCTTTTGAGTTATAACAAAACAATGTATGGTGGGATTGTACCTCTTTAATAGATCTACAAAAAAGTCCGCAATGGTATATGTCTATCTTCCAAGGATAACCCACAATAAACATATTTTGCTTTTACATCTATCTATACTAATAATATAATAAAGCGGAAGAGTTTGTTTGTTTGTTTGAACGCTCTAATCTCAGGAACTACCGGTCGGATCTGAAAAATTATTTTTGTATACGATAGTCCAGTTATTCCGGAAGGCTATAGGCTATATAACATAACGCTTCGACCCTTTGGGGCCGGGCAAAAGGCTAAAAAGGCTAAAAGATAATGTCGGCTAATCTCAGGAACTAGCTGTCGGATTTTAAAAATTGTTATTGTCTATGATAGCCCAATTATTCCGAAAGGCTATAGGCTATATAAAATTACGCCACAACTTTTAGGGGCCAGACAAAAATAATAAAATGGTCAAACGAGAAGGGGGAGGGTTGTGTCAAAGGCAAAAAAAGGCTAAACGAATAGGATACAATCTATATGGGTATCGTTTTCGAGATTTTCGGGGCGCTGATTAATAATATGAAATTTATTTAGTGATGCAAGATGGCGGATGAGAAAATTTTAAAAATCAATATGGGTATCGCCTTCGATATTTTAAGGGGTGGGGAATCGAAATACAACATTTCGTGATCAAAGATGGCGGATGGGAAAACAAAGATGGTGGTGGATGGGCAAATTTTAAAAAATCAATATTGGTATCGTCTGCGATTTTAAAAGGGATGGGGAATCCAAATACAACATCTGTTTCGTGATTCAAGATGGTGGATGGGAAATCAAAGATGGTGGATGGGAAAAATCTAAAAAATCAATATAGGTATCGTCTCTGATGATTTAAGGGATGGAGAATCCAAATACAACATCCATTTCGTGATCAAAGATGGTGGATAGAAAATCAAAGATGGCGAACGGGATTTCTTTTAAGGTCAATATGGGTATCGTCTCCGATATTTTAAGGAATGGGGAATTCAAAAACACCATCTATTTCGTGATCAAAGATGGCGGGTGGGATTTTTTTTAAATCAATATGGGTATCGTTTCCGATGTTTAAAAGGATGGGGAATCCAAATACAACATCTATTTCGTGATTCAAGATGGCGGATGGGTAATCAAAGGTGGCGGATGGGATTTTTTTTTAAAATCAGTATGGGTATCGTCTCTGATGATTTAAGGGATGGTGAATCCAAATACATCATCTATTTCGTGATCAAAGATGGCGGATAGGAAATCAAAGATGGCGAACGGGATTTTTTTAAAGTCGATATGGGTATCGTCTCCGATATTTTAAGGAATATGGATTTCAAAACACCATCTATTTCGTGATCAAAGATGGCGGATGGGTCTTATTTTTAAATCTATATGGGTATCGTCTCCAATATTTAAAGGGATGGGGAATCCAAATCCAACATCTATTTCGTGATCAAAGATGGCGGATAGGAAATCAAAGATTGCGGATGGGAAAGTTTTAAAAAATCAATATGGTTATCGTCTCCGATGTTTTAAGGGATGGCGAATCCAAATACACCATCTATTTCGTGATCAAAGATGGCGGATGAAAAAAATTAAAGTCAATATGGGTATGCTCTCCGATGTTTTAAGCTATGAGGAATGCAAATACAACATATATTTCGTGATCAAAGATGGCAAATGGGAAATCGAAGATGGCGGATGGAAAATCAAAGGTGGCGGATGGGAAACTTCTATTAAATCAATATGGGTATCAGCTCCGTCGTTATAACGGATGTGGCATTCGTATATAACATCTGTTTCGTGATCAGATATGGCAGATGGAAAATCAATATATTATTTTATTGAAATTTCCCATCCGCCATCTTTGATTACCCATCCGCCGTCTTAAGAAAGGTACTTTAAAAAGGCGATACGGAGTTCGCCGGGTCAGCTAGTAATACTTATAATCTTAACTGCCTCGTTGGTCTCGCGGCATAAATGTGCGCGTGGGATTGGGAGGCCTCGGGTTCGATTCCCGGGTCGCGCAACGTGTTACTGGGTATTTCCGTTAGGAAATTCTCAGTAGCAGCACGGAGTCTGGTAATGTGCCCGGTACGGCAATAGGCTCGCCCCCTATTACGTGGGACCTAAAAATTAATGGCGAAATGTGGGTGTAATATTACACCTTAGTGTTGCCCAAATTCAGTCTTGGTCTTGCAGTCTTGGTCTTGTTCTTGCGTTTTTGCAAGACCAAGAACAAGACCGCGTATTTTTAGCAAGACCAAGACTGATCGTGCAAGACTTGAGCAAGAACAAGACTAAGCCTGCAAGACTCTTGCGTCTTGCAGCTAGGACTTAGCGCTATTTCACGGAGTAGTTAGGTGTAACAGTTCGGTGTATAGGTACGCTTAGGAATTCTATGAGACGCAAAAAACTGTATCAAAGAATATGAAAAACTGGACCTATGCGCATTACGACTAATAGGTACCATAAACATACCTACATAGCGAATAAAAAAATATCCATTAAAATCAAACTGAGTGCATGCATAGTTATGTTTTAACCATCGGCACTTTGATAATGCGGCATCAAAGGTTTTGTACTTACTTCTCAAAGAAATTTGCCGCTTTTCGGAAGTACATGGTTATGATACATGCGCCGGCGGCTTCTTTTGAAATCATATACAACAATCGTTGCCGCCGCGCCGAAATCACAACATTTGACACTATTAAGTGATGAGTCAGTCAGATGGTTACTTTGTATTAATTCTTGGTCAAAAGAATTGATATAAAGTAACATAACCTAATGATAAAGCTGTTGTGTACTGTTATGTTTGATTTGTGTTGTATTTTATTTTTTATTGAAATAAATGATAAATCGTAAAACTCTTTTATTAAATTTCATATAAGTTGAGGGTTCAATCTCTTTCTAGACAGATATTGTTCTTTAAAATACAGTCAAGTTATTGTAATTAATTTGTTTTTTTTTACATGTTTTAGCAAATGTAAGCTTATAAATCATAAATGTTTATTAAGCTGTTTCTTACTTCCATGGAAAACGACATATAGGTCAGTTGATTTTTCGAATTTCTTATCAAATCTTCAGTTATTTATTAATCTGCTTGATCTTTACTATGGCTGTGTTAATTCAAGCTCACAATGTTCCAATTCTAATACGTTTTTCTAAGATTTAAAAACTTTAATAAATAGTAATAGACTGATAGGTAATTGCAAGACTTGCAAGACTCTTGCTGCAAGACCAAGACCAAGACCAAGACTGGGAGCGCAATACCAAGACCAAGACCAAGACCAGGTGTATTGGCGCAAGACCAAGACCAAGACTGGCTAAGTCTCGTCTTGTTCTTGCATTTGGGCAACACTATTACACCTCTACCTACCCCTTCGGGGTATAGACTCACGCCTGTATCAGGCGTGAGTCTATAAATAAAAAATAAAAGTATAATACTTATTTCTTACGCCATCCACAAGAACTGTACAAAGGTCAAAGTGACTAGCTTTATGTGTAGTCGTTTGTACGCAAATGACAATTGATTTCACATGTTAGTTTTCAGGGAATTTAGGTTGGCGACACTGCTTTTTGCTAAACCTTGCTTACACATCGCTGCATTTTAAAACAACGCAAATACGCATTTATTACAGATCAAATGTCGAAAATTGCGAGAGTAAAACACAATCGTTATAGGAGGTTAAGAATTCAAATTAAATACTTATTTTCTTCGGGTTACACATTGAAATTAAAGTATTAGTTTCTAGATCATTCGATTTAATGTCATCTCAGTAAAACTAACCAATTTCAAATTAAAATAAATACTTCTTTAGCCCAACTTGCTACTTTTATTTTAAATGTTTGGAAATTGTTATTAAAACTTTCATGGTATTTTAATTTATTTTACATTGTCTTTCGGGATATCTACCATGTACCTACCTTTGTTTGTAGTAACCGCCGATATTATTACATACCTATACTATCCCTATTTATGAAAGTAGCAAGATATAATAATAAGTAGTAGCTAAATGATTTATTCCGTCCATTTTTACGATTATTTCGCTATGTTCCGTCGATTCGAATAAGTATAATTAATATATGTATGCCTTTCACCATCATATCACATTTATTCATAATTACATTTCGAAATAAATAATACAAAAACAATTAGAGAGACAAACTTTCTGAAAGACATTGAATATTTCTCTTTTCTGTTTTTCATTGTGCTTGTACTACATTTCAAATGTGTAAATAAAAAACCAATCATTATTAAAACACTGCCGGCAAATAAAGAGAAACAAAAAGTTTTTTGAACTCTTTGAAAACATTAGGTACAAAATTGGAAAACAGCAGTATTGAATTGAAAGTAAGCTTTAGTAAATCGTAATTTAATTAAGATTCCGGACCTATTTTATGAACTGTTAATGCTATAGAAAAGAGCTGCTATATGGATGGCGAAATGAGGTTATTGATTGGCCTAGCTCTTCACTAGATGAGTTTTATAGCTAAACTATAATAAGTAGTAGCTAAATGATTTATTCCGTCCATTTTTACGATTATTTCGCTATGTTCCGTCGATTCGAATAAGTATAATTAATATATGTATGCCTTTCACCATCATATCACATTTATTCATAATTACATTTCGAAATAAATAATACAAAAACAATTAAAGAGACAAACTTTCTGAAAGACATTGAATATTTCTCTTTTCTGTTTTTCATTGTGCTTGTACTACATTCCTAATGTGCAAATAAAAAACAAATCATTATTAAAACACTGCCGGCAAATAAAGATAAACAAAAAAGTTCTTTAGACTCATTGAAAACATTGGGTACAAAATTGGAAAACGATAGTAAGCTTTAGATCGTAATTTAATTAAGATTCCGGACCTATTTTATAAACTGTTAATGCTATAGAAAAGAGCTTGTATATGGATGGCCAAATGAGGTTATTGATTGGCCTACCTCTTCACTAAATGAGTTTTATAGCTACACGGGACAAAAAAAAATATTTTTAAATCATCAACATCAGCCTGCCGTAGTCCAGTGTTAACATTAACTATAGGCCTTTCCAATGGCACTCCACTGAGCCCGATTTTCGGCCCATCGTGTCCGATTTTTAAGTAGTCGTTCAAAATCTTGTTTCTTTCTGTTCCTTGTTTCATGCTGTTCCCCACATTACTACAAATAAATCAATAAAGCTAAAGTAAACTCAAACTCGATATTCCTTGCAGTTGGAGGATGGGCAGATTGGGACCACCTTCCAATAGCAATGAGATTTATGTCAGTGGATAGGTCTTTTTAATAGAAACAACTTTTATTATGACGGCTTTGTTTGACATACAAGTTTCGATAAAAATATGTTGAAAAAGCGTTCTTTTTATGATGCTTAGTACTTTTATTACCATCCACGTGGTGACGGATTAAGAATACGGAATGTCACCACCCCATATCATCCCATGGGTGTCGTAAGAGCCGACAGAGGGAGCATATTATGCAGAGAACAGCACTGTAAGAGAAGGAAAACAATATATATTGATACAAACCCTATACCAACCCGTTTGGCCAGCGTGGTATAGTAGACCAATTCCTCCTTTCAAAGGAGAGGCCTAGTCCAGCAGTGAACTTTTAAAGGCTCATGATGAGGAGAACTTTTATTTTATTATTATGCTTTATTTTGCAAACTGACTTAATATCTTCGCGTCTGCCCAAGCGGTTGGTACGGTGCGGGGTGCAACTTTTAGGAAATTAAAGGGTTATCAATACTAATATTATAAATGCGAAAGTCTGTTTGTTTGTCCGCCCTTCACGTCGCAACAAAGCAATGTTATGTTAAAATATGTTTTGTGAGTAGTTAGTTGAAAGATAAAGATGAGATAGAGATAAAAATATTAAAGATATAAATCTAAGATCTTTACGAACGTCATAATACTAAAATATATACTTATGTCTCAATTCTATAACTACCACCGCACGGCGGGCGTCGCTCGGCGCAGCTCCAAGTAACCGGTTTCACCCCGCACTGTTCCTAAGCGCTTGGGCAGGCACGAGGACGAGTCAGTTTGCAAAATAAAGCATTATATAGTACTAAGCACTATAAAAAACGCTTTTTTCAACATACTTTTATCGAAACTTGTATGTCATATATCTTGGAACGGACAACTGTTACAACAAAAGTGTCATAAAAAAGTTGTTTCTATTAAAAATGCCTATCCAATGACATACACCTTATTACTATTGGAGGGTGGTCCCAGGTCCCATACATTTTTGCCCATTGTCTTTTAGCACTATTTGTCATCAAAGGCAACTGACGTAGTAGGAATATATACTGTATCTTACAAACATTCTCAAAACAGACATAAAGACCACCCAGAGTCGAAAACAATCATTTGTGTCTCACTCTTCTTTTTCTCCAGTTGTTCCCTCATTTCTGAGGGTCATGATCACCAGTTCTGCATTCGCTCATGACCAGCCTGTAGAACTTTCTTGAAGAGGCTTTTTGCTTTGGTCATATCATCAATTTGGCGATCAACCGCGAGTTCTCCTGCCTTCGCTTTCGCTAACCACGACTAATTTTGAAGTTCTTATTTCTTCTAGGCATAACATGTCAAAATATCATAGAATACGGCTCATACAGGTGGTAAAGATGCACGCCTCTCATACAAAGTAGGCAAAAAATCATCATCATCGAGCCCGAGGTCCGCTTACTGGTCTAACTAGATATGACGGAATATCAACTTTTCCACAGAGCGACTGCCGTATGACCTCCGTAATCCAATGGGATAGCGATATTCTATGGTTTAGACTATACATACATACATACAAAGACTTGCGTCTGTTTCCCGGAGGGGTAGGCAGAGACTACGGAACGCCATTTGCAACGATCCTGACATATCTCTCTTGCTTCATTCACTCCCATCAGATTCCTCATGCATGCTCTTCTGTTCAGGGTACTTCTCACCTGTCCTGTTTAGACCAGTATCAGTTTATTTGAGGGTACTGACTCCCCGTAGCGACTGTCAAAGATCTTCATGACAGCCGGGACCGACGGTTTAACGTGCTCTCCAAGGCGAGGGGCAAACGATAATTAATAATTGAATACGCACTTAACTTCAAAAAGTCATCGGTGCGCGCCGTGGATTGGAACCCGATACCCTCTGCATTGCAGTCCGTTGGTATCTCCACTAGGCTACCTTCGGGAGTTGGGAAAGAATATATATATATATATATATACATTTATGCGCTTAGCTAGTGGATCACACAAAATCTTACCTCCTTTCATTTCACCGAGACGGTGACATGGAAGGAGATAAGAGAGGGGAGATGACCTAATTCTTCAGTCCTTGACTGAAGATAGTCAAGGCCTAAGGCAAAAGGTAATCTCACGTAACCAGTCAAAAGCAACAAAATGCGAAAAAGATTTAAAACATTTCGAGGACACTGCAAATGGAAATGCGTTGTTTCTGCTTACCCTCCAGGGAAACTGTTTATATTTGTATCAGAATATTTGTTTTACTAAAGACAGTTTACATAGTTTGAATATTTGGTGTCTATTGAAGGAATTAAATATTATTTTTTAAGCTTGAATTGGTGAATCAAATCAATCACTGACTTGCATTCCATAATGAAGATTTATGTCCTAGGTGGTAAATAATATAACACTTAGAATGCTTGTGGACTCTCTCGTTCACAGTAAATTTAGAAGGGAGTTAGAGATAGAATTTTAAGTATGTTATCTAAAACAAGCAGTATACTATGCAATCGAGAATGGAATATGCTGTTGGACCGCCACATATCTTATACTAATATATAGAGCTGAAGAGTTTGTTTTTTTGTTTGGTTGAACGTGTTAGTCGTAGGTAGTAGTGCTGTTAGATATCCCATTTATCGAGGAAGGTTGGCTATATAACATCGCCCTATGAGCGACGGGAGCGCAGCAGTAGCCTTAAATAATGCGCGTGTAACCGCGGGCATCAACGATGTTACAAGTAAAAAGAAGTAGATACGTCATAGGCTAACCAAAAGCAGGACGCTAAACATAAGCCAGTTGGCAAGTCTGACATATGTGTGTGTGACATCGCGAGCCGGCGTCATAGTGAAATTGACACATCTTGTCAACCAAAATTAAAATAATATATGGAGTTATCGATGTGTGCGTTAGTGTACCGTTTCTACGGATTGATTACTACGTAGGTAACGTTTCTACGACTTTTCTAATATCATTGGCGGGCATCCTCTAGTAAATAAATAAATCTGCTTCAGTCTAATGTTAATGCTTGGGTAGATTACGAACGATAAGATTTCTGGATTACTAGACCTCTTATACCTATCATCTCTAGCAAAAAATCTAAATGTGTCACAAATAAAAGTGTAGAAGCGGTGCCCTATCTATTACTTAATCTTTGAGACATATTTTCCTAACAATCCGACGATTCCGTAGCAGAACCAGTATGATACTAAAAAGTATTAATAGACATAACAACATATGCGTGTGGTTTTCCAAAAAATGTATATTAGTTTTCTTCTTGGAACATCAGGTTCATATTTTTCTCAATAGGAAAGTTTTTTTTTTACATGCAGTATATTATGACTGGCGTCATGGAATATGGCATCTAAGGCAGGTTAGAGCTATGTTTTCCGTAGTATGGACTAAATATTTGGACTCCGTCGTTGGTCTCGCGGCATAACTGTGCGTGTGTGATTGGGACTATTGGGAGGTCTCGGGTTCGATCCCCGGGTCGGGCAAAGTGTTATTGGGTTTTCCGTTAGGAAATTCTCAGTAGCAGCTTGGAGTCTTGTAATGTACCCGGTACGGCAATAAGCTCGCCCCCTATTACGTGGGACTAAAATAAATCTGGCGAAGAGTGGGTGTAGCAATATACCTCTGCCTACCTCTTCGGGGATATAGACGTGAGACTATGTATGTATGTACATATGTGGACTAAATAAGTAATACTCATTTAGTCAAAAAAAATCCACATATCTGCGACTACTGACCAAATTTATTAGTACTGGTTAGTGCCTAAATTTAAAGCAGCCATAAACTAGTAGCCTTGGCATTATCAAGTACTTATGTCCTTTTACTTTAATTAAATACTACGCATTAGCATTGACCGGGAGACATGTAAACAACACTGCAATACTCAATCAATAGTTCGAGTTTAAATAGCATAGCGAAGCGTTGTGTTTACACACTTTGTCTTTAATACGCAACAGAGGCATTTTATAAGCAGCAATAGCCTAGTGGAGAGACGTACATACTGATAAGCAGAGTCTCGGGTTCAAAAATTCAATTCAATTTTTGTAAGTAAGTATACTTATGAACTATGTTAATAAAACTTGCACGATGATGCTGTGCGTTCGTGTGGCACTTGTCCGCGGAAGCGACGGAACGCTACACCCTTCGGACAAAAGTCCTCCTTCATGACGACATGTAGATAGCACATACGCCTTGGCACGCATTTCGGCGCGACTCCAGCAACTGCACTCTCGACATGTACTTTGCCTTTTGACGTACGTACGCCGCGATGTCCCCTGCCTTCGTGGTTTAGTGCAGGTGAAACTAAGGAGAAACTAAGAAGGTAGGAAAAACTTCTTTCATATACTACCACATACCCACAACACCATCTTGTTCCAAACTAAGCAGCGTTTTGCTGGTACCAACTAAACAATGGATAAACATGCATAAATACCTTTCTTTATTCATAAGATACATAGAAACACCCAGACCCACACTAGCCAAGACAAACATCCATGATCACTAGTTCACGCACACAAATGTTGGAACACAAACCGAACCCGCGACCTTCGTCGTGGCAGTTGGTTACACTTGACGCTATAGAGCCGTATTTGAAAGAGAGCGCCATATTTACGTTAAATACGGCGCATTCCGCAAACGTTCGAACATAAATGTGCGTAATTTCGTATTCAATTGTTAATTAACGTTTGCTAAAACGTTGAAGGAAAACATCTTGAAAAGACTTTCATATCTGAGCGTTCTCTATAGCGATCTGAAAAGACGCGAAGTCTGCCAGTCCGCACTAGGTCAGCGTGGTGGACTATGGCCTAGCCCTCCTCATTGTTATGAAACACACGTGCCTAGCAGTGGGATAGTTTGTAATACAGGGCTGATATTATAACAATTTGAAAATGTCTTTACTAATGTGAGCTAGCGGCCCGTTTCATTATCCAATGTATGCATGGTTTTTGCTACTAATATATTTATTTGCCATAAACTCCATACAATAATCAATCAATCAGCCGATTGCAGTCCACTACTGCTAGACGTAGATCTCTCCCAACATGTTCCACAATGACTTGTCCTCTGCTTTCAAACATACAAACTCCATACAAGATAATAATATGTCAAATATGGATATCTTGTAATGTAATCATTATCATTACCGATGCCATTTGTCGAAAGCCGTCACTGTTGCTGCGCGCGGTATATTGAAAGGCTATCGCTGTCTTTTCAAACTGTTGCAACTTATCAACTCTCAGCGTATTCCCTGTATTTACACAGATGGCGTAAATATCCGGATCTCCATGGCAAAAAGCTGCGAGAGTGAATTAGATCACTCACACGGGATACACTTTATGTGATCCACACTAATCCCGATGTTGTGTTATGTTTGACAGAGGAACATAGCAATTACGGAATATATGTCCCTTATATGTCGCCTACATAAACCATCAAATACAAGTATTCTGGTATTTGATGGTTTTTGTAGGCGCCACGGGTAACACAAAATTTTATTGCAAGTAGGGAGAAGGAAGTGAAGGTACCAATTATGTAATAAGTACGTTTAATAAAGCTGTGTATATAAAATTCTTGCAAAACTGTTTGTCTGACAGACAACGCAGAGCCAAAACTATTACGCGCAAAAAGCTGCAATTTGGCACGTATGTTACTTATTTGGAGATCATTGGGTGCATTCAATATAAGGGATTTCTCGAAATTCTCACGAGATCGGATAGAAACGGTTAAATTGAAAAATATATAGAGGCGTAGCTACGGGCATCTAGTTAAATTATAAAATGCCAGGCTTTGTAATATTCGGGACATAAACTTAGAAAGCGGTATATTTCTAAGTTTATGTCCCGAATATTACAAAGCCTATATTTTATAATTTAACTAGATGCCCGTAGCAACGCCTCTATGTTTATTATTAATTCTCGACTGTTTGTTTTTCCTTTATTCCAAGTCAAATACAGCGTTGCTCTTGCGTTTCTTTGAAGGGTTGTGTTCTTTGTCTTGCGATCTTTTTGTGCGAGTGTGCGGTCAGCTCTGATGTTGAATTTCCATGATTATTAAATAAAGTGCATAACTATACCGCGAAATTATGAAGAACTGTCCTAGAGCAATAAAAATGTGTACTTGATTGAATGTGTAATAAATAAAATCAGAGCTCCTTTTAACAGAAATGTCTAGATATGCCGCTAACACTCTAGTCAGCCACGCTCGATACAATTCGATTAACGTGAAATGTAGCCCGTGCAGATGAGCCACTTCAAACTAGCTATGTGGAGCTTAAACTCCAATTCCTAGAATGCCTACTACGTTCATTAACGTACGCAATTTCGATGGGGAAGTCCGCAGAATATACACTTATGCACTGAACATAAATGTATGTAATGTCTCACAGAAATAGTTATTTCTTCGAATCTTTTCGCTGTATCTGACATTAAAATTTTCTAAGTTAAAATCTGCTTAATGAAATACAGATAGGTGAAAGTAGGGCATAATATCCAATGATATAATTTTAATACAAAAATAATATTGAATTGTAGAGCTATGACCAGATTCGCTCGCTCTAAAAGGCATTCTCACGCCTAAAAATGGTTATAATAATAATAATAATAAGGAGTGAGTCTTTCTCGACTATTATAGGACATACTTGTTGCTACACAAATTTACTAAACAAATAATACTTTGACGAATCCGAGAATCAAATCTTTATCCTTCGTCTTTGTTGCTGTTACACGGTACCAAGTCACCAACAACCTTTTTTTATTTGTTTTTGTCTTTCTGTTTATCTGGAATAATCTCCAGAATGGCCGAACCGATCTTAATGAGACTTTCACTGGAAGATAGATGACTTTGTAGAGCTAAGTATAAGTTGTTTTTCGACCCAGGATGTGACAGTGTCATTATTTACTGCTTGAGTATGATATAAATAATTATTAATTTTGCACAAGTAGATAATTTACAACGTGAAACCATTATATTGGCGATTAAAAAGAGTGGCCATGAGTTTTATTACCCGTTATTTTTCTTGGTTCTACTTATTGCATTGAGATAGTGGCAGAAATGTAAACGTAGAATCATTAAGTAAGTAATTTACTTAAATTTTGAGATTCATAAGTGTCACTATGTGGCCTAAATGAATAAAGAATTTTGACTTTGGCTCTATTGCCGATATACTGCGAATATCTGGAGTGAAACCGTGGAGAACAGCTAGTAAATAATATAAATCTATAAAAGGCACAAAAGTCACAAATAAACAAATATAGAGGTATTTAAATAAAATTAAGATTAAAATCTGAAGAAGTCTCGAATATGAAAACCTTTTTTGTTTGTAATTCAGCAAACACATTAAAAATATCAAATCGTTTAAACTTAATATCGAAAGTGCTCATGTATGCTGTTTTGCCAGGCTGTATTGTTTCATATAAAACTGAATTACTTTGTTCGCTTTGAATGAGTTTTTATCATACCAGCACGAGGATATTGCACCTATATTAAATATTGTATCGAAAACGAGTCGATATTATGGATGAATGGATCTATTCAGGTATAGAGCCATCGTAATGGACACGATTTGCATGCCTTAACCTTAAACGAGTTTATAGATAACTAGAGGACGCCAGCAGCTACGCCTGCAATTTTTTTAAATTTACCCATTTTGGCCGATCCCGTGGGAATTTCGGGAAATCTCTTCTTAGTGCACCCCTACGGTCCCCAAGGAACATACATGTCAAATTTCAGCTTCCAGCGCCCAATAGTTTCGGCTGTAGCGTGTCTGTCAGTCAGTCAGTAACGCAAGGATTTTATATATTAAGATGACGCTTTATTTATTTAACAATTTATTATTATTATAGATTTATTATTTTATTGTTTTTTTCTTGGTATGGCACTTTTACCATGATAGCAGCCAAGTCGGAGTACCATGACCATGTCCACACTAATATTATTAAACACCTACAACAAAGGTCAAGTAATAGGTATAGTACAGCAATTTGACGACTGTATGCAAGAATGTGTAGTAGCCGAACGATATAATAACGTCCAGTGTAGAAATCGGACCCGAAGGAAGACGAGATAAGCCGTTTATCATATTTTAATCACCCAGTCATACATATCCAAAAAACGTATAAACATTATATTTTTAACTGGGGACGTCCTGAAATCGGGATCCGGAAACCCAAAACTGGCGAGCGTGTAAATTAGTCATGAATGTAGAGGAAGCGAGTGAGGTTTGTAAGGATAGTGGCGTCCTGTTGTATCTGACACGAGCAAAGGGCGCGAATATATGAATTTATCCTTGTCCCTAGAGCTGGGAGTCAGTGGAGCCATCATCAGCGACGTTCACCCCCGACATCACCCCGCTGATCCTGGCGTCTCACAGGAACCACTACGAAATCCTCAAGATCCTCCTGGACAGAGGAGCGACGCTGCCCGTGCCACACGACGTCAAGTAGGTACAGGCAACTTTCGTTTTTCATGCAAAACATTACCGGGTACTAGAGCTTCAAAGCAAAGTGTTGGGGTACGTAGGCAGCCATGTATTAGCAGTTAATGTCACACATATTCAAAAGAAAAATATTGTATTATATCAGAGGCAGTCACGTCCTGAAACTGGCAGCATATTGATTTACAGTAGTCCAGGGACATCTAGGTTTGAAAGGCCACACCACAATTTAAACAGATTAGATCATATCTTGAGAAACTGAACTGAACTGAACGGTAGAAACTGACCTGTTCATCATATCAGCCTAAATCGCCTACTACTACTGGAGGACCTTCCAGAAGGATCTGAATCTAGACCGATCTTAAGCCACCCGCATCCAACCGTTTCCCACGAAGGAAACCCTGCTGAGTCATTCGATGCGTTGTCGTCACACTTGAGCCTTCCTACCTAAACAGCCATCAGTTCTTCGAGTTATGTGGTAATAGGCAGGCCATTGCCACTGTAGTTTGACTATCTGGATAGCAATCACAGTAACTTTGGTTGTCCTGCGGAATTCCTTACTTCTGATTCGATATCGCAAGGAGACTCCGAGCATAACCCTCTTCAGCGTCCTCTGAGTAATTTTGAGCCTTGTGTTAAATTACTTAGTGAGCGACCATGGCTCAGCTCTATAAATCAACTCTGGCAACACACACTGTTCAAAGACTTTTGTCTTGAGACACTGCAGGATACTAATCCATTATACATATTAACCGATATTGATAACCATTCAAAGTAATGGAGTATTCACGAGTCTATGTTTATACAATCAACTACAACCTAAACGTATATACCCAGGTGCGGCTGCGATGAATGCGTGAAGTCATCCCAGGAAGACTCCTTGCGGCATTCCCAAGCCCGTATCAACGCGTATCGGGCTCTGTCATCACCGTCTCTCATAGCCTTATCGTCTGCTGACCCACTATTGACGGCGTTCCAACTGTCCTGGGAACTGGGGAGGCTGAGCCGAATGGAGACGGAGTTCCGGGTCGAATATAAGGTAAGACTTACTTATGTGCTTCGTGTTAAAAGATTAATTACTAAAATTTTATTCTCAGTAGTGGTAATTTGCAGCTCTCGAAAATTAGCAAAGATTTTACGGAAGAAAGTAATTAAACGCTCTTTTTATTATTAACTTACTTTAAAAACCAGGAGGTCGTCAAATCGGTTGTACTTTTTTATTTTTCTTATCTACCGGAGTACTCTAAAGAACAAAATTTCTAAAATTTGATCGCATTTGAGTTTGAAGAATGATATTCGAAGTTTTCTTATAACTATGAAGTATTTTTGCCTTATCTTTTCGAATTGACAACATACTAATAATGTTGCTACTGTTTAAATATAACAGCGAACTGAAGCATATTTTAAATATCTAATAACATAAATGCATGAAAACAACCTACCTACCCAAATGTAATTGTGTTAGTAAAACCGTAAAAAGTTGTCAGCAGAAAAAGTGTAAAAGTTTGTAACTCCTTTATCACAGAAACTTTTTACTACGTAGATGTAATAGTAATATTTCGTCTTGACATCACATCACGTACTGAACATAAATTTTATGAAGTCAGAACTAAATTAGGAAGAAGCTTTTTTTTGGTAAACGGAAAAAAACTCTCTAATCAAGTTATTGAAATAGTACCGAACAGCTACTTAAGTTACAATTTGTGCTTCTTCTCCAAAATACCTTTGAATTATTGTGGGAATCTTATTTTTTGACTGAAGAGAGTTTATATGATTTTCGGTTAAGATATTAAACTTCAACATAAAAATTTACCTATTTTACCGGACCCACACTTTTGTCACGATCACAGCAGCATCGGAGCTTATCAACAGTGAATAGCGCTGCTAGCTGCTACAAACTTATATTTTCAGAACTATAGATGTTTATTCGAGAAGCATTAAAAAGTATAGTACCCAATTTATGATTTACTTCTTCTCATAGAGTCAAGTAGTAAATTATTGTTCTTTTTTTAAGGCTTCTCCCGCTAGGACTAAATCATGTATCGAAGGGGACGTTACAAACACCCAAGTAACGAATTCGAAACAACAATTTATGAATCACACAAAGTGTTGTCTCGTCCCACAGCATTCAGCGCAGGGTCAAACGGCAAGGTGGCTACATAAAGCAACCGTACAGTCAAATGAAATTAACTCAAACTACTTTTATAATTCTCCACCAGGCTCTGCGTAACCAATGTCAAGAGTTCGCAACATCGTTACTGGACCACACTCGCACATCCAGAGAACTGGAGACGATGCTCAACTACAATCCCTGGGATGTCGACTGCTGGGAGCCAGGGGAGAGGCAGACCTTGGGCAGACTGAAGCTCGCCATCAAGTATAAGCAGAAAATGGTAAGGCACTTGATTTTTACTTTCAAACTATCGCGATTAATACGCATGTTAATATTTATAATAATAATAATAATATTCTACCACATTCACACAACACCATCTAGTCCCAAACTAAGCAAAGCTTTTACTATGGGCACAGAATAAATATAGTACTGGATAAACATACATATATACTTTTTTTTGTAAATACATACATATTGCCGTGTGGTTGACGGCATAGAATACAAGTGTCACCACCCCCTATTTTCCCGTGGGTGTCGTAAGAGGCGACGAGAGCGCCATTTAGACGGAGAGAGTTTCTCGCACGTTTCGTACGAGAAATCGTATACTACTATCGCAAGCAATTATCACTATAACATTATCGTATCTAAATGTTTACATTCAGGCAAGAACTAAATTCTCGCCTACGATTATATCATACGAGATTCGCATATGACTTATCGCTAGGCGATAATTACTTGCGTCTGTTTACACAGCGAAATTATAGTAAGAAGATTCTGGCTTACGAGAAGCTCGAGTATAAACACGATCTCTAAAGGCCCATTTAGACGGAGAGAGTTTCTTGACTCGAAGATGCGATTATAGAAAGCATATAAAAACGTTTCTTCGTCTAAACATACACACTTCTCGCTCCTTCACTTTGGCGACAATTGCCTCGCAAGGAATATTGATTGTGTCCGTGTAAACAAAATTTCAAAGCAATAATCGTATTCGAGATTTTGTGCCAGTTGCTACCATGAGTGCAGTGCGCGAGGGTGTTTTAATTATATCTGCTCTTCTAATGCAAGAGTTAATTAAACAGAAACGGAAAAGAAAATGTTGGGTTGAAATGGATCGCGAGAAGAAACAATTTTGGAGCATCTAACACGTTGTGCCTTGAACTACAATTGGAAAATGAAGAGACATTTAAAAGTATGTTTCGGGTTACGAAAGCCCAATTTTCATATTTACTTCAAAAAGTTGGATCATCTATACAAAGAAAAGCACTAAACTCGAATGACGAAAATCGCACTGAAAACGGTTCAAACCGATTTGTACGATACTCGTATGAACTTGAAAAAATGTCATACGAGATCGTGTTTATACAAGTCAGGCTTCTCGTAAGCCAGAATCTTCTTACTATAATTTCGCTGTGTAAACAGACGCAGGTAATTATCGCCTAGCGATAAGTCATATGCGAATCTCGTATGATATAATCGTAGGCGAGAATTTAGTTCTTGCCTGAATGTAAACATTTAGATACGATAATGTTTTGGCGATTATTGCTTGTGATAGTAGTATACGATTTCTCGTACGAAACGTGCGAGAAACTCTCTCCGTCTAAATGGGCCTTTATGACATTTTTTCAAGTTCATACGAGTATCGTACAAATCGGTTTGAACCGTTTTCAGTGCGCGATTCATCATTCGAGTTTAGTGCTTACTAGAGAGTATTTGTTCTCAAAAATGATACAAAAATCACTGCACTCATGGTAGCAACTGGCACAAAATCTCGAATACGATTATTGCTTTGAAATTCTGTTTACACGGACACAATCAATATTCCTTGCGAGGCAATTGTCGCCAAAGTGAAGGAGCGAGAAGTGTGTATGTTTAGACGAAGATTTTTTTTTATATTCTTTCGATACTCGCATCTTCGAGTCGAGAAACTCTCTCCGTCTAAATGGGCCTTAAGGGATAACACGATGCAAATACCATCTTTGCGTAGAGACGGAAAACTCGACATCAAACTCTATACGACTGCCTCGTTGGTCTCGCGGCATAAATGTGCGCGTGGGATCGGGAGGTCCTAGGTTCGATTCCTGGGTCGGGCAGTGTTATTGGGTTTTTCTGTCACGAAATTCTCAGTAGCAGCACGGAGTCTGGAAATGTGCCCGGTACGGCAATAGGCTCGCCCCTTATTACGTGGGACTAAAGTATATCTGGCGAAAAGTGGGTGTAGAAATACACCTCTGCCTACCCCTTCGGGGGTAAAAGGCGTGACGATATGTATGTATGTATGTACATACATATTATACATAGAAACACCCAGACCAAGGCAAACATCCATGTTCATGCACACAAATGTTTGACGTGAGCGGGAATCGAACCCGCGACCTTCGACGTAGCAGTCGCTTGCACTCCCGCTACGCCAACCGGCCGTCATAATAATAATTATGATGGGTCTAAATCGAGAGTCCTCTTCTTCTTTTTTGTTGCGTTATCGAAAACCGCGCTCTTCCTCCTATACATTTTCTCATTCAGACCGGCAATGCTTTAGTGACTCCTCCATGTTCCTCTCTTCTACATGTTGCAATTATAAATCAGACGATATAACTCATGTTTTAACTTATTTATACTTGTACAAAAATTTGATAACGTTACTTGATAAAAAAATAAGGAAAAGTCAACTTCTACGTGTATCAATTTTTAAAGTCAACTGTGGCACTTACTTAATATACTAAGCAACCGATCAGTGAATCCATACCTCTCAGATCATAAAAATAATATGATGAAGGAAATTATTACTTGCGGTATTAACTTTCTTTCGGTATAGGTAAATTCACGAAAGATGACCAATGCGCAGAAGTCATTTTTTAGGTCCCCGTGGAGGTGCGGGGTGAGGCGCGGGTGGAGTGCCAATGGCATGGCTCCGTTCTTGACGCATTCCCTAAATGCGTCAAGAATGGAGCAACGCCATTGGTGCACGAATGTACATATGCGCGAAGGCCGCCATTTGTGGTCAACTTTCGTGAATTTACCTATATGTCTGGAATCAAATCAAGTTAAAAAGTTACAGATATTTATAATGATTGGAGCTATGGGAAAAGAAAACTGTGTAGTTAATACACGTGCATAAGCACGGTCTGTGTGGTGACGGATTAAGAATACTGAATGTCACCACCCCATATCATCCCATGGGTGTCGTAAGAGCCGACAGAGGGAGCATATTATGTAGAGAACAGCACTGTAAGAGAAGGATAACTTGATACAAACCCTATACCAACCCGTTTGGCCAGCGTGGTATAGTATGCCAATTCCTCCTTTCAAAGGAGAGGCCTAGTCCAGCAGGGGACTGTTAATGGCTGATGATGTGATGATGATGATGTGAAGCACGTGATAGTATATTATATAATAAGAATAATATGATGAAGGAAATTATGACTTCCAGTACTAACTTTCTTTTAGTGCTTCTCGTATCAAATCAAGTTAAAAAAGCTGCAGTCCACTGTTGGACTTAGCCTCTCTTAAATCGCTTTGCAATATTATGCTTTGTATTGTGAGGCAATAAGAGAATTTGGTCTACTATGTTAATTTTTTTTTTACTATGTTTATTTACTTTCTCTATTCCAATAGTTGGGGTGGTCAATCCGCGGGTGGGTTCCTTTTTCCTTCCATTAGGTTACGTAGTAACGCCTGATTCAATCAACTTTATTTATTTTTATTTATAGTCTCACGCCTGCGTCCCCGAAGGGGTACGCAGAGGTGTAAATATTACACCCACATTTCGCCATGAATTTTTAAGTCCCACGTAATAGGGGGCGAGCCTATTGCCGTTACCGGGCACATCACCAGACTCCGGGCTGCCACTGAATATTCGGAAAAACCCAGTAACACTTTTGCGCGACCGGGGAATCGAACCCGGGACCTCCGATCAGCAGTCGCATACGCTATCCACTGTACCACGGAGGCAGTCTACTAGAGGAGATCCTACAAGCTTCGTATTATTTTAATCGTGTCTTACGAATCCTATGAAATGAAAAGGGTTGGTAACATTTTTATACTTAATCCATCACTATTTACCACACGGACATATTAACTTACATATAAAAAACGTAAATTCACATTTCTTTCAAGTGAGTCGTTCACCAATTTCATTTGTTTTGAGTTTGGGCCTGCTACTTGACTTTTTGAACTTCTGGCAAAGTATATTTAAACTATTCACGTCTGTTAATCGGTTCTTAAAGACGTGAACGAAACAAAAACCAAGTAAGTATTGTTTATCCGTCAGAGCCATCTGTTGACTTGCTGTTTGATTAGTCGTATTATTTACATAAAGCTGGAGTAATGCCCGTTGATTACAAAATGATGGTGATAATAATTAAGTTCATGGCAATCGAAATCGATATTTTATAACGAATTTATGCCAGTTTGTCTTTTTGAACAAGACGACTGATCGATCATAACGCCATACGTGCAGTTGTTAGTGAATTTCAATTGGAATTCAATTCGATCTTTCAAACCACCACCAGCCACTTGTAATAAATCCTAAAATCGCTGTGGACTTCACAAACAACGAACAAAATTTTATTTACTTACAGATTCAAAACAATACTTTAGGGATCACAACAAAAATGCTAAGTCGCACAAACTTCGCCATACCTGCACCCAAATATGTTTTTATAATCCCTGTTTTCAATGGTGTTAGTACCTACACTTATGTATGGTAGTGAAAGTTGGGTATGGCAAAATAGACATTCAAGTAGAATAAATGCCGTAGAAATGAGAGCACTGAAAAGTATGTGTGGTGTGTCTTTGAACGACAGGGTAAAGAATTGTGTGATAAGAGAATGTTAAAAAAAAAATTAAAAAAAATTTAAAATAGTTTATTTTCATCTTTAAAATACAATTAAACATATTTCCTTGTACTCCCTTTTAAGCAAATAATTTACTTGTATTAGGGGGTACAGCTCTGTCGAAGACATTTTTCATATTGTAAATTTAAACACTCATTACATTACTTAATAAATAATATTATAGATATAAGTTTACATGCAATTATACGTTTATATATGCGCATAAATATGTGTGGAACATGGGTGTGTTCGTGTGTGCGTGTGTGTGTGTGTGTGTGTGTGTGTGTGTGTGTGTGTGTGTGTGTGTGTGTGTGTGTGTGTGTGTGTGTGTGTGTGTGTGTGTGTGTGTGTATCTTTGTGTGTGTGTGTGTGTGTGTGTGTGTGTGTGTGTGTGTGTGTGTGTGTGTGTGGGTGTATGTGTCTGGGATTTGAGTGTGTGGGGTAAAAGAAGATGTAGTGACAACTATTGAGAAAGGTACGCCAGGGCCGCGCCGACCCAATCCAGCACCTGTGTGCGAAATCTATGAAGCGCCTGTGCAGTGGCGTAGCTAGCTGGCACCCGGGGCGGAACTTGGCGGATGACCTTTTTTTTTTTAGCCGATCGGGCTAACTCTCGTAGTGCTGAGCTAGTGCCTATGATGTTTTATATTTCTGTACATTGTTCTTAAAGTTGCGCCTATGTGCTAAATCGATGAAGCGCCTTTTTCTCGTTTTTTTTACGAAAACAATGTTAATAAATTAACGCATATCCTGGCCCGCGGCGCCCCTATCACCCTGGAGCCTGTGTGCGCCGCGCACATTGCACATAGGGATGGCTCGGCCCTGAGGTACGCTAAGATGGTTTTGGACACATGGAGAGGAAGGATGACGAAAGACTGACCAAGAAGTTATGTAAATCAAGTGTGAATGGAACAGGAGGAAGGGGAAGACGTAGACGGACGTTCTCTGACCAGATTGGAGACATCCTAAAAAAGGACAGGTTAGAACTTCTAACCTGTCCTTTTTTTAGGATGTCTCCAATAGTTAGAAGTACCCTAAACCGAAGAGCATGCATAAGAAATTTGATGGGAGTGAAAGAAGCAAGAGAGATATGTCAGGATCGTTGCAAATGGCGTTCCGTAGTCTCTGCCTACCCCTCCGGGAAACAGGCGTGAGTCTATGTATGTATGTATGTTTTCAATCAAATCTAATAGAGATAGACCAAAGCTCGTTTAGTGGCACGCTGAAGTTATTGTCAATATTAAACTTATACCAAAGTTCTAACAATCTATCTTAAAATTTCAATTGCTTCCCAATCCTCCACTTCCATAAACTACCACATCCCGGTATGACATAAATACATACCTACTTGTGATGTTTTGCATTAGTACCTATATATATAACTAGATGATGCCCGCGGTTACACCCGCGTTATTTAAGGCTATTACTCCGTTCCCGTCGCGCATAGCGCAATGTTTTATAGCCTATAGCCTTCCACGATAAATGGGCTATCTAACACTGAAAGAATTTTTCAAAGCGGACCAGTAGTTCCTGAGATTAGCGCGTTCAACCAAACTAACAAACTTTTGAGCTTTATATCTATACTAATATAATAAAGCGGAAGAGTTTGTTTGTTTGTTTGTTTGTTTGTTTGAACGCGCTAATCTCAGGAACTACCGGTCGGATCTGAAAAATTCTTTTTGTATACGATAGCCCAGTTATTCCGGCAGGCTATAGGCTATATAACATAACGCTTCGACCCTTTGGGGCCGGGCAAAAGGCTAAAAAGGCTAAAAGATAATGTCGGCTTATCTCAGGAACTAGCAGTCGGATTTTAAAAATTGTTATTGCCTATGATAGCCCAATTATGCCAAAAGGCTATAGGCTATATAAAATTACCCCACAACTTTTAGAGGCCAGACAAAAATAATAAAATGGTCAAACGAGAAGGGGGAGGGTTTGGTCAAGGGCAAAAAAAGGCTAAACGAATAGGATACAATATATATGAGTATCGTTTTCGAGATTTTCGGGACGCTGATTAATAAAATGAAATTTATTTAGTGATCCAAGATGGCGGACGGGAAATCAAAGATGGCGGATGAGAAAATTTAAAAAATCGATATGGGTATCGCCTTCGATATTTTAAGGGGTGGGGAATCGCAATACAACATCTATTTCGTGATCAAAGATGGCGGATGGGAAATCAAAGATGGCGGATGGGAAAATTTTAAAAAATCAATATGGGTATCGTCTCCGATGTTTAAAGGGATGGGGAATCCAAATACAACATCTATTTTGTGATTCAAGATGGTGGATGGGAAATCAAACATGGCGGATGGGAAAAATTAAAAAATCAATATGGGTATCGTCTCTGATGATTTAAGGGATGGTGAATCCAAATACAACATGTATTTCGTGATCAAAGATGGTGGATAGGAAATCAAAGATGGGAAAATTTAAAAAAATCAATATGGGTATCGTCTCCGATGTTTAAAGGGATGGGGAATCCAAATACAACATCTATTTTGTGATTCAAGATGGCGGATGGGAAATAAAACATGGTGGATGGGAAAAATTAAAAACAACAATATGGGTATCGTCTCTGATGATTTAAGGGATGGTGAATCCAAATACAACATCTATTTCGTGATCAAAGATGGCGGATAGGAAATCAAAGATGGCGGATGGGAAAATTTAAAAAAATCAATATGGGTATCGTTTCCGATATTTTAAGGAATGGGGAATTCAAAAACACCATCTATTTCGTGATAAAAGATGGCGGATGGTAATTAAAAAAAAAATCAATATGGGTATCGTCTCCGATGTTTAAAGGGATGGGAAATCCAAATACAAAATCTATTTTGTGATTCAAGATGGCGGATGGGAAAGCAAACATGGCGGATGGGAAAAAATAAAAAAAACAATATGGGTATCGTCTCTGATGATTTAAGGGATGGTGAATCCAAATACAACATCTATTTCGTGATCAAAGATGGCGGATAGGAAATCAAAGATGGCGGATGGGAAAATTTAAAAAAATCAATATGGGTATCGTCTCCGATGTTTAAAGGGATGGGGAATCCAAATACAACATCTATTTTGTGATTCAAGATGGTGGATGGGAAATCAAACATGGCGGATGGGAAAAATTAAAAAATCAATATGGGTATCGTCTCTGATGATTTAAGGGATGGTGAATCCAAATACAACATCTATTTCGTGATCAAAGATGGTGGATAGGAAATCAAAGATGGCGGATGGGAAAATAAAAAAAAATCAATATGGGTATCGTCTCCGATGTTTAAAGGGATGGGGAATTCAAAAACACCATCTATTTCGTGATCAAAGATGGCGGATGGGAATTAAAAAAAAATCAATATGGGTATCGTCTCCGATGTTTAAAGGGATGGGGAATCCAAATACAACATCTATTTTGTGATTCAAGATGGCGGATGGGAAATCAAACATGGCGGATGGGAAAAATTAAAAAAATCAATATGGGTATCGTCTCTGATGATTTAAGGGATGGTGAATCCAAATACAACATCTATTTCGTGATCAAAGATGGCGGATAGGAAATCAAAGATGGCGGATGGAAAAATTTAAAAAAATCAATATGGATATCGTCTTTGATATTTTAAGGAATGGGGAATTCAAAAACACCATCTATTTCGTGATCAAAGATGGCGGATGGGAATTAAAAAAAAATCAATATGGGTATCGTCTCCGATGTTTAAAGGGATGGAGAATCCAAATACAACATCTATTTCGTGATTCAAGATGGCGGATGGGAAATCAAAGGTGGCGGAAGGGAAAAATTTTTAAAATCAATATGGGTATCGTCTCTGATGATTAAAGGGATGAAGAATCTAAACACAACATCTATTTCGTGATCAAAGATGGCGGATAGGAAATCAAAGATAGCAGACGGGTTTTTTTTTAAAGTCGATATGGTTATCGTCTCCGATATTTTAAGGAATGAGGAATTCAATATTATATAAAAATCTATGTTTGTTTCTTCATCATTTATAGACTCTGAAATGATAAGAGATTAAGTGCTAAGTCAATGGTAACTTTGGAAAAGGGGCTTGGAAAAAAGGGAATTAAATAAAAACTCTTAAAAAGGCGATACGGAGTTCGCTGGGTCAGCTAGTATTAGTATAAGATAGCATACACATTACACCAACTAGGATTTCAAGTACCCTACAATACAAACGACTTCAAATATAACCAGTATTTTCTGAGATTAGCACGTTCAACCAAAAAAAACTTTTTGGCTTTACAATCTTAATAATAATAATATATATAAAATCCTTGCGTTACTGACTGACTGACAGACACGCTACAGCCGAAACTATTGGGCGCACGAAGCTGAAATTTGGCATGTATGTTCCTTGGGGACCGTAGGGATGCACTAAGAAGGGATTTCCCGAAATTTCCACGGGATCGGCCAAAACGGGTAAATTTAAAAATAATTGCAGGCAAAGCTGAGGAGCTTTACAATATTAGTACAGATATGGCCGAAACATATATATGTAGGTTAAATGTATAGTTACTATAGCTATACATTTAACCTACTAAGATTGAAATTAAACTATAGTTTACGGATTTTATCGCGTTGTATTGGTTTCACTAAGTTATTACATTTGAAACTAAAGATCTAAAAACTATATTTTTAATTCTTAAGTCTGCTGTGTGTGAACATGTGGAACAAGGACCCAACCACTACCTGCGATTTGATGAACCACAGATACTCGCAAAAGAACATCGTTTTCTTCCAAGGATGATACGAGAGGCTATTGAAATTAAAAAACACCCTAATTTCAATAGGGAAGATGGTTGGAATGTTCCTCCAGCTTGGGACCCTGTCACAAGGCTAATGAAACCCAAGAAGGACAAAGTCACCAGAAGACCTAAGGACACTGTGAGCTCATTCTGCGTAAATAGTAACACCAGTAGTTGAAAAATGTTCGGGTACTTTGAGATAACTTATACATTCAAGACAAATATCACCTCAGTCTGCCGTGAACATGAATTCTGTAAAGAATTCGAAACGTCGGCTAGTAATAAATTAAAAATATAGTTTTTAGATCTTTAGTTTCAAATGTAATAACTTAGTGAAACCAATACAACGCGATAAAATCCGTAAACTATAGTTTAATTTCAATGTGTAACATTCGCGTAAACCCAAGAAGATACCTACTAAGATTTCAAGTGCCATATGAGATGCCAGAGGACACTTAAGGGGCTATAATTCAGACGCAGGTAGGCTTTTGAGAATTACATTAAGCACAGAAAAACGTAAGAGCTGCTCCTTGGTCGAAAAATGAATTAAAATCTGACGATATTTTTCAAATTTTTTTCGGCAATCATAATCCCTATCAATTACGAAGTCCCACTTTTGTCCTGACCGCCTATATGAACGAGATATACTGAAAACTTGGCCATGTGCTAGTCGGACTCGCGCACGAAGGGTTACGTACCATCATCTATAAAAGAAAATCACGTTTGTTGTACGCATACTTAAATATCTTTTAAGTTACTATCTGTTTATAAAGATCGAGTAACAAATTGCTATTAATATTTACTTTATTTTTATTTAATTATTTATTTTGAAAGGTAATATACAACTACATATTCTATGAAAATTTTAAGCGTCTACCTGTTACCATTAGTAATATTGAGCAAAAAATACGAAAAGAAACACGTTTATCGTATGGGACCCCCCTTATTATTTTTATTTTTTTTATTTTTAGTATTTGTTGTAATAGCGGCAACGGAAATATTTATGAAAATTTCAGCTTTCTATCTTTCACGGTTTATGAGATACAGCCTGGTGATAGACAGACAGACAGAGAGACAGCGGAAGCTTAGTGATAGGGTCCCGTTTTTTACCTTTTAGGTACGGAACCCTAAAATGTAGTATACAGCGATAGCCTAGTGGAGATACCAACAGACTGCCATGCAGAAGGTTTACTAATGTTTGCCATAATTTAAAATGCCATAATTTCATATGCCATACTGGTATTTGCCATAATTTCATTAGAAATAACGCTTCAGTTGTCATAATCGTGAAATGACATAAAATGACTTTCACTAATTCCATTGGTCATAATCGATCAAGTGTCATAATAATTTAAATCCATAAATGTATTTGCTATAATTTTCGTTTTCAATAATCTAAGAAGAAGTTAGAGAAGTTGTTCAACTTCAGTTTATTAAACTAGTGTAAAGAATGTGGACTAAGTTGACGGAGCCCTGCTTCGCAGGGCTCCTATTTTTGGGTTAAGGGTCAAGAGAGAACCCTAACCTAACCTAACCTATCCGAGTAGGATTGCACTGAGTCGGGGTGTTAACGATAATTAATTTTGACCGAACAATATTATGTATTACTAGAGGACGCCAGCAGCTACGCCTGCATTGTTTTTAAATTTACCCGTTTTGGCCGATCCCGTGGGTATTTCGGGAAATCCCTTCTTAGTGCACCCTCACAGTACCCAAGGAACATACATGCCAAATTTCAGCTTCCTGCGCCCAATAGTTTCGGCTGTAGCGTGTCTGTCAGTCAGTCAGTAACGCAAGGATTTTATATATTAAGATTTTCATAATTATATCAAATTTTGATTATGTCAAGAGTCGATTATGAGATGTGTTACTTATGAAAACGAATTATTATGATATATGTTGTTATAGAAAGTCATTTTATGGCAAATAAAAGTTATCACTGTTGAGTTGTTAAGGCAAACGTTATTAGTATAAATGATAATAGTGCAAGTAAATATTATGATCGGCAATGATTATGGCAAACAATATTAGTGCAAATGAATTTATGGAAAACGAGAGAATACCCATGCAGAGGGTATCGGCACCACTGACTTTTCAGAGTTATGTGCGTATTGAATTTTAATTATCACTTGCCCCGTGCCTCGGGGTCCCGGATGTCATGAAGATCTTTGACAGTCGTTATAGGGAGTCAGTAGTTACCTATCTCTGAATAAACTGACATTAGTCTAAACTATGGAATATCGCTATCCCTTTGGGTTGCGGAGGTCAGACAGGCAGTCGCTCCGTGGAAAAGCTAATATTCAGTCAAATCTTCGAATAAATTCTTCGGATTTAAATCATTATTATTGTGAGGGACAGCCCATTTATCGAGGAAGGATATAGGCTATAATAACGTCACGCTATTAAGCACGGGTGCAGAGCAGTGGCCCTAAATAATGCGGGTTCAACGTGCTAAATAAGTTGCCTAAATTTACTATTTAACTCAATTTTCGTACTCGATTTACATAGCAGCGGAACGCCTTAAAAAGGTCATATATTTTACATTGACGCAGTGTTAAATAATACTTCAAGATACAGCAATAAACTCGACAAATTCAGCCTTACCTTGCTGTCTATTTGACGATATAGTGAGGGGCAAAGACACCACAAAAACTTAGCGATCGAGAGACACCTGTGAAATGTACATTAAGACACACATTTACATCTTTTTTAAATCCTACATAACCATATATTTTTTACGTCCACTTCGCAATATTCGGAGGTATATGATACTAACAGATACATAAAACCTTTTCTAAACAGCTTACCTAGATAATATAACGGGATACTAAACACGTCGACGTACTTACTACCTCAAAAACTTCTAAGGTCAACTCAAAATCAAAACTGTTTTAAGAGCTATCCGAACGGAAAACCTAACAATTCTCATAAGCTCTCTCTCTCTTTTGCCAAAATTAGAAGATACATTTTGTTTCTCATTCATTTTGAAAACTAGCTGTTTCCCGCAGTTTCTCCCGCTTCCTGAGGGAACTACTTCGCATACTAGGTTACTTATAGCCTAAGTTACTCCTTGGTACATCACCTATTCGCCAGTGAAAGTCCCGTTAGTCAAAATCAGTCCAGCTGTCTCAGAGATTAGCGAGAACAAACAGACAGGCTGACAGACCGAGATAAGCATTTAGTAAAAAGCGATTATTTTAATATTACAAACAGACACTCCAATTTTATTTATGTGTATAAATGTAAAATATGTTTGTGTCTAATGCCACCCGCGTTACCACTACTAGAAACCAAGTTCCACCATTGAAGGCAAACTAATTACATTAAAATTTTATAATATATACATATTATAAAATTAATACTCCTGAAATTGTCTGGGAACCTGCAATAAATGATGATTTCTGATTACATAAGCATATTGATGGAGTTAGAAAATCATAATCAATTTTAAACTTTCGCGATTTGTATACATCATCATTATCAGCCCTTAATACAGTCCCACTGCTGGGCACGGGCCTCTTCTCACTTTGAGAAGGGTAAGGTCATAGTCCACCACGCTGGCCAAGTGCGGGTTGGCAGACTTCACATGTCTTTCGAGAACATTGTGGAGAACTCTCAGACATGCAGATTTCCTCACGACGTTTTCTTTCACCGATAAACAAGCGATAATTAACAATTTAATAATATATATATATTTATATATATATATATATATACTTACATCATACATCTTACATCGTCGTGGTCGCGTAGAATCTCTGCGACCACGACGATCTGTGCAAGACAATCGAAACGTCGGTAACAAATAGGCATCTATAGCTTAAATAAGTAAATTTTACGCGATTAAGACCAGCTCAATTATTTTCTTAGATAATCACGATGCTAAATTCATCTCACACATCAGTATTAGATCTAAGTAAAATAGAAATTAGGTATGTGATTTCTTTTACATCCTGATTAACAAAATAATTGTATACCATTCAAACGAATTCCGATTAGCGCGGATCGCATTATACATACTTATTACTTGACACAACATACATAGAGTTATTTTGTAAACACCCGGTTATCCCAGACCTTCATAAGCCGTCTGACCCAAAGGGATTAAACCAGTTAGGTAGTATTTTGTCAAAATATTGTAGAGCTCTCTAAATAGGCGTTAATCTTACTGGACATCTAACATGTCATGATGATAAGCAAGGATATTATACACATATTGTCACAATAGGTTAAATGATCTAAATAGTAGTGGAAAATAGAGGAAATATCATTTCGAATAGAAAACCGATAATTATAGCTATTTCCATAATTATTATGATACTTGATGGAATATCGTTATATCAAATATCGCCCTTTAGGTTGCGGAGGCCAAGCAAAATACTCCTCTGAAACTATTACCACAGATAATATAATACTATCCTAGTCTATTACCCATTCGTTGTAGACAATTGTCTTTACAGTAAATTCAAATTCAATTTATTTACCAAAAAAACTCATTAAAATATTATTTTTATATAAAATCAAATTTAAGGCTAAGCGGTTTATTAATAAATTAGAAAGAACACCACTCCTGTACTAGTTAGAAAACTGTATCACAGTAAGTGAGTTCTCTTTTACAAATTCTTGTTTTGTATTTTAACAATACCACAAAATAATTATAATATTCGTAAACAAAAATAAAAAGGTAAAACAATAAAATCAGTTTCTAATTAATAGGTACATACGTATAACATTGACGCATTTATTATTAAAATTGCGTGTTGTGCATATTGTAGAAAACTTAGTGAAACATATAAAACTACGAGTCAGCTGAATCGTGAACAGTGTCAGTAATGGTTGTGTTTAGCATTTATTTATAATAATTACATAATTTGCGTGTTCGTTTTATCCAAACTAGGTGAATTTACAATATAATGTTAGTAGGTCACTATTCTAATGAGGTTCTGTTAAGTACTAACGATATATGACAACCAAATTACATGTAAAAATTTGTTAAAGCGCGAATAGTATGTAGCTTTAGGTATCTCCATAATCGACGGTGTTTATATACCTCCTCTCTGCCATAATTTTCGTCGGACAGTCAATAGAGCCTGTGATGTTTACTTGGCTTTTTGTATTGCAAGCAGGTAGCGCACGTTGGTTCGTCGGCTTTTTAGGGTCCCGTACCTCACAAGGTCCAAAAAGGAACCCTTATAAGATCACTTTCTTGTCCGTCTGTCTATCTGTCCGTGTGTCACCACCGACCACCACTTGTAAGTACCAAAATTAACCTTGATTTTCAACTTTTTTAAATTTTGGGCATTTTTCCTTTACTTGTGCTGTAAGACCTTGGTTTTTTTTGACCAAAATTTATAATTCTAGGTCAACCGTAAGTACCCTATAGGTTTTGGGTCGAAAACCTATATGGTAGTTCCCGTTGAACTAGATTCACGAAATTTGGCCAAAAGCAGAGTCTTACAGCACAAATAAAGGAAAAATTACAAAAAATAAAAAAGTGGAAAATTTAAGGGTGTCCCCATACATACATAGTAGACTCCATTTAATATAGTCCTCTAAGTTGTATGGGCGCTCATACAGATTTAGAGGACTAGCGTAATCAGCACCAACCTCAAATAAGGTAAAATGCGTACGGAACCCTCGGTGCGCGGGTCAGACTCGCACTTGCCCGAATTTTTTCGTGCATTCCTTTATAGAATGGCCACGATCGCCACAATGTCCACAGGTGTATCATGTTGTCTCCCGGCAAGTCTTAGATGCATGGCCATATTGCTGACACTTGAAACACCGAGTCACTATGGTAAAGTCTTTAACAGGGCACGAAGACCAGTTTATAAAAACTCGATCTGTTTTGATGAGGGCTTTCTTTAACACTGCAGAGACTTCCATGATACAGTTGCAGGTCTCACCGTCCTTCTTGCCTAACTTATGGCTTAATTTTATACTATTAAGGAAAGTTTCAAGGTCGCAATCCGGCATCACTTCGGCCACATTTTGGTGGTATAGGCAGGAAAAAACTTCCTTTTCTTGCATACAACTTGGCACACCTATTACCTATCACCACCCTCGGTCGTCGCTTATGAGGCTCATCTATCTTAAGACCTGAGCTCGTGAGCTGCACTGATTTCTTGAGCTTCTCAATGTCATCTCTAGAATCAGTACATACTAATTATGACACCGCCATTTTTTATTTTGTGTAGGCCCCGTACGTGCAGTTTCATCTGCTCAGGGCTAATAATCTTTTGGCCAAGGGATTTTGTGTCCTCACTCGGCTTCAATTTATCACCAGAATAAATGGCTACTGTGTTCAAATAAAATATATACCTACAATAAGATCTTCGGTTTCCCGGTAGCATCTTAACAATATAATATGTATGTCCTATTAAGTCGCTTCTTACCATTATTTCATAATGTGCTACACTTATGATCCATTCCTACACTGTTAGTGTTAAATTACACGTATGCAATAAAGATAAGACTATATTATGTATTCCAATTCTGGTGAAACAATCCTACAGATCGTTATTGGAAAGAAATATCGATTAACATTTATTTTGTTTGTACCAGTTTATATGCAACAATGAGGAAAGACCAAAATATGTTCCTACTATTTGTTTTTATTTCTTGAGATTAAGACCAGTTTCATCACTAATTTTTTTTTTATTCTAACACATTCACACAACACCATCTAGTCTCAATTGTCTCAAACTAAGCAGAAGCTTGTACTATGGGTACTATACAATGGATAGAAATACATCCTATTTACTTTTTTTTTGTTAATACATACATATTATACATAGAAACACCCAGACTCAGACAAACATCTATGTTCAGGCACACAAATGTTTGACTTGAGCGGGAATCGAACCCGCGACCTTCAGCGTAGCAGTCGCTTACACTCCCGCGGCGCCAACCGGTCGCCTATATATAGATATATTTGGTTGCAAAGTTGTAGGCAAAGTCTTTGTGACAAAATGAGTGCATACATTTATAATCAAAGTAAATACTGCACTTTAAACAGACCCGAAACAATATGTCGAGTTAATTAAAGAATTCTTTTTAGCCTTATTTACAAGTGAAATATTTTCTTATATGTCTATCTACATCACGTTTATAAAATAAAACATCTTTTATAACCACATTTTTGTACACGCGTATTCCATGAACACAATTACTTGCTAACACTTTCATAAAAAGTACATACATATACAGGTACATTCAGTAGAAGCACTTGGGCATATTATGAAAAAGGTTATAGTATATCAATCTTTTCTCAATACGCTGTATGCCACACACTCATTACCATGCACAGCTCTCTCTCTTTCTTGAATTTAAGAGCTTTGCTCTTGTCGGTGGAGTATACGCCATTTATTTCTATCTTCGGCCAGTACCTTGACCTCCTTATACGACATGACCTTTGCCTTTTCTTTAATTTGATCCGTGTATGTACTGGGTCGACCTCTTCCTCTCTTTCCTTCTATTTTACCTTCCAGTATGTTTTTGATGAAGTCATCATGACGTATAAGGTCACACACCTAAATAAATAGCACGTCTGTACACACATCCTCATACAAACATAAACAGTACATATACATGTGCTATAGATCACTACAAACGATCCCGAGTATCGTCACTCCTCGTTTTACTGGTTACCTAAGACAGACATGTTAGGTCGCGGACACATTACGCTACGGCTAAGCAGAAAGTATGGCCGTTCGAACTGTACTTGATGTGAACAGCTGAGATCTTAGGGGTAGGGTATACAGGAGATAGCAGATGAATCAATAAAACCGTTTTTAGTATCTGTACTTACTTATAATATAATGAGCTGAAAAGTCCTTTTGTTTGTATGGTTGTAAGCGCTAATCTACTTAGATTTTGTTTAAGTACTGACTTAAATATATAGATAGAAGAAAGAAAGATCGTTTGTCAAGAAAGGCCATACAATATACAATTACATATATCATCTCGCTTTGCGCCACGGGTGCGAAGCACTTGCCCGAAATAGCGCGGGTGTAACCGCCGTCTTAGCTAGTCTTAATATATAAAATCCTTGCGTTACTTACTGACTGACAGACACGCTACAGCCGAAACTATTGGGCGCCGTATCCTTGGGGACCGTAGGGGTGCACTAAGAAGGGATTTCCCGAAATTCCCACGGGATCGACGGGTAAATTTAAAAAAAAATCGGGCGTAGCTGCTGGCGTCCTCTAGTATATTTATATAGGTAAATGGTAAACAATTTATGTAGAATATCTTGCTATCGCTCGGCATGCGAACAAGCAATTCCAAATTCTTTTTTGCCACGTAGAATTTTTTATGAAACAAACTGAAACTTGACAACACCCGCACCAATTGAACTCAGAACCTCAATTAATCGCTCCCATTGTCAAGTCATACTTTTTTTTTTGGCGTTGCATCATTGTGCATGTACACTAACCTTAACTTTGCACTGGAGAGCGATCATTTGTAACTATTTGGTGGGAAGTGAAGTCAGTACGCTCGTTGCTTAATATACCTACGAACCTACTTAGAAATATATTTAGACTTCTACGTAGCGTTGTAATAAACTTTTAATATTTTCTTTCTCCTGTGATCATTAGAAATAGACAATGCAATCATTATTTTAATGTCTTCGTGGTGCGAGCAATGTGTTCATCTGTCCGCCCCTTTGGACAGCCGGAGGGGCAGTGCGACTATTTTGCTGTCTACCTTATAGTTATTTTAGATAGATACATACATAGATAATTCTTTATTGTGCAAATGTTAATACAAATTCAGTGTAAATGACAAGTGTACTACATACATATCAAATGCACAAGGGCGGCCTTATCGCAAAGTGCGATCTCTTCCAGGCAAAATTATAAATCATTATAAAGAAATGAAGCTTTATTAATGGATATTTTACGTGTTGATCCTTGCCGTACGTCTTAAGCTTTTACCCTCTTAGAGGAGAAATACAAAATGATGATCCTCGAATGATTTGTAATCTCCTAGCCCTAAGATAAAACAAATTCTCTGTCGAAATTTCATGCTTCATGCTTCAGTAGTCTGGAGAAGAAATTTTATGGATAGGTATGTGGATAAAATCACAAATAAGTGGATAGTATAACTCCAAACGACAAGCCGATTTTATATGAATAGTAAACCTTTATATCTACCTGGGACAAGTAGTCCAATTAGGTAGGTCCAACTTCGAGAAGGAGGTCAATCGTCGAATCCAACTCGGTTGGGCAGCGTTCGGGAAGCTACGATATATCTTCTCGTCCGATATCCCGCAGTGTCTCAAGACGAAAGTCTTTGACCAGTGTGTGTTGCCAGTGATGATTTACGGATCAGAGACGTGGTCGCTCACTATGGGCCTTATCAGAAGGCTCAAGGTCACTCAGAGGGCGATGGAGAGAGCTATGCTTGGAGTTTCCCTGCGAGATCGCAGTAGAACCAAAGTCGCCGACATAGCTCTTCGGATAGCCAAGCTGAAGTGGCAGTGGGCAGGGCACATACCTCGAAGAACCGATGGCCGTTGGGGCAGAAAGGTTCTGGAGTGGCGACCACGTACCGGACGACGCAGCAGAGGTAGGCCCCCCGCAAGGTGGACCGACGATCTCGTCAAGATCGCGGGAGGCGGTTGGATGCGGGCGGCTCAAGACCGGTCAGTGTGGAGAACCTTGGGGGAGGCCTATGTCCAGCAGTGCACGTCGTTTGGCTGATATGATGATGAAACCATTAGCCACAGAATATGCAAAAAATCCCGACATTGCGAAATCGTTATTATAAAAATCAGCTTCACGATTGAAACTAAAAGTATCTGTAATAATTCCTGTATTTATATCAGATTTAAAGTCTGGCTAAGTGGTCACACGGTGATGTACGTCAGCAATGAAAATAAATGTTAAAATAACAGGTGTTTCGTAAGACGGGAAATGCCACAAATAACTGAAAGCATTGGAAGTTTATTTTACCTACTTCATGTTTTTTCTGAGAAGTTTTCGTAATTATAAAGACGTAAAAACTCTTTAGTCACACAAAACTTTTGGGACAAAAGTGATGGATTTAGAATACAGAATGTCACTAACACATTTCATTCCGTCAGTGACGTAAGAGGTGACGAAGCAAAATACACGAAGCAGGTAGTATAGTAGGCGTAGTGGTTTAAGCGGCCGCCTCGCCGCCCGACACTGCGCCGAGTGTTGTGGGTTCGATTCCCACACGAGACAACACTTTGTGTGATCCATAAATTGTTGTTTCGAGTCTAGGTGTACATTTTATCAGTTGGTTGTATGAAAAGTCCCCCATGACACAGGATTTAATCCTAGTGCGGCAGTTGTCTTTTAAAGAAAGAAAGAAAGAAAGTATATTTGCAAAGAAGAGTCGACAGTAAACCCTGAACCAACCCATCTAGCCAGCGTGGTATAATAGGCCTCTGATTGAAATGAAATGAAGTGATTCTTTACTTCGTTAACTTTTTCAAGTATTTACGAACCCTATTTTTACCCCCCCCCCCCCTTGTCCGTGTGGTGACGGATTAAGAATACGGAATGTCACCACCCCATATCATCCCATAGGCGTCGTAAGAGCCGACAGAGGGAGCATTTTACGCAGAGAACAGCCCTGTAAGAGAAGGAAAACTTGATACCAACCCGTTTGACCAGCGTGGTATAGTAGGCCAATTCCTCCTTTCAAAGGAGAGGCCTAGTCCAGCAGTGGACTGTTAAAGGCTGATGATGATGATTTTTACCCTACCTCCAGGGCCGACTTCTGTTGAGAAGATCTGGCAAGAAAATCAACAGGAATCCGATTAAAAAAAATATCGTTTTATACAATTTAGTGTGTGTCGTTATGAGACTGAGATTCACACACAACTACTACTGTGAAGTTCATAAGAAAAGGCTTAAACCCAATCGTGAACTGTAAAAGTATATTAAAAGCTTTTTAACTAGTGAACATTTTTGGCAGTAAGAAGTTTGGTCGGAGTTTTGGTTCATTCCTAGCTAGTTTGCCTTAACCCGTATACTGTCAGATTAGGATCTAGAAATAATTTAGGTACGTGCCTATCCAAATTCTCGTACCAGAAATGCAAAACAGCGAAAACAATTTTGGAAGTGGTATTACTTTTATCGTTCGTGTGGTGACGAATTAAGAATACGGAATGTCAACACCCCATATCATTTCATGGGTGTCGTAAGAGCCGACAGAGGGAGCATATTATATGCAGAGAAGAGCACTGTAAGAGAAGGAAAACTTGATACAAACCCTATACCAACCCGTTTGGCCAGCGTGGTATAGTAGGCCAATTCCTCCTTTCAAAGGAGAGGCCTAGTCCAGCAGTGGACTGTTAAAGGCTGATGATGTTGATGTTGCTTACTTTTATCCACTCGTCGACAGTATAACTCAGAGACTAGGTGTAAGTATACGATGTATATTATTATTTGGGCTACAAACTGCTAACGAGCAAAAAGCCGTAGTTATGTCGCTGTCATCACGGTCATCACACATACATAGATTTAAAGCAAAATTTTTATTAAAACGTATATTATGAGTAGGTACCTACGTACACCTCGATACTATCGTGACAATAATTCACTGTTAAATCGTATATGGTTAGATAGATCTTTCAAAATTATGCCTGATGAATTTATGCCTTCTACATGTAACCTGTGCCATTGATTTTATGAAGGCATAACTATAAAAAAAAGATCCGAAACATAACCGAAAAGTACCGTTTTTATTTTCAGCCCCTATCTATTGACAACTAGGGCGTGAATAAAATTAAACGAGTATAACTGCCATGGAAAAGTAAGTGCTATTTTTGCGACGCAATTTTATTTTGTCGACAGACACTCCATTTTAAATACAATCCTATTTTATAAATTAAACATTTAAAGTTGGTGCTGCAATCATGCTAGATGGGAATCGCTGTGTATTTTCATAATTGGCAATAAGGCAGTGTTAATTAATGGAAAGACTAAAAATACAACCTTACTATTTAAATCTGTATTAGGTGTTTTTATAAAATTCTGGCGTTAGGAACTGACTGACAGACTAGCCACTGCCAACATTATTACGCGTACCTAAGAAGCTGAAGTTTGGTAATATGTTCTTTGGGGAACTCAAATATGCGCACTAAGAAAGGATTTCCCGAAATTCCCACGGGTTCGGGCAAAAACGGTTAAAATAAAATAAAAAGTGCGATTGTAGCTGCGGCCATCTTCTAGTTAGGTATATATTTGTTTTTTTTTATAGTAATAGGCGGCAAACGAGAAGATGGATCGCCTGATGGTAAGCAATTACCGCCGCTCATGGACACAAGCAACACCACAGGAGTCACAAGTGCGTTGACGCCCTTGGGGTTGGGAAAAAGGTTAGGATGAGGAGTGGGATGAGGGAGAAGGAATAGGGGATAGGGCCTCCGGCGTTCTCACTCACCGAACGAAACGCAACAGCTTAAGTACTGTTACTTTAAGTCGATTTTCTGTGAGAGGGTAGTACCTACTTCCCCGGTCCATCCGGCCCATTCATGCTGAAATCAGCAAGACTCTGCTACCTGTAAAATTGGATGTTGGTTCTACAATAATGTTAGCAACACTGTGGGTTCTTCAACGAATAATTGCTTAAATCACATTGCTTACGACATGAATAAGCGGAGTCGTTAGGCCATTTCGGCGGCCTCTCTGACAAAAAATCTTCTGGTGCCGCAACTTGTTGATTTAAGTCGGGATGTTTTTTGTGTCTCTTCTAAATATTTGTATGACACCCCTGTGGAATACGATTTAACCTAGTGCTGTAGTTGTTGGAAAAGAACTCCTAATTAACTAAGCCCACGTAACTGAGAGGCAATTTATTTCCTCTTAACAATAACTGAAGGATAAATAAACGAGTAATTTTTATACCTGGCACAAGGAGCAAGAAGTAGCTATAAGAAATTTCTTTAAAAATAAAACAGGAAGAATATAATGTAAGAAATATAATTATTAGGGTCACAAAGCGTCATCACGTTAAAAACTATTTACATTTTCCTGCCCAATATCTTTCGTAGAATTTTATAATAACCGAAATACGAATAATTTCGATAGGCTCACAAAAGAAAGTGTTGAAATAATTTAAAGATGAATGATATACTATACTGATATTATATATACCTACAGAGTAGTGTGTGAATATGTAACTCTGCGTTAAGTTTGTGTAAACGTTATACACAAACTTAACGCAGAGTTACATATTATGTCGTCAGTCTCTAAACTAAGGCTAAGCGGACGAAAGTTACAACTTACGACAAATTTTACTTGTCAAATCTCTAGACAAAGTACGACCCCTTTCGATGAATATGATAAGACAATTATATTTTACATTTTTTCAGTACAGTTATCATTTATGATCACGATAGCTAGCAAACTAGATTTGGCCACAAGAGATACATAATATTTGACATTAGCTCAATACAAAATATAGTACGGTAGAAACGCTTTCTACCAAATCTAGGCGTAAAGAAGACTACAAAGATAGACTTCAACTATATCTTACTCATAGGAATCGGTTTAACTATTCTTGCATTACTCACTCGACTATCTCTTACTCATATCTGACTCTTCTTCGTTTTATTGGAAACCAGTTCTTTGGTATTTTATCTACTACACTTCTACTTTGTCTGAGCTACGATAAAATGAATGTATGTAATATCTGTCTATGTATATAAAATTCTTACGTTACTGACTGACTTACAGACAACGCGCAGACAAAACTATTGGATGGATGTAGCTGTAATTTGGCATATATGTTACTTGGGGAGCATTACACTAAGAATGGTTTTTCCAAAATTTGCACGGTATCGGGTATAAACGAATGTGGACCGTCTCTAATTATTATTTATAAAAGCAACGAAAATTTTAAAATTTCGAAATTCAACTGAATTCAAAACAGATAAATTCCTTCTTTAAAAAAACGTCCACGTTCGCAAAAAACGTGAATCAGTAGTTTATTTACATTTTCCTTTATTCTCTCATCTGTAGCCTAAACAGACGGACATTAAAACATTCGATCACCGATACTTCGTTCTACTTCAAACTACTTTTGATTTGAACAACAGATGCAGCGATGAAGCTGTTAGACATTCTTTCTGAACAGATTTTAGTTTTTATTGTGATGGCATTTTATCGTTTTGTAATTCTTTAAAAATTGCTTACTCAATTTTATACTAGTACAAAAACAAATTAGTTATGTAGAGATTATAAAAAATAACATATTTTTGACCTCAGATCGATAAATTACTTAAAAAAAAATCTTGAGTGAAAATACTTACTGTCCATTTTTGTACCTTTGATCAGGCGGCTATGTTGCTTAACCGAGTTATATAAACAAAATGTTTTTATTTCACTTCAGTATAAAACAAAATTATCATCACAATACGATTTCATACAGAATTTATGCCTTCATAAAAATAATACTTAAAAAACACAGAAAAATATCGCCGCTATCCGGTCCATCTTCTATCTGATAAGAGTCGCTGGAGATCTCAAAAGAATGGGCAAGGAAGTGTTCTGGCACCGCTTTTTTTAAATCTCTACACAAATGACCAACCCTCCTGCCCAAACACCTCCCGATATATTTACGCGGACGAGTTTTGGCGAGCTCGGCAGAGACATCCAAAATGGACTGTGACCCACGGCACAGCACCCATTGCATGGTCACATCCCAATGCAGACAATACTGAAGAGCCGCTGCAGCTTTGTCAAAAGTGTCCTTTGACCCAGGAGCCATCAAAGGCGAGGTGCGAAAAGACCCTCCTACCATCTCCTTTGTGTCACCTTCCGAGAGTCCTCCACCTGGGCATGGCTTATCATGGTCTGTCTGGAAGTCGTTGAATAGACTCCGAACCCAGGTCGGCCGATGCAAAGACAACATGTTTAATCTCTCGGGCGGTACCGATTTGGCTTGTTCATGCGGAGCAAGACAAACGATGTCCCATCTAACATCGTGCCCTGCGTGCCCGGAAACTTGCACGCAGGAGGAGCATATGACTGCCTCCGACCATGCAGTCAGCGTGGGTACTTTCTGGGCCTCAAAATATAAGTGCTTGCCAGCGATACGCTAAGAAGAAGAAGAAGAACACAGAAAAATTTGAATCCTCGGTGCACCATTGACTTTTCGAAGTTATGTGCATATTAAATTCAAATAACAAAAATGCTATAAATTTTTGCCCTATTTGCAAGCTTTTGCCATTTCAAATAGTCGCTATCAATATTATGTCTTATAAAGAACAAAGAGTTAGAACTGTCTGAAACTAGTTAGTCATCTAGTTTTATATGCGAGAACAATTTCCAACTTCGACCATTGTATAAAACGACATTTCAAATGTTCCCGACGCCGACATTTCGAACTGTTTTGCTTATATTATATTGTAGTCTCGTGTCTAGGGATACGTCAATAGAAAATAAAGAAACAATGCTGTTTCACTTGAATCTAATTCTTGTTGTGTCGATGGCAACACTTTTCACACGGTTTAGCCCATTTCTCGGCCACGCGGAACGCATTAGGCCTTAAATCTAGATTTCTTTTTTAAGATAACTCCCGCACTAGGAAGAAATTCCTGTGTCGCGCCTTCCCTTTACAAACATTCAATCAAGGGACACAAAGAACACCCAGACTCGAGACAACAATTTGTAGATCACACAAAGTGTTGTCTCGTGTGGGAATCGAACCCACGACACACGGAGCAGTACCAAGCGGCGAGGCGACCGCTTAAACCACTACGCCAACCGTGCAGTCGATTCTAATCAGTGTTGAGTCTTGTTGATTTTATATATAAATGTACTACAATATAGACTCACGCCTGTTTCCCGGAGGGGTAGGCAGAGACTACGGAACGCCATTTGCAACGATCCTGACATATCTCTCTTGCTTCATTCACTCCCATCAGATTCCTCATGCATGGTCTTCTGTTCAGGGTACTTCTAACCTGTCCTGTTTTTAGGATGTCTCCAATCTGGTCAGAGAACGTTCACCTAGGTCTTCCCCTTCGTCCTGTCCCATTCACACTTGCCTTGTATATCTGCTTGGTTAATCTGTCGTCAGTCATCCTCTCCATGTTGATTTTACTTTCACCTATTGGCTATTCATGACGAAACCACAGGAATCGGTTTAACTATTCTTGCATTATTGCCATTTAAGTACATAGCTATAGGTATTTACAACAGTACCTATATGAGGTTACAATATTATGGTATTGTTGCAGTACTTTTGGAGACGTATTGGTACCTACGACACTGTTGGGCTCCTTTTTTCCTGGTTCCTTGTTCTATTTCGCTTTCTATATCATCTTTAACGCACTGGTGACAGTCTAGCTAAAATTCTACTAAATCTGGTTAGAAAACGGACACCGGTCTCCGAGGCGAAACTTTTGGATGCGACCGGGATAATGCTAGAACGTCCGTGTGGTGACGGATTAAGAATACGGAATGTCACCACCCAATATCATCCCATAGGTGTCGTAAGAGCCGACAGAGGGAGCATACTATGCAGAGAACAGCACTGTAAGAGAAGGAAAACTTGATACAAACCCTACACCAACCCGTTTGGCCAGCGTGGTATAGTAGGCCAATTCCTCCTTTCAAAGGAGAGGCCTAGTCCAGCAGTGGACTTTTAAAGGCTGATGATGATGAGGAATGCTAGAACGGAGATAATGACTGCTGACGACGGTTCTTCTCCCAATACGAGATAGATTTTTGTGGTTTTTTATAGTCCACCACGCTTGGCAAGTGCGGCAGACATATGTCTTCCAAACAATTACCGACGTGTATGCATAGTTTCCTCACCGTTCGCTGTTAATGCGAGTGGTGACCAACTATGAACACACACTTAACTTTTAACTAAAAATTTAAACTTCTTAAAGCGGCGGTAGGACAGTGGCGTACGTAACGGACTGCCGAGACGATGATCTCGGGTTCGATCCCCAAGTACCCCTAGCACACACCTCTGACTTTTCGAAGTTTTTTGTGTATTATATATGTTAATTTTACTATCGCTCGCTTAATATTGTGCCCAGTAGATGGCAATAGGCTCGCCCCCTATTACATTGGGACCGAAACATAACTGGCGAAAAGTGGGTGTGTAGTACACCTCTGCCTACCCCTTCGGGGATAAATGGCGTGAAGTTATGCTATGTTATGTCATGTAAAACTTCTTGGTGTCTAACTAATCATTTATCTTTTCAGTTTGTAGCTCACCCAAATGTGCAGCAGTTGCTTGGAGCGATATGGTACGAAGGATTACCCGGCTTCAAGAGAAAAAACATTGTTGGGCAGTGTATTCAGGTAAGTACAGTATAATTTGTAATCTTGATAATTCTTAGTAAACCTGTCTGTATAGTATAAAACTAAAGGATGCCCGCGGTTACACCCGCGGTATATAAGGCTACTGCTCCACTCCCGTCGCTTATAGCGCGATGTTATATAGCCCATAGCCTTCCTCGACAAAGGAGCTATCTAACACTGAAAGAATTTTTCAAATCGGACCAGTAGATCCTGAGATTAACGCGTTCAACCAAACAAACAAACAAACTAACTCTTAAGCTTTATATATTAGTAATATAAGATTCTAGCGTTACTGACTGACTGACAGACAAGCCACAGCCAAAACTATTGGGCACAAGAAGCTGAAATTTGGCGAGTTTATTCTTTGGGGACCGTAGGGGTGCACTAAGGGCTTTCCCAAAACAACCACGCGATCGGAAAGAAACAGTCATATTAAAAAAGAATGGCGTAGCTGCGGGCATCCTCAAGTATCTGATACTAGATGAGCCCGCGGTTACACCCGCGTTATTTAAGGCTACTGCTCCGCTCCCGTGGCTCATAGCGTGATGTTATATAGCCTATAGCCTTCCTCGATAAATGGGCTATCTAACACTGAAAGAATTTTTGAACTCGGTTTAGTAACTCCTGAGATTAGCGCGTTCAACCAAACAAACAAACTCTTCAGCTTTATATATTAGTATAAGATAGGATAAGATACAAGATAAGCAATGGCGTCCTTCAAGGCTCTATCTGGCTCGCTCTGAATTCAACACCAATTTGACTTTGACGAATGTAATCAATCATGTTTATGGGTGAATAGTTATTGGAATGTTTATTATTTTATTACTGCTAAACTATTACCATGTCTATTTCAGACAAGAGAACCTGATTGATGGGTCGAAAAACAGCCAGTGTCATTTCTTGGCGATTAACAATTTCATCAAATTCCGTTAAAATTTTCCTTCATATTGCATGGTTTACACCAGTGTCAGTATAGTTAAAATATGGCAATGATTGAATTCGATCTTTGTCATTGTCAAAAACATTGAACTGAACTTCAAGACATACATAAACAAAAAATAAAACTATACTATTTTTTTATTAAAATATTATTTATCCACCAGGTTGCGAAGTTAGGAGTAATGTTTCCAGTATACTGCACTATCTACATGCTGGCACCGAACTCCGAGTACGGAAGATTTATGAAGAAACCTTTCGTCAAGTTTATCTGCCACAGTTCCTCATACATGCTGTTCCTCAGTAAGTATACATATTGAAAGTCATAGCCATTTTGTTTGCAAAAATGCGATATTAGAAAAATTATGGTCGCTTAGGTTTCACAATCGGACTGCACGGTTGGCGTAGTGGTTTAAGCGGCCGCCGCTTGACACTGCGCCGAGTGTTGTGGGTTCGATTCCCACACGAGACAACACTTTGTGTGATTCATAAATTGACGTTTCGAGTCTGGGTCTTCATTGTGTCCGTTAGTTGTATGTTTGTAAAGTCCCCCGCGACACAGGATTTAGTCCAAATGTGGGAGTTGTCTTTTTAAACACAAACAGAATAGAATATAGCATAAAAAACGTATACCTACTTCGGTTTAGGTAGATTTATTTTCCACAAACTTGGCCAATCTCTATTTACTGCTTGAACTCGATCGGGCTATTGCTGCACTAAGGTGCAATACTTTTACAATAATATCTTCAACTAGATGATGCCCGTGGTTACACCCGCGTTATTAAAGGCTACTGCTCCGCTCCCGTGGCTCATAACGTGACATTATTTAGCTTATAGCCTTCCTCGATATGTTACCTATATAACGCTGAAAGAATTTTTCAAATCGGACTAGTAGTTCCTGAGATTAGCGCGTTCAACCAAACAAACAAACTCTTCGGTTTGGTATATGTGTATTATTTTATTTATCAATTGGCAATTGTATAGACTCACGCCTGTATCCACAAAGGGGTAGGCAGAGGTGTAAATATTACACCCACATTTCGCCATGAATTTTTAGGTCCCACGTAATAGGGGGTGAGCCTTTTGACGTTATCGGGCACATCACCATCTATAAATATTAGATTATTATAATTTGGAACCCAAACTAATAGTCGTTATAAATGCTGTTTCTTACGCACGTTGCGTTAAAGAAGCTTTTGAAATCATAAATAAACAGTTTCCTATACAATGAACACTTCAAATGGACTTGAGATAACACAACTGTGCTGATTAATAACCCAAGATTTCTAGGAACATGGATGGTTTATAATACAATTTGTTTGTAACATCTATTATTTTAGTCATTAGGATATATATTCAATTTGTAACGCAATTGATATAAGGCCGGTAGTACCTAAGTGGTTTTGCGAACAGACAATGCGCGGAGTGCTGGCTCGATATTTTATTAGAGAGTTGGTACAAGTGAGTCACCATTAATGGTTTTTATTGACACACTGACTTATAGTACTACGAGTAAAGTTATAAATAAGAATGACGTTGGCTTGCCTAGAAAAATAGCAAGCATCGGATGATTTATTTATGTGAAAAGAGGATTGAGATGAAAGAGGGAGAGAGAGATGAGGTAGGTAGGTATGCTCTCGACCTCGCCCGCATTAAGCGAAGTTCACATTGAACGCGGGCGAGTGGATGAGTGGGCTAAGCTAACTAGTGGTAAACGATGTGAGACGCTTTCGTGAAGTAAAGGTACCGGATATATCGTTCACATAGTTAATTCGCTAAAGTAACTTTTAGCTTTGTCGGTAGTTAACGTTGTGGATTGATGAATGAGAAGTGGTGAAATTATGCTCAACCGCCAGCAAAGGGTACAAGTTCGCAGCCGACCGCATTCAGCAACAGCAAGCTACGTGTCGTTGCGAATCTTCGGGTTTCTATGATTTTTAAAGATGTAGGCCAGCGCTTTACACAATATTGTGTCTGAAAATTGGCATATTAAAATTAAAGGATGAACATGATTTTTTTACGCGGATATCTCGTAATTTAACAATGAACCGAGTGTTGCGGACTTGAGTCCCACACAAAACGTCACTTTGAGGTTCCACAAATCGTTGGGTCTGGGTGTATGCAAACCTCCTCACAATACGGGAATCATTCTTAGCGAGGGCGTTGTTTTTTTAATAACAAATACAAAATAAAGGTGTTATTACTACCTTAACATGATAATATTATTTAACATACGACAGGTAGTCTGAAAGTGGCGCCTATAGACGAGAAAGTGAATGGAAGTCGTTGGGCTTGGTATGGACATATTATGCGAAGAGATGATATGTATGTTGGTAAGCAAGTGATGAATATGAAGGTAGATGGATGGAAAGGCAGTGGGAGGTCAAGAAAAAGATGGATGGACTGTGTGAGGATGGATATGAAAATGAAAGGGGTAAATGATCAGATGACGGGCGACAGAAAAGAATGGAAGCGAAGGACGTACTGCGCCGACCCCAAATAAATTGGGACCAGGGCAAGAAGATGACTATTTCTACCACGGGATCATTGAGACAAGTACACACGAAATAGGGATGTAAATGTTTTTAAGATAAAGGCTTACACTTGTAATGTGTTCGCGTTATCTCGTCACGCGTGAGGACAATTTTATTTTAGTCGTTCAAGGGCGCGCTAAATATGGCTAGTTGTAGTTATTACTTGAATATTGCTTTTAAATAAGCCCTGTGTTATTTAGAAATTAGTAATTGTTTTGGTTCCACAAGGGTAACTAAACTAACATAACATAACTTCACGCCTTAATCCCCGAAGGGGTAGGCAGAGGTGTATTACACACCCTCACTTCGCCAGTTATGTTTTGGTCCCAATGTAATAGGGGGCGAGCCTATTGCCATTTACCGGGCACATTATTAAGCGAGCGATAATTAACATTAATAATCACACATAACTTCTAAAAGTCAGAGGTGTGTGCCCGGGGTACCTGGGGATCGATCCCGAGACCATCGTCTCGGCAGTCCGTTACGTACACCACTGGGCTATCGCCGCTATTTTAAGGGTAACTAATTCCCAAATAACGAAGCCAAGCAAGCAATCAGTCATCATCATCGTTATTGCGTTATCCCAGTTGTAGTCAAGACGCCTTGAAACTGCTGAGTCTTATTTGCGGTTTTTCTAGCCCATCCAGCTTAAACAAAAAATATTAGCTTTTAAAATATTCAATTTTAGTTTGTGGCCACTTTTATCACTTTATGATTTTAAAACTATCATAATCATCATACTTATAACCTGCTGTAGTCCACTATTGGACTCTTCAATGGCACGCCAACTATGCGCACCATAAATTGCAAAGGTTACTGATCTTTGAAATTTATGGTATATATTTATGTTTCTCGAAAACGGCCATAGATACTCTTCGAATCAAAGTTTTCGTTTTTGAAAATATAGCGAATCAAATATATCTATTTATGTTCTAAATCTAAATCTCCATCGAATGAAATACCGGATTAAATACGAATTTCACTTTTTAATAGCAAATCATTCAGGCCAATGACACAAATTCCCGCTTGCAGCTCATCAGTAATGAAAGCTTTCAAACGAATTTGAAATGAAAAAGTTAGTTTGGAACTAAAATACGTCACATACATTTTTAAATGTCATCGTACGTATTTTTAAAGTAGAGCAATGTTGGTTTATTGTTGTTTATTATGAAGAGAAAAGGTATTTACTTGATGAAAAATCCGCAAAAAATACTGATTGAAGGTAAAATTTATATAACTTAACGTTGGTCTCGCGGCATAAATGTGCGCGTGGGATTGGGAGGTCTCGGGTTCGATTCCCGGGACGGGCAGAGTGTTATTGGGTTTTTCCGTTAGGAAACTCTCAGTAGCAGCCCGGACTCAGGTGATGAGCCCGGTAACGGCATTTGGCTCGCCCTCTATTATGTGGGACCTAAAAATTCATAGCGAAATGTGGGTGTAATATTTTCACCTCTGCCTACCCCTTCGGGGATACAGACTATAAATAAATAATAAATAAGTTTCTACAGATTAACGTAACTGTGGAGCAGTTGAAGAAAACTGGTATTAAGATCTACTAAGTTTAAACGATTATGTAAGAACAGAAAATGTTAAATTGTTAATTATCCCTTGACCCGTCTGTTGTTACGAGGATCTTTGACAGTCGTATGGGGAATCAGTACCTTTGAATACAGTCACTCGTCTAAGCCATGAAATATCGTGTATGTAGGAAAGCTAATATTATTATTAACAACTTTAATATTTGCCATCATAATTACCACCTGTCCTGTCCTGTTATGTAGGCGAAGAAAAAAATAAAAACAAGTGTATAAAAAAATGAAATACGGCTATAAAAAGATATACGGACTATAATAATACATAAACTTATTTCTTGAACAAACTAGTCTGATTCTTTGATATCTAAAAATAACTTCAAACAAAGAATACTATACAAACACATACCTATACATCGTAAATTAATAAAAAGTAAATGTCGGATATTGCTCATAGTTTTTATTAGAATTAGGGCTCTTGTGTGATGAACTAAATATAGAATTTCAAATCAATGTTCGTAATAATAATAATATAATTTATTCAAGTACCTAACTAGACTCGTTATGTTAGTAATACACATCAAATAAATACAATTCAAATAATAACATTGATAAGTTCAATCATGATTAGATTCATTGATAAGTACATTCTATGTCAGATAGCGCAACAGTGATTCACGTATAAGCAATCTAATCTATCAGCGATGGCCTTCAGAATGCCGCTGGAACTAGACCGTACCCTGCGTACCAGGGATGCACACCGCCTGCGCATTATTGTGAAGAAGCAATCACACCGTAATAGAAACATTATTATAAGGTTATACAGGCCGCTACCAAACAGCTAGTTGCAAAAGACAGACGTAACGTCAAAAATCTTTTTCCAAATGTACCTAAGAAGCAGATCATTCTTAAAAATAACGCAACCACGCAATTGACTTACAGTGAGTGTCCCAGGCACCTTTTCTGTCTCACCCAAAAGTCGAAAATAGCATGGTGGAAGGACAGTCCGCAATAGAGTGTCACCGCGAAAACAAAAATGGCCCCGTACCGGTAGTAAGGGTATATTTGCCTGCAGATGAAATTCACATAATCCTTTATTTCAGCTCTCCTATCTCTAGCATCGCAGCGTGCAGACTACCTAGTGCTGGAATGGTCAGGGATCACGTGGCTTCAAGAGCTGGTGGAACACTGGAAGAGACAGGAGCGAGGATCTCTGCCCACCATCATAGAATTCAGCGTCATCATCTACATAGCAAGTAAATTTGCGTTTGTTGGCATGCTTATTTATATGGAAACGGGAGACAATGAATGCGTGATGTATACGCTACTTTATTTACCGCGTAAAATCTTAATTTTGGGATAGATACAAATATTTTACGTAAAAAATAACCTTTCATAAGATCTAATATCAAAATTCGTCAGATGCCTCCTATAGCTAGCATTATACCTACGGCCGCCGATGAGGATATCTATTTATATTAATGGAGATGTCTGCTAGTATATACCTACACCTACCTATATCTGTAGTTGTTGCTGTTGGTTGTCCATGTGGTGATGGATTAAGAATACGGAATGTCACCACCCCATATCATCCCATGGGTGTCGTAAGAGCCGACAGAGGGAGCATATTATGCAGAGAACAGCACTGTAAGAGAAGGAAAACTTGATACAAACCCTATACCAACCCGTTTGGCCAGCGTGGTATAGTAGGCCAATTCCTCCTTTCAAAGGAGAGGCCTAGTCCAGCAGTGGACTGTTAAACGCTGATGATGATATCTATAATAGGCAAATCTATGGATACCTTAATCAAATATTGAGACCGGTCGTTAGTAAATTAAAACGTATATTTGGTTGTATTATACTATAACTTACATCATAAAATCATTGTGATAAAAGGAAACGTCTACAGAAAAAGTATATTTCAATAGCTTACAAATAAGGGCTTCTAAAGTACTTGTAATTGATGCTCTAGACAAGGCACAGCATTAGACGTATTTTACACAAGACATAATGCTATAATATACTTTATTGCATATGAAAACTTCATATGAATCATACTTTTAACATTAACAGATCGTTTCAATTGAAGCGGCAACATCGCACTCAAAAAGAAAAATTAAAAACGTTGTTTGATTTAATACTAAAGCACGTCATATCCTAGCTAGTACCACTTACCCAAGTTATTATTTTCAGGTCTCATTTGGGCAGAAATCAGGTCTTTATGGACTGGTGGTATCACCGAATACATAAGTGACTTATGGAATATCGTAGACTTCATAACGAACGCATTTTACATCGCTTGGATAAGTCTACGATTTTCTTCGTGGTATATTGTACAGGTAAGAACATTATTATTTTGAATTCGTTCGTGTATTATGTGGGCAGAAGGAAAAATATTATTGGTATCTTATCTCGTAACCTTTAAAATGAATAGGTAGTTTTTTTTCCTTGGGTTCTATGTTCATTTATTATACTTATTCTTTGATATGGAATTTCCAAATATAAATAATATATTTTGCGCGTTTTACTCTAGTTTTAACGCAATGTACGCGTCTTCTAAAGATGCTTACGTTCTCACTTCGCTGAATTGCTGTCATTGCCGAAACTGTAAAATACAGCTTAGAACTGCATCAGCCTGTAAAAATTACCTAAGCTATGAGCTGTTCGCATTTAACCAGATCCAGATCCCAAATCCCAAATCTGAATCTGCTGCTAGTTTTATTGGCCCCGCAAAATCGCTGAAAAGTGAAAATAGTGCATCGGCCGAGAAAAATATTCGATCTGAACTAAACTTTTAACTTCATAGCTATGCTGGCATGCATAAAGAAAAGTTATATTTAAAGGTAATTTCTATTTTAGCGTGATCACAGCAGCGGCATAGACCCTTGGTACCCCCGTGAGAGATGGGACTCCTTCGATCCCATGCTCCTTTCCGAAGGAGCATTCGCAGCCGGAATGATATTCTCGTTCCTCAAGCTGGTGCATATCTTCTCCATCAATCCCTACCTTGGACCTCTGCAGGTGTCTTTAGGAAGAATGATCTTGGATATCCTGAAGTTCTTCTTCGTTTATATGCTGGTGTTGTTTGCTTTTGGATGTGGTAAGTACTTTAAGTGACATACGTCGTTATCTTACTTTTAGTTTTGAGAATTAAATAAAGGTTTTTTTTTGCATTGTCGTAACCATCCCCATGTTTTTTAAAAATGGATGGCACTCATGGACACAACAGACGCAGTGGTAACTATGGGCACATCGTGCTTTTAAAAAATTAATTCGCTGTCAGCCTCATAACACAAGGATCTTTAATTACTTGTTCTTAGTTATTATATCCCGTAACATTTATTGACTACTATTATTAATTCGTACTAATAGGGTAGTTTCCAGGGTCAAAATAATTACATTTTATTTAGTCCGTATTTTAGATTATAAAAAAATATTGGACACGTATTTTTTATTTTTTCGATTAAATAAAAAAGAACAAAGGTATAGCCCATTAAAGTTACGTGTGACGTCATCTAGTGCTAAAAAATGCAGCACGGTGTGACGTTATACGTTACTTTAATGAGCTATATCTTGGTCATTTTTGGTTTAATTTACAAATAAAAAATACTTATCGCTTATTTTTGAATAATCTAAAGGACGGACTTATAAAAAAAAATTGTCAACTAGCCTATTGGTTGCAAACCGACGCAGAAACGATGACGGAGTAATTAATTTCAGTGCAATTTCCAATTCGATTTTCTTTGAGTAGGTACATGTATTTTTAACTAACATTTTTAAAGTCCTTGATTGATTTTAGGCCTAAATCAACTAATGTGGTACTACGCTGAATTGGAGAAGAATAAATGTTACCATCTCCCTAACGGTGTAGCAGACTTTGATGGGCAGGAGAGAGCGTGTACGATTTGGAGGCGATATGCGAAGTAAGATTTATAAATTAACTAATGCATAAATTCCACGACTACTGGCATACCCCATTATTCACACACGGTCATCTGATTCCAAAAATAGACGGAACCTGTACTATGCTAACCTGAAAACTGAAAGACATCCTCCTAGCGTTATCCCAGTTTCATCCCGGGGTCCGCTTACTATAAGTCTAATCGTATTTGACTGAATAATAGTTTTTCCCCAGGGCGACTGCCTGTCTGACCTTCGCAACCCAAAAAGAGAACCATATTCTATGGTTTATACTAGTGTCAGTTTAAAAACTGGATTAGCACTAAAATCACAAAATATTTCATCAATCATATTTATATAGGCAGGATTTGGTTAAGCCGAATTTGAAAATATAATCCCTCATTCGAATGCATGAATTTGTCGGTTGGTTGCATTTGCGTTGCGCAGAATATAAGATTTTTTTAGCTTTTATATTGTTAGAATCCACTCGTCACGTATGTATTGTATTTTTAAAGTACAAACTAACTAGTATTGATCGCCAAATTTTTTTATTGATCGTAAGAATATCTCATTTTTTTTCTAATTTTCGACCAGTTCACAACTGTCATCGTTCACAACTGTCATCATAGGTCATCAATATTTTTTTTTGTCTCTGATTTGAAGAGGTTATCATTCAATCTCACCTATTTTTCTTCATTCTTATGTATTTTTTCATTTTCAGCTTATTTGAAACTTCCCAGTCCTTGTTTTGGGCATCTTTTGGCCTGGTAGACTTGACGACCTTCGAGCTGACTGGCATCAAGAGCTTCACTAGATTCTGGGCTCTCCTAACCTTCGGGTCTTACTCGGTCATCAATATCATCGTGCTGCTGAACATGCTTATTGCTATGATGTCAAATTCGTACCAGATCATTTCTGTAAGTATATTATTATATTTTAATAATAATTAATGACGAGACTAGTCTAATTTTTTAGGAAGAGAGAGAGAAATATTGTGTTATTTTGTCACTTTGTAAGTGTTGTATAAACCAGTAAAGGCATTTGACCTTGAGCGATGCCAAATTGTATAGATATCACATGTTAAGTGGCATATCGATGGTGTAACTATTTAAACAAATAAATTGTACTTGTCATAAATCTATCCGTCTGGTGTTTCTTTTAGGAACGAGCAGACACTGAATGGAAATTTGCACGCAGCAATCTTTGGATGTCTTATTTCGAAGATGGAGATACTGTTCCGCCTCCTTTCAACATCATTCCAACGCCGAAGCACGTCAATTGCTGGATCAAGCAATGCTTCGGTAACAGAGATCGCGGATCTATTATTGTAAGAACATTTTGAATTCTAAGCAAAGTTTGAATGTACCGCAGATATCTTGCTAAACGTTCCTTGGCAGGAATTATCTCTCTGATTTAGTAGATGTTGCCTATTTACGGCTGGTCCCGATAAATGATATATCCATGGCTTTTAACATGATAGATACATATTTCACATATTTTGTATGGAGCTTGTGCCAAATATGCAAAACTAATTGCCAAATCTATGGATAGATTTTTCTTTTTATGTTTTTTTTTATTTGCTGGTGATCCTACAATTTACCACATAAGTAGGTCTGTAGTAAGAAGTACTGTCGAAATTTGGACAACCGGCAGTCAGTTGGTAGGCTTAAACAGTTTTTTCAAATCGTATCTTTTTTAATATAACTGATTTTTATTAATCTAGATCGCTATTACGGGTGGGTCAGTGTTTAAGACCCTGCTATACGCTGACGATCAGGTTCTATTTGCATCGTCAGCGTTGGATTTGCAGCAGATGGTCACCACGATGAATGAAGCGTATAAGAAGAAAGGTATGAAAGTGAATGTTAACAAAACCAAAGTCATGGTCATAGAGAGGGATGATAGTGTAACTGAATGTGAAGTAATGATAGGAGATGAAAAAGTGGAGCAAGTGAACGAGTTTGTGTATTTAGGGTCTTTGTTTACGAGAGATGGAAAATGTGAGGGAGATATTAAAAGGAGAGTGAAAGCAGGAAATTGTGTGAATGGCGCCTTACAGTCCATCATCAGCAATGATATTATCCCAAAGCAAGCTCGCCTTGCTATACTGCAGGGAGTTTTGGCGCCAACACTGATGTATGGTAGTGAATCATGGGTATGGCAGAAGAAGCATGAAAGTAGAATCAATGCTGTGGAGATGAGAGCTTTAAGGAGTATGTGCGGAGTAAGGCTGATTGATAAAGTGAAAAACAGTGTGATACGAGAGAAGTGTGGTCTAAAAGAAGATGTAGTGACAAAGGTTGAAAAAGGAATGTTGCGTTGGTTTGGGTATTTGGAACGGATGGATGAAAGAAGGAATACGAAAGGAGTGTATCGTGCGAGAATGAATGGAAATGTCGGTAGGGGACGCCCTAGGCGGACGTACGCCGACCAAATAGGTGACGTACTGAAAAAGGGCCAAATTAAAAGTACCCATAACCGACGCGCATGCATGATGAGGTTAATGAATGTCGAGGAAGCGAAAGAAGTATGTTTGAACCGAAACATGTGGCGTTCTATAGTCTCTGCCTACCCCAATGGAAGACAGGCGTGACGATATAGATAGATAGATCGCTATTATTTTTCAAACATGACACCGAAATTATCACACACAGAACAAATCCCGCGAAAAAGCTCGTCAGGAGCACGAAGCTGTGATGCGAATTCTGGTCCGAAGATACGTCACCGCTGAACAGAGGGCCAGGGACGAGGTCGGCGTTACCGAAGATGATGTCATGGAGATCAGACAAGACATCTCGACGTTACGGTACGAGCTTATAGACATACTGCATAATAATGGTATGAAGACTCCCAGGATCACTATGCAGGATGCAACTGGTAAGTTCTTGTTCGGATATTTTCTGATGGACAGCTCAAATATTTTTTTTTAAAAGAGGCTAGTTTCAGAATTTCAGAATCTTTCAGGTTTTTAGAAACCACACTTACGAAGGTGTAGTTTTGATACTAGACCTGAGTATTCATATTAGACTTGTTGCATATGATGTTATTGTACGATCATAATAGGTCTTTACCTATGAAATTGCCGTTTCAAATCAAATCAAATCAAAATCATTTATTCATCTGGGTCACAATGTGACGCTTATGAACGTCAATTTTAAAATTAAATTACTTAATGCTTCTACATTTACATTTACTGCCTCGTTCGCAAAGCAATAGGTAGAGCCACGAGAAAGAACGGGCAATAAAACTCGAGGCCACTCTTTTAAATCGCCAATATTATGGTACATATTTTCATTTTTGTAAGGAGCTGCAACTGTTACACATTGTACTAAATTACTTGGAGATAGTAATCAGATACAGACATAATACTTAAGCAATTAATGTAGTTACTAAATGATGTGTTTTAGTTAGCCTTCCAATGCGAATATTGTGTAACAGGAGCATCCACTTACGACTTATAATGTATACAACTCGTGACCATGTTCAGAACTATGGTGGAAATGTATGTTACAGAAGTGACGGTATATGAATACACAAAATTACAAAAACTTTAGTTCACAGACCATGATAACGAGTTATCTTCATCTTACAGTACAGTAAATTTAAAAAAAAAATTGTGGAACAACAATGCAAATGTAGATGTAGTAAGTAGAATGACCTAATTATGATAAACGAATAATAATTTAAAAGAACTAGAAATGTTATATAATGATAAACTGAAAAATGCTAAGTATCTATATAAATTCTAAATAAGTAGTAGATCATGAGTTGTCTAGTGTAAGTGACCATCTATCCTTGTCACTGAAATAATCATTAATAGTATAATAACCTTTCTTAATAAGGCAGTCTTTTATTTTAGCTTTAAATGTACTAAATGGTAATTCTAAAAGACTAATTGGTATTTTATTGTATATACGAATACCTAGCCCTACAAAAGAATTATTAACTTTATGTAAACGATGATAAGGGGCATATAACCTATGCTTATTTCGAGTATTTATATTATGTATATCACTTTTTGAGGTAAATAAACTTATATTTTGCCTAATGTACAAAATATTAGCAAATAAAAATTGCGAGGCTACTGTAAGAATTCCTATAGACTTAAAGCGTTCCCTAAGAGTATCTTTTGCACCTAACATGTATATTGCTCGTACCGCTCGTTTCTGTAGAACGAAGATATTCTGAATATCCGCTGCTTTGCCCCATAACAAAATACCGTAGGACATAACACTGTGAAAATAGCTAAAATATACTAAACGAGCCGTGTCGATGTCAGTAAGTTGCCTAACTTTTCTGACGGCATACGCAGCAGAGCTGAGCTTTCCTGCTAGACATGCTATATGTGCACCCCATTGTAACTTATTATCTAATGTAATACCTAAGAACACTGTAGAGTCTACTGTGTCAAGTTCCTCCCTATCTAGCATAATATTAGGTCCCAGTTGTCTAACGTTAGGTAAAGCAAATTTAACGCATTTAGTTTTCCTAGAATTAAGTACTAGGTTGTTTGCTGTAAACCATCGTGTAACTTGTAATAGTGCATTATTTACATCATCAAATTGATTTCTATTCCTATCTACTTTAAAAATAAGTGACGTATCATCTGCAAAAAGTACGACATCACAGATGTTTTTTAAATAAAAAGGTAAGTCATTAATATATACTAGAAATAGAAAAGGACCTAAAATTGAGCCTTGTGGAACGCCTAGCTGTATAGGTAATTTAGAGGATGTAGTCCCATTTACATCGACACACTGAAATCTTTGCCGCAGGTACGAATCGACAACACTAAGTGCGGTTTTCTCTACGCCGTAGTGGCGGAGCTTACGCAGTAGTGTGTCGTGCTGAACGCAGTCAAATGCTTTAGATAGGTCACAGAACACTCCAATAGCATTCTTTGATGACTCCCAAGCACTATAAACGTGTTTTATGAGAGCAACACCCGCATCAGTAGTGGATCTACCTTTAGTAAACCCGTATTGATCTTTGTGAAGCAGACTATTTAAATTGAAGTGGCTTAATAGCTGCTTTAAAAGTATCTTTTCAAATATTTTACTAAATGCCGGCAAGATAGATATGGGCCTAAAATTATTAATTTCATTTTTACTGCCAGATTTGAATAAGGGTATAATTTTACTTAATTTCATCAAATCCGGAAATACGCCTAGGTCAAAGCATTGATTAAAAATTATAGATAGGTAAGGCGCAACAGTCTCAACTATAGTACCTAAAATTTTAATTGAAATGCCCCAAAAGTCGCCGGTATTTTTAATATTAATTGAATTATATGCGATCAATATATCTCGCGGGGTAACGTGCTCGAATCTAAACACGCTCTTGCATTCAGGTACACTGCTAAGCAAAAAATTTCCAGCGTCTAAAGATGATGATTGTAAAGAGCTAGTAGTTGTTAAAGGTATGCTCGCAAAGAAACTATTGAACATATGCGCTACTTGAGTTTTGTTAGTGACTAATAAATTGTTTTCTTTTAGTTCAAATTGGTTTTCCCGTGGTCGAGCTCTTCCTGTTTCATTATTTATAATGCTCCACGTTTCTTTAATTATATTTGTTGAATGCTTAATTTTACTACTAATAAATTTAGATTTTGCCATAATACAAACTTGTTTAAAAATTTTTGAGTACTTTTTTACATAATCTCGAAAAGGTGAGTCAAATCTATGTTGTTTCATACCATATAATTCAAATAACTTGGCTCTACTTTTGTATATACCTATAGTGGCCCACTGGTTGAAAGATCCCATAGTACCCTTTAGTGTGACAGTTTTACTCTTAAAAGTATTTTGAAATTCATTATTTACTAGTCCAAAAAGTGAGTTATAAATTGTATTTGGATTTTGTGAGTTTAATATTGAGGTATTGAGTTTAGCAATAATATTATTTTTGAAACGTATTAGACGATTGGTAGTCTGAGGCCTACATTCTACTATACGTGATTTATCATATGTTGAACAGGGAAAACTAGCTATCTGTCCACGGTGATCAGAAGGGAGAGAACTAATTACTACTGGGTTTGTGGCAGCACAAGAACTAAATATGTTATCCAAACAAGTAGAAGATGTTGCAGATACTCTAGTAGGTTCACAGAATAGGTTACTTAAATTAAATGACTTGAAAAGATTCAGAAATCTAATACTCTGTGAAGAATTCTCTAAAATATTAATATTAAAATCTCCACATACTATAATATTCTTATTACTACATTTAATTTTATTGATAGCATCTTCCATAACAGTCTCAAATAGATTATAGTCACCAGAAGGAGGTCGATATACACAAATTACTATATATAGGTCTAGTTCCACACAGGATAACTCAATAGTGCGCTCAATAGATAAATTAACAATATCTTTACGTTCCTTACATTTTAATAAATTTGAAGTTATTATGAGAGAACCGCCTCTAATAGCCTGCATTCTTATATACGAACTCTGCACCATATAATATTCATTTATAACAATAAGCTCATGATTCTTTAACCAATGTTCAGTTAAGCACAAAACCTTAACATCATATTTTTCTAGAAATAAACTTAACTCTAATTCTTTGCCAGATAGGCCCTGCATGTTTTGGTGTACTATATTCAAATACTGCAGCCTAACTGTTGTCCTATCTTGGAGTTTAAATCACAAGACGTGTCAATAAAAACGTTGTTAGTACAAGTACTAACCCTATCAAATAAATTGTAAACACAAGGGTCTTTTCCTTGCTGTAAATTGTATGCTAATAGTTTAGCAATCTGTCGCTTAATATAAAATGGCAGATACATTGTATCTTTTGTTAAAGTAAATTTACTAATAAATTTATTAGCGTCAAAAAACAATATTGCGTCACTATGACGACAAGTTATATTATATAATAACATATTTAATTTGTGTATGTGCATGTTTTGTGTATATGTTAAGTCATTTGAGTATGGCAAAGCACATAAAATAAATTTACAACTAAATCTGGAATTAAGGTCTAATAACATTTCAACACATTCTATGATATGCTGTCTTTTTACAGTTAAACTGTTACCAAACAACAATATGGCCGTACTACTCTCATCTAAGGGGTGCAACTTAATCTGATTAACTAAACTACTGTAACTATCCCCTGGCCTACAATAATTTATAACACACTGGTTTGTATACTCACAGAGAAGACTACCAAAATTATGACCTAGCCTATCAGAAAAAATGTATGTTTTGTTAGTTGATGTTGAAAACCTAGATTTAATCATATTTGATTGTGAAGAGGATTGGTTTTGTGGATTATCAGAAAAATTCTCAGGTAGTATGGTACTCAATGGCTCTGCTGGGGTTGGAGTGTGAGTGTGAGCACAAGGACATAAGAGCTTATTGGTCAGAGACTCATACATTTCTGCATTACATCTCACCAAGTCTACTAGCTCACCTGCCTCTACTATACGCTTGCTCAGCTCTTGTTGAGAAGCTTGATATTTGTTAAATATTTCATTTAAGGTGCTCTCCCTAAGTACTAGTTCTTCCCTCAAGCGATGAGTGTCAGTATCATACACTACCCTACTATGTTCTAAACTTCTAGAGTACTTAGATAGTTGATCAAGTAAATAAATGCGCTCCTTTCTGAGATTTAAATTAACCCTATGCACATTATATTTCTTCATAGATTTATGACATCTTTTAATTAGTTTATTAACTTTAATATAGCGTTTAAGTTTTTTGTGACTTGAAAAGCTGGGTCTCATGATAATGGTATCATCCCTGGTCAGGTCTATTGTCACAACAGGCTCCCTAATACACACATGATCAGGCTCACTACTAACCAACTCATGATATAGACTGCAGGTATTCGCTATCTGTTCACTGTGTTTAAGAGTTTCTAAGTTAGAGATGGTGTTATGAGCTTCACTCAATTCTCGTTCTAGTTCAGCAACACGTCTCAGAGCTTCTTCATGAGTGTCCATACACTGTTGGAAGTTGGACACCGTCAATCGAAGTTGTTCATGTTGCTCAAGTATTTCGAGATGGTGTGTGTGCATTTCAGCCAACTGTGCCTTGAGTTCAGTGTTCTTGTCGACTATTATCTTTACTTCTTCTTCGCTGTCCTCTCTTTCCTGTAGCAGCTGGTTACACAGGATTTTAGAGGATTCCAGTTCCTTAAGTGTGGTCTGTAGTTTGTCCTCCAGAGCTGCCATTCTGCGGGTCATCATTTGAACAGACCTACCCCGTAGGCACCTGAAATGTAAGGAAGTGTGAGTAAAGTCAGCAGAGAGAAACTATGAAATGGGTGGATAGAAAGTTGAGAGGGAAATAATGTAGGTAGATCATAAAACTAGAAGAATTGAATTGAATAAATATAGGAATAGTTTATTTTAAATAGGTACTAACTATTGGGGAAGTTCTACTCATAGAAAAAATAATGAATACTTATTATAAACTTTCTTGTAAGTATTTAATTATAAAAACAAAATAAAAAGAAAACAGTTAATAAGACGATATCAGTTAATAGTAATGGGTTATTGTTATTAAATTACTTTAAAATCATTTAAAAATACTTTGGATGATTGTAATATCACGAATGTAGGTACTTATATAAATGGACCTGTGTAACACTGTAGTACTATTTATACTAAGAATTTATCTAATAAATAATTATGTTTTGTGTATAGTGTCATGTAGTATATGGTGTCTGAGGCAAATGTTTTGCGTCATCGATTTTGCTTCCACAAATTGTCAAGCAAAAGGAGACATAACGGTGCCGCTGTGTATTGTAAATTGACGTCACTCATATGTAATGAGCAGTGTATGTATGTGATGTATAGTGTATTTTAGTTATTATTACTTATATAAAAATAAAACGGTACAGGGATAAGTAAAGAATTATGAAAACAATACTCCCCGGGTTTCCAGTTGATTTTGAATCTTGTATTGGTTATCCGTTACTTTGACAGTTAGTCCGCCACAAGTTTTCCAGCAAGGTTTTGTACTAGTCCTTTCTACTGTACTGTACTAGTCCGTTCTTCCGTACTGGCCATTTCAAATCAAAATATTTTTTTTTTCAATTAATTCAATGATCGCCAGCGCAAAGTACGCGTCGAGACGTGCCTTGCATTGCTCAACAGGCATACAAATGAAGGAATTTTGAACTACATTGTTACTTATGACGAGAAATAGATCCTGTTCGACAATCGTTAGCGCTCACCAAGTCGGTTGGACCCTGGTTCAGCACCCAAACAATGCCCTAAACAAAAACTTACCCCTAAAAAAGTGATGGTCACTGTTTGGTGGTCTAACGCCGGTGTAATTCATCACAGCTTCTTACCACACTGGACGAGCATTACTGCAGATGTGTACTGTGAAGAACTGAACACAATGATGGAGAATATCGCACGTCTCCAACCAGCTTTGGTCAATCGTTCGGCTCCACTGCTCCTGCCCGACAACGCGCGACACAGCAGACGGTCTCCAAGTTACAAGAGCTGGGGTTGGAAGTTCTCCGTCATCCGCCGTACTCACCAGACCATGCACCTACAGACTTCTACTTTTTCCAGAATTTGGATAACTTCTAGGCGGGAAAAAAATTCAATACCCGAAAGGCAGTAAGCCTTTGAAGAATTTGTTGCCTCCCGTCTAGCTGACTTCTTCGAGAAGGGCATCAATAAGCTATCAATGCGTTGGCAAAGATGCATTGATTGCATGGGTGATAATTTTGATTAATAGAAGTAAAAAATAAAGAAAAAATACGCTTAATTTATTTAATGAAAAACGGCAGTTTCATAAGTAAAGACCTAATATAATTGAAGTTCATAAGCGTCTCATTGTGACCTAAGTACATACATACATACATAGTCTCACGCCTATAACCCCGAAGAGGTAGGCAGAGGTGTATTTCTACATCCACTTTTCGCCAGATATACTTTAGTCCCACGTAAAGGGGCGAGCCTATTGCCGTACCGGGCACATTTCCAAACTCCGTGCTGCTACTGAGAATTTCGTGACAGAAAAACCCAATAACACTGCTCGACCCAGGAATCGAACCCGGGACCTCCCGATCCCACGCGCACATTTATGCCGCGAGACCAACGAGGCAGTCGTATAGGGTTTGATGTCGAGTTTTCCGTCTCTATGCAAATATGGTATTTGCATCGTGTTATCCCTTAGTCGCCTCTTACGACACCCACGGGAAGATAGGGGGTGGTGACACTTGTATTCTATGCCGTCAACCACAAGTGACCAAAGTGAATAAATGATTTAGACTTTGACTTTATTTCAAAGCCACGGAACCGAAATTTTGAGCCCTAGAGCATACATTCAAAGAAGGCCATGTATTTAATAGTGAATTATAAAGTGGTGCACCTGCCGATCAACGGACGAGGCTCTGGCAAACAAAATATCCCGATAAGCGGCAATAGGCTCGCCACCTATTACGTGGAATCAAAACACTGGCGAAAAGTGGGCGTTTAATATGCCTCTGCCTACTCCTTCGGGGAAACAGGCGTGAGTCTATGCATGTAATTATGAAGTATGTGAAGCAAACGTGAATGTATAACTAAGATTTTCATAATTCCCATTCATTTATATGTCCCATCGGTTACATTGATACCTTTCAGCTAGACCAATTTCCAACTCTGGACATTCAAGTCCAACGCTCATTAGTGTTACTCGTGTTGCGAATTATACACCAACGTCACTAAGTCGCATTCGGACGCATGTGATAAATAGTCCCATTGAAATAGGATACAGTCTTTGAATTGATTTCACTTTCAATAAACATTCATGCAGCAAACCATCTTTAGAGAGCACGAAGCCATTGACGCCTTTGATACGTAAGAGGCTTAAATGAATACTTTTGCCTTTCCTCTACCTGAATGTAAAATTTAAATTTATTTTTCAGTCTTGCGGAAAAAGAGTCGTCTTTTAACTATTTATGAGTTAGACATAGGAGCGATTACCTCATTTTTTTAACAAAGGCTCTTATGGGCTAAGTGTCATATACACTCTAGCTAAACCCGCGGTTACACTCGCCTTATTTAGGGCCACTGCTTCGCACTTGTGGCTCCTGGCGTGATGTTATACAGGGCGTTGATATGCATTAATTTGCAAAATATTTTCAGGGGTGAATAATAAATAAACTGGTATAACTGAACACAAATACATGAAAAAAATACTCACTAAAACTTAAAAATATTTTTCGTAATCGTGCATTTCAAAAATCAGCTCGGTGTATTGAGTGCTGTCGCCGCTCAGCTGATCGCTGCGAGCCTGCATTGCAGGTACCAAACACACACAAGCACACGTACCTACCGTGCAGTCTTATTCTGCACCAGTAATTAATTTATTGTGTGTTACTACCTGAGTAACAATTTATGAAAATAGGGTGTTATGTGATCGCACACTGCTTAAAAGAATTTTAGGTGAATAAGTATACTGTCTATATTGTATTACTAAATTATTTTACAAATGCATATCAGCACCTTGTAAAGCCTTTCTCGATAAATGTGCTAACCAACGCAAAAATATTATTCAAATCTGACCAGTATTTTCTGAGGTTAGCGCGTTAAACCAAGCAAACAAAAAAAGCAGCTCAGCTTTATTATATTAAGTATAGAACTATAGATTATTAAAATTGCTTTGTTTTGTTTCAGTGGCTGGCAAGAAAGGTAAAGTGATGGAGAGACGAATTTTAAAAGACTTCCATATTGGAATAGTTGAGGGCATTATAAAAGACGTGATATCCAAAGAAGCCAAACCAAAAGATGTCTTCAGTCAGATAGCGAAGGCTATCGTCAGAAGAGGAAGCACTGACAGGTAACTACTAAAAGAATATTTTTAAAAGTATATTTTCTTGTTCACTTGCAGTTGTTGGACTTGTTCACAAAATCTACTCATTGCTTGGTATTTTGAGGCTGAAAATAATTAAGAGTTATAGCTAAATATTCATAGTCATTGATAAGTACCTATACTTAAAATAAAAAATGTTCATCTCCTAAATTATTACATACAAAAATATTATCATAAACTCTTAAAATTAATGTTATATGGAAATTCTTTCTCGTGGTTCTACTAATTGCATTGCAAACCTGGCAGTAAATGTAGAGTCAATGAGAAATTAACTTAAATTTTGACGTTCATAAGCGTCACATTGTGGCCGAAATGAATAAAACATTTTGACTTTGACTTGTAGCAAAAAACGTGACTGGAACGCTCTAGTCCGAAAAGATACGCTTAATAAAGATCCTATTGGAACAACAGCTGAGGCTGAAACGAGGCGCAGCAAGCAGTCACTGAGGGCGCACATCCTCGAGAACATCGGTGCCAGGACGATCGACCCGCAGAAGTTGTTAGGTAAGCCGCTAACCATTCCTCCTCCTAGCGTTATCCCAGTCTCAATCTGGGGTCCGCTTTCTAGTCTAACCGGATTTGGCGGAATATAAGCTTTTCCATGGAGCGACTGCCTGTCTGACCTCCGCAACCCGAAGGAATAGCGATATTCCATGGTTTAGACTAGTTTCCGTTTATTTTAGAGGTACTGACGCCCTATAACGACTGCCAAAGATCTTCATGACTGGGACCGACGGCTTAACGTGCTCTCCGAGGCACGAGACAAGCGATAATTAACAATTCAATACGCACATAGCTCTGAAAAGTCAGTGGTGCGCGCCGTGGATTCGAACCTGATACCCTCTTCATGGCAATCCGTTGGTATCTCCACTAGGCTATCGCTGCCTTAAGCTTCTAACCATTGTACTGTAGAAATTGCAATATAGTGAGAAAAGAGCAATGAAAACATCAAATCTATGATTAAGTATCCAGCAAATCTGAAACGTCCATCGTTTTTGGACAGTTTACGGATTACTTAACATGGCAAAAAGCTCTAGGTATACGCAGGCAGTCTTAAAAGCTAATACTAATAGTTAATTATTGTGTAGATTGCTTAACTGCTAAATTAAAGAGGCGTTTCGTTCCAATAATAACTCTGCAAATTACGTATATTCTGTTCTATTCTTAATTATCTAAACGAAAACGCCTTTCTAGAGCTGAAATAGTAACTACGGAACTCAATATTCGATCTATAGATAGATCTGTAGATTTTAGATTCGTTTTTGACATAAGCTTCATACAAAATATGTCAAACACGAATCTCGAATCTCAAAATCCATGTATGGATCGAATATTGAAAATGGCCGTTAATGTATTGGCAAACAAAATAGCCAAAAAATGGTCTGAAGCTGACTTTGGTGGCTGACAAAATGGTGTTCTCAAGTCGACTCGTCGTCGAATATGTTATCACATTTAAATATGTTTTTCTCTTTCAGAATACAACCCACAACTTTCCGGCGTATCACCTACAACCAGAGTAGCCTACGCCAAGTTCATGAGGAGTAAGATCAAATCGGACTTCTTAGAGAGGGAGAAGCATAGCCGAATGTCCGAAGGAGAGTTCAGCTTGGAAGACGAAGTCTTCGAAACGCCGAAGAAGAACACGAGACAGAGCTGCAGGAGATGTAGTAGTGAGGACTTTTACTTTTTTAAATATTGTCATATATACGCACTCCATGGTCCAGTGGATAACGTATGCGTTTGCTGATCAAGAGGCCCCAGGTTCGATGCCCGGGTCGGGAAAAGTGTTACTGAGTTTTTCCCGACTTCTCAGTAACAGTGAGCAGACTGGCAATGTCTGGTGAAAAATAGGTAATAATATAGTTAGTTATATTTATAGTTGGTCGTGGGTTTTCTGCACTTAGCCACAGAATAATTAATAGTACTAACGTACAGAAGATTCACTTGTCAAACCAATTTATTGAAATTGCGACTCTTGCTACTAAGCAACAAAGTGCAATTCAGCTCGCATAAGCACTCAGTGCCTAATGCGATATTCACCTAACCGTTCTTTTCTAACACATAATGCTGTCGCTGTCTGGCGCGGAGTGACGCGCTAGGGTTGTGGACTTGCCGCTGCAACTATAATATTTATTCATCGTCTATCTACCTACTTGACCACGTACCTAATAAAAAATAATTATCCTATAAGTATCCTATACCACTATTTGAGCTCGTAGAACAAAAACCACAAAAATTCTGGTCGTTTATATTTTTCCAAACTGATTCTTAGTTATTTCCTAAACGCGTGGACCGATTTACATGATTCAAACAGATAAAATGGTTTTTGAACTAGATCTTTAATTTGACACCATAAACGTTGAGATATCTCAACAAACAAAAAAAACAAAATTTTCAAGTTGCTCTCGTAAAATAAATAAAATCAAATTAAGTCGCTTTCGACACACAGTTAATTGAGCAATACTTTGCATTAGACTTGTGATGATACATGTTTGTTGTTAAAGGCGTTTATATAATTTGAACAGTGTACATATGAACACGGCGCGTGAGAATACAGAGCGGTCGCACTCGTTGCGTGACGTCTACTGTGAGCGGCGCGCGGCAACCCACTAATCCAACCATGTCGACATGGGCGGCCGAGGTACTTCGTAAGTTTGTACCTAAAATGCGAAGTGCGCCCGGCCTGACTTAGCCACTTATTTGGGCCATTGTGCGTAAGTGGCGACTTGATTGACGGCGACTATTCAAACCACCTTAGCTCCTTCCAGAAAGCCATTAGTTGGCTGGTGTCGTTCAAAGCCTCACACGTGGTTCTGGCGTTGTTCAGCAGCTTTGTCCGTTGATCGCTCACACTTGTGTAGTGCAGAATGACATGAGCGGGTGTTTCTTCAGTTTCCATACAGCCCCTGCACAGTGGGCTGTCCGTAATGCGTATGTTGAATAGGTGCTTGTTGAGTGGACAGTGGCCGGTTATTATGTCTGTCAGATGCTTAAGTGTTATTCTATTTAAATGCAGCAGCTTGTGCGAGAGTCGCTTGTTCATGCATATAATAATATAGTTATGTCATGATCATTCTTATTTTGGTCCGCTTACAAACTTTGCCGCATCTATTCTGTTGCCTTTCGTTAGGTGAGTGGAAGTACCGAAGTCCTCATCGTGTTTTCCTTCCCCTTCATCCGATTTCTTGTGACTCATCTGGGTTTCTATGAGCGGCGGTAATCGGTAACCATCATGCTCGGGCCACACTACCTTACCGTCTACCGGGCTGTTACCGCCATAATTATGGCAATAAATTACCGTTAAATTACTGCGTGAAGTCGTGTGGTTACACTAGAGTTTACCGAGATATGCCAATAAACTAGGCGGTAAAAATATCATTTTTCAAGATGGCGGATGAAGCTGCAGCTGTTTGGTATTTTATGAGTGCCAATTATTTTAACATGAATCTTTTAAATTTTTAGCTTTCTGTCGGGTATCCCAGAGAGACGGTTCGGATTGCAATAACTCCAAAAATTCGAGCGCTTTTTCATTTGACCACTCCATATCGGTAGATAGTGTAGATACGTGCGTCGTCGTCGAACTCGTGTTGCACACTGAACAAACGGTAGTGTGGCCACAAACGCAATAATTACTGCGGTAATCTTCTTTGATGTGCGAAAAAGACCGCCGCCGGAGCTATTGCCTACCGCCATATGCCATATTGATTGGCATTGTAAAATTATGGCCATAAATCGCGGTTACACCTAGGCGTTGTTGAAATTATGGCAATAATTATTGGCATATCCCGGTAGTGTAGCCCGACGGTCAGGCGATTCGAATGCTCGCTCTGCGCATTTATGGTTTAGAAACAAATACAATAAAAATAACATACAAACTTTCACTATACAAATACAATGTATGTAAGTATTGAATCTTATATGAAATGCATCATCATCATCATCATCATCAGCCTTTACAAGTCCACTGCTGGACTAGGCCTCTCCTTTGAAAGGAGGAATTGGCCTACTATACCACGCTGGCTAAACGGGTTGGTATAGGGTTTGTATCAAGTTTTCCTTCTCTTACAGTGCTGTTCTCTTCATAATATGCTCCCTCTGTCGGCTCTTACGACACCCATGGGATGATATGGGTTGGTGACATTCCGTATTCTTAATCCGTCACCACGCGGATGGATGAAATGCATAGGTTTTTTCAAACACAATTCAATTATAAAAGCGTCGAGCTATTTGCATTATCGATTCATAGTTAACGTTGCAATAACTGATATTGTTTATTGTCACCTCAATAAATACATACATACATACATAGACTCACGCCTGTTTCCCGGAGGGGTAGGCAGAGACTACGGAGCGCCATTTGCAACGACCTTGACATATCTCTCTTGCTTCATTCACTCCCATCAGATTCCTCATGCATGCTCTTCTGTTCAGGGTGCTTCTAACCTGTCCTGTTTTAGGATGTCTCCAATCTGGTCAGAGAACGTCCGCCTAGGTCTTCCCCTTCGTCCTGTCCCTTCCACACTTGCCTTATATATCTGCTTGGTCAGTCTTTCGTCATCCTAGTGTCCAAACCATCTTAGCATACCTTTCTCGATGCTTGTCACTACATCTTCTTTTACCCCACAACACTCTCTTATCACACAATTCTTTACTCTGTCAGTCAAAGAAACACCACACATACTTCGCAGTGCTCTCATTTCTACAGCATTTATTCTACTTTCATGACTCTTCTGCTATACCCAACTATCACTACCATACATAAGAGTAGGTACTAACACCCCTCTATGGACAGCCAAACGTGCCTTTTTGGACACGTTTTGGCTATTCATAAACGCCTTCAGAGTTCCATTCACTCTATTACCTGCATTAACTCTTCTTTCAATATCTTCTACATGCTTACCATCTCTTGTAAACAGCGTACCTAAATATACAAACTCATTCACTTGCTCCACTCGCTGTCCATCGATCATAACATTACAAGCCGTAACGCATTCCTCCTTTTCAAAAACCATAACTTTCGTTTTACTTACATTTACTTTCATTCCTTTCCTCTCTAACGCACCATGCATGATTGTTACCATCTCCTGCAACTCCTTCGCTGAAGACGCAAGTATAACCTGATCATCAGCATAAAGGAGGCATTTGACAAGTAACTCATTCATCCTTAATCCACAGTCACTATTTTTCAAATCTTGCAAACAACTGTCCATGAAGAGGTTGAACAGCCACGGCGACGCTACACATCCCTGTCTAACACCTGTCTCGATGGTAAACCAATCCGTGTACGACCCATTTATCCTCACACAAGCTCTAGAATCTTCATAAAGGGATTTCAGAGCTCGTATGAGGCTGCTGTTCACCCCATACATCGACAGTACCGACCACATTTCATCCTCACAACTTTATCGTAAGCCTTTTCCAAATCCACGAATGCGCAATAGACCTTTTGACCTTTGGCCAAGAATTTTTCGGCTACGCACCGCAAGGAAAAGACTTGATCCGTGCACCCCATACCCTTTCGGAATCCTGCTTGTACATCCCATATTTTCTTGTCGGTTACTTCCATAACTCTTTCAATCAGTACCTTCGCATACAATTTGCCAACAATGCTGAGAAGGCTAATGCCTCTATAGTTCTTGCAGTCTTGTTGCGAGCCTTTTCCCTTATAAAGAGGCACAACCACCGCTGTGGTCCAGTCATCAGGTACTCGGCCGGTGCTCCAGCACAAGTTAAATAAGCGCTGCAGCTGACCAACTATGATGCCCTGTCCAGCCTTCAGCATTTCAACTGTAATCCTATCATATCCTGCAGCCTTACCTAATTTCATACTTCCCAACGCCTTCACAATCTCATCCACACTAATATCGCTTTCATCATTGCTATTATTACCATTAATTTCGTCGATCGATGTCTCTATCGCCGTTCTTTCAAGTAGACCTTCAAAATACTCCTTCCATCTCTTCAGCACGCATGATTCACCATTCACTATCTTTCCATTCTTTCCATTTCATCAATAAATAGTTCTGTTTATTAGAAGTATATTGCTTTTGAAGCGCTGCTTTTGTATGATTGAAAAAAACATTGTCAGATATGCTCACATTCTTCTGACGAGTAACAATGTTCAAATATAAATAAGTAGAGGTTACAATCAATATGTAAGAAAGAGATCATTCGACCAATCGTTCAGAGATCGTATCGTATCGAGTATCGGTTTTCAGCCGGTTGTCAAATGGGAAAAGATTTTACTCGGTAGTAGGTAGATAATCTAGCAGTTGAATTAATAAAAAAAAATCGGGCAAATGCGAGTCTGACCCGCGCACCGAGGGTTCTGTACGCATTTTACCTTATTTGAGGTACACTTTTTTTTTTTTAATTTTTCCTTTGTTTGTGCTGTAAGATCCTGCTTTTGGCCAAATTTCGTGATTCTAGTTCAACGGGAACTACCATATAGGTTTTCGACCCAAAACCTATAGAGTACTTACGGTTGACCTAGAATTGTCAAATTTGGTTAAAGCCAAGGTCTTACAGCACAAGTAAAGGAAAAATTCCGAAAATTAAAAAAAGTTGAAAATTAAGGTTATTTTTGGTACTTACAAATTTTCGCCAAAATCTAATTTTGACCATATCTTTTTACCGAGTTGACCCAGGACCCTGATTTTTTACACCTAATAGGAACCATAGACCTCAGTATCTGGTATAAATCTTATAATCTCCTATTCAATTTGCTAGGTCCACCCGTTCCTGAGAAAATCGGTGGTGACACACGGACAGACAGACAGCCAGACAGACTGACGGACAAGAAAGTGATCTTATAAGGGTTCCTTTTTTACCTTGTGCGGTACGGAACCCTAAAAATACATAATTTTCGGGCTCTATTGCCTTCGTGTATTTTCCTTACCCGCCTAATAAGCCATCCACTCAATAAAATCAACTGCACGGTTGGCGTAGTGGTTTAAGCGGTCGCCTCGCTGCTTGACCGTGCGCCGAGTGTTGTGGGTTCGATTGCCACACGAGACAACACTTTGTGTGATTCATAAATTGTTGTTTCGAGTCTGGGTGTTCATTGTGTCCGTTAGTTGTATGTTTCTAAAGTCCCCCACGACACAGGATTTAGTCCTAATGCGGGAGTTGTCTTTATAAACGTAAAAAGTAAAAGTAAAAAAATTAGATTGTTACTTTATATTCTTAATCCGTGAAATAAATGTATCTAATTTACCAATATTAAATTCCATCAAGTGGTTGCTTCTAAGGTTAATCTCGTTTAATGCTTAAATCACTTTAGTTTGTGAAATAATCTGTCTTATTTTCCTTCCACAGCTCGAAATTTCCGCAGCAGGACTCCTATTCCCGAGACCTCCGATGATGAGGGACTAAATGATACCGAAATTCAAGTAGCAGCTGATGTTGAAGGCAAAGGTAAGATTATAATAGAAGAACCATAAAGGTGTCTACATTAGTATGATTTTTTAATTGGCTGGTCAGCTGGATTTTCTAATTTAGCCGTTAGATTACCTAACTTATATACATACATAGTCTCACGCCTATATCCCCGAAGAGGTAGGCAGAGGTATATTACTACACCCACTTTTCGCCAGATTTATTTTAGTCCCATGTAAAAGGGGGCGAGCCTATTGCCATACCGGGCACATTACCAGACTCTGTACTGCTACTGAGAATTTCCTAACGGAAAAACCCAACAACACTTTGCCCGACCCGGGAATCCAACCCGAGACCTACCAATCCCACGCGCACATCTATGCCGCGAGACCAACGAGGCAGTATTACCTAACGTAATAGTTTTATTTGACCTTAATACCTTTATTAACCTTGTATAGCGTATTACAAATATTTAAAGAATGGACACAAATAACACTTCGGCTCGAAACCAGCAATTGTGGATCACACAAAATAGTGTGCCATTCGAGAATCGATTCCACATCACTAAATGCAGTGACAAACGGAAGTTTCAAGCTATTACGGCATTCAAACAACCTAATAGTAGATACCCACTCCAAAAACTTATGTAAGAAAATATATTAAGTATCTTAATATATCAAATCCTTGCGTTACTGACTGACTGACAGACAAGCTACAGCCGAAACTACTCGGTGCTAGAAACTGAAATTTAGCATGTATGTTCCTTGGGGACCGTAGGGGTGCACTAAGACGGGATTTGCCGAAATTCCCACGGGATCGGGCAAAGCGGGATATTCGAAAATATGTGCGTGCGAAGCCGCTGGCGTCGACTAGTGTTGGAATAAAATTGTTATTACTTTTGCCGAGAACTGTGGGCAAGGCAGTATTATATAATATCAAAAGTCAGAACAATGAAACATTCGCTCTGTATATTCTAAACAAGATTTCGAATCACAGCCTTCGGCGTAAACCTTCGAAACCAGAGGCCAATATAAAATAAATAAACAAATTCAAACCATTTGATATTCATTTAATTATTCCTGATTTAATTAAATCCAGCTTATAATTACTTTGTAAATGTTAAAAGAGAATAAATCATTAAATTAAATAAGTGGCCACTGACGCTGAGAAATTAGATATTGCATTAATTAGTAATAAATAACTCCCTCCGGAAATTACACTAATTAGCATAGAAAGTATTTTTACATAATTATCTAAGGATTTCCTCTAACAATTCAAAACGTACTCGAAAAGGTAGAAATTAAATTTTTTCTTCAACTTTTAAAGTTACGTATAGTTTAGCAAAGTCTAATAAGGTATATTTTGTATAACGGCTCTAAAACCTAGAAATTTCAAACATGTAATTAGATTTTTCTTAATGTCCTTACCATTCTTAAAGCTGAAATACATATTTTTAACTTTTACCATTTTTACCGAAAACTTGATACAAACCCTATACCAACCCGTTTGGCCAGCGTGGTATAGTAGGCCAATTCCTCCTTTCAAAGGAGAGGCCTAGTCCAGCAGTGGACTGTTAAAGGCTGGTGACGACCATTTTTACACCCATAGCGCGGTATAAATGAAGTTAATATAGCTTTGTTTCTTCCGACGTTTCGGCGTAGGCGATATCAGCTGTCGTCAGGCGATGTCATCCCGTGACCACGGCGGGTTAAACCCACGCTGAAACCTCTGGGTCTGTAGACACCCATAATATAAATATTAGTAAACTGAAATATTTTCAGAGGATGCCAGTATTTATTTAATAAACCCACGCTGTGTAGCATTTCTTACATACTCCTTACCTGAAACAACATTAAATTTAAATGCCTTTTACTCAAAATTCTTGGGAAACTACGATTCTTTTTAACATTGTGTTCACAATTGTATTAATCAGGTCATCATCATATAACGGCGATAGCCCAGTTGTGTACGTAACGGACTGCCACGATGGTCTCGGGTTCGATCCCCAGGTACCCCGGGCACACACCTCTGACTTTTCGAAGTTGTGTGTATTCAATATGTTAATTCCCCCTATTACATTGGGACCCAAACATAACTGGCGAAAAGTGGGTGTGTAATAGGTACACCTCTGCCTACCCCTTTGGGAATAAAAGGCGTGAAGTTATGTAATGTCATAGTTCTAGCGTTATACCTGTTACATCCAACACTTTCGACTTGAACCCCGCGGACCGCTTTCTAAACTAACCAGAGTAGAATCAGTTATAGCTTTGCACCTAAGGTATATTTACCTATTTAATGTACGGTCGCGGTCTAAAAATGTTTACCACTTTTCAAATTACATTCTTTGTCAAGCTGGGTTCAGCAAGGTCTAAAATGCTATATCTGAGTAGATACTTATTACTTTTCAATCATTGGTAAGGCATCAATTCAAACAAAAAGAGTATGAATATTAGACCGCTAGACCAACGAGGCAGTCTTACGCTAGACGATATAAATATTGTATTTTTTTCAAAAAGGTTTTATATTCAGGATGTCATATTTTCGCCATCCCTTTCATTATAATCTGTCAATGTAAAAGTCATTTGATAAACTTATTAATTACAAATACCTAAATCGTAAATAGCAAGTTTAAAATAACATTATTTGAAGACTAAAAATATTTTAGTTTCAGTGTAAATGTCACGCTTGTAATTAAATGAACGTATATTATAAATGTGGAATAATAAATCTTTATTGACACTAGTTGCTACGCAACGCATGTTTTAATAGATTGGTTGCCTAGTTCAATATCGTCGTCCTTGTGTCATTGATGTGTTCATGCAATTATAAGCCTTAATAAATTTAAGGTGGTAAACACTTTCAGACCGCGACTGAACGTCATCATTTTTAAGTTACAAACTGTGCATTTATTTTACAGTAATATTCATTTACATTATTGACACCTTCGTGCAAGTGGCAAAATTACAAGTATCTTTTATTTTAAAATACCCAAAGAAGGTATTCTCTCGATTTCCATAAATTCATTTGCACTAATATTGTTTGCCATAATCATCCCCGATCATTATATTTAATTGCACTATTATCATTTATACTAATAACGTTTGCCTTAACAACTCAACAGTGATAACTTTTATTTGCCATAAAATGACTTTCTATAACAACATATATCATAATAATTAGTTTCCATAAGTAACACATCTCATAATCGACTCTTGACATAATCAAAATTTAATATAATAATGAAAATTATACATAATATTGTTAGGTCAAAATTAATTATCGTTAACACCCCGATTCAGTGCAATCCGACTCGGATAGGTTAGGTTAGGTTACGGTTCTCTTTTGACCCTTAACACAAAAATAGGAGCCCTGTGAAGCAGGGCTCCGTCAACTTAGTCCACATTCTTCACGCTAGTTTAATAAACTGAAGTTGAATTTAATTATCGTTAACACCCTGACTCAGTGCAATCCGACTCGGATAGGTTAGGTTAGGTTAGGGTTCTCTTTTGACCCTTGACCCAAAAATAGAAGCCCTGCGAAGCAGGGCTCCGTCAACTTAGTCCACATTTTTCACACTAGTTCAATAAACTGAAGTTGAATTTATTATTGTTAACACCCCGACTCAGTGCAATCCGACTCGGATATGTTAGGTTAGGTTAGGGTTCTCTTTTGACCCTTGACCCAAAAATAGAAGCCCTGCGAAGCAGGGCTCCGTCAACTTAGTCCACATTTTTCACACTAGTTCAATAAACTGAAGTTGAATTAATTATTGTTAACACCCCGACTCAGTGCAATCCGACTCGGATAGGTTAGGTTAGGTTAGGGTTATCTTTTGACCCTTAATCCAAAAATAGGAGCCCTGCGAAGCAGGGCTCCGTCAACTTAGTCCACATTCTTCACACTAGTTTAATAAACTGAAGTTGTTTTAGATTATTGAAAACGAAAAATACATTTATGCACAGATTTAACAAACAACAATTTTGTTCTGTAGTCTTAGCATTTATGGATTTAAATTATTATGACACTTGATCGATTATGACCAATGGAATTAGTGAAAGTCATTTTATGTCATTTCACGATTATGACAACTGAAGCGTTATTTCTAATAAAATATGGCAAATACCAGTATGGCATATGAAATTATGGCATTTTAAATTATGGCAAACATTAGTAAACCCCAAACATAGATGCGAATAAAACTGCATCGAAAAATGTGTTCTTTTGTAATAATTATGTGTGTGTTTTGAATGTATTTGGTTTGCCAATTAATTATAAGTCCATAAATGTGTAAATAAAATAAAGTCCATAAAATGTGTAAAAAGCCGTGTGGTTGACGGCATAGAATACAAGTGTCACCACCCCCTATCTTCCCGTGGGTGTCGTAAGAGGCGACTAAGGGATAACACGATGCAAATACCATCTTTGCGTAGAGACGGAAAACTCGACATCAAACCCCTTACGACTGCCTCGTTGGTCTCGCGGCATAAATGTGCGCGTGGGATCGGGAGGTCCCGGGTTCAATTCCTGGGTCGGGCAGTGTTATTGGGTTTTTCTGTCACGAAATTCTCAGTAGCAGCACGGAGTCTAGAAATGTGCCCGGTACGGCAATAGGCTCGCCCCTTATTACGTGGGACTAAAGTATATCTGGCGAAAAGTGGGTGTAGAAATACACCTCTGCCTACCCCTTCGGGGATAAAAGGCGTGACGATATGTATGTATGTATGTAAATGTGTAAATAAAGATAAAGTGCTCTTTGTATGACTCACACTTCTAAGACAGCTTCGACAATAGTGTATATGTATGTATGTAGGTATAACTTTTAATATATTTACCAATATTCCTTTTGTTAACCAGGTTCAGAAGGTGGTTCAGAACAAACTCGACCTTTAAAGACTTCATCCCAAGAACCTTCAGAGCCCAGCACGCCAGCTTTCGACCCAATCAATGATACCCGACCGACCCCGCCGATCGAATTCACCTCAACAGACCACGTCATCACCATAGAACCGGACACCCCAACCAGAAACCTTTACATCACCGAAGAAGAAGATTCTAATCTTCAGAAACCGATCACACCAACGCCTAGTATTAATTCTCAATCAGAGCAGATACTGTCAGCATCCAATTTGGAGCAAGATGTTGGACGAATGGCCACACCTATAGTGACTGTAACTCCAGATGCAGACGAAGATAGGTCACCTAGAAAGTCTGCGATTAGTATTCCTAGTTCTTCGCGAGTGAGTCCCTCCGCTTCACCAATCTATGGAAGAGATAAAGGAAAGTCGAAAGCCACTGGGAAAATTGTTTCTGGATGGCTTTAGGATTGTGAAAGTTTCGATAGGGATTCAGTAGGTGAATCAAATACATCGAGTTATAAAACAATTGAGCTGACAGACTCATAGTGTTCAATATTCAAGCAAAATTATTCACCAAAATGTATTTTTTCTTCAGTAAATATACATATACATAGTATGATCAATGTGTGCGTGTATAAAAGTATTCGCAGACTTGCAGGCTAGGGTCGTCCACAGCTGGACATAGGTCTCTCCCAAAGCATCTGCTCTCAAACGCAACTAAAGTGAGTAAATTTTGGCTTATCTAAAGTGACTTAATTTTGCGTTAGTCTGTATCTAAAATAAATAACAGATCATTAGTCACTCAAACTGAAACATGCATCTTTGTGAGAAAGTTGATTTCGTACAGTCATGTTCAATTATTGTACATACATATCTGGATCCTTCGAAATAATGACGTATTAGTGAGAAGATGTATTGTTATTGATGGAGCAATAACTAGATTATTTATCTAAGTAACTACGGCCTTACTAGTCCATGGTATCGATAAAGCCTTACATGCTACTGTTATACCACTGCCACTACGAAAATTATGGAAATCTGGTCACATTGACAGATTTTTCTGTACACTTGTTAAGAAAATTGTGACAGTAAACAATCATTTCTTAACCGTGGACTAGAAACATATAATTAGTGTCATTAATGTAACATTCACATCATAATTATAGGTATACTTATTGTTAGTATTATGACATTTAACAGCACTATGAACTTGTATAACTGAGGTCAACGATCATCGGGCGATCTTCTAGCGTATGTCACTCACCTTTGGGGTGAGGCTATGGACAGGCACGGGGAGTCGTTGGCTATCAGCCTCGACATCTCCAAAGCCTTCGATAGAGTCTGGCATCGTGCGCTTCTTTCCAAGCTTCCGGCTTACGGCTTGCCACCTCGATTGTGCAACTGGGTTGCTAGCTTCCTGCATGAACGACGTATTCGAGTTATTTGCAAAGGCCAAAATTCAAAGTTTATGCAGGTTAATGCTGGTGTGATCCGTCTTATCGCCCACACTTTTTCTTCTGCATATCAATGATATGCTTACTTTTGGGAGCATACATTGCTATGCAGATGACAGTACCGTGCATGGGCGGTATCTTGGCCATCCTGCGGCTAAGCAGGCCGACATTGAGGAAAATAGGCGAAAACTTGTCGCTGAGCTTGACCAGGTTTTGAACAGCATCTCGAATTGGGGTGCTGAAAACATGGTCAAGTTCAACGCCAAGAAGACACAGGTGTGCGCATTTTCAGCAAAGTTATCTCCATTCCTTCCCCAACCTTCTCTTCTGGACACTCCACTACCGATACAGGACAGTCTAAATATACTTGGTATGGACATACGCCGCAATCTCAACCAGAGAAACTACATCGAGGGTGTCATTAAATCGGCATCTCGAAAACTCGGAGTCCTGAACAGAGGGAGGAGGTTTTTCACGCCGGAGCAGCTGTGTCTATTATACAAGACTCAGGTTCGCTCCTGCGTGGAATACTGCTCTCATCTCTGGAACGGCTCCGCTCAGTACCTGCTAGATGCCTTTGATAGGTTGCAGCGGCGTGCTGTCCGTATCATAGGTGACCTTGAGGCTACTAAGACCCTTGAATCTCTGCAATTACGCAGGGACGTAGCCTCAATGGTTGTCTTTTACCGATTGTATCACGGTGAGTGTTCAGAAGAACTCTTTCAATTCATCCCACCCTCTCCTTTCCTATCCCGAACAACACGTGCCGGGTTAAAGTGCCACGCTTACACAGTTGAGCAGATACCGTCACGTACGAAAAGGTTCGGTACATCTTATCTTTGCCGTACCATAAAGATGTGGAACTCACTGCCAGCTCACGTGTTTCCTTCCTCCCTTGATCCTGGGTCCTTTAAGTGGGGCGTGAAAAAGCATCTCTCAAGGCCGTCAAAGTGAGGGCCGTCATGTCACATTGCCTAACCAGAAATTGGGGATGATGGCCTTCCCAATAGGACTTCACTGTCAGCTTACTATCAGGCAGCGTGAAGTCATTTTGATAGGTTCTGTTTAATAAAAAAATAAAAAAAATAATAAAAAAAGAGGTGTCAATCTCCAACTTTTAACTATATTGAAATCCTTTATGAAATTACTAGATGAGCCCGTGGTTACACGGGCGTTATTTAAGGCTACTGCACCACTCCCGTGGCTCATAGCGTGATGTTATATAGCCTATAGCCTTCCTCGATAAATGGTCTATCTAACATTGAAAGCATTTTTCAAATCGGACCAGTAGTTTCTGAGAATAGCGCGTTCAACCAAACAAACAAACTCTTCAGCTTTATATATTGGTATAAGATTTAGGTAATTTAATATTTTTAGGGCCAGTTTATACATAAAAATGTATAAACTGGCTGATATCGGTCTTAGACACGAGAAGAGGACAAATTACTTTCATTTAATAGTTGATAAATATATTAAGTACTTTTGATAACTGTATGCACCCATATCATCATCATCATCATCATGTCAGCCTAGAGACGACTACTGCTGGACATAGGCCTCCCCCAAGGTTCTCCACACAGACCGATCTTGAGCCGCCCGCATCCAACCGCGATCGCTAATACGTCTTGCGTCTGCCAAGCATGGGGATTACGGCAAAATCCCCCAAAAATGTACTGTAACCATCTGGACGCAATCAATATGTAACTCATAAAGTAAGTCTAAGATGTAAGTACGAGTATAAAAAGAATCCGTTACGCACTGGTTGTCAAACAACGCACAGCTGAAGCTACTTGGCGCAGGAAGCTGAAAAATGGCATGTATGTTTTTTGCGGATCGTACGGGTGCATTAAGAAGGGATTACCCGAAATCCCCACGGTATTAAAATATATTATTGAAATTTTAACTAAAATGAAATCTGTGTCTAAAATAAAATTCAGGCCTTTTTACAAGTCTACCCATGACCGAGACGATGTAAATACATATTGAGCATAGTAAATAGATAGGAACTAATGGTTTTTCGTAGCATTTGTTAAAAATAAAGCGATACAAAATTTTTAAGAATACGAATTGCTCGCATATCTCGTCCAGAGACAAAACGAGAACATAATAAGAGTATAAGTAGATTGGAAATCTAATCAAAGAACTGATAATATTATTTTAGTACACCATGCATTTTTAGTGCTGTGAGTGTATCGCTGGCCTTACGATAACTTTTGCCGACTTTGGGTAATAAAAACCATTCAATCGTCAATTTACAACCTACAACTTAAACCATTAAAATAAATTATATGTTCCGACTTCCTAGTCTACCGGTTATACGAGTTCATCGAATACTGCTTCATCCTAAGCACTTACTAATTTAGAACGCAACTCGAGCTAGCCAACGTCCTTTAATGTTAGGAGTAATACTAAGTCATAGATTTACAAAAAAATCCGTATAAAATATATTTTACGAATCCTGTTTTGAGGCGCATTTACATCAGGATAGTTTGTTGAAACAAGAACTTACCTAACGGAGTTCTGAAGAAGTTCTATCAAATCTAGGTGAAACATCTGTTGTCCTACTAAGATTAGTGTTTTTATTTTATAACAAGGATGACTGACTCTGACGTTTAGATCATGGGTTGCCCTGAGATGTATAATAAGCTATCCTTTTGTAAATGTGCCCATATAATCAAACGAAGTGCCTCCATCGTTCCTTAAAATGTAATACATAAAATAAGTCTAAGTATTTATTGTATAAGTGATAAGATTACAGTAGACATTTAAAAAAATATTTTAAACACAACTCTAGTCATGCAATGGCGCAATCTTATATACTGTCTGTTGTAGTAACCGACATTGTCCACAGCTGTATTGAATCTGTGGTATATGGTGTTCTGTGAATCTGTGTGAATTTGATGTTTGTTTTTATTTTTTAGAAAAATGCTTGTCAAAGTAGGTAAACTTGATGAAGAATTACTTTTAAAACTCATTAAGCCTCATGACGAAAAAGTTCTTATTATAATGCTGGCCTATCCTTTACTGTAATACTGGCTGGAAGTCCTAGATATAGATTTTTTATAAAGACAAAAAGATTTAAAAACGCCTTGCCTTTATGCTCCACATACTAAATACATACATACATACTCACGCCTGTTTCCCCGAAGGGGTAATCAGAGGAATATTAAACGCCCACATACTAAATATGTTTAACATTTTTCATCAAGTTTGGCAAATACATAATAAGACATTTAAAACGAATCACCTTCTGCATGACACCGATGGTATAAGGTAGAACAATATTATATTTAGTTAAAGTCTAACCTAGAATACCTACGCGAAATAACCAGCTTTTTTGGAAGCACACAAATTCATCGGAACGGACCCATTCATTGTTACACCCAACATATTGTACACATAATTATGTTTAATATAGAACCACATAGTTGTTTGTTAACATAGTCTTAAGGTTATATCTAGTTAATAAAAGAAATAAAATGTTTGGTTTACGTTTGACACTATTTTATTGAACCCCGACCTTTCTTTGTGGCAATGTAATGAAACAATAAATAAATTCCTCACTCGGCTCATTGGAGGGGCGGCCGGAGAACAGAGTTGTAATTGTTCTTATAGAAAGGTAGGTAGTCGAAACAAGCCTCAGACAGTTTTCTTGTAAAAATCTTGTGAAATTATCTGACGTCGTCATTGGACATGTAAGTAAAGAACAAGTTATATTTTTACTAAGATGCAGCCTTTCGCAGTCCTCTTCTGGACTTACGGCCCGGTCACGGCCTACAGCGGCGAGCGTTTTCGATGTACATGGCGCGTTTACTGTGACGCGGCGCGCGGCCGCCTCAGAGTGAACGCGCCATGTACATCGCACCTGCCGCGCCGCTCGCCGCTTAGACCGATCTCGTGACCAGGTCCTTAGGCCTCTCCTAATTTGGGTCACATACCTACATTGTGAGACAATAGCAAGATTCAGATGTGAATTCACATTCACATCAAAAATGTACGAATTTATTTTGAAATAAAAGTCATAAAAAAACAATAAACAGCATCTAATTGCAACAAAACCACAGTCATTTTCTTTGTAATTATTTTAAAGAAAGAAGATCCTATTGTATCACGGTGAAAAAAAGAAAAGACAATTTACATTATAGTCTGGTATTCCTAATTTTTTTTTATTTTTCTTATAGACTCACGCCTTTATCCTCGGAGGGATAGACAGAGGTGTAATATTACACCCATATTTCGCCATGTATTGTTTAGGTTCCACGTAATAGGAGGCGAACCTATTGCAATTACCGGGGACATCACCAGACTCCGTGCTGCTACTGAGAAATCGAAAAAATCCAGAATCGAACCTGGGCCTCTGATCAGTAGTCGCATACCTTATCCACTGGATCACGGAGGCAGTCTACTAAATAGCGTTATAATTATGACAATTCGAGTTAACTGAGATAACTTTTTCAGTAACATAAGTATTTAGGTCGGTTTGATCATCAGGCAGGGTGAGCAGGGTCAACAATCCAAGGCATACCTACTCCGTAGCTGTCATTTTCTTCATCTAGGATATATATCATAATTATTACATGTGTGAGTGCCACATCACATATACTTAACACATGAACTAATGGGGTAATATTTTATAATAAATACCTGGCATTTTAATATTTTTATTCGCAGTATAAACGGATCTATTCAGTCTTTAAACTATTATAATTTTGTAAAAGTGAGAACAGTGGATATTGTTAGCAAAAACTAACGCCAGAGCAAAAATTCAACAATCAGAAGTAAACCCTCATAATAACATTAATTCTCTATACAGAAAGTTTTGCCACATAATACTTGAATGTTGACAAAATGTATAAAATATCTTTATAAAAATTATGTCCATATTTCAAATTGTTTTCATGCCCGACAGCCTTTCTAATTCACAGTAATCGTTTCAAAACGAGAGTATTTTAACAAGGGTACGTATTTTTTTACATCTTGGAACAAACTCGTAATTTTCTGCTATTATTTTGGAATAATGGGCAACCAGTGGCTTTGTGCGATGTCTTGGGACAATATACAATGGAACAGAGGGAAACCTCAGTTGTTTTGGTAATTGGTAAGGGTTTTATGAAGAGGTTTTATGAGGTTTCACGTTGACGCGGAATCCACTCCTTTTCACTGCAGCCATATCCGTTTTAACAATACGAGTTTCTGTCCGCCCATGTCATACCATTATTAAAAACAGTCAAAGAAAAACGTGACGTGTTCAGAGTTTGGTTAGCAAAATATACAAGGCGCATTATTGTGGAAACGCGGCGCAGTAGTCGACTCCCCGTACCCATTTAGCTAGGTCGTAGTTATGTAGCTTATTTATAATGAAATGAAATGAAAAATAATTTATTGCTGCCTCAACCAGACAAATTACATAATAAAAGAAAGGCAGGTACACAAAAAAAAAAAAAAGCAAAAACATCGTTAACAGCTACATAATAACACGCTATGGCCAGGTCGTGGCAGTAATGGGACCCCGTTCAGCATAACACCAGACCCGCTGGCACTGATATTCTACGGGGCCCTGCTAGTGACTTACGAAGGCGCAAAACAGTGGATACCTACACTAGACAAATACAATTATACATCGATATACCTACTTAAAATGTGTACATAGTAACAATAAGAACAGAGGCTGAGGCAGCGATAGCCGAGTGGATATACCAACAGACTGCCATGCAAAGGGTATCGGGTTCGAATCCACGGCGCGCACCAATAACTTTTCGGAGTTATGTGCGTATTGAATTGTTAATTATCGCTTGTCCCGTGCCTCGGAGAGCACGTTAAGCCTTCGGTCCCGGTTGTCATTAAGATCTTTGACAGTCGTTACATGGCGTCAGTACCTTCTAAATAAACTGACACTAGTCTAAACCATGGAATATCGCTATCCCTTCGGGTTGCGGAGGTCAGACAGGCAGTCGCTCTGTGGAAAAGCTAATATTCAGCCAAATCCGGTTAGACTAGTAAGCGGACCCCGGATTGAAACTGGGATAACGCTAAGAGAAAGAAGAGTAACAATAAGAACATGATTATGTGGTACAAGTAGTAAACCAAATACCAATAGTCAATAGACCAATCACCAAGCCGAAGTCTTCTCGTTTTGAACATACGCTCGAGATACCACCTATCCATGGGTGCATAGGACATGTATAGGACACATTGGCGCGACAAATGTATCGACTTTGTAATTATTAAAAAAGATATGATAATTTGAACCTCAATATCTCCTGAAGCAGTAATTTCCCAGGTATGGTGCCGAGGTAACAAATGTTCGTAATGATTGGTACAGTATGGGATTTTAATTTATGGTAAGTGTCTTTTTACATCGTTTATACGCATTTCGTACTTTGAATTACTTATTTTACCATACACTCATATCACACATACATACTTAACACACGGCAGCCTTTTGCAGTAAAGTACTGGACTCAGGCCTCAGGACCCAGGACTCAGCCAATGTACGCCACTAGAGACGCTCTCGTTTTCGCCATCCAGTTACTACCAGCTACCCTATTCGATTCATGGGTCCATCAGGCTTAATAATAAAATCTATAAAACATTTTCTAAAGTAGGTATCAGCTAAATGGATTGACTCAATTTGACCAGCAGTTAATTTTACATTACACTTGAGCATTCACCTGTAATGAGCAATCTCGCGAATGTTACAAAACAAATATGAGAGTGTTTTAGCGAGCATTCTCACGATCATTCGGCGGCCCTTAGAATATAGATAATACATAGAATTCGCGCTACAATGGCGGTTAAACCCAATATATTTACTTCACTTTGACTTATGATTTAATCTAGGGACGAACCTTCGTAGTTTGTGACTAATTTTAACTTCTAGTGATGGGCTTACTCAGAATAAATATCGATAATGTTTACAATGGATCCTTAGATTTGGTTTACTCAGAATTCATTTCAAAATAATGTTGATAAACTCTCGATATCGATAAATACATTTGAACGTAGGAACAGACACTTGTGTGATATATTAAACCTGTTCAAACTAAATCTGTATTTTATTATTTAGAAACGTGTATCTTAACTCTAGAAATAATTCTTATGTGAAACTGAAGTAAATATATTGTGTGAAACTGCTGTTGTAGTGCGATTTCTATATTTTTCTATATTCTACGGACTATCTGAATTTAGAGTGTTCACTAGAATGATCCTGAAAATGTTCGGTTCGACAAATCAAAAAATGGCGAATGCTCGCTGTTCTGTTACAAGTAAATGCTCAAGTGGATCAGCGCGCAGCGTCATAATAATTCTTTGTTTAAAGTACCTGTTTTTTCGACACATTTTACAGCAACTTTCAGCGAAGCTGGATAAGTCATTCGTCATTGATAAGTTTATTTTCTCTCTAAATTAGATTCATTATTGTATAGATTGTTGGCCTAAACATATCTAAAAGGTTTTATTACATGATGACGTTACTTAAAACCTTGTTTAATTCAATATATCACTCATGAAAAAGATACTGCATTACAGCAACACCTAAGATACCTAAAAGCTATACAAGGAACAGAGGCCCAGCCCAGCACCATACTTGGTTATCTGTAACTATCGCAAAATGTGCAATAATAAAAGATGGCCAACCTTTATCTGTATATATAAAATCCTTGCGTTACTGACTGACTGACAGACAAGCTACAGCCGAAACTAATCGGTGCAAGAAGCTGAAATTTAGCATGTATTTTCCTTGGGGGACGTAGGGGTGCACTAAGACGGGATTTCCCGGAACGGGATCGGGCAAAACGGGAAATTCGATAATATGTGCGTGCGAAGCCGCTGGCGTCTACTAGTTATTATATAAAGATCTCCAGCAGATGATACTTACTGCAAGGCTGCCTGTGCACTGGAATAGAAAGGACCAGAGCTATAAAATTGATGCCAAATACAACCAATAGAAATTCGTAAAATTCCTCTTGCCATTTTTCCAGGTTTCACCTTCTAAATTCTACAGCAAGCAAAGATCGATCTAAAATATGTCTAATCCATTCATCATCCTCCTAGCATTATCCCAGTTTCAATCTGGCGTCCGCTTACTATTATAACCGGATTTGGCTGATTATTAGCTTTGCCTCAAAGTGACTGCCTGTCGGACCTACGCAACCCGAAGGCATAGCGATATGCCATGGTTTAGACTAGTGTCAGTTTAATTAGAAGATACTGACGGCCTATATCAACTGTCAAAAATCTTCTTGATGTCCGGGACCGACGGATCTCTTCGTTATGAAACTATTTTAAAATTACTTACTTGTCTAACAATGGAACCAACTCAATCTCTCGCAGCATTAAGCAATAATTGCCAATGTTGTTTCGTAAAAATACTTCAACGCACCCGCCAAGGGCTATAGCGTGTATTAATTTAGAATTATTTACTAAGTACATAACTCATTATTATTTTTTTGGTAACATGTTTTTAGATATTTCAAATCTAATTTTGTAACAAAAGAAAACAATAATTTAATGTTTCTGTGAACATGTAAGAATACGTTTCACAATTTGAAACGTAATTCTAGAATATTATTACAATTGGGTTGATCTTTATAATAATTATGTATGTTATAATAAATCGAGCAGTATCACTCATACTATTTTAACTTTAAACGCGTTCATCCATGTTTAACATTCATGAAATGGATTACCTATTTATGTTTTAATATATATAAGATACTATAAAAATGTCAAAAAATAACACATATAAGAAATCAAACCTAACATTTTCACTGGATTTTCTTTCAATAACGTCACTAACATTTGTGTGCGTGAACATGCCAGACCTGGATTGGTATTGAAACATGTAGACAGGCCAAGAAGGCTCTTCCCGCAGCAGACGGTAGTATAGCCAAACAAGTCCTCCGGCTGTCCAAACAACAACTGCGGACAGTCACGGCCGCCTACACAGGACACGGATTCTTTACTAAACACCTATTTACTATAGGTATTATCCGCCAGCTCGCTGTGCAGGGCCTGTATGGCGACAGACGAGACGGCAGCCCACCTGTTCCTCGACTGGCCTGAGGTCGCACAGTATAGGCAGCAGTACCTGACCAGATACAGCACCCTGAGGGAAGCAGTGGGCCACATCAAGAGTCTGCAGGCCTTCCTCGAAGAGCCGGGGTGGCTCGAGTGACAATACCATTCCCACCCGCACGCAAAATACACGCCAGGACCTGGAGTTACGGAAACAGCCCGTGCTACCAATTACCAAGACATACGCATCAATTCTTCATATACTTACATCGAGGAAAAGTTCTTCTATTCAGGGCAGAAGGTTAATGTCCTGATACACCTAGTTCTTTAAATATACCTGAGAAACCTAGTTGACTTTAGGACCATCAGGCTATATTTTATTTGAGTCAAAGACTTTCAAAATCATTTTTCTGAAATATCCATTGCTGAAGCCTTTACCCACAATTACATTGCAAGTAAAGGCCTCGATTCTAAAAGACGTCTAGGTCCCAAATGATTGTCTCAGAAGGCAAAAAACTAATTTGAATATAGTCAGTATCTTCAAAAAGATCACATCCCTAGATAGTAATAAAAACGTATGCTGACCAAGAAATCACATCTTAAATGTAGCCTCAAAACATAAGTCAACCAGTGAACATTTAAAAGCAACGTATAAATTGAACCATCTCTCTTTTTCCTGGTTATATTTTAGCTGGGTAACACCACATTACGACTCACAAGAGGATTTCTGCAAGAGTTATACTTTACTACCAAAATATATACCAAACTGTTCCTTAAAACACACATGGGATGCAAGAGGACGATATGGATGAAAATAAAACATATTCACTGTGATAATATTTATTCTCGTATTACAATTTGGTACAAAACGTATGACAATTTTTTATTTCACCTCCAAAACTCCAACAAAAAACAAATAGCAAGCAAAAAGTTGAAAATTTATTTAGCTTATCGCGCTAAGAAAGCTAAGTGGCAAATACTACAATAATTCTTATGCAGCAAATGATAAATATTTCGCTTAAAAACCTTAAATTTTCCTAAAGTTGTCAAGTCACTTTATTTTACGCATTTTTACGGTAAAACTTAAAAACTAGGGCAGATAGTAAGTCTGGATAGCTTCCAAATTTTTAATTTTCGAATTTGAATGCTTTTCTGAAGGATTGCCAACCAACTTAAATTCTTATTTTTTGGCAACAATTACTTGCTTTGGTGCATTTGCTAACGGTAATTATCAGCGCAAGATTGTCTTAAATGTTTCCCAAGTAGGTACCTATGTATTTGTGAAGAATGTTACGAAAAATGCATTTTTTTTTAAATTAGAACATTCTTTACATTGTCTGTGATAATCATGAAGGTCTTGTTAAATATTTCTGAATGAACAAAACCAAAATCGTAACAATTTTTCATTTAAAAAGTACGCGTTTGTCATAAGATATAAAATGACATTGTAGTAGTTAAAAAACTGCAGTAACTTTGGAAGTCTCACAATTTAACTGATATCAATTTTTCAGACGATATTTCATTTCTTTATTCAAATACGGGTCTCAGTTTTAACCATCCGATAAAAAATAGACGCGAAATAGAATACATAGTATGGCTTTCAAATCAAAAACAATAGTTGTCGATTAAAGTAGATCACTTGTTATGTTCTTAATTTAAACAAGCTATGGTTTAACCATGGAATTAAATGTGTGGAGATTAAAAATCAGATATAAATAACCTAAAAACCTCAATACTAAAGTAACTCAAACTAAAGCTGATAATAAAAATAAACATATACCTACCAGGCTAGCAGCAATGGAGAGGAGTGAATCAATAGGGAATCGTATAACGATAGGGACTACGGCGTCTAACAGACATTCATATTAGTCATGAATTTGACGCTCTGAAACTACGCGGCGCTCCATTATGTAACAATACGATATCTTATTGATTTCACTCCCGCTTATAGTTTTGCTAGACCACCAGCTTTATTTGAAGACTAGTTTTAAAATAAAAGCAAAGACGAAAAACTATTTTTTGTTTTGAATTCTTTGTAATTGTAGCTTTTTAATTGATACTTTAAAATAAAAACAAAATGGTTTTGTTTTTATTTACACGAAGTAAAAAAAGTACAACGTCTACCTATCAGTCGATAAGTAGGTATGTTTCGAAAATCAGCATTACAATTAAATGCTTTGGTAAGTTATAGAATTTTTTAAATGAACACTATAAATATAGCTTTCGAGAATCTGCGTTCTGTGGAAATAATATTAAAATAAAATTTAAAATTAACTGTTACTGACATAAAAGTAAACATTCAAATTCAAAAATTTTGAATTGCGTTTTAAAATATCAATATTTTTTTGGAATGTTGTATTTTTATTGACATTGACAAAATAGTATTTATTCATTCAACTACCAAAGACGACCATCAAGCAAGCTCTGTTAAATGAAAGATAAATTTTAATTAAACTTAAATGGCTTAAGTAATGCAGTAGCACAGAAACATACTTTTCGTGTCTTAAATCTTTTTGAATTACAAAAAAGAAAGGGAAAAGTGGTGACAATAATTCATAATATGTAAAAAAACTAAAGTAATGAGTGGCTACATTGCAGTGTTTTCTAACTAAAACATCCAAACAAATATACGATCAAGTAATAACAAAATCAATACAAAAATTTTAAGGTACAATTTATTATCATGCTGAAGTTACATTGCAAGAGCTTATAAGCAAGGCCAAAATTGCACAAATGTATTAGTATCTATTATCTATACATATTTTTCGTTGCGAAAGTGACATATTATCAAAGTTATCTTAGTTTGAAATCTACATTCCAAATGTAACCACCATTTTATTACGCCATAGCTGTGGCCTATTACTGGTCGCATAGAAGTGGCCAGAAGAAATTACGTCAAAATTATTGACCAACGAATCATTCCAAGTTACCGCATCGACTAAGCCGCTAAGGGCGTGGACAACTAAAGCCAGCCGGTCTTAGGCTGTCGCTTGATGGTCTTGATGTCATCCATCTTCTTCCCGGGGCGGAGGGGCTCTGGCGACGGCGGAGGTATTAGCTGCTCTGTGCTTGAAGTAGGTGTCAGGCGTTTTGGAGGTGATGGTGGCGCCGCTGGTGCCTGGGGAATATTAGATAACAGTAGATAAGCCTTCCGTGTGGTGACGGATTAAAAATACGGATTGTTACCACCCCAAATCATCCCATGGGTATCGTAAGAGCCGACAGAGGGAGCATATTATGCAGAGAACAGCACCGTAAGAGAAGGAAAACTTGATACAAACCCTATACCAACCCGTTTGGCCAGCGTGGTAGGTATAGTAGGCCAATTCCTCCTTTCAACGGAGAGGCCTAGTCCAGCAGTGGACTGTTAAAGGCTGATGATGATGAGATAAGCCTTTATTTAAAAAATAATATACATAAGTTTGACTTATAATATTCTCTACACACTCAATACACCTCGCACACTAAAACAAAGCACTCAGATTTACATAGAAGCACATTTCCTATGGGCGCTCTGAAGACAAACTTGCTGCGACCCGAATTGCCGCTTGGCGACGTGGGGAACCCCCAGTGTAAGAGCAAGAGATGCAGGCGTTCTCCCAGTGTATCTTAACTACGAGAACAAAGAGACGGAGAAACGACGCCAGCGTCGCCAACGGCGTCAACTACGAACTAAACTGAGGGCTCACTTGGAATCGCCACACGAAATCCTTATGGTCTGCGGTTCTATGTAAATTTGAGTTCTTTGACCAAATTAAGCAGAACTCCTCCATGGCGAAGATTAGAATTAAGTTAATACATTTACCTATTTTTAATAGGAATTACAGAACAACTAAATAATTTACGAAGACGTATCTTTGAAAGACAAGACCAGCTTCTTTTTGAAGGATCGTTTTCTTTTAATAAACTTCTCTCATACTTCTATTGAAATGTTAATTAATCCGCAAAGCCAGGATATCATTAATTTATAAGTACCTACTGTAAACGAGCTCTATGGAGACAATAGGCTTGTGTCCACTAAGAATAAATCGGTTTGATTGTAGAATCTATAGATTCATTATGATTTTAAGATGTCAATAAAGTTTATTATTTATTATAAAAAGGTAAGAGTAATGTTATTTTTGGATTCTAAAACTAAATGTATTTATTCTTGTGACAGTGAACGCCAATCAGAGTCTCAGAGAGCATTACGTCAAACAGTACGTCCGCCATTCATGTTGTTGACGTTTTAGTATTTATACAACTAAAACGTCAAACTTTCTACCTGTCAAATCGAATATAACAAAATGAAAGTGGGTACATAAGACCAGACTTCATTCACGGTTTGCACTTTGTGATATCACTCAACCGCCATGATGGGTTACAGCGTATTCGTGTCAAATTCAAAAAGGTTTTTAAAAAGCCGTAATTAGTAATGTTGCTGATCGATTTTTGAAGAAAACTCAGGTAGGGCGGTTTAACATCTATTAAAGGAACGAATCAATCGCTAATTACATTTTAGGACACAAGCCTATTATTTAGACCAATAATAAAAATCTAAACTCTCATTTTATTTGATAATCAGAGACGTCCATATGTTTCGCTGTAATTTATTCCACTTCACTATTTAGTAAGAAGCTTAAATTTTGTTAGAATTATTACTTTACATAGACAAAACACAATTCAAAAACGCTTAAAAGTACTGAAATCCAAGTTATATGCGCATACTAAACCCTCCGTATAAATATATGGACAAAACAAGGGGGCGTGTGCCCATTAAAAAAAAACAATTTAGGGTAGCATGCAACATTCAGACAAACGTCATAAACAAACAAAGATTTTAAGGCCGGGGTAGCATCCCATATTCAAGGACATTCCTTTTAATTCTGAACATTAAAACGAGGAAGATAAATTAAACGTACAACAATGATACTGCTTTTTTTGTTCAGGATAAAAGCTTCTGCGAAGACTATCGTAAAAACTTACGTTTCTGTATTTGAATGCTGATGAATTTGTTTTTGTCATTTATAATTTCAATCTTAGGATATTTTGCAATTCGAATATAAAATTTCAGTTTTGTTATACGCGCTATGTTATTTTATAGAGATATTTTCTCAATTTCATCATTGAAAAAATATCTCTATGACTTCATATCATTATCATCCTCTTAGCGTTATCCCAGTTTCAATCTGGGGTCCGCTTACTACTCTAACCGGATTTGGCTGAATATTAGCTTTTCCACGGAGCGACTGCCTCTCTGACCTCCGCAACCCGAAGGGATAGCGATATTCCATGGTTTAGACTTTTAATTTAGAAGGTACTGACGCCCTGTAACGATTGCCAAAGATCTTCATGACAACCGGGACCGACGGCTTAACGTGCTCTCCGAGGCACGGGACAAGCGATAATTAACAATTCAATACGCACATAACTCCGAAAAGTCATTGATGCTCGCCGTGGATTCGAACCCGATACCTTCTGCATGGCAGTCTGTTGGTATCTCCACTAGGCTATAGCTGCCTATTATATGACTTCATATAACAGAACATTTTATTTAAATAGATAAGCCATCTATCTTTTTCAGACTGAATGCTTACAAATATTTTAAATCAAAATATTATACTTAAAATGCACCTAATTAAAGTAACCCCTTTTATCTTAATTTACGTTCACATTTTGAAACATAATTTCAGAATATCTGCTCGAATCTCGGCATCCGGAAGAATATTAATAACTTATTAAATTAGTTACTTATTATTAGTCTCTTGCAAACCACATTCCCACAATCAAATGCATTTCTAATCATCAAAATCTTTAGCTCTTAACTTTAATCTTAACATATCTAACTAATTACTAAACACACAACATTGAAATCCTCCTCGGGGCATTTCAGACCATAGTATCTATTATTTCGTTCAGTTATCATGTTAAAATAATACAACGAAACATTAGCAAATTGTATAATAAAAGGACAATGGTCCATATATGCAAAACAGGCTTAGCTAAGGCTTGTACTAACATTTCCAGATAAATGTACTTTTTATACACTTTAATTGGGCAGTATTTTGAATGTATGTATATAAGTAACCCTCATCTGGTCTCATTCTTATTGGAAACAGCGATTGTTATGAAAGTACCTACCTAATTAAAAATCTGCATTGTTATGTTATACTCAGTACTGTTTTACGTCTGTTGAAATGGGGCTTAAAAGCTGATTATAAAAAGGGAGACATAATCGGACGTCGCAGCTAAATAATACATAAAAGCACGGTGTAAGAAAGTATATCCGATTCTTTTTAATTTCTTTGTTTTCATGAGTATTTTATTTTGAAAGTGTCATCAAATCATTACGTAACACCAAGTTCGCTGTTTATATACCTACTCTAACGTCTCCTCACCGATATGAAAAAGCTTGGTTCACTTTCAATTTATATCTCTAGATTTTAGTAACTTCATGAAACTACACATACATTTTGAGTTAAATGTCATCTACCATTCAATACTCTGTCTAATAGTAGGTATTCGAAGCAAACCGTACCGTTTGTTAAACATAAATATACCGTACAATGTACAATAATGTACATGTTCAAGTTGCTTAGCAACACAATCATTGTAAAAATATCTAACAATTTATAAGAATCCTTTAAGCAAATTCTCGTTTAACCTTACAAAATTTAATAAAACTTACTAACTTAGAAGTAAATAATTCATCTATGCTCTTAATAATGTTAGACGGTTCTCATTTTACCTCCACATAGTGAAAGGACCTGCTGTGAATTTTAATTAAAATCCACAATAAATTGTAACATAATATTGTTCAACTTATATGCGGTTTACTGAGCAGACTACACATGGTTAACCGATTCCATACTAGACAAAGCCATGCCAATCGGATAACTGATAGACGTGCTTATACACTCTTAAACACTTACATAATTGTAAGATAATTATTATAGATCACATAACACAACGATTTGTCTGATGTCATTGCCATGTAATTATCGCTTGCCCCGTGCCTCGGCGAGCACGTTAAGCCGTAGGTCCCGGTTGTCATGAAGATCTTTGGTACGTCAGTACCTTCTAAATAAACTGACCCTAGTCTGAATCATGGAATGTCTATCTCTTCGGATTGTGGAGGTGAGACAGGCAGTCGCTCTGTGAGAAGGCTATTATATTCAGCTAAATCTGGTCATAATAACCGGTTTGAGGATAACGCTAGGAGGATGATGTTAAAGAAATAATTTCAAGTTTAAAGTCACGGCAGTGGCAGAAGAAGTAAAAGTTTGTGGGGACGGTGTCCATCGATGGCTGCTTGACTTCACGCGACGCTTTTATATAAACATATATGTATATACATACATAGACTCACTCCTGTTTCCCGAAGGGGTAGGCAGAGACTACAGAACGCCATTTACAACAATCCTGACATACCTCTCTTGCTTCATTCTCTCCCATCAAGTTTCTCATGCATGCTCTTCTGGTTAGGGTTTTTACTTCTGACCTGTCCTTTTTATATATATATATATATATAGACTTAAAGTCCAAAAACTCACGGCAGTGGCTGAGGATGTAGAAGGTTGTGGTGACGGAGTCCTAGGTGGCGCGGGTGGTGGTGGCGCTACTTTAGGCGGCGATGGCGGCTTGCCGTCAGGTGTCAGTAAGTGACCTTGCCTTTATATGTATATATTATAAACTTAAAGATCAAACTCACGGCAGTGGCAGAAGAAGTAGAAGGTTGTGGTGACGGAGTCCTAGGTGACGCGGGTGGTGATGGCGCTACTTTTGGCGTCGATGGCGGCTTGGCGTCAGAGGACGGTATGTGCACCGGCGTTGATGGGGTCACCTCCATGGTGGGAGCCACTGGAGCCTGTGGGATGAGAAGAGAATTTTGGAGATACTCATTTAATTAGAAGTAATAATGGTAAAAAATGTTTAAAAAGGTCACATGAGGAAGGAGCTTTCCACAAATTGGGTCCTGATTCATACCATACCAGTTCCTATACGTGCTAAATTGTCTACAAAGATGACTTTAATGGCTATCCTTAGCTGTCTAACAAACTGCAAAGCCGTGTTGAAAAATGGCTGTCAATCGTGTATTATTGGAATTTAGAAAAATCATTTTATTTCTAATTTTACACTTAAATCCGTTATAGGAAAACAGAAAGTTTAAGAAACGGTCCAAAATATACAATATTTTTTCTATTAATAATTAGCTGACCCGGGAACTTCGTACTGCCTAACAGTCGATTCATAATAATTTTTTTTAATTTTACCCTCCATAAGAATCATAATCATCCTCGTAATTCATGGAATATTAAAAAAAAAGATTTTGCGTAATTGGTTCAGCTGCTCTCGAGATTTGCGCTTAGCAACACATTCAGCGTTTCATTTTTATATTATAGATTTATCTTATAATTTATATTTATATTAAACGGGGCATACACTGACTGGTTTACCATCGATAAAGGTGTTAGACAGGGATGTGTAGCGTCGCCGTGGCTGTTTAACCTCTTCATGGACAGTTGTTTGCAAGATTTAAAACATAGTGACTGCGGATTAAGGATGAATGGGTTACTCGTCAAATGCCTCCTTTATGCTGATGATCAGGTTATACTTGGATCTTCAACGGAGGAGTTGCAGGAGATGGTAACAATCATGCATCGTGCGTTAGAAAGGAAAGGAATGAAAGTGAATGTAAGTAAAACGAAAGTTATGGTTTTTGAAAAGGAGGAATGCGTTACGGCTTGTAATGTTTTGATCGATGGACAGCGAGTGGAACAAGTGAATGAGTTTGTCTACTTAGGTACGTTGTTTACAAGAGATGGTAAGAATGAAGCAGATATTGAAAGGAGAGTTAATGCCGGTAATTGTGTGAATGGAGCTCTGAAGGCGTTTATGAACAGTCAAAACGTGTCCAAAAAGGCACGTTTGGCTGTACATAGAGGTGTGTTAGTGCCTACCCTTATGTATGGTAGTGAAAGTTGGGTATGGCAAAAGAGATTTGAAAGTAGAATAAATGCTGTAGAAATGAGAGCACTGAGAAGTATGTGTGGTGTGTCTTTGACCGACAGAGTAAAGAATTGTGTGATACGAGAGTGGTGTGGGCTAAAATAATATGTAGTGACAAGCATTGAGAAAGGCATGTTAAGATGGTTTGGGCACATGGAGAGGATGGATGACGATAGACTGACAAAGAAGATATATCAGGCTTGTGTAAATGGGACAGGACAAAGGGGAAGACCTAGGAGAACGTTCTCTGACCAGATTGGAGACATCCTGAAAAAAGGACAAGTCAGAAGTACCCTTAACAGAAGAGCATGCATGAGAAACTTGATGGGAGTGAGTGAAGCAAGTGAGGTATGTCAGGATCGTTGCAAATGGCGTTCCGTAGTCTCTGCCTACCCCTCCGGGAAACAGGCGTGAGTCTATGTATGTATGTATGTATGTTTATCTTATCCTAAAGGTATCAATCTGTTTCATGACATGGTTACTTTATAACTAAACTTTAAAAAAAATAGTAATAAAAAGAAAAAAAATCTGTTGAATATGTATAACAGTATTTATGACAAAAACCCATTTCTAATTTTGGATTCCTTTTCTGATCTCTACTTACCTTGGGCTTCACAGTCGCTGGAGGTGGAGGTATGGCTCCCTCTGAAGGTTTGATCTCTGGAGCCACGGGTCGCGCTACCGCTATATCTTCAGCTGGTTTAGCATCAGTGTCTTCTGACATAACCTCACCACTACTTACCTTGGGCTTCACAGGCGCTGGAGGTGGGGGTATGGCTCCCTCTGAAGGTTTGATCTCTGGAGCCACAGATCACGCTACCGCTATATCTTCAGCTGGTTTATCATCAGCGTCTTCTGACATAACCTCACCACTACTTATCTTAGGTTTCACAGGCGCTGGAGGTGGAGGTATCGCTCCCTGTGAAGGTTTGATTTCTGGAGCGATGGGTCGCGCTACCGCTATATCTTCAGCTGGTTTAGCATCAGCGTCTTCTGACTTAATCCTTATCACTACTTACCTTGGGCTTTACAGGCGCTGGAGGTGGAGGTATGGCTCCCTCTGAAGGTTTGATCTCTGGAGCCACGGGTCGCGCTACCGCTATATCTTCAGCTGGTTTATCATCAGCGTCTTCTGACTTAACCTCACCACTACTTACCTTGGGCTTCACAGGCGCTGGAGGTGGAGGTATAGCTCCCTCTGAAGGTTTGATCTCTGGAGCCACTGGTCGCGCTACCGCTATAGCTTCAGCTGGTTTAGCATCAGCTTCTTCTGGCAGCTAATGGAACAAATTGTTATTGTATTATTTTTTTATTTATTAATTAGGTATATCAACAATTGTTACAATAATACATACATACATTAATATGACAAAAGTGACAATAGCTAATTGTACAATTACTTATAGGTATACACCGCCTGCTTACACATAATATTATAATTTTATAAAGGAAGATAAACTATTACAGACAACAAGTTATGCATAAAAAACATTTTTTTCTTAAACAGACTCTACACAGCAAAGTATACATAATATTAACAATACATTACAAACACAGTGTCACTCAAACTTGGCAACAATTGATGACTAAAACTTATCCAAGGACATAAAGTGTACATCTATTGATTCACTGCAATCATTGTACAGCTCACATATTCTGGACACCGCGCACCGGTGAGTTAGCTCCTTGAACGGTTCTACGAAATGGGCGGGAGAGAGGTTTTATAGGCTTACGAGGTATTCGGTACGGAACTCTCAAGTTAAATTTACTTAATAAGATTGGACAGTGTATTTGGTTTCTCATAATCTTGTAAAAGAAGGTCAGATCAAGTAGGTCTCTGCGGTTATTCAGACTCTGCATTTTCAGTTGTTTGAGTTGGTCTATGTATTAGTATACGTCTTTTCTTTTAATTGAATAAATAGCATTGATTGACAAGACAGCGATAGCCTATTAGAGATAGCAACAGACTGCCATGCAGAGGGTATCGGGTTGGAATCCACGGCGAGCACCATTGACTTTTCAGAGTTATGTGCGTATTGAATTTTAAATTAACGCCTGTCCCGTGCCTCGGACAGCACGTTAACCCATCGGTTCCGGCTGTCATGAAGATCTTTGACAGTCGTTATAACGAGTCAGTACCCATGAATGAACTGACACTAGTCTAAACCTTGGAAAATAGCTAGCCCTTAGGGTTGCGGCGGTCAGACAGGCAGTCGCTCTGTGGAAAAGCTAATATTCAGTCAAATCCGGTTAAACTAGAAAGCCGAGTCCTAGTTCTAACTGGGATAACGCTAGGAAGATGATGAAATAACATTTGATTAAACATTGTTTTCTGACAGCGATCGAACTTCACGTATTACATGATGGTGTAACCAAGAACCTATAGAATAATACCTCCTTAAATTGAGTCTAACAGATCTCGCTATTGCTATAGGACATGTCTCGAATTCAGTCTTACAGAAGGCAGCAATTTATTTCAGGACTATTGTGCGTGTTCTTTGTATCCTATGCCCTTGTTTAAGAAAATAAGAAAACTTAAGTGCTTTCTTCATTTTTCTGTTTTAATATTGTATCAAAAACGATCATTTTAATTGCGATTTAAGTGCAAATTAAAGTAATTTGCTTGGTGTGTAAGAAATAATGAACTACACCGACAGAATTTCGTCATAATCTTAACAAAAGCGATTCAGAAGTCGATTTGATTGTATACTTTAAAACAGTCAACTCTTGGGGATCAATATTGTTAACCTAAAAACCTGTTACATAAATATCTTTACTTTGCAATATTTATTTCTCCAAAATCTAATAGAATAATAATTGTTTCTTACAAAAGTTCAAAACTTACTTTGACAGGTTGGAGAGTTCAAAAGTTTCATTCATTACATTTAGAAGAGTTCAGCAGAGAACATGGCGATATTTTTAACTTCCTGTTTACAATAATAATTATAATATCTAATTATGTTTTTAGGTTATGCAACTTGTTTAACTGATTAATAAAAACGTTGTACACGGCGCTATACTCGTTTTTACTTTTACATTTGGTAATTATAAATCAATATCCGATGAATATTTTCAGAGACACGTCAAAATGTTTACCTCGATCTTTTTGCATTGGGGTAAAAATAAATAATTGTCCGTGTGGTGACGGATTAAGAATACGGAATGTCACCATCCCATATCATCCCATGGGTGTCGTAAGAGCCGACAGAGGGAGCTAATTATGCAGAGAAGAGCACTGTAAGAGAAGGAAAACTTGATACAAACCCTATACCAACCCGTTTGGCCACCGTGGTATAGTAGGCCAATTCCTCCTTTCAAAGGAGAGGCCTAGTCCAGCAGTGAACTGTTAAAGGCTGATGCTGCTGCTACAAAAATAAATAAAAATATAATTATATTTAGTGATATTACCTGTTCGTCAGATGCTGGCGGTCCCGGGGACTTTCTCTTGATCACTTTGGGTGGGCTAGCTTCTCCTGGCACACATTTAGCTTTAAGCGCACTTGGGTCTGAGAACAAATAAGAATACAACTATGCAAACCGAGTTCAAAAAGCAGTATCAATTTGAAGGTGCCAGATAAATTATTGCTCATAAAATATTTTCTACTAACTTTATAAAGAACTTATGTAAGTTTATTAAACAGAAACCGGTTTCGTAGGTCGACAAAAAAGCAATAAATATTGAACTAGGCTTTAATATTAAACAATAAGTAGGTAATCCAATTTTTGCGGCGGGCGACCATAAATCAATTTGGCGACCAATATACAACACTTCTAAAGTCTCTTCGAGCTCATTCAAACATACATACATAGACTCACGCCTGTTTCCTGGACGGGTAGGCAGAGACTATGGAACGCCATTTGCAACGATCCTGACATATCTCTCTTGCTTCATTCACTCCCATCAAATTTCTCATGCATGCTCTTCGGTTAAGGGTACTTCTAACCTGTCCTTTTTTTAGGATGTCTTCAATCTGGTCAGAGAACGTCCGTCTAGGTCTTCTCCTTTCTCCTGTCCCATTCACACTTGACTTATATAACTTCTTTGTCAGTCTTTCGTCATCCATCCTCTCCATGTGTCCAAACACCTTTCTCAATGGTTGTCACTACATCTTTTACCATGATAAGAAACCTATTTGAGGAATTGATTTTATTTTTCAATTCAAAATAAAATACTACCAGACTACTTTCATCACCTAAATTTGAAAGAGTTAAAGTGTGATCTGCCACTAATGCAAGGCATAGATTTTTACAGATATTCTCTGGACAAAAAAATGTTGTTCCATTAGAATAGTTAAAGCTATCCTTAGGAGTTCAGATTCCTGATATTTGCAGCTTGTGTGAGGAGCATACTAAATTTTACCAGCAGAGTCAAAATAACATGGAACTCTTAGTGCTTTATGAAATAAAAAAGAGAGTCTATAAAGATTCACTGGTCACGCAAAACAACTAATTCCAGCTACAAATATTGCGTTTATTCTGTAAAGTCTGGAGAGACCAGAAAGCGTCGCGAAATCTCCTATAAAAAGCCTTGGATCACAACCAAGATAGCACTCGATGATGATGCCTACTACGCATTTTATTTGTAAATTCTTTCTAATTTTCTTTTGTCTCTATGATAGAGATTGTGTATGGTGTACAATAGAGCATTATCTAATCTAATCTAATCTAGTTCTAACTTACCCGGCTGTGGTGATGTAGTTCCTTCGGCAGCGGTAGTAACTGGTGGTAATGGACTAGTGGTGCCTGGCTGTGGACTGGGAGCTCCTGGCTGAGGACTGGCAGCTCCCGGCAGAGGACTGGCAGCTCCCAGCAGTGGACTCGCCGCTCTTGAGGTAGCCGCGGATGGTGCATTAGATGGGGCCTAGACAATTAGTTTAATAGTGATATTTATTTCTTCAACTCAAGCTACGATGGGGCTAAGATTATTTTGTGATAAAACCGTCTAAATAAAAAATATATATGTCGCAGGGATTTACAAAAGCCGTGCTATTATCATTTCACTAGTAATATTAATATTTACACAGATTATAGACAATTGTTTGTATTCATCATCATCAGCCTTTGAAAGTCCACTGCTGGACTAGGCCTCTCCTTTGAAAGGAGGAATTGGCCTACTATACCACGCTGGCCAAGCGGGTTGGTATAGGGTTTGTATCAAGTTTTCCTTCTCTTACAGTGCTGTTCTCTGCATACTATGCTCCCGCTGTCGGCTCTTACGACACCCATGGGATGATATGGGGTGGTGACAATTCGTATTCTTAATCCATCACCACACGGACAATTGTTTGTATTACTTCCAATTTAACGGCCTATTTCACTGCCATTATAATTTCACTAGACCGATACAGTGAAATTGTAAGGCAGTGATATTTTGACAATAACACTGGTTTAAGAAAGCCGTTGGATTATCAGAGCGATCGCTGATTGGTTCCATTTCGTTAACAGCTGTATTAAACATAGAGTTAGGAAATAAGAGACAGGTTTATAAAACATTTTTTCAATTTTGTTACTTCGTACCTAACTATAGCGATGTCTTTTAAGCAAAGTTGACGGGGCCCTTTTTCGCAGGGCTCCTATTGCTGGGTACAGGGTCACAAGACAACCTAACATAACCTATGAAGTTACCCGATTGGACGAGATTATTTTCATAAAATAAATAGATCGTGATTTTCGAAATGAAGTTCGGCATCAGTTTCGTCACTTTAATAGGTTATGTTAGATTTTCTTGTGACCAGGTAGTTAGTAGTTCTTGTGTTTCCAGGTAGTAGAGCCTTGCTGATTTCAGCACGAATGGGCCGGCTCGACCGGGAAAGTACTACCCTCTCACAGAAAATCGACGTAAAGTAACAGTATCCAAACTGTTGCGTTTCGTTTGGTGAGTGAGAGTGCCGGAGGCCCATCCCCTATTCCTTCTCCGTCATCCCATTCCTCTTCCTATCCCTTTCCCAACCCCAAGGGGCGGCAACGCACTTGTGACTCCTGTGGTGTTGCTCGTATCCATGGGCGGCGGTAATTGCTTACCATCAGGCGATCCGTCTGCTCGTTTGTCGCCTAATTTTAATAAAAAAGCCCTGTTGGCGGAGCCCTGCTTGCCTGCCCTGCAGGGCTCCGCCAACTTAGCATCATGAACAGCTCCAAAGGTCTGTTTTGTTTTCCTTTTATCAGATTGGTCACTGTATTACATTCGTAAGTCTGTGCGACTGATTAAGTCAATTGACCAATCAGAACACGCAGAGCACCCGCCATTAACTATTAATTTATTATCATATCACTATTACGGCTCAGTGAAATTACAATATCACTGAAAAGCACCTGTGAAATTACACGAACCAGTCATTTTTGACTATAATCTGTGTAATTATAATTTGCCTAGTGAAATTATAATATCACGTTTTTGACTAAATCCCTGCGACATATATAAAACTACAACTCGCAGCTTTGAGTGTAAACCCTGAGTTGTAGTAACTTTAAGAAACATGATTTCGAATTTGAAAAGATTCATTCGAAAAGAAATTACAAAAACGATAATTCCATAGTATGTCGTATACAAGTTGTACCCAAATACAAATTTATAAACTAATATTTCAACTGAATTATGAACTGAATATTATTTCAATCAATAAGAATTTCCTTAATTCTATCGCTTAAACGTGTAGAAAATATACCGTTTAATTTAAATATTTAGATTTTTTTTATTTATTTAGTAAGAAGTGAGAGAAATCTAAAGAGAACATTTTAAAAAGTTACTTCAAATAATTGCATTTTAGTGTTTACGTTTAATTTTAAATAAGTTTTCAAATTTGCCGCTTAATTATAAATTCTGTTTTGTTTGGCATGATGGACTATTTAATTTCCTATCAAATTTTCTACACCCACACAGATAAAAAATAATTTTGAAGCTCTTAACAACGAAAATTCGGTTTTACTCAAATAGTAATTAAAGTTTCAGAGTTTCAGTTCAAAATGGGTGTAAACATTTTGAACTCAAACTCTTTGAATTGAAAATTTTGACCACTATATGTATGTAGAAATAAAAATTAAAGCACTGAATTTAAATCCCTTAAAGAAAAAATACGTGCAATTATAAGTCACCATCGTTGTCACAAAGAAATTGTTAAACAAATATAATTAAAGTGGCTCACGCGTTGAATTCTCCATTTCTACATATCATATTATAATTAAAGCGACATGAGTTAGTGGTATTTTTTTTTACTTGTTATAGAATGATTAAAGTGGCGAACGAGTCGAATTCACCATTTCTACATACCTATCATATAATTAAAGCGACATGAGTCAGTCGTATTTTTTTTACTTTTTAAAGAACACAGATGCAATAATTAACATAGCACTTGTTTCCACAAAAGGGAGAAACAAAATAATACGTTGCTCTCATAGCTTTAATAGCATTGCTCATTAGAAACTCATTTAATAGGCACGTTTTAATATCTCTTTTTGTGTTTAACTTAATGTGGTTGGTGAAATACATGGCATTCAGTTAGTATTCTAACTTTAAGTCCTTCCTTACATTAGTCATGAGCGTTCCTCGAGCGTATGCTCGGCGTCCGTTCGGCGTGCGCTCGGCGTTCACTTTGTACTACAGAGTGAACGCCGAGCGCACGCTGGGCGAACGCTCGAGAAACGCTGACGCCCAGTGTGAAGTAGGCCTAATATCATTCGTCGATACAAGCAAATAGAGGAAGACCGCAGCTACACCCGCACATTATATTAACATTTTAATTGTCCTGCCCGGTTCCTTGGGCCTTTCGGAAAATCTTTTCTTAGTACTAGCACTGGGGTACCCAAGTAACTTACATGTCAAATTTCAGCTTTTTGCGCTCAGTATTTTTAGCGTGAGTTGACTATCACTCAGGATTTTAAGTGTAAAGAAAATATCATATTAAGGCCTCAGCATCGCATCAAAACCGAGCAGAAAGTTTGATATAATTATATAGTACTTTCGACTACCGACGGCTATGAACCAAAAAAAAATAAAAAAAGGATATTAAGTTGGCGAAGAAAAGTGACGAGATTCAACCCCAATTAAACTGCAATCGAGGACGGAAAAAAGACTTTATCAAGTTGGAAAATAAAAAAAATTCTGCTTAGGAACGAGAAGTAATGATACTTACAGAATTTGAAATTTGGTGGGAAAAGGTGAGTAAATAAGTACAGTGACTTCTTTCTGATGGTTCTCCGCCATTTTGTGAAATGTATTACCAAACTTATCAATAAAAAAGTAATATCGACTGCAAGGTTGGTGTAGTGGTTTAAGAGGCCGCATCGCAGCTTGACAGTGAGTCGTGTTGTGGGTTTGATTGTTGTCTTGTGTAGGGACACGGGACAACACTAGGTATATGTAATTCATAAATTGTTGTTTCGAGTTTGGGTGTTCATCGTGTAAGGTAGTTGTATGTTTGTGAAGTGCCCCGCGACAAAGGATTGAGCCCTAGAGTGAGAGTTATTTTAAAAAATTGGGCAAGTGCGAGTCGGACTCGCGCACGAAGGGTTCCGTACCATCTCTAAAAGAAAATCACGTTTGTTGTATGTATACTTAAATATTTTTTTAAGTTTCTGCCTGTTTATTAAGATCGAGTAACAAATTGCTTAAAAATTACGTTTGTTGTATGGGAGCCCTCCTTTATTATTAACTTATTTTTATTTAATAACTTATTTTGAAAGGTAATATACAACTACCTACATATTCTGTGAAAATTTTAAGCGTCTACCTGTTACCGTTAGTAATTTTGAGCAAAAAATACAAAAAAATACACGTTTATTGTATGAGACCCCCCCCCTCTTAATATTTTATTTTTTTATTTTTAGTATAGCGTTGTTATAGCGGCAACCGAAATACATAATGTCTGAAAATTTCAGCTTTCTAGCTATCACTGTTTATGAGATACAGCCTGGTGACCGACAGACAGTCAGACAGACACAGCGGAGGCTTAGTAATAGGGTCCTGTTTTTTAACTTTTAGGTACGGAATCCTAAAAATCGTCAACAAATTGTCGTTCATGAGCGTCACAGTGTAACCTTGACCATGACCAGGCCGGGCGCACTTCGCATTTTAGGTACAAACTTACAAGTACCTCGGCCGACCATGTCGACATGGTTGGATTTAGTAGGTTGCCGCGCGCCGCTCACATTAGACGCCACGCAACGAGTGCGACCGAAACGTATTCTCACGCACCGTGTTCATACACTGTTCAAATTATATACTTAAACGCCTTTAACAACAAAAATGTATCATCACAAGTCTAATGCAAAGTATTGCTTAATTAACTGTGTGTCGAAAGCGACTTGAAAATTTGATTTTATTTACATTACGAGAGCAACTTGAAAATTTGATTTTTTGTTTGTTGAGATATCTCAACGATTATGGTATCAAATTAAAGATCTAGTTCAAAAACCATTTTATCTGTTTGAATCATGTAAATCGGTTCACGCGTTTAGGAAATAACTAAGAATTTGTATAGTAAAAATGTAAACGACCAGAATTTTTTGTGCTTTTGTTCTACTAGCTCAAATAGTGGGATAGGATACTTATAGGATAATTATTTATTATTAGGTACGTGGTCAAGTAGGTAGATAGACGATGAATAAATATAGTAGCAGCGCCAAGTCGACAACCCTAGCGCCATAGCTAGCGCGCCACTCCGCGCCAGACAGCGACAGCGTTATGTGTTAGAAAAGAACGGGAACTGTTAGGTTAATATCACATTAGGCACTGAGTGCTTATGCGAGCTGAATTGAACTTTATTGCTTAGTAACAAGAATCGCAATTTGAATAAATTGGTTTGAAAAGTGAAGCTTCTGTACGTTAGTACTATTAATTATTCTGTGCCATGACCTAGTTCTTGTTGTTCATGCTTTACAAAATTCTTACCTGCGAACCACCCGTGAAGGGTATTGGTGTCGGCGTGCTAGGCTTAGGCGACACAGGCCTGCTGTGCGCGCCGGCGGCTGTTAGCAATGCGCCCACTCCTGCTGCCGGTTCCTCTGTTACAACGAAAAATATATATAACTTCAAATGATGGCAATTTCTATAGGATTTTCGTGCCTTCGACGAGTTGGAGGCGATGGCGATACAATATAAAGAAGTTTTAAAATGCCGAGAACTAGGAAAATGAAAGATACTCATTATATTCTATTAGATTGCAATTTCAACTTAAGCCCATGTATATGTAAAAAAATACATAGATAGACGATTTTGAACTGTCGTGATTTGCTTACATTATAGGGATTAAGACAGTTACGTAAAATGGTCAGAATAAAGTTGTAAACATTCAAAGTTAGTAAAAAGCGCATATTTTAATTCTGAATCGTTTCGCTGGTAATCTGTTGTAATTTTTTTAACATGAAACCAATTAAGTACTTTTTTATTTTTTTACTCTGCTAAAACACTCTGATAAAACAGTTTTTACTAAACTATCCAATTTGAATACAAAGCTATTCGGTGAAATGTTAAATAATACATTTATTTATTTTTGTGTTTTTATACTGTCAGTTACTGTAACGAACAAACAGAGGACCGAAATAATTTGATCTATATTGAAACAGCTATACGCAGTCTCAATCGCTTTGTGTAAAAATAAACCAAAACCAATATTAAGATATCATGATTTTTTTTAATAGCCAACGCTATCCCAATGGTGGGCAAAGGCCTCCCCCAAAACTTTTCAGCCTTGCTTATCCCACGCAATTTCAAGCCACCCTTTTTGGTAGGCGTCTAGGTCACCTCGCCAACCCAAGAGCTGGCTGCCATAAAATCCACATGATACAATTGCTATTAAATATCATTATTCATCTATCATTAAACTAAATAAACCACATTTATTATTTATTTAATTTTAGTAAATTTCGAAAACCACATACAATTTGGTTTATGAAATGTGTTACCCCACATGTGCAAATATTCAGTAGGCGGAGTAAATAAAAAAAAACCTAGTTTATTTCCATTCTCGTTGGCAAATGCAGCACAAGGCAACTGCATAACAACACTAACTTTTAAGTAGTTATCATAGCTAACAGTGTTTGCGGTAACTTTTAGTAATTTCAAACAACGTGTACTAAGGGAAAGTACATGCTTTCTAGTGATCGTAGCTAGTCTGGCCTTGCTGTGTAGCAGATCGGCAAGGTTAAGCAATTTTAGGATAGGTAAAATTCTGGATGGGTGAGTGACGTTTGTGTCATTCTTCTATAAGTTTCTCTACTCGTGACAACAATCGTTAGACTATGTTGAAAGATGATTTATACTCGTCTAAATTAGGGATGACTATTGGCTACCAAACTAATTATGACAAGAAATGTTATAACTATCATCATCATCAGCCTATAACAGTCCACTGCTGGACTAGGCCTGTCCTTTGAAAGGAGGAATTGGCCTACTATACCACGCTGGCCAAACGGGTTGGTATAGGGTTTGTATCAAATTTTCCTTCTCTTACAGTGCTGTTCTCTGCATAATATGCTCCCTCTGTCGGCTCTTACGACAGCCATGGGATGATATGGGGTGGTGACAATCCGTATTCTTAATCCGTCACCACACGGACAGTTATATAGTTATAACTATACTTCAATCCATTTCCACAACATTACGCAGGTAATTTCATAATTTATTGCGAAATCCCAAAGTATTCGGCACATCCAAAGATTATTAAAATTCCTTAAATTTTTGGATGTCTAACAATGTTTACTTTGCAAAAAGAATAAATATTTGACACAAATTTAATAACAGCCTTGTCCATTTTTTATAAACATCGAAAACATCAATTACGCGTTTTCGTTCCATACAAGATGGGCTTTTAAATCGGTTGGCATGGTCGATTAGAAATTAAATTAGAAACTTGAGAGAGGAACTGAGTATGAATCAATTGAGGACAGTTTACTTTACCTTGGTGGAGTCTAAGCTGAGATACAGCATCTTACTTTGGAGAAATAGCTATAAATATAATTTAAATACCACATTTGTAATTCAAAAAGAGCTATTAAAACAATCGTCATCAGCCCTTTACACTGTCCCACTGCTGGGCACGGCCTTTTCCCTTTATGAGAAGGGTAAGGCCATAGTCCACCACGCTGGCCAAGTGCGGGTTGGCAGACTTCACATGTCTTTCGAGAACATTATGGAGAACTCTCAGACATGCAGGTTTCCTCACGATGTTTTCCTTCACCGTTTAGCAAGCGATAATTAACAATTTAATACGCACATAACTCCAAAAAGTTAGCGGTGCGCGCCGTGGATTCGAACCCGGACTCTCTGCGTAGCAGTCTGTCAGTCTCTCCAATAGGCTATCGCTGCTAGCTTAAATTATTGCTTAGTTAGAACAATGCTCCGCTTAAAACTTATAGAATCATGCAAAGAACACTTCGTAACTCTAAGGATCTTAAAGGTTCCATGTCTGTAACTTCTTGTTTTGCTGGTAAATTTGGTTAGTAATCTGCATAAGATTGAAACCACAGAAATGAATAGTAATAGAACGGTGACATGGGCGTGGTGCGCGTGTCAAACTATTGCACTATAGCGCATGTGTTTACACATGTTGTACAACATTATTCTGCCTGACAATCAGCAATGGTCAGTTTTTATATAAACAATAACATAATTTCATTTTTCACAGCTACATCACACACACACACATCGATAATAATTCCTTAGTGTCCCCTCACTATCTATACGTCACTGTGGGCGGGGCTCGCTGAAATGTGGCACGCGCGAAATGTACGCGATGACGTGACATTCACCATTCTATTACTATTTGTTTCTGTGATTAGAACCCAATGATGAAAGAAAAAATAGAGAAAGTGCTAGAAGAAAAGATTTACCGTCCAGAATACAACCAAAGCTTGATGTAGTTAAACACAGCTCTAGGGTCCAATCAGAGCTTAAAACTATATATAGCACAAACTTATTCAAAAACAAACTAAAGTCATACTTGTTGAGGAAAGGCTATTATAGTGTAGATGAATTTATAAATGACAAACAGTGTGCATCATAACGGACATACTTACTTATATTCTAATAACTTATGACGTAAATATTTATTGTATGTGTATTATTGTAAGGTTATTATTCTAATTGATGTAATGAATTAATGTAATGTTATGTTTAGAATTTAGATTTGATAAGTGTAAGATTATATTTACAACACAATGTATATTGCTCCGAAATAAATGAATTGAATTGAATTGAAAAAAAAAATGAATTAATTGAAAATACCAGCCTACCACTTTCAGGACAGGTGACAATATTAGAAGTTAGAACTACGGAAAGGTTTGAAATATATGATTACTTATTACTATACACTTGAAAGCTATTTTTTTTCAAGTTTATAAGAAAAGTAAAAGAAAATAACGAGAAGTTATTGGCTAGATTGCGCAAAATATTGCATGTGTGATTGTGTGTAGGAATACGTAAAGCTTTTGAAACCCTGGAAGATAAATGCCTTGTAGAAATGAAGTCGGTTAAAAAGTTAAATAATACTAATTCAATATTTGCTCATGCAAAACACGTATACACAATTTCCTCAAAACGTCAATATAAAAAACTGCAATTCTGTAAAAAAAATATTCTAAACGCTTTTTAAACTACCTGGCTTAGGAGGCTCAGTGGTTTCTCCGTTTTCCGTAGAGAAGTCTTTGATGAGCTCCAACAGTGTGTGGCCAGGGCTCGCGGGCATTTCAATGGGAGATGGGCCTCTTGAACCTTCTAGAAGCAGAGGGTATTAAAATATCTTGTACATATAAAACAAAAATATAAATAAGTAAATTTCATCATCATCCTCGCGTTATTCCGGTTGCATCTAAGACTTAACGCCTTGGAGCCCGAGGTCCGCGTACTGGTCTAACCAGATATGACAGAATATCAACTTAAACATTTTGCAATTACATGAAACGAATTCGGGTGCACAGGGTTCCCACCAAGAACTTAGGGTCCCAAGCCAACCTCACCTGCAAGTGGTGCACCTGCCGATCAACGGACGAGGCTCTGGCAAACAAAATATCCCGATAAGCGGCAATAGGCTCGCCACCTATTACGTGGGATCAAAACACTGGCGAAAGGTGGGCGTTTAATATACCTCTGCCTACCCCTTCGGCGAAACAGGCGTGAGTCTATGTATGTATGAATTCGTAAATAAATACCAAAAAGGCAATTTGTGTAGCGCCTCTTTTCAACTCGCCTTGCCTTGCAAACACCAAGCTGATATTCTGTCATTTCTGATTAGACATAGTGCGTGGACTCTCGGACCGCGGCGTCTCCAAGGCGTATAAGTATTGTGTGCAAACCTAGTAACGGTAGGACAAAGATGATAACGTGTCGAGAACACAGCGTTGGTTATAGTAGTAGAAGATTTAGCCCTGCTGGTGTTGAAGTTTGTATGTACAATCAAACAAGTCGGCGTTGAACCAATTTGAAATAAACTCCCTTGGCTCGCTCATAGAGTCGAGGCACTCTAGAAACTGGTTTTTTATACGAGTGTCGACGTGCGTGTAAAGTAGCACTGGAAGCGACGATGTCTTGCTGAGCGATTCTCGCCCTTATGGTGGTCTAGTGGGAACTTTTCCAACTGTACCTATAGCAACTAGTTGGCACATTACCTGGTAGTGGTGAACGCAGTACCAACTTCCTAGCTTCCTCCATGGCTCGCTGCAAATTCTGCTGGTTCTTGAACGAGTCACGGGTGCGGCAGCGACCAATTTGCGACCTGTGCCAAAAAGCTGATTTGAACTGCGCCCTACACCAAGATGGCGAATCAAAATGTATGGATTGTGCAATGATTCAGGTGGTCACACAGCCAATTAGTAGGAAAAAGCTCAAATAATATAGGTACATGGATTGTTCAATGATACAAGGGTTACCAAGCCAAGTAGTAGGTTTGATTACCATCGGGTTAATAATAATTTATGTAAACGACAAGTTATAAGTATTTGTATGTTCTCTATGAACCAATCTTTAAAGGACCAAAAATAATATTAAAGCTTTTCAGGCTAGGTATACATTTTCTTATGGGGACACAAAACCACACTTAGATAAATATTATTAAGTACAAAAGTCTGTGTTTTCACCAGTATATATTTTTTTAAATTATGTTTACTCATGAAGAAATTGAACCAAGAATATTTGTTATGATGACCATCAAAATTATATTCATTAGTATCAGAAATCCATGAATTTATCCACAAAACACTTTAACCCTTAATTTGATAATGTATACGACATACATAAACTTAGAAATTTTTTTTTGCCGAAAAAATAAAAAAATACGTGTATCTACATTTTTATCATCTTGCAATACTAACAATTTTTAGAAGAAAATGTAAATCAGACATCTGTCAACACTAGTTTTGACATAAGTCAATGAAAATGGCGACCGGCCGTCAGTCAGCAGTGCTGTCCAAGGTATTTATAATATTATATTAATTATTACGTGGTTTAGGACAAGTGCAATGACAAATTTTTATACTTGACTTTATGATAATATACTTCTGGTAATAACTTTGAACGTTTTCTTACATAAAATGGCTATATATTGGGTACTAACATGATGTATGCTGTGACATACATTGCCAAGTTCATAATAAAAGACCCTTCAGTTTATGTGTATGTCATGGCATACATCGCCAAATTAGGGGTTTAGCTTTGCTTATTTTATGTTTTAGCATGTTTTTTCTTTGTCGGCAGCAAAAGCTTCAAACTCGTGGTGGTAGAATTTTAGCGCTTGTCCCTACTCAAAATGCACCTTCTGACGATAGTGAACGTTCAGATATTGAAGACGAGATACGTGTGCACACCTCGCTTTCCGTGTCTAGTTCATCTGTACCCTCAGTTGATAGCTCCTTAGAAAGATTAAACCTACTAGATGATGAACAGGACCCCACCAGCGAAAATGTTTGCCTTACACCCATTTTCCAAACAGTTTATTCTAGCCCATCTCTAGAACCGAATTGCTGTAAAGTACCGACATTGAGTGACATTCCATCATTTCCTGCAACACCGGCAACTCCTGCAACTCCTGCACCCTATGCACCCCCTGGCTTGGTAACACAACGCATGAACGCAAATAGCTCTTCCCAATCAAGTTTTTCCAGACAAACAAGATCACAGCGTCCCACTGTTCATGTTGCTAAACGACCGAGGCGAATTCAAAAGTTCACTCTAAGTTATCGCTGGAAAAAAGCTGCGTTTCGTCATATGGCAACTGTTGAAGAGGAATTGGATTCCACTGACGACGTTCAAGTCCTATCTCCACTGGAGTATTTTTATAAGTTTTTTTCCCCTGACATTTTTACAGACATTGTTGAACAAACAAACGCCTATACTATATCCAAAACTGGACGTACCCTTGGATTGACCGAATACGAATTGCGAGATTTTTTAGCGATACACATCATCATGAGTGTTGTGAGCATGCCATCGTAAACCGATTATTGGAGTTTGCGATATAGATACAAACTGGTGGCCGATTTGATGCCTCTAAAACGTTATCAACAGATCCGCCGTTACTTACATTTCGTTGATAACAACATACAAGACTCTGACAGATATTATAAAGTTAGGCCGTTACTACATAAGATCAGAAATAATTGTTTAGCTCAAGACAATGAAATGAGATACAGTATCGATGAGATGATGATCCCATACAAAGGAACAAAAGCGGGTAAGCGTCGTCAGTATATGAAAGATAAACCCAATAAGTGGGGCTTCAAAAATTATGTGCGAGCTGGTGTGTCAGGTATGGTATACGATTTCGTTTTATATGGTGGAGAGGACACGTTCAGATTTCATAGTTTTACAGAAAAGGAAGTCTCTATTGGATTTGGAGCGCAGGTGGTAATCGCTTTATGCAAAAGTATCAAATCTAAACCTGCTTTTGTTTTCTGCGATAATTTTTTTACCTGTCCGGAGTTGTTTAACATACTCAGGGAAGACTACGGAATCTTTGGATTGGGAACGATCAGAAATAATAGATTGAGAGGTGCAGAAAAAAATCTGCCTTCAGAGAAAATATTGAAAAAGAAACCCCGGGGTAGTCATGCTCATGTTACCTGTGATAAAAATCGTTTGGTCGTAGTGCGGTGGAACGACAATAAAGCTGTGACGTTGATAAGTTCCTTTGTAGGCGTGGAACCAGTGGATACGATAAAAAGGTACTGCAAGGATTCTAAAACTAAGGTCGATGTACAATGTCCGCAAATAGTCAAGGAATACAATAAGCATATGGGAGGAGTTGACTTGGCCGATGTGCTTATTTCATTATATAGAACCCCATTCAAAACCCGGAGATGGTATATTGGTATATTTGCCCAACTCCTGGACATATGTGTAAACAACGCGTGGCTCTTACGCAGGAAAGATAATTCAAAGTCTGGAAAACCATCAATCCCTTTGAAGGACTTCCGATTTGAGCTGTATGAAGGTCTCAAATAATACGAGCGCAGTGAAAATGAGGTCAAAAACAAAAAAAGAATTCCACAGGCCAGCCCAGTGGAACCGTCACGTTTTGACAATGTTGGTCATTTCATGACAATGACCACTCAAGGTCGATGTCGACTGTGCTCTAAACTGACGGTTGTGCAATGCATGAAATGCCAAGTTCGCCTTTGTCTTGTAACAGGAAAATATTCTAGAAATTGTCAACTTCAGTACCATTCACGCGCGTAATTTTTTTTTAACTTCTAGAAGTGTTTCGCAATTTTTTTTATAATTTTACTAATAAAAAATACTAAATAAAATAATTATTGTTTTTATACTTAGTTCCTAAAGTTATTGGTAATGTATGTCCCTACATACAACACATTTACAAGATGTAGTCTTGAGGAGTTGGCAATGTATGCGGTGGCATACATACGTTTTCAGGAAAACTAAACTTTTCAGTTTTTTTTTTTATTTTTCTATTATAGCTTTATGTGCGCCAATTACGTTTCCATTTAAAAATATCTGTTTCTAATACATTGTAGGCTTTGCCAAATTAAGGGTTAATAATAGCATTCTAAATATTGCTAGAAAATAATGAAACTAAAACAATTAAGGCAGCGATAGCCGAATACGAGAGATACCAACAGACTGCCATTCAGAGGGTATCGGGTTCGATTCCACGGCGCGCACCAATGACTTTTCGGAGTTATGTGCGTATTGAATTATTATTTATCGCTTGTCCCGTGCCTCGGAGAGCACGTTAAGCCGTCGGTCCCGGTTGTCATGAAGATCTTTGACAGTCGTTGCAGGGCGTCAGTACCTTCTTAACCTCTTGTATGCCGGAATACCAGACACAATTAAAAAGCTATTGTGTCTCGCGTAGATCTGCGTTCCGGCATACAAGGGGTTAATCAACTGATACTAGTCTAAACCATGGAATATCGCTATCTCTTCGGGTTGCGGAGGTCAGACAGGCAGTCGCTCTGTGGAAAAGCTAATATTCAGCCAAATCCGGTTAGACTATTAAGCGAACCCCAGATTGAAACTGGGATAACGCTAAGAGGGTGATGATAGAATAAAAGAAAAATAATTATCTATAGTAATCGCAGACTAACTAAAATAAGCTACAATTATTCATAGATAGTATTTATTATTCATGAGTTAGGTATTCGGTTTGTAATTAATATCAATAATACGAAACTATGTCTACTCTACATAATAAACAACATCTGTTTCGATTTAAAACAAAGGATTTATTTATTGGCTAGCTACTCATTGTACCTACTTTTAACCACGCGCCATATTCTAAAAAGTCACCTTACTACATCATCATCATATCAGCCTAGAGACGTCCAATGCTGGACATAGGCCTCCCCGATGTTCTCCACACATACAGTTTTTGAGTCGCCCGCATCCAACCGCTTTTCGCGATCTTAACCAGAACTACATATCTCACGAAAATAACATCGGTATTGGTTTAGATTTTCTATAGCTCTTTTTATTTAATTATTTTACTCACGCCTGATTCCCCGAAGGGGTACGCAGAGGTGTAATATTACACCCACATTTTGCCATGAATTTTTAGGTCCCACGTAATGGGGGCGAGCCTATTGCCGTTACCGGGCACATCACCAGACTCCGTGCTGCTACCGAGAATTCGGAAAAACCCAGTAACATTTGCCTGACCCGGGAATCGATCCCAGGACCTGCGATCAGCAGTCGCATACGCTATCCACTGGACCACGGAGGCAGTTCCATAGCTCTATAGCATACAAAAAGCCACCGAGTAACAAAAGATAGCAGTTCTTTCATGTACTCACTTTATATATATTTTCCTCAAATACATGGGACGATGTCTATGATTGTGCTCAGACAGGGTTGAATGCTGTTTCTTTCTGGCTAAGAGATAACTCTCTTACCCTCAAGGCCGGCAAAACCAAACTCTTGCCGTTTGCAATGCGAAGTGACCTCTCAAGATTGAAGCCCCGTAACGTGCTCATTGCCCACAAGTGTTCCACCCCGGATTCTACTAATTGTGCTTGTCCCATACTTGAAGAAACGAATTATAAAAAAATATCTCAGTGTGACCCCCGATTCTTCCTTAAGCTTTCACCCGCACATTGAAACACTCTCTTCAAGGCTGCGAAAACTCATATACGTTTTTAAGAACCTTAGACATGTAGCGGACGAAAGCTTGAGAAAAACTGTGTACTATGCACTTGTTCAGTCGTTGCTTACATACTGCGTGACAACCTGAGGTGGAGCACATAAATCAACAATCATTCAAGTGGAGCGAGCCCAAAGGGCAATTCTTAAGGTCTCCTACTTTCTCCCTTACCATTTTCCCACCGTTGACCTATACAAAATGGCTAAGGTTCTTACTGTAAGGCAGCTGTTTATTTTGCACACAATCATCAAACAACACGCACAACTCACATACAGAGCTACCTCACTCACTAGTAGAAGGCGGCACAATCCTGTCGATTGCTCTCTTTATCGCTTTTCCACACAATTTTCAAACAGATTTTTCTGTTTTTTGGGAGGCTATTTGTATAATAAGATTAACAAAAAGCTTAATATATACCCTCTAACAAAACATCACTGCCGCAAGAAGATCACTGAGTGGCTCTTGTCGTTGGATTACGATACAACTGAAAGTTTGTTTATTGTATAAAAATAGGTAGACCATGACACATATAGGAGTCAAACACACATACACACACACACACACACACTTTGTTTTACACACAGGCATACACTTTGTTTTTTTATTATTATTGTTTTTTTTTTTAATTTCTTGTGATTTATTGTTATTTTTTGTTATTTTCGATTAAATGCAATATAAGTGATTAATATTTTAATGTCAATTGTAAAGTCTGATCTCTTGTGAGAAAATACAGTTGCTCAAATTGTGCACATTATCTTAAGGGGTGGAGACCTGGAGACCTGAAATACAGACTTGCGTCTAGTTTAGGCACCAGTCTCCCACAATATAATGTAAAGAAAAGCTTACCCATTTAGTGAACATTTATTTGTATATATTTTTTATTTATATTGTGGAGAGAAATAAATTATATTATTATTATTATTATTTAGAAAAAAGAGAACACAAAAGCATTGCAAAATATTTTTGTGACATTTTACTCGTTCTCTGCCGATTTGTGTTCCATAGAGCAGAAACTTTAATAGTCAGCAAAAGGCGAATCAAGCGTTTTAGCTTTCCCCATGATGGCCATGATATCAATTGACGATAGCGACATTATATCGCTATTAATATTTATATCCACAACATATCTCCATCCAAAGGTTGCCTGGTAGAAATCACTTTTAGCGATAAGGCCGCCCATTGTACTGTATTTAATATACAGGCTGTCCCAAGACCCATCACCAAGCCGAAGTCTACTCGTTGTGGACATCATGCCAAGTCATACTAATCAAAAATAGTACCTGGGAAACAATTCTTTTTTTGAGTTTGCACAGTTTTTAAACCGAAATTAAAAGCGCGCGCGTGCAATACTCGAAATACCTACTTATCCATGGGCATCTAAAGAACATATTGGCGGGGTAAATGCATCGATTTTGTACCTAATTAGAAAATTTCCATACTAACTTTGAGCCTCAATATCTCGTGAACCAGTAATTTCCCAGGTATGGTGCCGAAGTAAAAAATGTTCGTAGTGATTGGTACAACATGGGATTTTAGTTTTCGTAAAGGGTCTTTTTACACCCTGTATAATTCCTTAAAATGCTTTATATAAGTGTACAGTAAAGTATAAAATAAAATAATAACAAATAAATATCCACACACGTCTAAGTAAGTAATCGTTAACTCATGAATCCAATATTACGCTTTGCAAGCTAAAGGCTGCACCGACACATGGTTTTTGTGCTATGAAAACTTACGGCTAATTTACTATATGAAGGCATATTTATTAGAGATGTATGAATAAAAATAATATATATGCTTGACGAAGAGGATTCTTAAATAACTTTACTTACGAAACTTTACACACAATAGATGCTTTAAAAGAAAACGGAATCTAAAATAACTTTACTTACGAAACTCCAGCCCCAGCCAAGGTCTGATCCCATTTAGCGGTCGTGGTGTTAGCCACCGCCAATTTGGCGATTCTTCTGAACCGGGACAAACCGTCCTCTTCAGCTGGCTTCTCCTCGTCCAATGCTACAGGAGCCACTTGGAAGTCCTTCATCAGACGACGCTCCCAAATCTTCATGCGTTTTCCGAGAACCACTAGGAACAAAAATTTTGTTACCAATTTTGGGTTAAGGTTTACTATTTTAAATAGATTGTTGTGTCTATTAAAAATAGTAAACCTTAACCCAACATTGGTACCAAATTTCAATGATGATACTATAAAACCCAAAGTCTGAACAAGAAATTTTAGAATTTATTGAAGTAACAAATAACATATATACAACAGAATAAAACTACTTATGCAACTAAACTATCCTAAACTAAACCAATAAAACTAAATAAATAAAAATAACAAAATAGAAACTACGCGGCGTCAAAAAATTCCTCCGCAACGCTGTCGGTTGGTAGCGTGCTCAGAAGGCTGGCAGCATTGCCACGTTGTATGGCAATGCTTATTCTCTCTGCAAAATATAAACCAGCCCTCTGGTCACGGGAAGCGTCGATCAGCCTTTTAGCGATTTCTTTGTACAGAGCGCGTGCACTAGGCCCCCATGGCCCCAGCGTTTCGACCCCAAACGGCTCAAAAACGTAATTACCAGATAGGTTTCCGTATTTGCGCCGTTTGAGGGTCTCCGCTGATGCAGCAGCAGCGCCAGCCGATCCAGCTGTGCTTGGAAGATGTGATGGCGCAAGGGTATCGACGCATGTCGCGTCCCATACCAGAGGCCTGCCCATCTTCCAAGGTAATAAGGACATACCGTCTGGTCTCTTCCCATCGTCGCGTACCAACCCATTCGGTTCAAGATGAGCTGGCACTCCGGCGGTGACAAGAGCTCGACGGATTATGTAGTTATAGTGGGCATGTCGGGAACTACACCCAGCACTCTTGCTGCACGATAGGCCATGGTGGCCAAGACTGTCGACGGCTTCACCGCAGTGACAGCGATGCGGAGAATTGCAAACAGCTCCCAAGCGAAGGCAAGAAGCGATGCGGAAAGTTATATCGTCCAACATAGTACCTATGTTGGACGATGGAAGTGCTTGAAGCCATAGCCCCGATTCCCACTCTCCCACAGCAACAAACGGGCGCGCTCTGCAACACTGGATGCAGTACTTAAAAGATAGTCTCTCATCTTGCTGCAGAGCGGCCCGTCCCATTGCCTCTGAGAGCATAGATATCGGGGTAAGTCAGAGCTCGGGCAAGCCATTTTCTAAGCGTTAATGGCATCAGTCTTGCACGGCACCTCAAAATTAACCAGTGTGGGTTCTAGAATTTTCCTGGTCAATTCCTCAGTGCCGTGGACCGAGGCCAAAAACGCTGGGAGGCTTACATCGGTAATTTTGCGAACGCCGAGGCCGACCAAACGAACAGGTAAAGTCGCTTGAAGCCACACTCAGTCGTTCATGTCAAGATTTAGAATTTTGCTCAAGGTGTGCCGAATAATATTATCAATGTTTTCCAATAGGGATAAATGTTTCCAAAAAGGAGAGGACCGCAAGTAATATGTCAATTTTGGAACAAAAAGGCAGTGCCGAATAATCGTGAAAGCCGAATGAATATTAATTTTGTAAAGCCGTTCTGAAGTTTCACAGAAATTTTGTAGTTTTTCATCTATAAAAGATCCAAAAGCGTCGTCGAAAATAGGGGACCCAAGGAGGCGGAAGGAACATTTATTGATGATTTTAATATTTGGCGCTAAAGAATTAAATTTTGTTAAGATCGAAAGGTTATCCAAATTGTCATTAATAAAAATTTCACATTTGTCTGAATTTAGTTCCAAACCAATTGCTTTAAATTTAGTTTTTATAAGCTCTAAGTCTTATAAGACAGTGTTAACGTCCCCTGCCAGGGTCCCGTCGTCCAAATACCAGACGTTAAATTTAGAATTTATTTGTTTATAAGAAATTGATTATAATTTTACAGTTTTGCCATGTAAGGTTGAAACAGTGTTAAATCGAACGTCTATAACCTTGGAGAGAGCGGACCATTGTTTGATAGTCCTAAAAATAACCGCGCAGAGAAGCCGATATAACCGTCACCGCACGCTCTAATAAATTTTCTAGGTATTTATTTTTATTATCACTTCCTCTAACGACAGCATGATGAGGAATCTCATGCGTCTGAGAGTCATCCACAACGTAAGTTCTCAAATGTGAGTGCTGTCTGCTAATTCACACTTAGTCGCAGATCTATGACCAAATCCTTCTCATAGTGAAGGTTTTCGTGCCCAGCAGCAAGCAGCAGCCACATTTCAAAAAGATAAGCTTTTCATCCAAATCAGTACGTACCCTGTTCTTTCCTATCAGTGAAGCTGACATCCATGCCGTTCCTCTCGAAGACTTCGAGCAGCTCATATCTCAGCGCCGACACATCTCCTTTGAGCTCGTTGATGTCATCTTCCGTGACCTCCTCATCGTCCATCTTTCTGTGCATGGCTGATACGTAGCGCCAGACTACGGCACGCATCACCGCAGTGTAACGGACATCGTTCTCTTTTTCTTTCTCCTCCTAGAAGATAGAAGTTGGTGTCAGATTTTGATGCAGAATCATAGAAAGAATTAAAAATTGAAAGTGCCACTAGGTACATTTCATTCCGTGGGTGGCGCAAGAGTCGAATAAGGAAGCAAATGGTGTTTTTGGGCAGAGACGTATAATTCGAAATCCAACCCTATAACAACCTCCCAGGTAACATTTTTTTCGAGCCTAGGTTGTAAAAAATACCTTTAGGTAATACAAGTCTCATAAACAGATATAGCAAAAGTAGTTCTTGGCCAAACAGTTCGAGAAAAGGACGACTTTACTCAGGAGACAAAACAGCTGCTGCAACATCGGAGAAACTTAGGCTCAGCGGGTTACAACTCTCAGGAACATCGGCATCCGAACAAGAAATTATCCAAAGCAATAAGACGAGAAATTCGAAAAAGGAATACTGAAAGGATACAACGTCTTATTGAACGATATCGCGGACCTAAAGTACTTGATAGGGCTACTAGCAGTGGCAGAAGTCAGCTGAGTAAACTAGAAAACAATGCAGGTGAAATAGTCTCGGATATCTCGAGTATAAGGAGTACTGTTGCCCAATTTTACTCAAAATTATATAACACTTATACCAGTGAACCTGCCAACGAAGATACTAGAGATAAACGAACCTTCTGACAAGACATTATACTGAGGATATTCCGGAAATAAGTAGCTACGAAGTGAAACAGGCAATAAAGCAACTCAAGCAATATAAAGCACCCGGAGAAGACGGTATAACCACAGAACTGCTAAAGGCAGGAAGCCATACCATCTTAAAAGAAATCCGTTTGCTCTTCAACAAAGCGCTTGTCACTGGTAGCATACCAACCAAATGGCTAGATAGTATCTTCGTCCTATTCCATAAGAAAGGTGCTAAAACCAAGCTTGAAAATTACCGCCCTATCTCGCTGTCGCTGTATAAAGTGTTCTCCCGCGTTATTGCATCAAGACTTTCAAAGCCTTTCGATGAACACCAACCCAAGGAACAAGCGGGATATAGAAGTGGCTATAGCACAACTGACCATATATTACTTTAAGGCAAGTGATACAAAAATCGCAGGAATATAACCGGCCACTCTACCTTGCCTTCGTAGATTATGAAAAGGCATTTGACTCTGTGGAACACTGGGCTGTGTTTAATTCACTACAGCGCTGTCGTGTAGAATATCGCTATATCCAAATACTGAAAAGTCTATACCGAGCGGCTACAATGACGGTACAAATCCAGGGCACAACAACCACCGTATCGATCAAGTGAGGCGTACGACAAGGAGATGTAATATCTCTGAAGCTATTCACAAATGCCATGGAAGATATATTTAAAACTCTTCATTGGGAGGGCAAGGGCATCAATGTTGACGGTCAGTACCTAAACCACCTGCGTTTCGCCGACGATATCGTTCTACTCAGTGAGTCGCCGAAAGATCTAGAAGTAATGCTCGGAGATCTAAGTCAGGCGTCTCTACGAGTTGGCCTGAAAATGAACTTAGGAAAAACGAAGTGGATGGGCACCACTAGCAGTGCACCAATTTCAATACAAGGTGCAACGATTGAATAAGTTAGCAGCTATATCTACTTGGGTCTTAAAATTGTACTCAATAAAGAATCGCTATCAGCGGAAATCGACAGGCGAATACAACTGGGTTGGGGAGCATTTGGCAGGCTCACTCATGTTCTCAAGTCCACAATCCCACAGACACTTAAGACTCGGATATACAACCAATGTGTTCTCCCAGTAATGACTTATACTTGCGAAACATGGACGCTTACTGTTGGGTTAATCCATCGCCTTAAAGTGGCACAAAGGGCTATGGAGAGGTCAATGCTCGGCGTCTCTCTGCGAGATAAAATGAGAAACGTAGACATTCGCAAACGCACCAATGTCACTGATATTGGCGAAAGTGTTGCAAGACTAAAGTAGCAATGGGCCGGCCATATTTGCCGGAGAGACGACGACAGATGGAGCCAGAGAATCCTGCATTGAAGACCTAGGACGGGAAGCCGAAGTGTAGGCAGACCAGCAGCCAGATGGTCGGACGACATCAAAAAGACGGATGGGCCGACCTGGACAAGAACCGCCGCATCCAGAGCGCAGTGGAGGGCCATGCAAGAGGCATATGTCCAGCAGTGGACGAAAAAGACATGCTAAGAAGAAGTCTCGTAAAAAGGTTAACGTGTCACTATTTTGTCACATTAAATACTTGAGAATGATTAATAAGTCCTAAAATTAATTTTTTGTCATTACAACCTTTAGGTCGCTGACCTCCTGTGTCCGTAAATTAACGTTATTATGACTTGTGTTTCAAGAGCATTTAGTCCTAGGATCGAATAGCTGTCGTAGGCTCCTGATTGAGTTTTGGAAAGGCTAGCCATATGCTAAAGTGTGATCTAAAGTTTTAATTTTTTACTTTGATATAACCATAAGGTTATGGAATGTTGAGACTACTTATAAGTAATTTCTTAAGCCTGCCTAACACTTTTATTATCTATTTTATGTCTATTATGTGTTGAAAACCTATAAGTTGCATTTATAAGCATAAGGATTTACTAAAGTCCTACAAGAATATTTTAAAACTTTAGAGGCATATCCTCAAGTGTCAGTTGTTTCTGCGACTTCTTTATCACAACTATATTTCGTGATGAACCGACACAGGATGTTAAAAAAACGGATTGGAAATTAAATAAACGTAAAGTGCGTAAAAATTTCTTACGTATAATTAATACATCGGTTAGTTTTAATTATTATTTTCAAAGCGTATTTAACATTCATATTTTTATTAAATAGGTATACAAAAATAAATAAACAACTATTTATATATCATGGTTTTGGTTATATTATACTATTTATACTATAGTTTTTTTTATATTTGATTATTTTATTTTCTATATGGCTCGTTGAAAATCATAAATGCTCAATGAAAAAGCAACAAAATAATAGGCAAGTTGACAAAAAAAAAATTATAAGTCCGTCCTTTAGATTATTCAAAAATAAGCGTTCGTATTTTTTTATTTCTAAATTAAACCAAAAATGACCAAGATATAGCTCATTAAAGTTATGTATAACGTCACGCCGTGCTACATTTTTTCGCACTAGGTGACGTCACACGTAACTTTAATGGGCTATATCTTTGTTATTTTTTATTTAATCGAAATAAGAAAAAATACGTGTCCAATATGTTTTTATAATCTAAAATACGGACTAAATAAAATGTAATTATTTTGACCCTGGAAATTACCCTATTATAATACATCTGACATAAGAAAAGTAAGATCTGACATCTGACATAAGTAGAGAGAAGAAGAGTAAGAAAAGTATCTGACATACTGTAAGATTGTAAATATCCCTTAACGAAGGATTGGGAGCGTTGCTTAGACTTTTTTGATGAATAATTAAATATAATTATATTACCAACTTAGGGCTCTTAAAGTCGGTGACCGTCGACGATCACTGTTGGCAAGGACCGTCGGGTCCCAAATTTTTGAGAGCCCTTATAAGTTGACATTTCCTAAAATTGCTCATGAAAAACCGCTTTATTGTTTTAAAACTAGGCATTGACTATTTTTACAGAGCATTGATACCGTTGAAAATGAACGACCTCCCAAAACCCTTTCAGTTTTACCCAAGGAGACCACGACATCGTTAGAAACATTTGAGGAATCACAAGATATTCAATCAGATGATGGTGATGATAGTTTATCTGAAGATATAATATTGTCTCCGTGTGGTGACGGATTAAGAATACGGAATGTCACCACCCCATATCATCCCATGGGTGTCGTAAGAGCCGACAGAGGGAGCATATTATGCAGAGAACAGCTCTGTAAGAGAAGGAACACTTGATACAAACCCTATACCAACCCGTTTGGCCAGCGTGGTATAGTAGGCCAATTCCTTCTTTCAAAGGACAGGCCTAGTCCAGCAGTGGACTGTTAAAGGCTGATGATGATATAATATTGAGCAGCCTGTAGATATTTATCAAACGCACCTCCTACTTCAATTGTAACTTAGAAGCAACTAATTTGTGCGTGTAACCTTAAAGATGCGAAAACATCAATTTCGTTTTAACTAGCTCTCCCAGATTACCTTTAGCTCTTATTTAGGCAATCATTTGGAACTTTTAGTTGTCACAGCCCTAAAAAGGTAAATTTTAATACTTTCTAGTAATTTATTAATGGCAGTCATATTTTTGAAAATAACATAACTTCACGCTTTTTATCCCCGAAGGGGTGGGCAGAGGTGTGTTTATAGACTCACGCCTGTATCCCCGAAGGGGTAGGCATAGGTGTAATATAACACCCACATTTCGCCATGAATTTTTAGGTCCCACGTAATAGGGGGCGAGCCTATTGCCGTACCGGGCACATTACCCGACTCCGTGCTGCTACTGAGAATTTCCTAACGGAAAAACCTAATAACACTTTGCCCGACCCGGGAAAAAAAACGGGAAAACCCGAGACCTCCCAATCCCACGCGCACATTTATGCCACGAGACCAAAATCAATTCTAAAATACTGCCTCAATTTCTAGTAACAAGATTACTTCGTCCTAAAAACCATAACAACTTCAATAATTAAATAAATCTTGTCTTCAAACAAACGCCTAAATTGTTTCATCACAACTTTTATAATCTAACAAAAAATGTGTTCCTGTTTATTAAATAAATAAAGGTTTCATTAAAAATGTTCGCATCTTAATTAAGGATGTTTAAGTAAATATTAATAAAGGCTTTATTGAATTTATGGCGCATATTTCAGGGTAGCTCTACACTCCGTAACTTTGTAAAGGGAAATATTATTTTCGGGATAAAAATAGTTTAATACTAAGTAACTTCATAACTTCACGTAGGCACATATGTTTCGGTCCCAATGTAATAGGGGGCGAGTCTATTGCCATCTACCGGGCACATAATCAACATTTTTAACACACACATAACTTCGAAAAGTCAGAGATGGTAACTGGGGATCGAACTTGAGACCATCGTCACGGCAGTCCGTTACGGAAAACGGATTACTGGTGATCATGCTTATGATCATCCCGTATTCGCCATGTTGTAAACAACACTTTGTCATGCGTGTGCAAGAAACAACTCTTTATGTGAGTGTAATATGTGTCTTTTGTTATTAAATATTAAATGTGTTGTTCTTGCAAACAGCGATAGCCGAGTGGAGAGACCGACAGACTGCCAAGCAAAGGGTTTCGGGTTCGAATCCACGGCGCGCACCGATGACTTTTCGGAGTTAAATGCGTATTAAACTGTTAATTGTCGCTTGCTTATCGGTGAAGGAAAACATCGTGAGGAAACCTGGATGTCTGAGAGTTCTCCATAATGTTTTCCAAAGAAATCTGAAGTCTGCCAACCCGCACTTGGGCAGCGTGGTGGACTATGGCCTTACCCTTCTCATAGTGAGAAGAACCCCGTGCCCAGCAGTGGGACAGTATAAAGGGCTGATGATGATGATGATGTGTTGTTCTTAGTAGGGACTAAGAACAACATATTGGTGATAGGTACAGAATTCATTTCTAGTACGGAAGTAAGGAATGAACAAGAAAAGCCACCCAATTTTAATACTTTTTTGTGTGAAGAGAGTTTATCTAAATACTGGAATGACTTAATAATTCGCTAAGAATCAAACCCATTTTACACCTATTTCAAGTCCTATTACTCCGTTCTATTAATAAAAATTGTTGTATTCTGATGTTACCACGAATTATGAATATTCGGATTGTTCTTAATTTATTCCATCTGTTTCAATTTATAACTTGAATGCCAGTGAATATTTTAACGCGAAAGTCACTCCTATAATATCAACAATATTTTGACAGGATTATAATAAGAAAATTGTTTTATCTTGAGCAAGTAGACGGAAACTTTGAATCGTGTTTATTGAGAGCCATTGTATAAAACAGTATATTATCTTAATATATAAAATCCTTGCGTTACTGACTGACTGACAGACACGCCGAAACTATTTGGCGCAGGAAGCTGAAATTTGGCATGTATGTTCCTTGGGGACCGTAGCGGTGCACTAAGAAGGGATTTCCCGAAATTTCCACGGGATCGGCCAAAATGGTTAAATTTAAAAAAAATGCAGGCGTTGCTGCTGGCGTCCTCTAGTTATATACATTTTTCTTGGCCTCTTGCTAATTAGCGTAGAAAATCAGTGCCAGCATGTCTGGTATCATGCTGAACGGGGTCCTATTGACGTACCAAGGAGTAACTTAGGCTATACATTATATGTGAAACCGCGGGAAACAACTAGTATTACATAAAACTGAATATAGATAAGCTTATCCACAGAGACATTATCTACTGTCGAACCTCTGTAACTGAATCCGCTGCCCAGTTTCATTATTAGTACAGTCTTAGAGTAAAGCCGAAACTTAGTTTCATACTTGAAATATTTTTATAATAGTATACCTAAATACTACTGCATGGCTAATTTCAAAGTTTTTTGGACAGAAACAAGATACCATCAAAGATTTTTATAGATATTTGATTTGCATGACGAATAAAAATTTAAACCTAAAGAACTGAAATGCGTTTTTTTATAGTTTAAGTGACCGATTTCGCGGCCGACTATGCACATGTTGTTTTGTTAGAAATATAAGATTTTTTAATTTGTATGTATGTTCGGTTAACCAATTTTTTTTTTCTTTTTTAAGACAACTCCCGCACTAGGACTTAATCCTGTGTCGCGGGGGACTTAACAAACATACAACTAACGGACACAATGAACACCCAGACTCCAGACAACAATTTATGAATCACACAAAGTGTTGCCTCGTGTGGGAATCAAACCCACAACACTTGGCGCAGTGTGGAGCGGAGAGGCGGCCGCTTAAACCACTACGCCAACCGTGCAGTCAAGGAAATTAAAATGCAGGAAATATATAAAATTATCAAGAAGTCCTGTGGGTCCAGTATCGAGTGGCTCCAAATAACTAAATAATAAAGATAATAATAATAATATTCTACCACATACACACATCACTATCTAGTCCCAAGCTAAGCAGAGCTTGTGTTATGGGTACTAGATAATGGATAAACATACTTATATACTTTTTTTCGTAAATACATACATATTATACATAGAAACACCCAGAACAAGACAAACATTCATGTACATGCACACAAATGTTTGACTTGAGCGGGAATCGAACCTGCGACCTTCGGCGTAGCACTCCCGCTAAAGGCCAATAAGCATGAGAAAGTCACTTGACTATATGAAACTTGACAATAGCTACACCGAGATTTACCTTGTGTTTCATCTTCCTGAGTTTATCCTTCTTCCTGAGCCCAAGCAGCTTGAGCACCAGTTTAGGTGTCGGCATTATGTTGAACGGCGGCGGTAATGTCGCACTCTCCTCGAAGTAACTCATCCACAGGCGAGTGCGGGCGAACTTCCATTCTACGTCTGAGTGTTCCTGTTGGATAAGACATATCATATTAGTAAAGTAATAAAAAAAAGGAAAATATTTTAAACAATATCATACAGACAGTCGATTCGTGGAGACCAAATAAGGAACCTGTGTTTTTTGTTGAACACTGATATTCACACAGGACCTATTATTAATATTATTATAAACTACTAGCCGTTTCCCGCGGTTTCTCCCGCATCCTGAGGGAACTACTTCGCGTACCCGAAAAACCCAAATATCTTACGGACTCCTATTTTTTCTAAAATAAAATATAGCCTATGTTACTCGCAGATAATGTAGCTTTCTAATGGTGAAAGATTTTTTTTTAAATCGGTCCAGAAGTTTTTGAGTTTATCCATTACAATCAAACAAACAAAAATACAAAGTTTTCCTCTTTATAGATGATATTAGTGTAGATGTAGATAAATATATATACCTATAACAATACATTTTATGACTTGGGATACTTTAAGCAAACTACTACAACAGACACAAATGTTTTTCCTGTAAACTAAGAGAACAAAAAAAAAACAAACGCACGCGACTGCTTATCAGGAGGTCCCGGGTTCGATTCCTGAGTCATCCCGGAGTATTAGTGGGTTTTTCCGAATATTCAATAGCAGCATGGAGTCCGACAAAGTGCCCAGTAAGGGCAATAGGCTCACCCGATATTATAAACTTCGTAACATAGCGAAATTTATTTGTAATATTACACCTCTACCAATATCTTTGGGGATACAGGCGTAATTGAAGGCTAATTACATATTCAATGACCGTATAGAGCTAACAGGCCTCACTCCAAAAATATGTCACAAGTGAGGTCTTAAATTTTATGAAAATATTTTCAAATTACCATAAAAATAATAAAAATGGCTGGATCGCCGCGTATCACGTAGGTACTTTACGTAATTAAAGTGTGTGTAACGCGCGTAGGTATGTGTCATACTGCCCCTAATTCATTATTTACATTTATTTTATTCTTGTTATTTATGTTTTTTTGTAGAATATAATTTTCATTTATAGTACCTACTTGGTTTAACCAACCAGGGTCAATCGCGTCCTTTATTATGTACTTTGCTTAGAAAAACACCCTAAGTTGAGTATACAATATTATATTCATCAAGTTAGCCTAGAGACGTCCACTGATGGACAAAGGCCTTTCGCAAGGTTATCCACATAAAGGTGTGGTGTTCCTCCAACTAGAGGGAGGAGCCTCTAACCAAGCTGGGTGGTCGTGCTTGGTGGCCTGCAGGCCAACGGACATTCTTTGGAAGTTTTATAATATGCGTCGGAGCGCGCGAAACTTGCTAGCGCGGTTCAGGATCGTTTTGAATTTCTTCCGCCTTGTTAGTAGTCGTAGTAGTGTGTTGTAGTAGTTCCGTCGTCATTGGGTAGATGGCGCTGTGATATGTGTTATGTAGCTGGCCGCTACACAAATATACTAGGTATACAATACTAATATTTATATAGGAACCTTATTATACACATGTTGTTATATTCAGTTGACCTTTAAGTTCAATAGTTGCTTTAAACCGCGTGCGTAAGATGATGAAATCTCTACCCAATACCTTTTTAATGTTTTGAAACATTTTTTGCTGAATAGTCACGCGAAATATTTGTATACAAATCTCCTAAAATTCGGGAATATCAATTTAGGTAGAAATGCAATTACGTATGTAGCAATTTTTAAAATCGCGAAGCAAAAAGTATAAAGCTAATATATCAAAAAAGCAAACAAATTTCAGATAAGGTAGGTAAGCTCTCAATATACTTACCTCCCAATCTAAATATATATAAAACTCAAAGGTGACTGACAGACTGACATAGCGATCTATCAACGCACAGCCCAAACCACTAGAGGGATCGTGCTGAAATTTGGCATGCATGTAGGCATCCGCTAAGAAAGGATTTTGATAAATTCTACCCCCAAGGGGATAAAATAGGGGATGAAAGTTTGTCTAAATCTTCTTAGATTTTCGACTGATTGAACGGAAGTTAAAGATTGGAATACCTAATTAATAATAATACTTTTAACGCGAGCGAAGCCGCGGGCAAAAGCTGGTTATTTTCATAATTCCGTAGGTACAATTAGTGAGTTCTATATCATATCGGCAAATAGATAACGTAGTTGAAAGCAATTTATATATGCCGTAACATGTATTAGGCTGGTTTCAGAGTGACGCGCGCGGCACGCGCCGTCGGCCAGCGCGTCTCAACAGCGCGTTTGGCGCGCGGACCACTGTGAAACGAGTTCGCGTTTCTCATTGCAATGTATGAAGCTTCGGCAGCGCGGCCGGCGCGCGCGTCTCACACGCGGCGCGTTTGAACTGCGTGACTATGAAACGCTACTACTAATCTAGTGTAATTGTAAGCGCGCGCGTGTGGCCGGCGTGGGTCAAACGCGTGACTCTGAAACCAGCCTTAGGTATTATGCTCATGTTTGTAAAACCCATGGCCGATCAAGATCGGACACAGATTTCATAATTATCTCCGAATTGAAGACACTGACTGGTCCATAGATATATATGTACTAAAGTACTAGATGTAGCATTCAGAACATTTACTTTGTTCAAATGCTTTGCATGAATATACCGGCAAAGCAATCTAGTGTCACTTTGACTTTCCTGCAGTGTGGGTCCGCTTCGTTTATTGACTGTGTGGCGACGATATATCGATTAATTTGAATCAGAACTTGTATCTGTAGTAGCATTAGCCAATATTTTTTAATATTTATGTAAATAAAAGAGTTAAATGTATCATAATACCACAATAAAATAAATTTCTTTATTTTTATGTGACGTCATTAACGATCATAGAGTAACTACTATGCAGATACATACATATATATTGCAAGTGATTGTCGGTAAAAATATATGACTACGACCAGACTTCGTGAAGGTATAGGTTTTAAGAGTTTTTTAGTTTGATTAATGTTATAAAACCAATTTGATATTGTAAAACACTAATTCTGTGTTCTTTTTATTGTTTGGTATATTGGTCGTAATAACTATATTTATGAATATTTCAACACTTCATCATAGTACACATTTGCAGTTATAGAAAAATACGCAAAAATAGTAGGAGGCCTTGAGGCCAAAACAGATCCTGATTTCCATTATCCGACCAATAGACAAAAAACCACAAAATTAATTGTGTTTGGTGGCAATTGAATAGTTATTAAAATATATTTTGGAGTATTTCTTGCTAGAGTAAATTTAATTGCAATTTATATAGAGCTATAAAAATACTTTTTGAGGCAGGACTTCAACCCGCGACCACGACGAACCGTGTCGATAGTGTACCAACTATGGCTACTCAACTTTTCTAATAGTTGGTTTCCTTATGATAGCGCATAGTGCCATCTTCCACATGTGTAGGTTTAGAACTATGTCAATATGTAGGTCAGCAAGGTCATCTTTACAGATTGACAAACAATCCTGTCTTATATATTAGGACTAGAAGATGCCCGCAGTTACACCCGCGTTATTTAAGGCTACTGCTCTGCTCCCGTCGCTCATTGCGTGATGTTATATAGCCTTCCTCGATAAATGGGCTATCTAACACTGAAAGAATTTTTCAAATCGGACCAGTAGTTCCTGAGATTAGCGCGATCCACCAAATAAACAAACAAACAAACTCTTCAGCTTTATATATTAGTATAAGATATGTTTAAGCAATTCTCATAGTAAGATAAATTAAATGTTTAAAAAAAAATAGAATTATCCGTGAGGCAACTAAGGCAAGTCTTGAACTTACGCCCACGAATACATTTTTCTATTTTGTAATAAAAAGAACTGAATATGATTAAAGATTCTATTATTTTACTTAAATAAACCCATAGCTATTAATTCCTTTTATTTTCATATATAAACTATTCTTATTATTTTGATGAAATTTTGTAGGCAGAAAACATATCTTCTGTGATGTAAATAGTCTTTGCAAATGCCTATTAGCAGCCAGTAGCATTTGAGAACTATTGCCTACTCATTAGTAAGATGCTAGGACTGGTTGTTGTTGATTGGCTGTAATAATATCTAGACACTGGAAGTCATTGGCGCTGCTTGCGCCTGCGTGTTGCGCTAGTACGACTAGACGTCATACGTTAGACAATTTGAACAATATATTTAAAGGGAATGCTCCGTCTATCGTTAGAGTATATGTCAATGGACTGGTCAGATTCATTCTGTACTTCTTACTATTATCATAGATTAGGTACCTACTGAATTAAATCCAAGTCCTCACCGCAGATACGTATTTATAATATCGTTTTTAATTATGAGAAAACATGACATATATATTTTATTTACAATTTATTTTTCCTGTACTTATGATTGTTATTCAACAAGGTCAAAATATAGTGTACAGTAATTTTAATCTTGTCCTCACAGCCGAAATAGCTCAGTTGGGAGAGCGTTAGACTGAAGATCTAAAGGTCCCCGGTTCAATCCCGGGTTTCGGCAGCATTAACTTTTTGAACATGTTTTGTACAAATTTTAACTTTTTTATCGATTCAGGCTACCACCAAACGACAAATTATAATAATGTCACATTTTTAAAAACCAATGTTATCTTGCTTGCGTTTATTATCAACGCCTAATATAGTAAAATAGCAATGAGTCGCGCAGGAAAACTGTATTTTCTTGACTAAATTGTTTTCTTATTTTGTGCATTCACAGTAAGGCGAAATTTTAGTAACAGTCACTCTCCGTAAGAATTGTCGTCAATCAAAGGCGCGACATTAATTGGATCCTTGCTTTTCTGGTAAAGCATTTCACCACCTTTTTTTTAAACTATTTCACTTGAACGGAAATCGATCCCAAGGCCTTCGGCTGCTACGACACTGGGTTGTCAAATAAAAAATTATAACTTTAAACTCGCTTAATTTTCGGGGTTGCTATTTTATTATTATTAATACCACCTACTATAGTTTCTGAGAATAGGGAAGTTTCCTGTAAGTTAAAGTTAAGTGAAACAAATTATACAAGTATTTTTATCTAATGAAATATGTAAAATAACGGTAGTACATACATACATAGTCTCACGCCTATAACCCCGAAGAGGTAGGCAGAAGTGTATTTCTACACCCACTTTTCGCCAGAAATACTTTAGTCCCACGTAATAAGGGGCGAGCCTACTGCCGTACCGGGCACATTTCCAGACTCCGTGCTGCTACTGAGAATTTCGTGACAGAAAAACCCAATAACGCTGCCCGACCAAGGAATCGAACCCAGGACCTCCCGATCCCACACGCACATTTATGCCGCGAGACCAACGAGGCAGTCGTATAAGGTTTGATGTCGAGTTTTCCGTCTCTACGCAAAGATGGTATTTGCATCGTGTTATCCCTCTGTCGCCTCTTACGACACCCACGGGAAGATAGGGGGTGGTGACACTTGTATTCTATGCCGTCAACCACACGGCTAACTAAATAACGGTAGTTTCATTCATTAATTAATGTTAAGACTTTATTGAACATTTTTTGTCGAAAATTTACTGATATTATGTATTCTATTTGACAGCAAAATACTATGACGTCACTAGGTCTTATTTCATACAAACCTATACAAACGCCGTAGCAAAGGTCGTTTTTGACATTTCATCAAAAGTGCTTGATTTGACTAGTTGGAAACAACCCTATTCCTTTCTATTTTTACACAGCCTGTTTGCTATAGAGACCTCTTTTGGAAAACTTAAACAAAATTATTAATCAAATAAGTTTACGTACATTTTCTTGCTGACTTTTATATTTTAATATTAGTTTGAGTTAGCGAGCATTTTTGTTGACCTTTCCAGCTTGTTAATTAAGTTAGTATGTCTATTTACCTTTAAGTAATATCCTGTTTGATAAACCGTTATAAAAAATAAATTGTTAATATTGGAGAGTTCTCCGAATAGCCAGGCTGCAGTGGCATTGGGCAGGGCTTGGAGAACCGACGGCCGTTGGGGTAGGATGGTTCTAGAGTGGCGACCACGTACCGGACGACGCACCAGAGGTAGGTCTCCCGCTAGGTGTACCGAAGATCGCGGGAAGCGGTTGGATGCAAGCGGCTCAAGATCGGTCTGTGTTGAGAACACCTTCCGATGGCGTGGAGGCATAGTGATACAGAGCACGCTCCCTCAATCAAGGTTGAGCCGTACGATTGCTGTTGAATGCAGGCCATCAGTGGGCCGAGTCAGTCAAAAGCGTCAGACGATATCCTGCATTGTACTTGCATACTAAACCCTCTTTTTGTCTGGACTTTAAAAGATCAAGAAAAGACTGAAGAAATTGAAGTGAAAAATAAAAAACAATGACTCTGAGTTTGTTTCGGCCTTTCTTCTCAAGATGTCATTTAGCCAGGAAAAGCCGGCACCACCTAGAATAAGGTTTTGACTTGTATAAGTTTTGTAAACAACCAAAATGCAGAAATAAATATGTCTTTATGAACCTTAGAGGAGGCCTATGTCCAGCAGTGGACGTCTCTAGTTAGACATGTATGGATGGATTAGAGACCTAAGAACTAAACAATGAACTACCTCTTACATTACAAAGTAAATTCTGGAAATCAAAGAGAGCCTTGCATTATTCCATGTTTACACAGATGTAAAAAACAGAGACGAATTTGATAGGATCTCCAGACTAGTATTTAAGTATCGACTAGGTTACGAAACAAATAATAGTAATAATGCCTTAGGACAACCCACACAGGGTCATCTCATCCCAAACTAGGCAGAGCTTATACTAAAGAGCTCAGATATTTACATAGAAGCGCATTTCTTATGGACGCTCTGAAGACAAACTTTCTGTGACCCAAATTGCCGCTTGGCGGCGTGGCAGTCGCGCGGTGACAGCTGTCTCTACGACAGTAAGAGAGACGAACGTTCCTCCTGTGTAACTTAACTACGAGAGCAAGAGAGACGGAGAACGACGCCAGCGCCGCCAACGGCGCCAACTACGCACTAAACTGGAGACAGTCTCCACTTGGAATTGGCACACGAAATCCTTAAAAACTGCGCTTCTTATACTATGGTAAGCAGACAACAGATAAACATACATATATGTAGATATATTAAAAAAAACATACATAGTTATTTGGTTCAACAAAAAACCAAAGAAAGAATATGTTTTCACATTCACATTATAGTTCATCTCCAGCAAACAAATGGTTCCACGGCAAAAATATTTTAACAATGGAGAAGAGAGTTCAAGGCCACTTTGGTTCGTAAATAATGGAGGTTCCTAATAAGGCAAAATATGTCTAACCATCCCACTCATGAACAAGGAAAATCATAATTAGTTATAAGACAGATACATGTCATTATTTCCAAAACAAATATGACTGTATGTAGTAAAAGGTATAATAATAAGATCGTATTTGCTTTCATAATAATATAAGCTAGTGTATGTTTGTTAAAATGTATACCTAGTGCGGTACTGCACCTCAAAAAAAGAAGCTTGTATTTTTTATTTATTTATGTAAGTATAGCCTCACGCCTGTATCTCTGAAGGGGTAGGCAGAGGTGTAAATATTACACCTACATTTCGCCATGAATTTTAGGTCCCACGTAATAGGGGGCAAGCCTTTTGCCGTACCGGGCACATTACCAGACTCCGGGCTGCTACTGAGTATTCGGAAAAACCCAGTAACACTTTTGCCCGACCCGGGATTCGAACCCGGGACCTCCGATCAGCAGTTGCATACGCTATACACTGGAGCACGGAGGCAGGCAAGAAGCTAGTAAAACTAATATAATAAATCTATCTGTTGGTTATAATGCTAAGGCAGCGATAACCTACAAGTGGATTGACCGATAGACTGCTACGCAGAGGGTCTCGATCTTAAATCCAATGCGTATTAAATTATAAAATAACGCTTGTTAAATGATGTAGAAAAAAACAGGAGGAAAGCATGTCTGACTCCAGAATGTTAGCGAAAGACATGTCAAAGTCAAAATCATATATTCATCTAGGCCACAAAGTGACGCTTATGAATGTCAAAATTTAAGTTAATTACTTAATGCCTCTACATTTACATTTACTGCCACGTTCGCAATGCAATAGGTAGAACCATGAGAAAGAACGGGCAAATGGGAAGTCTACCAATCTTCTCATATTTGGAAGATGCCCGTGCCCAGCAGAAGGAATCACATAAACATAACTTCACGCCTTTACCCCCGAAGGGGTAGGCAGAGGTGTATCACACACCCACACTTGTTTCGGTCCCAATGTAATAGGGAGCGAGCCTAGTCCCATCAACCGGGCACATTATTAAGCGAGCGATAAATAACATTTTTAATAACACACACTACTTAGGGAATACTACGTTTAATACACACCGAAACGAAAGTCAGAGGTGTGTGCTCGGGGTACCTGGGGATCGAACCCGAGATCATCGTCTCGGCAGTCCCTTACGTACATCACTGGGTTAACGCCTCTTAGGAAACTAATAGAATTTTCTTACAAAAACTCGCAGCATTTGCGTTCGTTACTACAAGTTTTTGTGCATCATAATTAAAAAAATATTATAATGTTATCCTTTCGACCCGTTGCCGTGGCAATTTCGAGAAATCCCTTCTCTATGCTCCCTTACAGACGCCGAGGTCCATACATGCCAAATTTCAGCTTCTTGCCCACAATAGTTTTGGCTGATAATCAGACAATCATCAGCGCAAGTATTTTATTTATACAGATATCTCATAATTTATTATTTAGGCATTAAACTAAAACTAACAAATGTCAGTAACTTTATAATTAACTAACTAACACACATAACACAAAGAAGTTTCTTTACAGTAAAGTTCGCCTTATAAGAACTAAAGATTGGTCCGTTATTGTTGCTTCATCATCAACAGTCCTATGTACTGTCCCACTGCTGGGCACGGGCCTCTTCTCACTATGAGAAGGGTACGGCCAAAGTCCACCACGCTGGCCAAGTGCGGGTTGGCAGACTTCACATGTCTTTCGAGAACATTATGGAGAACACTCAAACATGCAGGTTTCTTTACGATGTTTTCCTTCACCGTTTAGCAAGCGATAATTAACAATTTAATACGCACTTAACTCCGAAAAGTCATTGGTGCGTGCCGTGGATTCGAACCCGAGACCCGCTGCGTAGCAGTCTGTCGGTCTCTCCACATGGCTATCGCTGCTTTATTGTTGCTTAGAAAATGAAAAATGTTATATACTCGTAACGGAGACGCGTTACGAGTATAAAACATTTTAAACAGACTTCTAAAAATTAATCTTTACACAAATTGTTTTCAAAATGATATACATGAAACTTTCCCATGAGTCATCCTATATATAGGATATATACCTAAGTACATATATACATATATGTATGTACTTAGGTATTTATCTATTGTTGAAAATTTGCATGATCCCAATAATAGTAAAAATGCGACATGAATACTGAAATATATTTCACAAATAAATTACGTTCTTTCATTATCAATTATCCATCGCCATCAACAAGAAGTATGTAATAAGTTCAAACTATTATTGAATACTGGCATAATCCTTTTGAAATGGATATTGAGAAATATGATAAGGGTTAGGCCATTATTCAAAAGCTGTTTAGAATTATTACATGTCCAGTTAATAAATCCATACTGCTATTGAATTTGTTTACAAAATGGACAATTTTATTGGACGCATTGCTTAAGTAGGACTTATTCTCAGATAATGTACAATAAATTTAAGAATAGCGTGGTGTGTATCTATTAATTTTTCCTTGATCTGGTCTTCCTTTTTTTGGCTTCACTGGTTTAGGATACGCTCTAGACAGTAAACTTCAAGTAAATACATACCTATGTTATTGGCAAGGGCAATCGAAACTTCAATATTTTCCAGTCTTCAACTTCTTTGGGTCTTAGGTAGGTGAAACACATCTACGAGTACCTACCATGTTTTACATAATCTGAGTTGTGTCACATGATTATGACCACTTAAAATAGATTTAGGTACTACGAGAGTTCTTTTTTATTTCCTCTTAAACAATAAAGAGCAAGCTGTCTCTATATTTTTGTCTTTTCTAATCTAACGGCTAATAATACTATTAAAAAACAACACTATACTCACATCAATCATGGCGTAAGAGTTGGACATCATAGCGATGAGGAGGTTCAACAGCACGATGACGTTGATGACGGAGTATGAGCCGAACATGAGGAGGCCCCAGAACCGCGTGTAACTCTTGATGCCAGCCAGCTCGAAGTTCTCCAGGCCCACCATGCCGAAGGACGCCCAGAAGAGAGATTGTGATGCCTCGAACACGCTGAAGAAGTTAACTTGTGAGTCTTGAGGGTTGTAAAAAGAAAGGTCTTTTTTGGTTATAAGTATTGAAAAATCAATCGTTTTATGCCTGTAATAGGTGAGCCAGGGATCTTAAGATAGAAGGTGGTAGGTAATTCTAATCACTAAAACAAGCTTGTTTTGTAATAATAACACATATCGCTGTTAGCTAAGATGAAGAAAGAATAAAGCCCAAAAAGAAGGGCATATATTATGTTTGTTTTTTAAAAGACAACTCCCGCATTAGGACTAAATCCTGTGTCGCAGGGGACTTTACAAACATACAACTAACGCGGACAATGAACACCCAGACTCGAAACAACAATTTATGAATTACACCAAGTGTTACCAGTTTTACTCAGAGCAGTGTCAAGCGGCGAGTCGGTCGCTTAAACCCCTACGCCAACTGTGCAGTCTTTTTGATTTGATATGTGGTCACTGTGGAAAGTGAAAGGAAGCATATTATGCGAAGAGATGATATGTATGTAGGTAAGCAAGTGATGAATATGAAGGTAGAGGGATGGAAAGGGAGAGGGAGGCCAAGGAAAAGATGGATGGACTGTGTGAGGATGGATATGAAAGAGAAAGGGGTAAATGATCAGATGACGGGCGACAGAAAAGAATGGAAGCGAAGGACGTACTGCGTCGACCCCAAATAGATTGGGACCAGGGCAAGAAGATGATGATGATGTGGTCACTGTGAATTGCTTTTTCAAGTCTTCTGTGAGTCATAAGCAGGGTCAAGTCTTTTTCACTAGACGCAGTCGAACGTGCGGTTGATTGTTTCTGTAATTTTAGATCTCTTTCACCTTTTTCATAAGGATGGTCTAACAGTGAAATCGACCACGTCGAGTGGGTGCAAGGGGTTTGGATAATATTTCATTGTTACCGTATGTATAAGTTGCTTAAACTGCTGCAATTGTTAGGTATAGACTATAGCTACCTACCGCATAGCAATCATGCTTTTCTCATTATTAAAACAATGATGATGTAATATGCAGTCTTTGTCACTTCTAAAATACTTACTATGTTGTTATTATGGTCTACGGTGTTAATAAAAGTAATAGGTACACATTGTGGAAAGCAATAAAGAGTTGCGAATATAATACACATTTTTCTAGCTCTACCTTACTTTTACTATAAAACCTGAACACGTTCAATTAACGGCCAATTTACGCCTGAACGACACACTATATGAGTGATATTGCTGGTATCAAGTTTTATTTTTTATACGCACAGGCTATTGAAAAGGGGTATGAAAAATCCGCCACCAATTCAGAGAATGGCGCCGTAGAACTCCGTGCATAGGCAAATTAATAACGGCTCAGTCAACAAATCTACTCTTTTTGTTGAGCCATTCAGCAATGATGTTGATTGGCTATTCAATTTATTTCATTCTGCGCCCTTTTGTGTCCATTATTCTTTCATTTGATCAGAACTTTACAAGTATAGCGTTTGGTTACGATTAATAAATGGAAAATGTTGTTGGCTGGAGACAATTACTTGTACTACTTCAGTTTGTCGACTGGGATGTTCGGTAGAATAAATTAAGCCTATTGGCTAAGTATCCGTATCCCTATAATTACCTATATAATAAGCTTAAACAGCTGAAACGATTTTCTCTACTAATATTAAACATGCGAAAATGTTCATAGAGATATATTGAACATGTAATAGAACATGGCTTTGACATTAGTCTGTATGCAAGGTGATGTTATTATGTACCTTTCGGTAGATAACGGTAGATAATGTCATGGATACTGACCGAATTACTTTGTACCCTATAGAGTTTCTGAAGTCTTAAGAATAATCAGGAGTGTCTTCACACAACTTGAGACTGTAAGTAGATTGTGTTACCCCGAAATTAACGCGCGCGAAGTGACGGGCAAAAGCTAGTAACGAAATATAGCATACAATGAGCCTCTTGGACATATTTTTAGCGTTACCGCAGTGACATCCGAAACTTTCACGTTAGCCTTAGCCTGAGCCTTGGATCCGTCCAGATTTCAAAGAATTTAAGCTTTTCCATAGAACGCTTGAACCGTCTGACCTCCGCAATCCAAAAGGAATAGCAATTTTTTATGCTTTACACCAACATGCAGCGGGATATTTAAATGTATTGACTCCCTGCTTTGTCCTTATACGGGTAAAGATTGCAATATATCTTTATGGCTTTCCTATGTAGAACAGTTTCATATTTAACATAAGTAATATTGTAATGAAATTTATTGAAGCATATTAATGGTTTTTATTAATAATACTCATCTCAAATTAAATAAACATCTTGTCATGAATATGATAACTATGTAAATTTTAAGTAGAGAACTTCGTTTCAAAGACGTAAAATTATTTGAGACACATTATTTATTAGGTACTTACATTTTGTGACAAATTTTGGAATTGAAAATCCATACTCTCTAATGAATAATTAATTAATAAATACTTGATCTGTAGTCATGGGAACCGTTATTGATAAAATAAAATATCCAGTTGTGGTGCTAAACATGACAAAATGAGTCAAAGAATCATTTTTGGAAATTATTTACCTTCCCATAAAGTTAGAGCACACATTTGATACAAAATTTAAATACAAAATACATCCAGATATTAAAAAATAAATAAAGCATTGGTCAGTCTAGTCTTAGCCATGCAATAGCTATATCTCTTTGGGTGGCAGGAAAAAATCATATCTGGTTAGACAAGAAAGCGTACCTCAGGTGATGACAATGATGACAGCATTGCTTTTGGCGCAGCGGGAGTGTAAGCGACTGCCACGCTGAAGGTCGCGGGTTCGATTCCCGCTCAAGTCAAACATTTGTGTGCGTGAACAATGGATGTTTGTCTTGGTCTGGGTGTTTCTATGTATAATATATATATATATCTATATATATATATATATATATTTACATCCCCATGTTGATGTTGCGTCCTACATGGCAGTTTTTACCGATGATGTTGCGTCCGACTGACTTCTTGCGTCCTGTATACGGAAGCAAGATTGACCATCTCTCAAATTCAGCTAGGAGCCATCAAAAGATCAGTACAATGCATGGGTGAAATATTGGCATGGACGTAGTTTTGTCACTAGAGTGTATTTCGGCGTATTTTTTACTTCCGCAGTGAGCCGCGCGAATTTTAGAGGCCGCTACTGAGAGATGTATATTAATGGCGTATATTCATTATTTTGGTTACATACATTATGCCGATAATATTGCTTCCGTAATTCTTATTCAGTATTGTAAAAAGTTTTTATCGATTCTTATTATCGATTTAATTGCGTCCAACAAAACGGCGTAAATGCGGAGATGGCTAGTGTGTGGGGGCGGAGTTAGCACGCGGGTTGCAACCTGTTAGAGGCCCGCAGCGTAATTTTGTGTACACCGTTTTGACTAGCCAGCCGGGGCGGATGCAAAAACACTTGTGGTGTGAAGTGAAAGTAAAATAACCAGCAACATGAAAAGAAGTGCCAGGCTACTTTCATTTGCAAGTAACAAGTATCATTAAGTTCAATTAAAATGATTAATAGGTAATAGGTAAATGAGTATTTTTAAGTAAATAACTTATTAAGTAAATAACTTGTAATCAAATTTTAAGCTGAGAGTAAATATTATATTTGTTTACGTAACTCGTACTTTCTTCAATAAAACAATTTTTTGCTGAATAAGGTAAAGTTATCAAAAAAGCTTTACATATAATTGACAATAATAAACATAACTATCAAACGATGTAACAACATTCCTTCTTTAAGTGAAAGGGTGCATTTGTAAGAAAATCTATTTTTTACCTCAAATTTTATTACGCATATTTTACGGTTTTATTTAGCTTGACCAGTTTATTTGTTTTTTTGGGTCAAATTTACAACAAAAATATGTCTAGTGTTGTTGATTGACTTGATTGAATCGTGAAAAAATTGTAATTTTATGATTATGGTCTTAATATTGTACTTAATAACTCGGCAAAAATAAAGCTTGATGGTATTACCGATACAATTCGTTTCTTCTTGATGCTTCCTTAGTTGGGCTCCTTGATGGCCCTTGGTTACTTCCCTTGATGCCACCTTGGTTATAGGTCGCGCCACACAAGTTAGGGGATGTTAAATAAGCTACAAGCTGCGCAATATCCAATCAACGCGCAGCTTTATGTGAGGTTCAGTCAGGATTGGATATTGCGCAGCTTGAAGCTAACTTCACATTCACCAACTTGTGTGGCGCGGCCTATACGTCCCTTATTATTTTCTGGTTGCTTCCCTTGATGCCTCGCCCGATATCCACTGGTTGTCTTTATATATTTTTTTTTACTCGTCTAACCTGTTATGATGATCGTGGAGTGAGTGGGTCAGTTGTCGGTGACTAATTATTTTTCACCAAAGATGGCACACAACCGATTTTAATCGTGTACAAAATTCGAATAGTTCACTGGAGTTGATATATACTACTCAAAACAAAATAAGGGCCACTAGTTTATTTACATTTAAGTGCACTTTAGTAAACTGAAAGTAACTGATAAGTAGCATTATATTGATATTACGAACTCTTTGGTGTTTGATCTCTTTTATGCTGGTGTTCTTGTTCCTAATTTGAAAAGTATTGGTCATCATTCCAAGAAAAAAAAAAAATGTTATTCTTAAGTTTTCTCCGATTGTCTTCTTAACTTGTCTCGGTTATTTTAGGAAAAAAGATTTACTTTTCAATTTTAATTGATTCATTTATCATCTTGCGTTAATCATGCCACCATTACACATGGATACAATTACGGCAACCAGAGCCATTACTATGATTCAAGAAGGCCGTTCTCATCGTTACGTGGGTTTGCAGTTGGGATTTTCTTGAAGAGCTGTCCAAAATGTATGGAATCGCTTCCAAGAGACCGGCTGTGCTGCCAGGAGACTCGGTTCAGGTAGAGTTCGTGTAACAACGGCGCACGAGGATCAGTACGTCCAACTAAGTGCTCGTCGTGATCATACAGTTACGGGCCGTAAGTTACAACACCGCCTACGGCTGACAACGGGTACCCTTGTCAGTGATCAAACTATACGTAATCGATTGCACGAAGACCAGCAAATGTCAAGCTGGTCTTCGTGCAATCGATTACGTATATGACCAGCAAATGTCAAGACGACGAGTTGTTCTAATTCCTTTGACCAGGGTTCAACGTCCAAACCGTTTAAGATTTTCCAGTCAGTATTTGAACTGGGGGATTAATCAGTGGGGCAAGGTGCTTTTTACAGACGAATGCAAAGTAAAATTTTTCAATGATGATCGTCGTGTTAGGGTGTGGAGACCACGCGGCGAGCGGTTTACGGAGTCCTGCATCCACGAAGTTGACCGTTTTGGTAGTCCCAACGTAATGGTTTGGGGTGGGATTAGTTTACACGGTAAAACCGAGCTCCATTTTACCATTTTAAATGCGGGTACCGTAACTGCAGAACGTTACATCGAGGATGTCATCAGGCATCAAGTGATCCCATTTGCACAGCGAGTGGGGCCTGGATTCATCCTGAAGCAAGACAATATCCGTGCACACACAGCTCGATCGACCCAAACTGTCCTAGAAGGGTCTCCTATTGAGGTATTACCATGGCCAGCTAACAGTCCGGATTTAATTCCAATCGAGCAATTGTGGGACCAATTGAAACAAAGAGTTAGAGTGAATGAGCAAGGGGTCTACAATCAACAGCAGCTGATTGACGCTTTAAAACGTGCCTGGGAGGAGATTCCAGATGAAAAAGTGAGGAATTTGATTCAGAGTATGCACACAAGGCTTCTGGAGTGTATTGCTAAGAGAAGAGGATATACTCGTTACTAAAAAGAAGAAACAAAAGTGACAAGAACAGTATTTTGTATTTTTTCGGTGATTTCTTTAGTTCATGTTTTTTATTCAATATGGCCAATTTCATTATGGACTTAAAAACAATTCCTGATCATTATTTTAGAGAATTGTTAGCCTATATTGAGGAATGCTTCGGTGAAACCCTACCCTCCGACACACGGGTACATGGAGGAAGTCGAGGTGGTTTTTAGTGGAAACACCACATACTCCGGCTCTTATTTCCCCCAAGAGTCGGAGATCCGAAGGATTTTCCACCTCGTAAAACAAAAAAAAATAAATAAAGGCCCACTTGCGTAACGTTTGATTTAAGTCACTCCTTAATTTAAATTTTTTGAACAGAATTAACAGCATAAAATAATTTAACTTAAAAGTATTTAGCGTCCTCTTGCACAACGTCAACAACGCTTAGATTTAGTTAAACATTTTATGAGGTCGGTAAAGTACTAGATAAAGTAGTTTTTACGTTTTGTTTCATGGCATGAAACCTTTTTGTTACCATTTTAACGATGTTATGCGTATGGTTTCGCATAAAACCTTAGACTATATATACTTTGAGCATAAAACAAAACGCATTTTCGTCGCCTAGCAACGAAATGACAATTGACAAATAATAACTAGAAACTTTCAAGCATTAACCGTAGAACTAGGGAATGCAAATCTCGCGAGATTTGGGCTCAAACGAGATTATGAAGCCAATCTCGCGAGATCTCGCCAATTTCGAGATCTCGCGAGATTGGCAATAGGTATGTATTTTTTTGTAAATAATCGTAATATTTGAATAATTAGGACAAAAATAATAACCATTTTAAGTATTATAGGAAACATTATTTAACACGAATTTTTTCAATAGACTTTTATGCTTCAAACCACTTCAAACTTTGTTTGACGTAGGTACCTATCTGTCTATACTTTTTTAATAAAGTTTTATGGAGTAAACTTTTAAGGACGGATCTGTTAAATAAGAAAGGAAAGAAACAACCAGTCTTCGCTTCTAATTTCAAACAAAAATCTTTTAGTAATAAAACATTTCTTTTATAACAAACAAAACAACGAGAGGTCAAAAAAATCTATGTTACTAAACTGAGGTATTATTATCAATCAGGTAAATAAAACTATATCTACTCAGTAGACCTTTTAGATATTACAGATTAATTAACAAAATATACCAATTAGACATACTTTTAGAAATTACAGATCTGATCCTAATTAACAAAATATACCAATCAAAGGATAGATTGGTTCAGTTCAAATCACAAGCCATTATTACGAATTATTTTCAAAGTAGCTACTTCAGAAGCACAAAATGTCCAAAGAATCGTCTGCTAAACGGCTTCCTTTTCTGTTGGTCAGATAACCAGCCGCTGAGAAGGCCCTTTCGGATTCAACGCTAATTGAAATTCTCGCAGTTCTCAGGCAGACATCCACGAACTGCTAAAGTTTGCCTTTTAACCCCCCGGACTCGTATAAATTCATTTCATTTTTTTATTAATGCCGATACCGACAGATTGCAACTCCGTCCGAGTCAGTTCGCGCTTCTAATAAGACGTTTTTATGCTCGAGTGCAATCTCGTAAATCTCGCGAGATCTCGCCCATTTTTCGACCGAGATTAATCTCGCTAAAAAAGGCCGAGATCTCGCGAGATCGAGATTGCATTCCCTACGTAGAACCCTACATGGGGTGCAGGTGCACCCCACACCGATTTGTTTTCTAAATATCTCAATTTCTTTAATATCCACGAATTTTCGAAATTCCGTCAATACCGTGACGAGGGACCGCGTTTTGTGGTCGCCTGTATAAGTGCAGTGTAGTAAAATCGTAAGATTATTTATTTATTACGATTGATGCATTTATATGTAATAAGTTATTAAATTTGATTATTTATTAAAACAAAAGTCTTATATGAATTAAATACAGATATTTTTAGATATTATGAAGGTAAAATTCAATGAAGTTTATTTATTTTGTTTCGGATGGCTGTCAGAGGTTTGAATTACGAAGAAATAAGCTCTATTCTAGACCACAAATCTGGCAAGGAAGAAAAAGAAGTTGAGACCAGTTGTAATTCCTGGGTTCTTTACAATTGTTCAAGATCAAATAATAAGCCAAATATAAAGTTTCAGCAGACAGTTTTGAAATTAGGTTTGGAACTGATACATGAACATTTGGAGGACCGTCACCGGATGCCAACTTAGTCCATTGCAGTGATCCTCAAAAAAGGACCAAATCCTACAAGCGCTGTTACTCAAACTACATTTAACTTTGTGTAATAAGGCTGATTTGTGATCTCAAGTTACCGATTCTGTTTAGTAAAACGTATTTTCATGAATTGTTTTTTTATTTTAAGGATTACAGTTATTTTAGTATGGGGTGTTCCAGCACCCCAGTGTAGGAATAACATGTGCGCCAAATAGTGTAGAATTCTAGGGTTAACAATAACACAAGTAGGAACATTGTTATCAGTTATATCATCATCATCATCATGTTAGCCTAGGGACGTCCACTGCTGGATATAGGCCTCCCCCTGCTGCGTCGTCCGGTCCAGTTATATAATTATTGATAATTTTCGTCGCAAATGACAAGATGCCAACATCAGTGTGACAGATCTTAAATGAAATTAGCCACTAAACAGCCGATTTTCGGTGATTAATCACCGAAAATCGGCTGTTTAGTGGCATATTTGTGGCATTTTGACAATTCTTAAATGATATTACTCGACAAATTTTTCGTTGTGCAAGACGCTAGTGGTGTTTAATATTTTTTTTCTCGTTAAATACATCTTAATTTAATTTAAGAATCGTTGTGCAAGTGGGCCTTAAACTACTAGTACGATTTAAATGAAATTTGGAAATGTACCTCGTCATACGATATTCTCTTAGTTAGGTATTAAACATTCAGACGTCTAGGTTATCCATAAGGGCTAAATTGCACCTTGAACCCGACATCCTAAGATTGCAGATAGTAATGGCCATTGGATCGTTAAAAACTAACAAAGCGCCAGGTCTGGATCAAATTACAGCCAAAGTGTTGAAGGCGCTGGGTGAAAAAGGTGTTGACACACTGCACAACATCTGCAACCACGTATAGTGGAAAGGCAAGTGGCCCAAGGCCCATAAAAAAGGTTCGACCAAAAAATGTTATAATTATCGCACTCTCGCTTTAATTTGTCACGCAAGCAAAGTCCTGTTAGACTGGAATCATAAACAACTGGGTCCGGTATTATCTTGACTGGCAGATCCCGCAAGAACAGGCCGGTTTTGTCAAGGGAAAAGGCACGCGTGTACTAATATTAAACGTCAGGCAAATTGTGGAAAAATGCTACAAGTTCGACACACCTGTCATAATGTGCTTCGTCGACTATAGTAAGGCATTTGACTGTGTCAACTGGGACTGTCTATTTTTATTTATTAAGGTTTGCTAACAATTGTAACAGTAATACAAGCAAATATTATAAACATCTTACGATCTACAGTAACAGTTACATCCAATTATAAGCAAACACCACTTACACTTACAATAACAAACATAATTAAGTATTACTAATAACAAGTTAAAAAAAGTACGGCTTACAGTTCAGTTTTTTTTTACATAGCATACCTTTTCTTGATACAAAAATTCGCTAAGCATACAGAAATACATTTATAAGAAAGTATTACATTTTATACTTTTGCGATATTTAGTAAGAGAATCAGCAAAAATATCAACATTGTGATTGCAGATGTTAAGTAGCTTGCACATGCGAGGGACAGGAGAGGTAGAGCCTGAAACAGTTTTTCTGGGTGGGGGATAAAGGAGACTGATGTATACCCTAGGATGTTTGTATGGCACTCTAAAATTTATTCTATGAAGGAGTTGTGTACAGTCAATTTTGTTGCGGACAAGTTTATAAAAGAAAACCAGGTCTAAATATTTTCTTCTCTTTTCAAGTGTTTCCATTCTGTATTTTTTAAGTTTATCCTGATAAAAAACCATTCTTGGGAAACGCAGGGGCGACAAATGCCACAGAAATCTTTTTTGAATTCTTTCTAGCCTTAAAATATGAACGGCATAATGCGGTCGCCAAACTACACTACAGTATTCTAAATGACTTCTCACAAAACTATCGTATAACAAAAATGTTGTATGAGGCTTGCGAAAATCCTTTCCATTTCTTACAATAAAGCCCAGAGATCTAGATGCTTTCCTAATGATCATTTCCAAACGAGGTACAAAGGTTAACTATTTGTCTAACAAAACGCCTAAATCTCTAACACAATCACATTCATTTAATTCTACGCCGTTGATCGAGTATTTTGATGTTATTTGGTCAATCTCACGAGTAAACTTCATAAACTGACATTTCTTTGGATTCAATTGCATACCATTGTTATGACACCATATAGACAACGAATCCAGATGAAATCTGAAATCTGAAGAAGTAGGGCCTCATTAAGTGACTCTACAGGCTTTAAGAATTTAAGGTCATATGCGAATAACAGGGCAGGGGTGAAAGCAGTCCGGCAGGTCATTGATAAACATATTAAATAATAATGGCCCTAAGTGTGATCCTTAAGGCACTCCTGAAGTTATGGAGCGTGTGGATGATATGATTTGAAGCCATTCAATACAACCTTGGAGTCACGATAGCTTAAGTATGATTTTATCCACTTGTAGATTGGTCCACCAAATCCGTACATACATAATTTTTCTATGGAGGGTCTTATCAGAACTGGGTGTACCTCATCACTTGATTGCACTTCTGCAATCTTTATATCACAAGAACCAAAGTTGCGATAGCTGGGAGGGAGGCATCACCGTTGGTGGACGCAAAATCTGTAATTTGCGTTATGCAGACGACACCGCCTTGCTAGCGTCAGATGACACCGAGATGATCACCTTACTGGATAGGATGGAGCGCATCAGCAGTGAACTAGGTCTCTCTAAAAACAGGTCCAAAACGAAGATCATGGTCGTAGATCGCACAGGCAAGCTTGAGCCCACTGGGTCACTCAATTTAGAGACGGTTAACAGCTTTGTATACCTGGTTTCAAGCATTAGTAATAATGGTTCTTGTGAATCTGAGGTGCGAAGAAGGATCGGGATGGCAAAAGGAGCCATGGCATTGCTGTCAAAGATATGTCAAGAATATCTCTCTGAAAACCAAGATCAATTTTGTATGCACTCTGGTCTTCGAGATGATGCTTTCGAGATGTGGTGCTGGAGAAAGATGCTGGACATCCCCTGGACAGCACACCGCACCAACGTATCGATCATACAGGAGCTCAAGATCCGGACGAGGCTTTCCACCATCTGCCTGCGCAGAGTTCTAAAGTACTTCAGGCACATTGCGAGGAAAGACAGTGATAACTTGGAAAAGTTAATAATCACTGGCAAAGTGGAAGTAAAAAGACCGAGAGGCAGAAGCCCGATACGTTGGATCGACCAGATCCGCACGACTCTTAACACCACGGTATCGTGTACCGTGGTGTTAAGAGTCGTGCGGCTCGCTCTTCACTCAGCAGCAGATAGGAATAGATGGCAGGAAGTGGTCCGCAATAGACTGTTTCCACGAGGTGGTCAAGACCCTCAGCATTGAGGAAACCGACGCGAGAACGTTATCCAATCTCGAGTAAATAGGTAGGCAGGTATCTTCTGCGTTAGTGTGCAACAACCTCGACAACATATTTGATTAACATCAGGCAGTACGTAGTACATCGATATGGTTAGAACAAAAATGCCAACTCAATTATGACTTTAATAAGCTTTTTTTATCCTGTATAACGCTCGTATTTAATCAGGGTACACGGCATTGAAACCAAAAAAGTCGAGCAAAAAAGGTCAGTCGTTAGTTTTACTTTTACCGAAGCCATTCAGGCCATTTTCAAGTCTCTGTAACTTCGTTCTGGATAAAGCTAGACATCTGAACATTTCATTATCAAAAGAAAATCTTTATAATAATAGTAGATTGTATGACAAGGGAGCAAAATAGTATTTTTACGGCGAGGGCGCTACTTTGAACCACGAGCGAAGCGAAGGATTCTAACGTGGAATCCCGAGCGCAGCGAGGGCTTCAAAATACATTGCCCGAGGGAAAAATAATTTGCTCTCGAGTCATATACTCTACTTTCCATCCCCTTTCTATGAGAAAATAAATAAGAGACGGTGTTTTGTAATTATTAATGAATATATATCAATCCGTGTGGTGACGGATTAAGAATACGAAATGTCACCACCCCATATCATCCCATGGGTGTCGTAAGAGCCGACAGAGGGAGCACATTATGCAGAGAATAACACTGCAAGAGAAGGAAAACTTGATACAAACCCTATACCAACCCGTTTGGCCAGCGTGGTATAGTAGGCCAATTCATCCTTTCAAAGGAGAGGCCTGGTCCAGCAGTGGACTATTAAAGGCTGATGTGATGAATGAATATATTTAATAAAATTAGACGTCTGAATTAAGTTAAAACAATAACAAATTTATATTTTCCTCTTTCACAACTCGACGTAGAACTCATTATTTTTGCAAAATTCAATAAGAATTGTACCTACTGTTTACGAAAACAGAGTCGTATTTCGAGCGCTGTTTTTTTATTAGCGCGGGTCACGCCCGTGCAGCCAACACGTATCAGCCAGTTATTTAAACAATTTACGTTCGATGTCTATGAATGATATACGTTCCAAATTCAAATCACTTTTCCGCCCGCTAAAAAGTGCTTAACAGAAAAGAGCTATCACATTTATATTGCTCCAACTAAAAGAGAAACAATGAGACACTTTTCGAATAATAGAAGGGATGAAAAATATATTACAGAGTTTCATCCAAATCGAACTAGTACTTTGAAATTATTGATTGTCACACTCACTCAACGGTCTTCATAAAATTCTCAGGTATTTCTAGCAGACATAGGTACAAGCTTGTAATTTTGATGATCATTATCATTAAGCCTAAAAAAATTAAATAAATCCTTAAACCTTTAGGAAAAATTCAAACAAATGTCCCTTTTTAATTTTGGTCTAGTTTTCATATTTTAGAATCTACACAAATAAGTTTGTGAACCTTTGTAGTACGCGGATTAGGTATTAATTACTCCACCAAGATAACTTGGCGGTTTAGAATTCGGAATTCAGTTTATGTCCCTACTTGATTCAAATATTTTTGGCTATCTAGGAGTACGCGTAGGGTAGGGATCGGGCAGGCACCGGGAAGGGACCGGCGAGGAGCACGGGTGGAGGTGCATAAGTCGGGGCCCGGGGGGGGGGGTTCACGGGTGGAGGGCATAGGTTGGGGTTCACAGGTGAGGACACGGGTGGGGGTTCACGGGTGAGGACAAGGGTGGGGGTTCACTGGTGAGGACACGGGGGGGTTTCACGGGTGGAGTACATAAGTGGGGATGCAGGTGCAAACTCATTGGTTCACGGGTGTAGGCACAGGTAGGGGTTCACGGATGAGGGCAAGGGTAGGGGTTCACGGATGAGGCTAAGGTTGGGCGTACACGGGTGAGGTCATGGGTGGTGGTTCACTGGTGAGGGCACCGTTGGGGGTTTACTGGTAAGGGCATGGGTGGGGGTTCACGGGTGTGGGCACTGTTGGGGGCACGGATGGGGTACGGATGGAGGTTCACGGATGGGGGTCACGTTGGAGTGCAGGGTAGAATAACACCCCATGATGAGAAATGTTTGATAAAGACCATCACTAGCAAAAAGAAGTGAGATTTCAACAAAAACATTACATGTAAAAAGAACAACAACTTGAGCAACAGTTCTTCAGTATATAGTTGTGAGATCAAATATGGAAACTAATGGTAGGTACCGTAGGTACCATTCGAAACGGTCATGACGGCTGGAACACGAGAGTGTACGGTATCGATAAATATATCAGTTTAGGAGGAAGCAGAATTCTCAACACAATATATGGACTATATACAGAAAAAATATTCGGTATCAATATAACCTCTAATGTAGTAGGAAGTAATTTAATTAATGGAATGCTTATATTAAATACAGGAAAATATACGGATCCTATATAAACTTAAATTTAGATGGATGTAGGATAATCTGTAATACACATAGAACATATTCAGAAATATACAGTGCGTCACATTATTTCCATCATGAACGGACGCCAGAAACCAGCGAGAATTATTTGAAATTGAATATCTTCATTTCGTGTTTAATCAAAATTTCTTGTTGATAATTGAATTCACATGACTAAAGTGTACCTATATTCGCACAAATAACAATCGAAATCTCATTGACAGTGGTGGACGCCACAAGGTTCGACTTTGAAATGACGCAAGAAGTCTTCCGCGATTTAAATATATATATATATATATATATATATATATATATATATATATATATATATATATATATATATATATATATATATATATATATATATATGTGTGTGTGTGTGTGTATATTATATATATTTATTTACAAAAAAAAACTTTATATGTATGTTTATCCATTGTCTAGTACCCATAGTACAAGCTCTACTTAGTTTCGGACTAGATGGTGTTGTGTGAATGTGGTAGAATATTTATTATTTATTTATTTATTGCTTTCACTGACAGCTGATGTTCACAAACAATGTTTCAGGTACTAGCTAGTAAATCGTCGCTATGAGGTATGTGTGTATGAATGAATTAGCATACACCAAGGATACAGGAAAAACTACTTCAAAATAGACAAATCAAGAAATAGAACACATTAGATTTATTAGCACAATAAAGTCTTTCTACACACAATCATCACAAATATCATTACAATGATTTATAAGGAAGGCACTTGACATAACCAAAAAAACATCTACGCTACGAAACCTACTAAACACACACATCCACCGACACCAGAAGCTCCAAAATATATTTCGCGATGACGAACCTTCTTCCCTTTAGTTACTGCACATATTCCCATCTTTTAGAATGCATTTATTACTCTGTCAGAGTTTTCTTCATTCTAAAATCGTCTTTATTAGAAATACATTGAGTTCATATTTAGATTACGTACCTACTGTTATGTTTTATCAGCTTCTTGTAGCCGCGGTTATCTAGTCTCTATTCTCGAACGCTTTGCTAAAACACTGACATACTACACGCCGAATAATTATTTTGAAAAACTCCATTCCGAATTTTATAGATCAAACAAGAAACTACTATTCCATATAATATATGGGATTAAAATGTCACTTCCAATGAAAAACATAGGTATTAGAAGATCATTTAAAACAGAATGCCAAAATCATGTATTCTTAGTAAGAATGATAATCCATGGTTGCACGCAGCGTCATGCAGTCCACCTCATCAATCTTCAAAGTGTTCATCTTGACGTTAATATCCTCCTCTAACTGAATCTGTGTCTGCAGCAAGTATCTCAGTGAAGCAGTCGCTTCATGCAACATCTGTTGCAGTTGCTCTGTGCTGTAACGCAGCATTTCACACTCGTAGAATAAGGATTGGCCTGGAGGATCTCGTACCAGCTCCGCTCCAATCCTCTGAGCACGCTTCCCAAGACGAGTATGCGCCAAAGCAATGTTACCTTCCTTATCAGCCAAAGCCTTCTGAAGAAGCAAAATATTATTCTGCATATCACAGATTTTCTGCGTCGTATCTTTATGCATATCTTCAAGTTTTGCTTTAGATCGCTTGGTATCTTCAATCCTTTCGTGAAAAGCATGGTTGCATTTCTTATAAGCATTCCAGAGATCATCAATTACTTGCTTCAGAATAGTATCCACAAACATTTTGATTGGACGAGCACTCGTGACTTCTCTCGCAGCCATTTTAATGTTATTGGCGGAATAAGCATTGTATTCATCAGCTGATATGTTCGCTGGATCGAGGTTGGCATAACCTTCGTATATTGAGAGACACAGATCAGTTGATTTCAGAGACAAATTATTTTTATCCAGATCAATAGCTGATTGCTTATACTGAAGATCTCTGTCCAGAAGATAACGAGTAGAACGGAGTCTTCTCATTTGTTCATTGAGTTGTTCCAACACTCGTCTCAGTAGGCTTTGACCGCCCAATATGGCGGTGATTTCTTGCTGCAGTGCGTGTTCAGCATCGTCAACAACCAAGTCAATGCCTAGTCGACCATCTCGAAGCATGAGACATTTGCGACATATCGTCAGGGCATTCCCTTGGAGTGAGGCTAGGCAGTCTAGGAGCCTGGTCTTGTAAACACCAAGGGCTTCGAGTTCTAAGCAAATTTCTTTGCGCTGTAGTTCCAGTTCATTTTTCACGAACTCGATGTCCCCAATACGTTCGTCGAGGCGTCTGTCGGTGGTGGCTTTCAATACTTCAGCTCTTTCAGCAGTTTCGTCTCTAATCCTTTGGGACTCTCCTATGACCCTGTCTGCTAGCTGCTGCTGGTCTTCGGTATTCCTGCATCGCTGGTCATTGCTCAGCTTCCATTCCGCGAGGGTGAATTTCGTAGTTCTTGGGGGCATACATACTATTGCTTGTTCCGCTAGCCTTGTTGTAGCTATTGGAGCTCCTATAATATGACGCACACCAAACTGTGCCTCACACATCGTCGTTAACTAAATAATTTCAAAAATAAAATGACTACAAAATACTCCAATACGTCTGATGTCAAATATTGATAAAACTGTTTTAGTTGCTATGGTTGCTATGACGATGGCGACGAAGTTGAAAAAACAAAGCAGGTTGAAAGGTTTCCGTTTGGTTTACTACTAAACTCATTTGACTGAATCACTACGTATGTTTTCAAATATTCTTAGAAATATATTATTTTTATCCAACCAATACGCTGAGTATTTAGAATGTACTCTATAGAGTTAAGCAAATTTGAAAAAAAAACAATTAAAACTTTCGTAACTTGTATATGTATGTCACCGGAAAATAACAATAACCGCAAATTTATAAATTTCCTAGGAAATTTATAAACTTTCGTAGGATTCTAAACGAGAGATATATTGTATGTTGTTAAATTTTATATAAATACGATTCATCGGCCATGGTTATGGTAAAACATATCATCAATCATCACTCTACATAGTGTGATGGTATATTTTACCGTAACAACCCACCGTACCCAACAACCCTGCATAGCTACGCAAATAAGACTTGTCTACAAATGTGTAATTGAACTTTGCGTTTTAAGATTACATTGTTGATTCCTTCGTAACCACCAATAACATTACTTGTAGCCTAAATGTGCATTTAGACCTATGCACCAAGCCGCAAATGGGCCGCTGCGCTGCTGGAAGGATTGTGCCACTTTCCTAAAGCCTTGTATCCACTCGAGCATGCTCAGGCGAATGAACGGCTCATTTGGCCGAGCCGCTCAAGTGGAGACGCCTGAGCATGCTCGGCCCGAGCAAATCCGAGCGCGCTCAGGGCGAGCCGGCATCTGTCGGTTTTTGTCCGTGCTCAAAGGCGCTCAGTATTCGCTCGGCGCTCAATGTGGACGGTTGTTTTTGTGTTTGAGGCGAGGGCGTCGAATTCCCCGAGTTTTAATTACGTTTACTTTTACGGTTATTTGAAAAATGAGTGGCTTGTGGGATAACGAGACTTGTTTAACATTAATTGATGAATATGAATCAAAGAGGGTGTTATGGGATAGTACATACGAAGAATACTATAATCGCATAAAAAAAGAAGATGCTTGGCGTGATAATTATCAGTGAAACATTAAACATTAGTGTAGACGATGTAAAAAAGAACTGTAAGCTTGACAGGTTCATTTAGACGTGAACGATCAAAGCAAAAACGAAGTTCTAAAACGGGAAGTGGTAAGTGTTATTAGTATTTATTTGATCGGTCAACATGTTATATTTATTTACATACCATATACATATATATGAATTACATAATTCAATATTTTTGTTTCAGGTTAAGATCAAGCGTATGTGTCAAAATGGTTTGCATTTGATCGGATGAAATTTTTAATGGATAAAAGTGAACCAAATGAAACTCGAGATAATTCCAATGTAAGTTTATTTATTTTCATAATCTATACTGATATTATAAAGAGGTAATGTTTGCGAATTTGGAACTCACAAACACAACAACCTCGCAAACATTACCGGAGATTACTCTGGTGCTTCTGGTCCAATATGGATAATTCTTTCACTAATATAAAGGTACACTATTCCTGGTGGTTAAATATTTTGTGAAAATTAACTGAACTGATGAACTGCGTCAACCAACTCAGAAAATATTATGGCACTTTTGAGCTCAGCTAATTTTCAGAAAATTCTTATAAGTAAACTAATTTAATTAATATTGTATTGCCAAGGTAATTCTGAATTTATTATAAAATGCCGTGCGATATGCAAACGAATTTCTTTGATTTGGTTGGTAGATCTTCTGGGTACGTGTGACAAAGAAGAGAAGGATTGTAATGGCTCATCGTTCCTAAATGTACCTGGAATAATCTCGCCATTTTCTTCCCTATCAAAAATCCCAATGGGACAGTAGTATTCTCTAGTATAGTTTCTTTGACGCATGAAGTTATGCAAATGCGTAATAGCTATTACAACTGAAACCGCATTATTAGTGTCCATTGCAATCGGTTTACGTAATACTCTGAAAGCGGATGCGATAATACCAAATACATTCTCGACGACTCGTCTAGCTCTTGAATGTCGATAGTTGTAAATTCGTTCGAGAGAATCTCGTATATAATTATTACCAGCAAATGGTTTCATTGTATATTCATTAAGAGCAAAAGCGTTGTCTCCTACAATACAATAAGGTACTTTTACATTATAAGGAATTTGCAATATCTTTGGTGGCGGAATATTCAAAGTTTTATTTTCAAGTTCTCTATATAAATTGGTATGTTTAATCACACTACATCTACACCTCCATCAGAAATTCTACCCTTACATCCAACATCAACATATATAAAATTATAGTCAGCATCTACTACCGCAAATAATACAATACTAAAGAAATCTTTATAGTTTCGATATTCAGCTCCACTATGGGGCCGTGCTATGATTTGAATATGCTTGCCATCCATTGCCCCAACACAATGAGAGTAGTTCCACTTTTTTTTGAAGTTTCGTGATATATCTAGCCATTCACTTTCTGTTCGAGGAACCTGAAGCAGAATAACAAACCATTAACAAATTACAATGCATCAATTCCTTATTAAATTTTTTTTACAGAAAAATCGAACCCAAGACGTTTTGGATGTTGAAAATGCTGATAGTCAAGGCATTAATAACAATGAAGCAAGCAGTGAAATGCGCCCTCAAAAACAAAAAAAAATGCTGAGAAAATGAAAATAGAATATGACAATCCAATGGTAAAGAGTGCATATGAACTTTTGAAGAAAACAGCGGACAATGATGACCCGTACACAAGTTATGGATTGCATATTGCCAACGAACTAAAAAAATACGATAAAGGTACCTTGGCCTGTGTCAAACATGTAAATAAATAAAAAATAAATAAATAAAATCATTTATTACCAAAAGAATATACAATTTATACGCAGTTTCCGTTGGCCCCACACTAGGCAAGCCTGTCCTGTGGGTACCTCTAACGATTACATATTGCCAGCTTACTTTGTTGCTCGGACGGAGTCATAACAAAACATTGCTTTACTTAAAAATGTTAGTACCTAATATATAATAAAATAATATATATAATATAATAATATAATTTAATATGTGTATTTAACTGAAGTGTGGATAGTGTATTTAGTAATATAAATTTATAAAATATACAATAAGTAGAAAGAATATATAGTATAAAAATATATAATAGATGCAATATAAGTGACAGTAATCTGTGAGTAATACATGTGAATGTTAAGTTTTTGTGTGAAATTCAACATAAATGCTTAGACTAAGTGTTTCAAAAGGTTTTCAGTAGAGTCGTAGGTCAGGGAGGAAAGCCACTTTATTACCTTTATTTTCGCCTCTCTTAAGGAACAATGTTTGATGTCACAAAATGCGGCTACCTTGTTGTAAATGTAGTAATCCTTGAACGGACTAAAACGTCTAGCAAAGGAAGTGTTGATTTTGGGAACAGTAGTTCTATATATGCGGCGTTTGAGCAGATCTTGGTACTCTTCAGAATTTATAACAGAATGGTGCACTTTGAGAAATGTCTTTAATATAAATAACTGCCGCACATTCAGTACTTTGCTATCTCTGTAGAGTTGAGAAGTGGGATACCTATATTGCTTTTTTAGCATAACTTTGAGCACCGAACGCTGAGCTCTTTCTAAGGTTATTAAGAAAGACTTAGCAGCGCCTCCCCAGGAGCCTATACAATAGGTAAGTAATGATTCACTTAATGCGGAATACACCGTTCGTAGTGTATCATTTGATGCTGAGGAGCGAAGAAGTCGCATTATATTAATCGTTTTGCGAACCCGACTCGAGAGCGCATTAATATGGGATTTAAAGTTTATGTTTTTGTCAATGATAATACCAAGGTATTTAATGGTATCTGTCCTTTGTAGGTTTTTACAACTACAGTGTTGTTGATCTCTACAACTGTGTAACTTGATATTAAGTAGAATACTAGGAGCAGTTGCGGCTGTTTTGTGAAAACACACGTATTTAGTTTTACTGATATTTATAGTTAATAGGTTATGATTTAACCATTTTAACACACGCTTCATCCCCTCCTCTGCATTTGAAAAAGTCTCTTTCCAGTTAGAACCGTTAAAAATTAAAGCAGTATCATCAGCATAACAAATTATGTCTGAACTAATGATGTCATGTATATCGTTCATGTATATAATGAATAGGGTTGGTCCTAGTATACTTCCCTGTGGGACGCCGAATTTGATAGATTGCAAATCACTTTCATGATTGCCAACTCTCAAATATTGCTTGCGATCCGACAGGTAGCTCCTGAACCAATCTAGAGCTATGCCCCTAATACCATACTGTTTTTCTAATTTCTGCAGAAGAATAGGGAATGAAACGGTGTCAAAGGCTTTAGCCAAATCTAAGAATACTCCTATGCTGTATCTATTCTTATCAAGGTGAGACGCTACTGTAGAAGTCAATAAAGTGACAGCTTCCTCAGTCGATTTGCCTCTCCGAAATCCGAATTGCCTATCCGATATAAGGTTCTTGTTTTCGATATACTGGACTAATCTGTTATTTACAATTTTTTCAAGCAACTTAGAAAAAGCTGTCAGTAACGAAATAGGTCGATAGTTTTCTGGAGAATCTTTACAACCATTTTTAAATATTGGTTTAATAGAAGCTATTTTCCATATATCGGGAAATACACCAGTTTTTAAGCTAAGGTTAAATATTTCTGTGAGTGGTGGAACGAGGACAGTTCTTAGTTGTTTCAAAAGCATATTAGTTATTCCATCAGTACCTGGGGCTTTATCGTTTTGCAATGATAATATAAGAGATTCCACCTCAGCAAAATCCGTTGGTTTCAGAAAGAATGAGTCTGTTAAAAAATTATTTCGGACTTTAGTTGCTAATACTTCCTGAGTGAGTTGTAATTCATTCAAGATATCATTGGCCAGCTTCATACCAACTGTTGAGAAGTATGAGTTGCACATGTTTAATGATTGCCTAGCGTCTATACTGTTTTGCAGTCTTAGAAGTTCTAACGGTTCTTTTTTTATTACTGTTAGGTGGCACACGGACTTGATGGTCTGCCACAGTTTTTTTGGGTTCTTTGTGTTATTAGACAGTTCTCTATTGTCATAATCTATTTTTAACTTGTGTAATAAATCATTACAAAAGTTTCTATACCGGGTGTAAACTGTACGCAGTAGTTGATCATGAGGGGATTTTCTTGATCTCATGTGAAGCCGGTCTCTGTGTTGCATGCAACGGATCAATCCTGGCGTAATCCAAGGTTTTATAGCATATTTTGAGTGACTTATTTTGATTATTCGCGTGTGCTTGTTAACAATCTCAGCGAGCCGGTTACAAAATTGTTCAACTAGTTGGTTTGTGCCTAAGCTATTTATTTGAGGAAACAAATCTACCTGTGACAACTCATTTCTAATAGCTTCTACGTCGCGTTTGACAGCAGATCGATTGAAGTGTCTTTTTTGTGACTTATCTGTAACTAAACCCAGCATAACCATATCATGATCCGTTATATCAGCACAACAGACCACACCCACAGCATTTCTAATTGTATTAACAAAAATATGGTCCAGACACGCGTCCCCTCTTGTCGGTTTGCTTATAGCAGGAAATAGTCCGTGTTCTGCTGTTAGGCATAAATATTCCAACTCGTGATTATTTGTAGTAGATAATAAATTGATGTTTATATCACCTGCAAGAATCACGGTGTGCGAACCATTTGAAAGATTGTCCAGTATGCAGTCAAGTGAGTTTAAGAAATTGTTTAGATTTTTAAATGACGGTGGGCGATATATCCCTAGAATTTTTATGTTTGCTAGGTCCAGTTGCAGGCAATTTGCGTCCTTTACATCTGGTTCTGAAACACAGGCACTTATAGTATTCAAGACATATGCTACAACTCCACAGTTTTGATTGATATATTTGTTTGTTTTATAGCTTGTGTAAGATTGTATCTGCGGTATGACAGTGCACTCATCGAGCCAGCATTCCGTCAGAATTATAATATCAAATTTAAAATCTACTCTTTCTAGTGTTGTAATAAAATTAATAAAGTTTTTATTAATGCTCCGAATGTTAAATGTTAATATTCTAAAGTTGTAAGTGGTGGTGATTGCTAGTTGGCATTGTTCAGGCGCCTCTATTGTATGACAATTTATACAAACCGAATCGATTTCGCTAATTGCATTGTTATTAATCATGGGAAGGTGAGTATAAAAAACTGTTCAGAGGAATTACAACATAATTTAAGCAATTGTCATACAATATAGGCGCACATTTAACGATGTAGTATACTAACAAAATTGCAAAGAGCAGTACACAATAAGTACACTTCTGGCTGTAACGATAATTAATGATAGATATGATTTTAATCCATGCATACACTAGCATGTTATATAGAATATTAATGTTAGAGTAATTATAATATCCATATAGAATATATAATATAATGTTCCCATTGTATATAGTAATTCTTAAAATTGTTGTGTAAGTTATTGTGTGTTGATGTAACAATGTAATAAATATAATAATAAAAGAGCGTATTGAAATAAGCAAATTTATATAAAAGGAATAAAATATTATATTGTTAGTAGTATATATTTGTTTACAAAGCAGTTTATCGATACCTAAAGGTGGCGTAGGTTTTAGCGTTTCAATTTTCTTTATTAGGGCCGAAAATACGCGATAGGTCATCCTGTGTGCGTACCGACAAAGAGGGTGCACCTTCGCGTTGTTTAACGTAAATAATCCCTTGAGCGCACCAGCAGTATGAGTAGCTTTGTTCTTTACATTTGGCTCTCGCCGCCCGAAAAAGTAGCCTGTTTACTTTTGTTAAACGCTCGTTGTAGTAAATTTTTTGTGGTGGACCAGCGATTTCAATATCAGCGCTCGATATGTTCCTGCGTGTTTTTGCAGCCTTTATTATTTGATCCCGCTTACTCCGACGTAAGAGACGCACCACTATAGGCCTCGGGAAACTGGGGTTTTTTTCGGCGTCTAATGCAGATTTTATGCGCGGTCCCACTCTAGTCACCCAATCAATATCATTATCATTTATTTCTACACCTACTTTCCGCACTGCTAAGAGAGCAATGTGGTGAGGGTTTTCATTAGCATTTTCAGGGATGCCGGCTATTTCCAACTCATTGCGAAGTTGAGATTGCGCTTGAACGTTTATTTCCTGTTGAAGTTCGGACACTTTTGAGTTCAGAATCTTCACTTCTCGCTCTCGGTCTTCAAGGACTTTGATTCGCTTGTCATGGACGGATATAGACAAGTTTAGTTCTTCAAGTTTTGCCTGACAGTTTATAAGTGATGTTGTGGCATCTTCAAGGTGTTTTTTTAGCGATGATATTTCCTGGGTTAATATGCGAACTTCATCTATCAGTTCTTTTACCTCGCTATTCGTATCGGTGTCATGCGCGTCAGTCTTTTTCCTTTTTGTAACATTGTCAGATACCAAGCGTACGGGCGTCGCGCTATTATCTCCTCCTTTCCTTTGAGACGCGCTGCAGTCCGGACATTTCCACGTTTTTATCTTCTCAGTTGAAAGCGAGGATCGGTTAATGCATAACGAGCAAAAGTTTTTCTGACAACTTTCTGTAGAACATGTTAAATTATTTGAGTCTTTCGAATATTTCAAACAGCCGTAACACTTCATCTTCAGAAAAAAATGTATGAATAAAAGTGTATATCAAAAATTCACGTAGGGCGTAGTATATCTTCGGATTCGATCCCGTGACCAATAATAATAAAGGTTAAAAACCAACAAAAAGAGGTGTTCGCAACTCGGATTCGAACCCGAGCTTCTTCTATTAAGCACCGAATCTTTTATGAGCGTAGCTAATTGATCGTATAATTGTGCAGTGAAATTTTGGATTAGTTTCTAAGGGCTAAAATTAGTTTCGGTATTTGCTGTTATAGAAATTGACCTTGTCTATTGTCTTTCAATGTCATTTACCGTCACAACAACACTTTCAACGGATTTTTTAGACCAGTTTTTTGTTAATAACTTTAATGTTTCTTGATGCACAGTCACTGTTTTTACACTGTTTTGATAGGTTTTTGATTCCGCACACACTATTACAGTTCTTGTTTACAAAAAGTCAGGTTACACAACTTTATTTTAGATTATTGTAAGAGAGACTTGACAACACGTCTGTGTATGACAACAGTCCGAGCGGTCCTCCTATAATATGTCATTAATAATATAATATTCCAGGCAGATATGGGAAATTATTCACCAAATGTCTATTGTCCACGTGAGTATTACAATCAGCCACAACAATATGGGTATACTACAAGTACATCAACTGTTTCATCGCCACCTGCGCCACCGTCACCAACTTTGGAATCGACTAATCGACCATCACCAGCAGAAACAGCAAATGCTGATAACCAATTCACTGAATCGAAACCTCTCAGATTTTTTTAACATTTAAAAACTACATTATTATTCTATGATAATTTTTAAATTTAATAAAAAATATTTCAACCGCATTTTGCATTTATTTGATAAACTTACCTACCTACTTAGTTTAAAAAAAACATATAACTATAAATAATCGAATTAGCTTACCTTAATGTAATCTTTGAGTGCCTGTATAATAGCTTCACACACTACCGGAACAAAACGGCTTAACTTTGTTTAGATACTTTGAAAATGTATTGCAAGCTAGTATAGGAATCTCCTGTAGCTAAAAATCTTAAAGTTATCAGTAACTTATCCTCCGGTGATATGGCCTCACGCATATGTGTATCTTTTTTTTTAATTTGCGGTCCGATCAATGACAGTAAATATTCAAAATCAATCCTTGACATTCTTGTAAAGTTGTTAAATGGTTCGTTATCTCCTTCGAAAGTCAATTCACGAATTATATTAGCCGAGTTGTTACTTCGATGACGATACATTTCTCTCATCCACCACATTGGTGGTTTTCTCTTCTTCTTTATGGCACAGTGAATGGCAGCAGTAGCTACACGGACACGTGAAGACATGACGGAGCCGAGCATATACTGAGCAGCCTGAGCGCAGCTTTTTCAATGTTGAGGCTCGTTCGACCAAAACATTCATTTTGTTCCTCTGAGCATGCTCGGGCGAATGAGCGGCTCATTTGCCCCAGCATGCTCAAGTGGATACAAGGCTTTATGTTCTCAATGTAGATAATTGATAATCTTAAGGTAGCCGTTCCCAATCACTGCGCTCAATCGCGGTATACTTCGTAGAAAGTTTGAGACACGGTGACAAAAATATGTGACAAAGGTCTTGAACATAAATATTCGACTGTCACCAACAATTTAATTTGCAAACATGATAGAGAATCAGCATCAGCTGATCCAGCTTAATTTACTTATCGCTTCATAGCCATCAATAATTAGCAAACTAGACTAGCAACTGTAATAAACTTTTATAGCGTAACATTCACACCTAGCAACTACATGATTCTGTCAGCACTGACTTCCCGAAGCTCCTCCATTTCATACAAGAATCGCCCGCGTTGGCCCAGTCCGGTAGACCTCCAGGCAGCACATAGCACTTACGCTTCTCCAAGTCCGCGAAGTACCATAGCAGTTGGTTCAGACCTAGGTGTTACGATTGACAATAAAAACAAAAATTAGGATACATTGGAGAAAGTTTGACGAAACGAACGCAAAGTAAGTACCTATATATGTTGTGGAAATGTGTTGTAGAACTACGTTTTTTACTAACGACATATTTTTTTGGTTGATTAACTATCGTATTGCTACACCTTGCACACAATACTACAAATCTTAATATATAAAATCCTTGCGTTACTGACTGACTGACAGACACGCTACAGCCGAAACTATTGGGCGCAGGAAACTGAAATTTGGCATTTATGTTCCTTGGGGACCGTAAGGGTGCACTAAGAAGGGATTCCCACGATTCCCGAAATTCCCACGGGATCGGCCAAAACGGGTAAATTAAAAAAAATGCAGGCGTAGCTCCTGGCGTCCTCTAGTATCATATACATACAAACTTACAAAAATATTTTTGTATTTCAAAACGATTCGCAACAGCTGTTGAAGTAACCTAATGAAGTGGACCTCTTAGATAATCCCTTAAACTAACCTAGGTATAGGTAGTTTCTGAGCGAGTCTAACGCAGTCTCAAGAGATTTGCAATAAAATTTTATTTGTGAAATGGAATCACTGCTTGATCCGAGTCCCAGTAGTACCTATTGTTGGCTGGCAAAGACTCATTGCTCAACTTACACCACAAGCATTTTAAAGGTCGAAGAACTCCTACACAATCTTACATCACATTATTTTTTTTATCTTCATCCAAAAAGTAGGCTATCTTACAAGAAAACAACTATCCATAAGGACTTACCACAAGCAAAGGCAAAGAGCACCAGGCTGTAGATGAAAAAGAATTTGACGATGTCGATGACCATGCGGCCAAGCGAGATCTGCAGCGGCCCCAGGTGAGGGTTGATGGAGAACAGGTGCACCAGCTTCAGAGCGCTAGACACAAAAAGCAGAGTAGGTAAAAACCTTAAATAAAACTAAATAAATAGGGAATATGTTTCTAACGGACAACTAACAAACGAGACCCTGCTGGACATAAAACGTAAATTCATTAAATTTAATACTAATCTTAATATATAAAATCCTTGCGTTACTGACTGACTGACTGACAGACACGCTACAGCTGAAACTATTGGGCGCAGGAAGCTGAAATTTGGCATGTGTGTTCCTTGAGGACCGTAGGGGTGCACTAAGAAGGGATTTCCCGAAAATCCCACGGGATCGGCCAAAATGGGTAAATTAAAAAAAATGCAGGCGTAGCTGCTGGCGTCCTCTAGTACAGTCATATTACAAAGGCCAAAGTGTTTATGTTTGTGTTTCTTTCCCGTTGCTAAAAAGCAAAAGGAAGAAGAGAAGAAAGGAAGAAAGTCTTGTATGATATATACTAACCTAAAAATATTAGCCGCAGCAAAAAGTCCTTCAGCGATCAACTGCGGATCGAACGCGTCCCACTGCTCCCTCGGTATGAACTTGGTCTGAGGGTCTCTCCATATCTCCGTGGTCTGTTGGAAGAAGGCTGCCACCCGAAGGACCGCCACAGCCACGTATAGAGAGTTCCTAGTAAAGTCGATGAAGTTCCACATATTCCGGAGGTATGAGCGAATGCCCTCGGTGTAGATTTCTTGCGTTTCTTCCCATATGAAGCCTGTGAGAAGAGAATTTATAACGGCAATAAATCTTACTGCTTAACAAGTGTCATCATCCTCCTAGCGTTTATCCCAGTTACAACCCGGGGTCCGCTTTCTAGTCTAACCGGATTTGACTGAATATTAGCTTTTCCACAGAGCGACTGCCTGTCTGACCTCCGCAACCCGAAGGGCTAGCTATATTCCATGGTTTAGACTAGTGTCAGTTTATTTTAGAGGTTGTAACGTTGGGGTGCCACTGTAACGTTGCACATGGGTCAACGCTATTTAGTTAAATAAAAAATCGATATTATATATATCGGTAACAATACATATATTTCTGTTAAAAGAATCTATACAGCCTTAGCAAAAGGAAAATAAAACTGATTTTACATAATTTTGACTCTAAAACAAATTAAAAGAGGGGGGGTTCGTGTAGTCCAACTAAAACGCACTCCTGGATAATGCAGAGGGAAGACGACTCAGCTTGAGATGCTGCGGCGGCCAGAAAGGGCCGGTCCCTTCCGCGCCGCGGTATATATAGCCCGCTGGGGGGAAGGGCGAGGCAGCCAGACGAATGTAGTGGGCGAACGATGTCAGCGACGACGTCACAAGGTTCTGACGCCTTATAAAGACTGTAAAAGATCTTCATGACAGCCGGGACCGACGGCTTAACGTGCTCTCCGAGGCACGAGGCAAGCGATAATTTACAATTCAAAAAAAGCACGTAACTCCGAAAAGTCATTGGTGCGCACCTTGGATTCGAACCCGATACCTGGCTGTCCGTTGGTTTCTCCACTAGGCTATCGCTGCCTTTTTAAACTGCTTAAAGGCCTGTTCAGACCTAAGCGGTATTCGCTACCGTCTGCGGCAGAGAAAACCCAGTGGGTATGCGGTAATACTACTGTTCAGACCTAAGCGGTATTCGCTATCCTTGTGGGTAGAATAACGCGCGGTAATCGAGTTTCGCTCAGAGAGGTAAGAACTAGCCGCGGTACTTGATACCAAATACCTGAGCTAAACACCCGCGGTATGTACCTCTACCCACAGCGGCAGCGAATATCGCTCAGGTTGCTCTAGCCGCGGTACTTGATACTAAATACCTGAGCGAAACCTGCGCGGTATGTACCTCTACCCACAGCGGCAGTGAATATCGCTCAGGTTTGAATAGGCCTTTACAAGTGTATTGGTCTTTATTGTAATTTAGAAAGTATGAAAGCTGCGAGTTTTAGGCCATTATCAAAACAAATTCGTTTGGCAATTACCTTGAGACAATTGTTTAAAGAATTATTTTTTTTTAACATACCTACATTACAAAAAATCCTATCGCCGTACAAACGTTAAAGTATCGTATTAAAAACCCAAACCCGAAGTTAAAACAGAAATTTCTGGATCGCTCAACTTGTTGTTTGTGTGGGATTCGGATTCACGAGACACCTGACACTCAGACACTTAAACAACTTGGTCGTCTGTACTGTCAGAACGGCATATTTTTAACTAATTACAAAAAAAATAATTATAAAAACTACAAAAATACACATCTAGCAGTAGCATAATAAATTAAAAACCCCTTTCACAGCACACAAAAGAGATTTCTTCAACTAAAAATAAAATAGCTCATTTTAATAACGAATGTCTACACTTTTTTATATTATCTTAAAGAAAACAGAACGTCGGAACAGAGAAAGCTATAAAATGTTTTATTATAAAATCTCACAGTATTTATATTCAATTCTTGAGATTATGTTATTTTAATTACTGGTAAGAATAAACAACGCATTTTTCCTTTGCTCTTTCTCGATAAGATGCACTTCGGGTCAAAGTAATCACACTACTACTTTGTGATGATTATAATATCTGAATAGGTCGATTTAATGCCGCTATAGATACTTTAACCTAATTTGAGAAAGATCTTCAAAATGTAATTCCTTTCTACCTTTAATAGCCAAAAAGCAATTTGTTGCGCACAACATTAAATACATTACACCATTTACGTCCGTCTAGGTGCAATGACGATATACGCAAAGTGTCTGGCAGCGGCTTCGCATAAAAAGCCTAAAATCGGGTTCAGTTGTCATTAGAGAGGCTTATGTACATAAGCCCGTGCCAAAGTCCATTGCTATTGGACTTTGGCAGGTGATGATGACGATGATGATATTTTCTTCAAACTTACCGAGTACATAAACGACGACAACCACCTCGAGGTACGTGGGTCCGTTGCCCCTCTGCTTGAGGAGTTCCTTCTCCAGCTCTTTGACCATCCACTCCGGACCAAACAGCTGGATTGCCTGGACCTCCGCTCTTTGTGACACCAGGATCAGAATCACTACGGAGGAAAATATGGGTTATGAACGTTGTAATAAAGACTGTTTTAGAATCTAGCAATAGTCAGCCATAGGTACCTTACTTTTCCTGTTCCTTATTTCGTAAAATTGTAACAAAATAATTTTAACTACATTCTGAAGTCGAAGATAGGCTATTTTCATCCTAACAATAGTTTTACTTTTTTTGTAAGATTCAGATATTTTGTAAATTTTTTTGTTTTGCTCTCATGACGAAATTTTAATTATTTTCTCGCCGAAAGCAACAAAAAAATATATGTAAGGATTTCCAGATTTTGAAGTGAAGGTGAATTTTAAAATTTTCTCTTTAAATGGAGAAGCATAAACCACCTAGATTTACTATTTAAAATGTACGCTGGCGTTATTCAGCAAAACTGCTTATGTTAAAAGCAAACTTTGATAGGATTAGTAAAGAAACGGCAGCAATTAGCAGACGAGCAGGTTTATTAAGTTGTAAAGAAAATTCCATGAAATTCAGTCTGGCGTTAAAATCTCGACTTAATAGAAAGTGCATGCATAAACACTACTTTCTAGGATAAGAGTTTTAGACAAAATTTTCTAAAGGAGATAAATTGCAGTTCTATTTTGTATAATCTACGTATATTATAAAATCTTTGTGCACGCCTAAACTAAATTTTTTTACTGGTATCATTTTACTACTGATGAACTAGAAAGGGAAGGCAAAAGTTGGTGTCTTTAATTTCTTAATACTTTTACATAGCTTTAGGTGACATGTCGAGTGGACAACAAACGGCCAGTCCTAATATTTTGTCTATCGATACTAGAGATATATATCAGACGGCCGGTTGGCGTAGCGGAAGTGTGTAATGTGCGCGTGGGATTGGGAGGTCTCGGGTTCGATTCCCGGGTCAGGCAAAGTGCTATTGAGTTTTTCCCTTAGGAAATTCTCAGTAGCAGCACGGAGTCTGGTAATGTGCGCGGTACGGCAATAGGCTCGCCCCCTCCTACTTGAGACCTAAAAATTCATGACGAAATGTGGGTGTAATATTACACCTCTGCCTACCCCTTCGGGGATACAGGCGTGAGTCTATAAAAAAACCCATTATCTATTATTTCCTGACACCAACATGTGAACTAAGAAATATCAAAATACTTACGTAAAAAGAATAGATAACTCGACGCGTGTATCAAAAACTTCATGAACGGTTTCCTCATAAGCTTGCCGGTGGCACAGTTGGGGGCTACCATGTATAACATGCAGTAGAAAGGGAATAGTAGGGCGACTCGGCAGATGATCATGATCTTTTCCATGGCGCTCTTCCGACGGAAGCCGGGGACGCCTTCGTACCAGATCGAGGCCAGCAGCTGTTGGATGTTGGGGTGAGCTACGAACTAGAAAAAAAAAGTGAAAATAGAATGTGTTCAAGTATTGTTAGAACTTGTACAGACCACTTGAAGTTTAGGTGTGGTTTATACCAGCCGTGGTCATGAATGGACTGCTCGATCACCTTTCTTTATACGTAAGGACGCTATTGAGGGAACGGTCTCAACCATTTTCGCAGTAACTTGGTCTTTTAAGACGCCATATTTCACACATTTTTCTTCCCACGAAATCCTTAATCATGCCATGAGAAGTTACACGCGTGTATGTTATCCATTCAAGTTCACAATTATATCTGTCGGGCTGCGAACTACCAGGCATGATCCTGAGATCATAGATGCCTGCCTACAGTTCGAGGTACAAATCTCTTTTCTTCACACCATGAAATAATTTTAAGTATGAAGGCGCAAAAGAAAGGCCTTGTCCAATAAATCCTTCCTAGCCATAATAACCCTACCTTCTTTTGCTTAAAATTGATCGCCAGCTCCAACCGCGCCAGTTTCATATGATCTCCGTCGACGAAGGCTGGTTCGTCCGGGTCGTGGTTCAGGATGATGGCCAGCTCCTGGGAGCTCCGGGACTGGTCTAACAGGTCCACGGCGAACATTTGTGCTTGGCGACGGAGTTCGAGGTATTCAGCTTTACTTTCCTGGTAAAACAAAATTATGTTAATAAGTAATTAAGTGTTGGAGTGAACTTTACCCTCTTCGCTATTCAAGGTATACAGCAAACAGCAAAGCTGAGTTTGTATTCAATTGAACTTGTTTTACGTAACAACAGTTTTGGCAAGGATTAAAAAAAATCGTTGTTCTCAAGATAACGGGTAAAACTGTTTATGATGCACAAAGTCATCATCATCATCATAAAAACTTGTACGATGCTCCTCATATGCTAGTCTGACTCGCACTTTATTGGACTGTTTTAAAGCATTAATAATTTTATATACATATAATGACATACACATATAAATACTGACCTGTTCAGCAAACGCTAAGTTCCTCAGCTCCCAGGACAGTTCGAAGGCAGTCAGTATCGGGTCGGTGGAAGACAAGGCGATGAGTGATGGAGACGCCAGTGCCCGGTACTCGTTGAGGCGCGCCAGAGAGTGACGGAGAGAGTCCTCGGTCGATTGACGGATGCACTCCTCACAACCACACCTTGGAGGAAATACAACAAACATTTTAAACTCTGTTTGACTTGTTATAATGTACTACCGACGTGATGGAATGCCTAGTCGAATTATCGTAAAACATTAAATACATAAAATGGTTTGCGATTCTTAAATCTTCCGTACCTTTCTTTGTATTTTTGAAAAGAGCGGCAGCAATTTTAGAAGACCCTTCTTCAGTAAGTTCTTTTAAAATTGCTGCCGCTATAGTTAGTTGTCTTCATACATCATACGTCTAAAATGCGCGCAGATTTTGGCTCGTTACCTAGAAAAATGTGCGACTGTAGCGTAAGTAACAAGTTACGCTACTTTCTACATTGGTACATTTTTCTAGGTTTTTTTTATAGACTCACGCCTGTATCCCCGAAGAGGGAGGCAAAGGTGTAAACACCCACATTTCGCCATGAATTTTTAGGTCCCACGTAATAGGGGGCGAGCCTATTGCCGTACCGGGCACATTACCAGACTCCGTGCTGCTACTGAGAATTTCCAAACGGAATAACCCAATAACACTTTGCCCGACCCGGGAATCGAACCCAAAACCTCCCAATCCCACGAGCACATTTATGCCGCGAGACCAACGAGGCAGTCCAATTTTTCTAGGTAACGAGCCAAAATTGCATTTTAGGACTAATGTCCTACCATGCAATTTCGGCGTCAGCCAACATCATCTTTATCTATTAACCGCTAAATTCAATATTCGATCTACCCTTTTTTTGAGATTTTAGATTCGTTTTTGACATAAACTCCATACAAAATATGTCAAACTCGGATCTTGAATCTCAAAATCCATGGACAGATCGACTAGTGAAACTGGCCGTTAGACCATACTACCGAAGTTCGATAGAGCAATGTTTCTTGGGCACGCTAGTACTACCACTATGCATAAAGCTGATACATTTTCAATCGAAATCCAAGCCTGAATTTTTTTTATATTACTAGACTGCAAACGAGCAGACGGATCGCCTGATAGTAAGCAATTACCGCCGCCCATGGACACAAGCAACACCACAGGAGTCACAAGTGCGTTGCCGCCCCTTGGGGTTGGGAAAAGGGATAGGATAAGTAGTGGGATGAGGGAGAAGGAATAGGGGATATGGCCTCCGGCACTCTCACTCACCGAACGAAACGCAACTTTTCTGTGGGAGGTACTTCCCCGGTAGAGCCAGCCCATTCATGCTGAAATCAGCAAGGTTCTTCTACCGGTTCGATTTTATCCTGACCAACGTAGTCATAACTTACTTAACGTCATGAGGGTCTGGCAGGGTGGCGCCGCGGTCTAGCAGTATCTAAATGATTTCGTAGTTGTTCTTGTGAGCCGCCAGCATCAGAGGCGTTATGTCTGTCGTGAACATGGCCTCAATTAGCTAGTGTGTTAACTTACTTTATGTCGTGAGGGTCTGGCAGCGTGGCTCCACGGTCGAGCATTATCTTGATGATCTCATAGTTGTTTTTGTGAGCCGCGAGCATCAGGGGTGTTATGTCTGGCGTGAACATTGCCGTGTTTGGGTCCACTTTCTGCCAACTCTGTTTTAGAAATATTATCATTAGTGTTGTAGCGAAACAAAGTGGAGCTCTTATATATAACGATACTCTTATATATATAACTAGACTCATATATATAACAAAGCTGTTCAAGCTTGCTTTTATATATGAGTCATGGTGATACATTTTTTATTACCGTTCATAACAGATTCGAGATCTGTTCGCATAGCTAAGTCCAGTTCCAGACACCGGTACGCCTTGCTAATCATTCAAATTTACAATAGAATTGGAGACTAGTTGATCACACCAGGGGAGCTTAGTTAATGTGAACTTACCGTTATACAACTAACTTAAAATCTGTCTACCCAGGGCATAGGCATATGTATGTAAATCTTAAAATTTTGAGTTAACGTATTAATATACCTTTATTGAGATTTTATCGACTACAACATTAACGTACGAAAAATACCTCAAGGAAAGTGACCTCCTGACTCTGAGCCATAAACCCTGAGAAGATTAATGGTACGTTTGGCTCTAAGTAAATTTGTGAATGGCAACTATAAATAAGAAATGTAGCCCTAGGAGCACTTATTTACCTATAGTTACGTAAACAAGGAAGTATCCTCAAAAGAATGAACTAAGGATTTAGTACGACTATTTGATTTTGTTTAAGAATGCTTGCACATAACAAAAGAAATGCACAACACAGACTTAATGCCCATAGCATTCTCTGCCCATCCAGCTTTGGTTAACACGTTCACTGCGTAACTCGATTATGATAACTTTCAGTGGGTGCGTCACGGGGTCATTTAAAACCATTGCATGACTTTTTTCCGGTGCGTTGCAGGGTCGAGAAGATCCGACCTACCTGTGTTCGTTTATATGCTCTTATCTTTGAAAGTATGACAATTTATTAATATATATTAAGGTCAATATATTGTGACATAATCAGCCAAGTTACATTTTAAATCGCAGGTTGATTCACGGGCTGCTTTGTTTGTAAATAGAAAAATAATATATCGGATCTTCTCGACCCGTTATCCGCACTGATCCGTAACATTATTGATCTGGTTGTAGTGCTGTACCTGGGTTGTAATAATAAAATCGATATCGAAAATAAGTAATAATTTTTATTTAAATTGTATGACTACATACTATTGCACTTGTGAGATCTATTATAACATTCACGACAATATAGTTGATTGAATCAGGCGTTACTTGGCGGAACTCCATTGTAACCTTATGGAAGGAAAGAGGAACCCACCACGCACCCTCGGATTGCCCACCCCAACTATTGCAATAGAAAAAGGTTTACAATACCGAACTCCTCTAAAGACAAAGGGTAAAGGATATGTGGAATAATGCGGAAATAGGTTCCAGGAAAATACCTGACGTGCAGTACCTATCTTCAGTCTAACTTCAACGGGTCTCCTCTGCTGAATTTGTTCGCATGCCGGAATAATGACGCACACCAGTCGAGCGACGTAGTCAGTACTTCTGAATAAATCTGAAAACTAGTCTAGACCTTCGAATATAGCTATCCCTCTGGGTTGCGCAGGTCCGACGGCAGTCGCTCCGTGGAAAATCCAATATTCAGTTAAATCTGGTTAGACTAGTAGGCGGACCCCAGGGTTAAACTGGCATAACGGTAGGAGGATGATAATGATTTAAATGTAATTCTAGTGAAACCCATATATCGCGATAAAATCCGTAAGCTATAGTTTAATTAAAATGTGTTACTTTCGCGTAAACTCAAGACAATATTATAATAACAGTCGACTACTTATCTCGTGGGTTTATAATTGTAGATAATACCAATATTCACCTCGACACATGCGCGGCACTAGATCAAATGGCAAGTAATCTAGTGCGGCTATCGGGTCATCGGGCATCGGGTCGTTGAGACCCGATAAACGCACTAGATGAAAAAAATATTTCTCTGGTCGGTAGCGGGTTGATTAGATCCGATACGTTTTTATTACATATATGGTCAACATTCAAAAAGGTCTTTCGAAAACACTAGTTGTCTCTCTTTGATTCATACTAAATCCAAAGATATCTGTCCCGCACCAGCGTAAAGTACAGCAATTTTGACGCCGCACCGCGGGAAAGAACACCATCGGTTCTATTCAACCCGATGCCGCAGCGAACGTGTTAAAGCACTTTAGCGACCATATATTAAATCAAAGAGGCTTAATACTTATTAAGCCAGATGAAGACGGACATACACACAAACAGACACCCAACTTTCCACCTACCCTTATGTTTACACCATCCATCATCAGACATTGTCGAATGCTGTTCAGCAATTTTTTTTAGTCTCACGCCTGTATCCCCGAAGGGGTAGGCAGAGGTGTAAATATTACACCCACATTTCGCCATGAATTTTTAGGTCCCACATAATAGGGGGCGAGCCTATTGCCGTTACCGGGCACATTACCAGACTCCGGACTGCTACTGAGTACTCGGAAAAACCCAGTAACACTTTTGCACGACCCGGGAATCGAACACGGGACCTCCGATCAGCTGTCGCATACGCTATCCACTGGACCACGGAGGCAGCAGAGAAACAATTGATAGAATATTAAAATAACTAGAACATCTCTCTCATCTCATCTCTTATCATGACGAAATGTGGGTGTAATATTACACCACTGCCTTCCCCTTTTTTTTTTGTGTCGGTTTGGAAAATCCTCATGGAGTCCCTTCGCCTGGGGGGGAAGGACGAAGGGGACTGTCAGACTCTTACTGACTAAAAACCAACCCGTGCTCCTCATGTACCTACCCATGTGTCGAAGGGTAGGGTTTCACCGAATCATTCCTCGCTACCCCCCGACGGGTATTGGCCCGCCAGATGGTCAGGCGGGCCCCGAACGAAACCCCCTTGGCGGCGGATGAAAGTGTTGGGCTCCACCGCCAAAACACCCAGCGGCCGCAGAGGATAGGGAGGACGGCAACGCAACACCGCATCTCCTCTTCCTCTGCGGCCCCACCGCGACGCAACAATGGTGCGCCCCCATTTGGTCGCGGGAGATAGGGCGCGCGGCAACGCAACACCGACACGCCTCTCCTACCGCGACCGACATATGCTATCCACTGGACTACGCAGGCGGTCAGAAAAAATGATGCACCACCAAAATTTAAATCTTTTAGTACCTATCAACTGCAAAGATATATCATAACCTACATCATAGAATAACTTATAGAAGAAAGACAACAACATAAAGCTGAAAATAAAATACTTCGTCAACCAAAATATTATTCCAGTCTAAAAATGCTGATATTATTTCTGTTATACGTTATATAAATAAAACAAATGAAATGCGGTATCCCGCTGACCGCGGTGCATCGGGTAAAACGTGACGGGACATCGGCTTTTTATACCGACTCAGGGATTTGGTCAGTAACCACAATTTTTCCACTCAGTGCATTCGAAATATCAAGCTTTATAAACTAGCATAAACTGACAATAATCCATAATTATATTTAGGATACAAAAGGAGGTTCACAGCGTGTTATAAGTACCTAATTGTTTCTTTCGAATCGCAGGAGTTGAAAATACGTTACTTAAAAAGAAATGTAGCCCTAAGAGCTACATTTCTTTATAAGTAACGCCGTACAGAGTTAACTGATTTTACAGCTTTATAAATCAATTAAACCATGAAATTAAGATAATGATTAATATACATTCAAATGAACAATAATTTTTTGACGACATTATTTTGAATAGTACTTTTTAGTGCTAGATAATGTTTTGGAACCGAAGCCGTACTTTTTCAAATCACTCCCCGGACCACGGAAAGAGAGGGGGATGCAACCCTCGATTTTTTCCCCTTGTCTCATGATTTTTGTACGGCGTTGCGGAATAATGCATTAGAAGCTGTATTAAAACAGTATGAAACTGATGCCGTACAGAATCAAATGACCAAATTTACCCTGGAAATTGTCAGAAAATAAAAAATAATTACCGACTTTGTGGCGCACCATTTTTGTACGGCACTGCGCGCTTTCTTATTATTTTTCATGGATCTATCGATGGTAAAAATGCCGTACAAAAATATATGACCAAAATGTACTCACTCTACCTGCACTTTTGAATTCTCACCAGCACTCAGTTGGACAGCTTATAAGTGACGGCATAGTACTGAATCTTATTATTTTATGCTCTTATATCGTCCTATATACGTCACCTGGTGGTTCATATGACCCATCCATTTTGGACATGGGCCTGTAGTCTATTAAACTTACAGCCTATTTTGCAGAAGTGTTGTGCATGGATGTAGTGTAACATATCATATGAACAAATTATTTGTTATAACGAATTTACTGATATCTTATCCATCAAAATAAAAAAGACAGGAATCGGAGCAGCAATATTTGTTTGATTGTTTACTTTTTAATTTATTGAATGTATACATTTTACATAATATGAAATTATCTGATATTACCAATAGACAGGTCTTAAATAGGTATAAAAGATTAATAACTCACGTAAGGCTCTGGCTCCTTATGAATAAGTTCTTCGTGCTCCAAGAGAAGCTCCACAGCCTCCACAAACTCCGCATTGATGGCCTGCAGCAAAGCATCCTTAGTCTCCACACCCATGATGACCAAGAGTTCAACCATCTCCAGGTTCTCTCCATCAATCGCCAGGGTCAAAGCACCGCGGCCCAATGAGTCCACGCAGTTGACGTCTATGTGCTTCTTCCGATGAGCTTTTTGAAGACACCTTAGAAAATAATGGGATTATCAGAAGACGGGACTTCTCTACAGATACTGGAAAGTAATTTTGTATACGGAAATTTGGTGATGAGTGGATATTTCGCGCGCTGCAGCTGCAGCCAGTAGCTTCCTATCAAATCGAGACCGCTGACAATTTAATAGATTTCCTACCAAATTGATAGCTATGCCAGGGATTAAATAATACTGCCAGGCATTGAATAAGCACATTTTGTTTTCAAGATAGGTATCCCTGTTCACAACAAAGATACAATACACAATATCCATCTCGGAGCGACTATTTATTCATAACTGGCACGCAAAATACACGCCAAGATGTGGAGTTGCGGAAACAGCCCGTGCCATCAAGTATCAAGAGCCGTATGCAGAAGGGTCCTTAGGCGAATATCTCGACATTGTGGGTGCCAGAAGATGGACGACGTCGGGGAGGCATGTATAGAAAGATTTGAAGGAGGTCTTTACCCAGCCCTGGGGCGTGGGCTATTAAAAACTAATTGTAAAGAAAACTGCAAAACATTGGTTTACACTGTAACTAGTTTGAGGTTTGGTTATCGCTCAATAATTGTAGCCTATTCGAACAGATGTTAAATGAATACCTGATATCACAGCTACTAAGGCATTTTAATCAAGTTTACGTTCATGAGAAACCTATACACCTATTATAACTATTAAAAAAATGATGTGAACGTTAGATGTATGTAAGTTCATAAAACGTGTAGCTTACTTGCAGATGTTCATAATTGCCAATCAAAATCTAATATTACCCTGCAGCGATTAAAAAATATATTAAGTACTTGAGTAATGAAGAAACTTTCTTTACCTATTAAAGTCAGTCATGCGTAATTTTCATTCAAACTACGCTCAAAACTACTGTAAGTACTTAAATTGAATTCATCCAAATCAAAAGTAAAAAAACTATTTTCTAAAACTTTTCACAGTAGTAAAAAAAACTATCAATTTTAATTCCCAGAACAATAAAATTGGTTTGTCCATGGTAATTCGTATGATGGCAATCGACAAAGTTAATACCAAAACAATCCGATTTAATTAAATTTCCCGCCACTTTTGACAGCGCGTCGGAAGCCATTTTGATATGAAATTGATTTCGTAAAAAGTTTGTGAACTTTCGTCTATTGTTTGCGTAGACAAGAGAAAATCGCGAAATCTTAAGCAATTTAGTTACTTATTTGTTTATGTAGTTGGTTGATTTGTTTTAAGTTTTACCTATAACCAAAAAGCTTATACATAAATAGTTGCTATTTGCATTTTTAATCTTTAAATTAAAACTACGATGAAGGAAAACTGGTACTTTATGTACTCTACTTTTGGTCCCATCAATAATTGATCAGTCATTTCGTGAGGATCACTACTGCTAAAGGTTCAATGTGTAATTTCCGGCTTAACGGTAATATTTGTTCTATCTGATATGTTGCCTGTTATGCCTGTTTTATTTGGTAGACAGCCATTAAGTAGCAACTTTTTACATTTTATAACGAATACTTACCTATTATATACTACCTAACTAACTGTAGCACATAACAGATTGGCAAAGATAAGCAAAGCTAGCGGAGGTAAGCACTTAGATGGGTGATTGCTCGTTGTAACGTTAGATTCAGAACGCTATAACTGTGCTTCGAAGTCAAAGAATGCATTTAGTAAGTTGAACCCGATATCCTCTGCATGGCCGTCTATCGTTGGTATCTCCACCAGGCTATCACTGGGTTTAGTTGTTGACATTCCCTATCTTGATTTTAGTCGGTTTTTTTCAAGCAGAATTACCTTTTTGTCGAGATGAAAAATCATGTAGATCACAATATGGCCGCACGACGAAAATGATATCGAGCATCGCAATATAAATATTCTATGGAAAATTACCTAAGACGTGTTGTTTTGAAGGAAAACATTCTTGCAGGACGCCAACCATTCTTTTTAGTCAGCGAGCCCCTGTTTACATTAGCTTTCAAACATAATTGGATGTTAAGTGAATTTCCTCCAACAAACACAAAATACGCAGATAAATTATTACCTTTTAAGTTCTTTTACGAAAATATATTTTTATTAAAGAGGCTCGCCATTATAAAAAGGGCATTGTCTAGTACAGGAATGTTCGAGACTATTTATAAATGCCGATGCTATTTTCAATATTGGGCTTAAAATAATGTCAACAGTACTTAAACATTTGGGATCTTTGAGTAGCTACAGTAATTTGATAATAATAGATCTAGAGTAACTATGTATTTGAATGTAAAGAAATTTCTACTGTCACATTTTTTTGTTTTTCACTGCTTTCAAATAAAGTCAAATATATCATGTATATTATTTTACACCATCTATGAAATTAAATCATAAATTGTGCGTACCAATGTGAGAGAGACATAATTTCACTGTTTTGAAGTGCAATTCGAATCAGCTACAAATTAAAAAAATTGCATATTAATAAGGTGGAAGATATTGTTAACCACAAGGAAAAGGCAAATTAAAAACTTAGTTGGTGTTATTGCAAATAAAAAGTATTATGCGCCGAAACTTAAAATTACTTTAATATTCAACAAATTAAATTGAAAAATGTTATCGTTCTTGGTATTTGTTTCATTACATGTGAGAAAGTGTTATATGTTAGATTTCAGAAAAATAAAAGAACCATATTTTGATAATAATTGAGGTCGCCGGGACTACCTTTTAATTTTCAAAATTCTTTATTTACGCTCTAAACAATTTGTGGTAGCTCATTTATATAAAAAAAATCTAAATTATCTAAACAATTATAAAGTTTGTCTATGATTATTAGTGTAGGTACTTGGAGCTCGTTTAAAATCTTTCGAAACACTTTGATCATATATTTTCGTGTATTTAAATAATATTTATCAATAACTTTGCAGATGCTTTAATGACAAAGAGTTAATGCTAAGTAGACGAAGTTGAGTTACAAAGAGTGATCTTAAAACTATAATAAAGTATACTAAAATATAAATATTGTAAAACGATAGTTTGAAGGAATTTGAGAAGCCTAAAATAATTTCTAGTAGAAAATATTAAGATTTCATAAAATCAGCAATCAATGACTGCCTCGTTGTTCTCGCGGCATAAATGTGCGCGTGGGATTGGGAGATCTCGGGTTCGATCCCCGGGTCGGGCAAAGTGTTACTGGGTTTTCCCATTAGGAAATTCACAGTAGCAGCACGAAGTCTGGTAATGTGCTCGGTACGGCAATAGGCTCGCCACCTATTACGTGGGACTAAAATAAATCTGGCGAAAAGTGGGTGTAGCAATATACCTCTGCCTACCCCTTCGGGGATATAGGCGTGAGACTATGTATGTCATAAAATCAGAATCAGACGCCAATACTGACTGACAAAGCACAGCCAAAACCATTGGACGCAGGAAGCTGAAATTCGGCATGTATGTTCCATGGGGACCGTAGGGATGCACCATGATATGATTTCTTGTAATTCTCTCAGGATTTCATTAAAATAAAATTTGCGGACGTGGCTACGGGCATCCTCTTGTCCTTAATAACCCTCATCTTCATGCTTAAAATTAAAGTTCCAATGTTAATGTGTGGATTCATGTTCATGGTTAAAGTAAGGCCTTTGATAGGTATTTTGTTATTAAAATTTTATAAAAATTACCAATATAAGAAGATTCGAATCGGTTCCGAGAGGAGACTAGTCTCTGGACTCTTTGGGAAAAGCCTTGGAGTCCAATCGGCACAATAAAATTGATGATGATGATGATGAAGTCATTATATTCTTACCGTCGAACGTTGGCCATGTCACCCCGTTCCACAGCTAGGAGATACTTCTTCTCCTCATAGGTCAGGGGCTTTGGCAACGTCGGGAGGTCCATCGGCTGCCGAACACCTTCTAACTCGGGGTCACCCTGCCATACAGAAACAAACAAGTACAGGGCAAAGTTCTCACAATCGGTCAAGACGTAAAGGACCAGACACATACCAGAAATAAAAATCTGTTCCAGGGGACCGCTTTTGTTAATATTAATTTGTAACTACGTACCGAATGGAGAACAGGCTGAATAAAAGTCATCAGTTTTATGACAAAAAAAAACTGTAATAGCTGCTAGTACTAATATCTTATTTGATGAGCAGAGGCAGTAATCGATTTTAAACTTTCGCGATTTGTATACATCATACAATATTATTTAGCGGGTCTTAGTCGCGATAATTTACTTATTTAAAGACATAAATACCTCTGTTATTCTCTTACGCTTCTACCGGCTTGCAACGGTCGTGGTCGCGGAGAGAGTCTCCTATAAATTATCGCGACTAAGACCCGCTAAATAATATTGTATGAGCAGAGGCACTTTGCACTTTACTTAACATATAGGTACCGTTCGTAATAGATCGACAAAATTAAGCACAGTTCACCCCTTGTATGATGGGTGACCATACATTTATAGCAGAGCGCTGAAGTGCTTCAGATGGCATGAAAAGCCGACGGTCCCGGTTCCTGTCTCAGGCCATGTCGAAGACCCTCGGGTAGTCTATGAACTCTGACACCAGAGTTGGCTACACACGAATAGATAGATAGAATATTTTGCTATCGGTACTTACGCCCTCCAGGTCCTTTTTTTCGGACATGATGGCGGTTTACCCCGTACCGTCCTGGAGCGACGTCCGTCCCCTCTGGCAGACTATCTATCCTCAATCTGGAAATAAAATAATATACTTGAAAATATTATATAGGGCGGAGATTTCAAGGTAGTAGACCTTGCTGATTTCAGCATGAATGGGCCGGCTCGACCGGGGAAGTACTACCCTCTCACAGAAAATCGACGTAAAGTAACAGTACCTAAACTGTTGCGTTTATTCCTTCTCCCTCATCCCACTCCTCATCCTATCCCTTTTCCCAACCCCAAGGGGCGGCAATGCACTTGTAATTCCTGTGGTGTTGCTTGTGTCCATGGGCGGCGGTAATTGCTTACCATCAGGCGATCCGTCTGCTCGTTTGCCGCCTATTACCATAAAAAAACACAAAATCTTATGCTTATGTCTGATGATTGCGAAATAGGAAAACACGCGTCGACATAGTTATTCTTGGTACCTATTGCATAATCTTATTTGCAGGCGAATTGTACTTGCTATTGTGAACAACTTTTGTTCTGAGTCGTTGACGCAATTGCTAAAGAAATACCTGCTATTTCATACTAAAAATAACTTATCGTCGACAAAATGTATGGAAGAACTCTTTTTTCGTGATTTCGTTACTGTCCCGGCTTCTCTGTGTGTTGTTTATAACAATGGGTGTAATTATAAATTACTATTGTGTGTAAGGTATTTTGTTTCAAAAGCAGAATATTGCAATCCAATTAACCCATCAATTCATTCCATTCGACCTCCATCAGAGGAGTTCAGGATTATTAAACTTTTTGTTTATCTATAAAATGAGGCCATAAGTAAGCCATGTGTCAAAAACGTTCGTAACCCCGTCTAAAATTAAAATAGAACTAAAACAGAGTCTCTGACTCGAGGATTACTTTTCACCCTGGTCCCAATTTATTTCAAGGTCGGCGCAATCCTTCGCTTGCTTACTTCTCTGTCGTCTGTCATCCGACCACTTCCTCTTTCTCTCTATTATCTACCCTCACTCAGTCCGCCTTCTCAGCATTGTTGGCAAATTGTATGCGAAGGTACTGATTGAAAGAGTTATGAAAGTAACCGACAAGAAAATATGGGATGTACAAGCGGGATTCCGAAAGGGTATGGGGTGTACGGATCAAGTCTTTTCCTTGCGATGCATAGCCGAGAAATTTTTGGCCAAAGGTCAAAAGGTCTACTGCGCATTCGTGGATTTGAAAAAGGCTTATGATAAAGTGGTGAGGAATGAAATGTGGTCGGTACTGTCGATGTATGGGGTGAACAGCAGCCTCATTCGAGCTCTGAAATCCCTTTATGAGGATTCTGGAGCTTGTGTGAGGATAAACGGGGCATACACTGACTGGTTTACCATCAACACAGGTGTCCAAAAAGGCACGTTTGGCTGTGCATAGAGGGGTGTTAGTACCTACTCTTATGTATGGTAGTGATAGTTGGGTATGACAGAAGAGTCATGAAAGTAGAATAAATGCTGTAGAAATGAGAGCACTGAGAAGTATGTGTGGTGTCTCTCTGACTGGCAGAGTAAAGAATTGTGTGATAAGAGAGTGTTGTGGGGTAAAAGAAGATATAGTGACAAGCATCGAGAAAGGTATGTTAAGATGGTTTGGGCACGTGGAGAGGATGGATGACGAAAGACTGACCAAGCAGATATATAAGGCAAGTGTGGAAGGGACAGGATGAAGGGGAAGACCTAGGCGGACGTTCTCTGACCAGATTGGAGACATCCTAAAAACAGGACAGGTGAGAAGTACCCTGAACAGAAGAGCATGCATGAGGAATCTGATGGGAGTGAATGAAGCAAGAGAGATATGTCAGGATCGTTGCAAATGGCGTTCCGTAGTCTCTGCCTACCCCTCCGGGAAACAGGCGTGGCGTCTATGTACATATGTATGTATGTACTCAGTCCGCCTATCTATTTTTTTTTGGCCTCCCACTCCCTTTTATTCCTTCTTTAGCTTTATCCCAGTAGCATCCAAGACCTTCATCTTGAAGCCCGAAGTCCGCTAACCAGTCTAACCAGATTGGACGGAAAATTAAGTTTTCCACTGAAGTACTGCCGTCTGACCTCCGCAACCCAAGGGGATAGCGATATTTCATGGTTTAGACTTTAGACACGGTAATAATATCTAACAGTATTGTAACTCCATACAAACGCTCGAAACTCGAGTTATACCTACGCGCCTCGAGCAAAGTACCCACTGTGCGGACTGTGCCTAAAGTACCCACAGCCACGATCGTGCCGCAGCTCGCATACGGCGCGTCTGTGGGTATAGGTATAACTCACCAAGACGGCCGAGTTACAATACTGTTAGATTATATTACCGTGCTTTAGTTCAGTGTCAGTATTTCCAGGGATACTGACTTCCCATAACGTAGTGAACCATAGAATCATGAGTATCATGACACGTTACGTAGTACCACAAATAATACAATACTATACCTACTATTACAATAGTTTATTTTTTATTTAAAAATTTCTAAATCAGATTTATCAGTGTCGCTATTACAGTTTTGCATGTTTAAGGTATCATAGACGAAAAAAATCTACATACCTACAGCCTATAGATAAAACTTAAAAGTCTACGCATTTCTCTACATCGGGAGGCCACGCGTTGAAGTCGTACAAGCGTAGCCTACACGTATACAGTTGATAATCTCCTTTACATGTATAACGACCGTCACCCATTTCACTGACATTCGATTGATGCTTATCCGATGGCCAACTATCAGATGGATAAGCATTATCTAGGTTAGCCCTACGATGTTACCAAGCCTAGTAGTTTAAAGATACACTGTTACTAGGTACTTCTTAATACCCAAAATACTTTTTAATAAAAAAATACCCAAAACACTGTTACTACTTCTTAATAGTTATGAAAATATACTTCATAGCGGCACCCAAAACACTGTAACTAGACGTTTTATATATAGACTCACGCCTGTATCCCCGAAGGGGTAGGCAGAGGCGTAATAGGTCTTACACCCAGATTTCGCCATGAATTTTTAGGTCCCACGTAATAGGGGGCGAGCCTATTGCCGTTACCGGGCACATCACCAGATTCCGTGCTGCTACTGAGAATTCGGAAAAACCCTGTAACACTTTTGCGCGACCCGGGAATCGAACCCGGGACCTCCGATCAGCAGTCGCATACGCTAGTCGGATAACGATTTCACTAAGATATAGCTGTGATTGAAGAACGTTATCAGCGAAAATGGAACCCTGCGATGTTGGCAGACTACTGCCGATTGTCCATTGAGGAATTACCAACCACAGAGTATACAGACATACAAAAAAAATAAAGAGGAGTTATTTTTAGTCCAAAATAAATTAATTCAGCTTAAAAACTGTTCCAAAAGTGCAATATATGTACAAATATTGATATAGCATAAAATTGTGACGTGATAGAAAAGTTTTATTTGACTTTCTACATTATTTCTAGCTCAGACAACACGAATCACATGAAATTATCTACGATATATAAAAATATATTTTTTGTTGACTAGTGTACCTAGTCCCTGCCAAAGATTTTTTGACAAAACCTCGTATTAGAACTAAGTGGTAAGTCAGTTTAAAGAATTTTAATAAAAACTATTTTAATTAAACAGTTCTCCCAATGTTAATCATCGCTCGCTTAATAATATGCCCGGTAGATGGCAATAGTCTCGCCCCCTATTACATTGGGACCGAAACATAACTGGCGAAAAGTGGGTGTGTAACACACCTCTGCTTACCCCTTCGGGGATAAAGGCGTGAAGTTAAGTTATGTTATGTGTAGTTTTCACAATGTGTTTGACCTATAATTATTTGTTTTTTTACCATAAGATTCCCGGATCAAGCAAGTGATGTGTGACGAAGGTTTAACTGTCGAGAATTTTCCAATACTAACTTGGAAACCAAAATTTGTCGTTTTCATATGCTACACTGACCATCATCTTTGAGCATTAGTTATGCGATTTCAGTCATTGTTAATATTAAAAATAGGATTGGGTTCGGCAAGCACCTTAACTTCTGTTTTGGTACAAATTATACAGGGTGTCACAAGACCCATCACCAAGCCGAAGTCTACTGGTTGTGAACATCATTCCAAGTCATACTAACCTAAAATAATACCTGGCAAACGATATTTTTTTTAAGTTTTCACATTTTTTAAACCGCAATTAAAAGGGTGCATAGGGTTCCCACTAAGAACTTAGGGTCCCAAGCCAACCTCACCTGCAAGTGGTGCACCTGCCGATCAACGGACGAGGCTCTGGCAAACAAAAAGTCCCAATAAGCGACAATAGGCTCGCCACCTATTACGTGGGATCAAAACACTGGCGAAAAGTGGGCGTTTAATATGCCTCTGCCTACCCCTTCGGGGAAACAGGGCGTGAGTTTATGTATGTGTATGTATGTAATTAAAAGCGCGCGCGTGCGATGCTCGAAATACCTACTTATCCATGGAGTCATAGGGCATCTATAGAACATATTGGCGGGGTAAATGCATCGATTTTGTATCTAATTAGAAAACCTCTATACTAACTTTGAGCCTCAATATCTCCTTAACCAGTAATTTCCCAGGTATGGTGCCGAAGTAAACAATGTTCGTAGTGATTGGTACAATATGGGATTTAAGTTTTCGTTAAGGGTCTTTTTACAACCTGTATATACAATACATTAATTGTTATATAGTCGACTAGTCTCTGTTAAAGCATATGCGCAATGGTCGAAATCATCTGCGGCGTCTAAATGCCATGCAAACTTGGACTTCTCAGTAGTGAGGCTAAAATATTAGATTAGACATCTGAAACCGATTGTATTCCAATAGATAGCACAAAATCGCATTCGCTGAAAAAGTAAACAATATAGCAGCTGAAATTTTTTAGCTACGAAGTTAATTTGCCAATTTATTCAACCACGAATTAATGGGCTGGCAATACACAACTTGATTTAATGAAATTATGCGGGAATTCGTTCGACATTACAGTTATTTGAAAGTGTACTTAAGTTCATCGAACATTATTTTAGCTGACTTTAAAATGTGAAGGAGGTTAGATGCCTATATTTTATTGAATACGTTAGCATTTACTTCATCCATTGTAAAATTCTTCAATTATTTAAAACTCAGGCTTTTAATTTGAAACAAGTTGTTTATAGACTCACGGCTGTATCTCCGAAGAGGTAGGCAGAGGTGTAAATAATACACCCACATTTCACCATGAATTTTTAGGTCCCACGTAAACTCCCACGGGCGAGCCTATTGCCGTTACCGGGCACATCACCAGACACCGGGCTGCTACTAAGTATTCGGAAAAACCCAGTTACACTTTTACCCGACCGGGAATCAAAGCCGGGACCTCCGATCAGCAGTCGCATTACGCTATCAACTGGACCACGGAGGCAAGTAAACGAGTATTTGTTGCAATAAACATTTTACCTAGCAAGAAATTAGATATCATTTCACCTAAACCATTCTAGTGTAAGAGCAGACAATTGCTCAAACATACTGGTCCTTCGAGCCGGATACGAAAAAGATGAAAGTAGGGAAGACGCGTTCAATACACTGCATTAGCAGAAATATCTCAATACTAAGAAAAAGATAAACCACAAGTGGTTGTCTGTCTCTCACTAAGAAAAGGTGACTTATCAACTTGATATTACTTAGTATTATCACAATTTGGGCCCTTTTAAAAATCTTTTTACAGAGATGATACATTCTAACTCATGTTTGTCTACAGCACAGATGCAGATTTGAAAAGCAAGATCAAGGGAGAGCCAGTATATTTCATTCAACACTTGTCAATTAGCTCCGAAAATTACAAGACAACTTGAGTAATTTTGGTCTACCGCTGTATAATAAGTGGTGATTTGCCCGAATTTCATCGTTTGACAACCAGTGATGTGAAAGACTTTCAAGCGTGTTCAAAAATATATTTCTGAATTAAATTACTTACTTATCTTAAATTACTTATTAATCACATTAGCGGAAAACTACGCTGCAAATTACCAATAACCAACTAATTACCGTCAACTTGACAAGGTGCCGCCTTCACCTAATTCCACAATATCGGATTAACACATACACTTTCGTTACAAATCACATAATTACATTCTGAAACTAAGTGCTATCTATACATGTTGTTTATTCCTCTGTAGGTACATTTGTATGACTCTACGAATTCGGTTCAGCCGTTTAGGAGGACCATGGTGATCCAACGGCTGAAGCGAACTAGAATTTTCTTTACCATGGTTAAAAAGTAGATAGTTTGGACCCACTTTTGAATCAGATAAATGGCGGTTACAGAGAAGATTTCATTGGATGAAACTGGAAGGAAGCAGCTAGTGTTTTATAGTCTTTTTAACGGGACCCTATTACTAAGCCTCTGCTGTCTGTCTGTCACCAGGCTATATCTCATAAACCGTGATATCCAGGAAGCTGAAATTTTCACAAATTATGTATTTCAGTTGCCGCTATAACAACAAATACTAAAATAAAAATAAAATATTAAGGGGGATTCCCATACAATAAATGTGTTTTTTGCTCAAAATTACTAACGGTAACAGGTAGACGCTTAAAATTTTCACAGAATATGTAGTTGCATATTACCTTTCAAAATAAATAATTAAATAAAAAAAGTAAATAATAAAGGGGGGCTCCCATACAAAAAACGTAATTTTTAAGCAATTTGTTACTCGATCTTAATAAACAGGTAGAAACTTAAAAGTATTTAAGTATATATACAACGAACGTGATTTTCTTTTATAGATGATGGTACGGAACCCTACGTGCGCGAGTCCGACTCGCACTTGCCCAATTTTTAAGCAATTTGTTATTCGATCTAAACAGGTAGAAACTTAAAAAATATTTAAGTATACATACAACAGACGTCATTTTCTTTTACAGATGATGGTACGGAAACCTTCGTGCGCGAGTCCGACTCGCACTTGTCCATTTTTTTTACAAACTCTTGGTCAAATGCTAAGGGAAAGATAACAATCATCAAAATTAATCTTAAATAAAAATAAAGTAACATTTATCTAGGTAAGAATGATGTACCTACTTCAATAGACAGGTACCTTTTATGACACATGGTGGAAAACACAATTTGCGGTATCCTCCATGGTGGATTTAAAGGCTCGGCCTGAGGGTACTGTGGGAATCCCTGACTCTCTGAACCCACCACGATGTTCCTCGGTGCCGCCTCCAAGGTAACTGCGTTGTCATTACTTCCGCGACACCTCGATTGATACCTAAGTTCAACTAAATGGGACAAATGACCATTGCGATGACCAGACAAAACCAATGTTAGATCTTTACATTATTGGAATACTTTTCTATATTCCGTGTGATTTGTTACATTATTAGGGTTCCGTACCAAAATAAAAAACGGGCCTCTTATCACTTTGTTGTTCATCTGTCTTTCTGTGAAGACTCTTTTCTTTATGTAACATGGAAGACTAACTGGACCATTCTGTGACTATAGCTATTCAACCTAGATCTAATATCGGGAAAATAGAAAATAGCACTTTTCTAAATAATTTACCCATTTGATATTACATGAATATTAGTTTAAGTTCTTTGATACTTTACACGAAGATTAGTTATGTTTTTCAACCTATTTCAAAAAGGAGGAGGTCCTCAATTTCGACCTCAAGTGTAAACTCAGAACTGTTCACTGGGTGGACCAATTTGGATGCTTTTTTTATTTGAATTCTGATACTGCATTTGGTCGTATTTAATATGATTAAGATTTAACGAGTGATTTTTTGCTGCGGACCCCGGGCTCCAAGGCGTTGGTTTGGGATCGCAACCGGGACAGCGCTAGGATGATGATGTTTTTTTTTTATTTATTTATTTACAACATAAATAACACTAGGTAGACAATTCACTTATACTTGAGATGCAAACACAAACTCATTCAAGTTTTACCGTGCATCCTAATAATATGATCGGGCGCTATTCTCAGGAACTACTACTGGTCCGATTTGAAAATTCTTTCAGTGTTAGATAGCCCATTTATCGAGGAAGGCTATGGGCTACATAACATCAAGCTATGAGCCACGGGAGCGGACCAGTAGCCTTAAATAACGTGGGTGTAACCGCTCATCTAGTCCTTAATAATGCGTTTTGTTTATATATTTAGAGCAAATTTAAAAGTTGTGTTTTTCAATCTTGTTATTTTTTAGCATGTTTATAATCACAAAAATATAAAACAAATGTACTCACGAGAGAAAACGAACGCCAAGGCTGACGAGACGCCACTCCTATGCGCCGGCGACCCCACCCGCTATTATATACCACCACCCCCCCTCACATCACCCCCAGTGATCCAATTAACACCGTGTCACCTGGATGAACCCGGTTCGAAGCCGGCTGTTTGTACACAAATGTTTCAAGGGCAACCGTCTGCGAGTTTAATACTTTAATACTTTTTCGTGTACTGTTGAATTTCGATAAACTGGGTTTCGTGGTATAAATTATGTGGAGTTGAATAAAAGGTCCTAAGTTCTGTGGTGGCTTGAGTCATCATCATTATCGTCATAGGGTACAAGGGTACTGACACCCCATCACAAATGTCGAAAACCTTCATGATAGCTGTGAAGGCAGACTTAAAGAGTTTAATAGATGGCGCTGATCGCATTCCAATTTCTGAAAACGGCCGACTTGTTTCTTGAATTCTAATAAAGGTGTGTATGTGCTTCAAATCGAAAAACCTGCTCGAAGGCTGGAGTGCAAGGTCGTAATACCCACTAAAACCACAGCGCATACTTCAACGCCATTTTGGGAGTGCCAGGGGGTCGCGTTAGCATTCTACCCTGACATCACGAAGACCACAACCTCCTTGGCGGCGGATAAAGGTGTTGGGCTCCGCCGCCAAAACACACTGAGGCCGCAGAGGATAGGGAGGCAAACTGACAACACCGCATCTCCTCTTCCTCTGCGGCCCCATCACGACGCATCGAATGGTGCGCCCCCATTTGGTCGCGGGAGACAGGGCGCGCGGCAACGCAACACCGGCACGCCTCTCCTCCCGCGACAGTGCCCGACTGCGAGGGACAGACAAAATTGTCCCCCGCACCCGCACATATGGACCCATCCTACGCAGGCTTCACCCAAGCCCACGTGGAACATCCACTCCAGGGATCCCTCTTAGCTTCACCGTGGGGTTCCAAGCCACGGTTACTGAGCCCCCCACCACGACAAGGTGGAGATCCCACGGGGGGAGGTCACAACAAGAACCTGCCCTACAAAGGCGCTAGGATGGCGCAGGATTCTCCACCGTGTCCAGTGTTGCGGTTTCGATACGAACACGACACAAAATATTGTTCTAGTTGTATATTGTCTTTCAGATATATACCACGTAACTTTGTTTCGAGTAACCGATATTTCCGCACTGTTGCAAGCGCCATACTCACGAATATACATACATTACATAATTATCGTCCGTGTGGTGACGGATTAAGAATACGGAATGTCAGCACCCCATATCATCCCATGGGTGTCGTAAGAGCCGACAGAGGCAGCATAAGTATTATGCAGAGCACAGCACTGTAAGAGAAGGAAAACTTGATACAAACCCTATACCAACCCGTTTGGCCAGCGTGGTATAGTAGGCCAATTCCTCCTTTCAAAGGAGAGGCCTAGTCCAGCAGTGGACTGTTAAAGACTGATGATGACATATCATACAATCGCGTAAGATAATATGAAACTAATGTTACAGACCACGAAAGTTTAAATTGAAACTACAGAACATCTGTACACAAATTCCAGTCTCCAAGTTCAAATATTTCTCCTCTCCATTCTTTGTACGTCTTTATTTGTTCCTTCAGATTATAAAAGGCTACTAAATAAGGCAGCGATAGCCTGGTAGAGTGCTAAACGGTGAACCTTTACCGTTGATGTACATAATTATGTATGATGACTACGTAGTCATCTTTAGGAAACAAGAAGGTACTTCTGCATAATGTACTCGAAAGACATGTGAAGTCTGCTAACCCGAACTAGGCTAGCGTCGTAGGCTATGGCCGTACGCTTCTCATAAATAGAAGAGTCCTATGCCCAGTAGTGGGACAGATTACAAAGAAAGGTGATGGTGATAAAGAGTGATGGGATCCAGTTGCAGGCAAACTAAACTTTGTAACCAATTACTACAAATTAATACTTTAAAGCATCGTCGTAAGAGAACAAATAATTTTATTTTACAACTTAAGTATATCATTGCTACGGCCATCAAAACTAGGGTTATCAAATGTCACGAAGTTTATGGGACATTTATATGAATGTGAATATAAAACCTGAGACTAGCATAAATAAAATAAACCTAGATAACTTGAGTGTTCACGATTCGTTTGTTTTATGGGGTACGAAGTTCGATGCGTTTTATTTGTATACTACGTCACTCATGCAGTCATTCATCACACACGGTTTCACCTCAGTTTTTTTTAACCCGCACTAAGACTAAATACTGTGTTGTGGGAGACTTTAATAAAAATACAACTAACGAATACAATGAATAATCATCATCAGCTTTTAACAGTCCACTGCTAGACAGTCCTCTCCTTTGAAAGGAGGAATTGGCCTACTATAACACGCTGGCCAAACGGGTTGGTATGGGGTGTGTATCAAGTTTTCCTTCTCTTACAGTGTTGTTCTCTGCATAATATGCTCCCTCTGTCGGCTCTTACGACACCCATGGGATGATATGGTGTGGTGACATTCCGTATTCTTAATCCGTCACCACACGGAAGTAATCAATGTAATACAATGAATACCCAGAAAAAAACTGTTGTCTCGTGTGGGGATCGAACCCACAGTACTCGCCGAAGTGTTATTAAGCGGCAAGGCCGTCGCTACTACGCCAACCGTGCATTCCAAAGTGTACCTAACCAATTTAATGTGAGCTATGCAAAAATGATGAATGATTACGCTATTATTAAAAACACACAGGTGGTTGCAGGGTATAGGTACACTTAGCTCGAAGAGCCTTCGTTCATTAGAAGAAAATTTCTGGAGTGGCGGCCACGCACTGGACGACGCAGCGAGGGTAACATGTATAAAAACCCCTGCAACGTATATCGTCGCCCTCTTTAGGATCGCGGCATGCAGTTAGAAGTGGGCGGCCCAAAATCTTGAGGGTGGCCTGGGTTCAGCAGAGGACGTCTTTTGGCTGAGATGATGATTAAACAGCTATGAGGCAGCAAAAGGCTACTGATGAGACCAATAGACAGCTTCGCAGTGTGTCTTAGGATCAAACTCGTTGCCACATTCACTGGAGCGCGCCCCCTGGCAAATACGTTTAAAACACGCCCGTATAAAAAAATCTCGAAGCAATAGTATTATAGAGAACTAGAGGACGCCAGCAGCTACGCCTGGTTTTTTTTTAATTTCACCGGTTTTGGCCGATCCCGTGGGAATTTCGGGAAATCCCTTCTTGCTACGGTCACCAAGGAACATACATGCCAAATTTCAGCTTTCTGTGCCCAATAGTTTTGGCTGTAGCGTGTCTGTCAGTCAGTAAGTAACGCAAGGATTTTATATATTAAGATAAACGTAAAGGAAGTTGATATTCTGTCATATCTGGTTGGACCAGTAAGCGGACGTCGAGCTCCAAGGCGTGTCAGTCTTGGATGCAACCGGGATAACGCTAGGGCAATGACACGTAAAAGAAGAGACAGGTAACTCGACATCAACTTTATTCCCACCCATATAACCATCATGGTATATAATAAGTCAAATACTCGTATTGATTCAATACTATTGTGATGCAGTTTAGAAGATGCCTATGCCTGACAGTGCACTGCGAAAGGCATGACCAAAACTTGTCTCAGTCCTCGGCGAATCAGCAACAGTATCAGTAAGTAAGAAATTATGTAAGTACTAGAGGACGCCAGCAGCTACGCCTGCATTTTTTTTATTTACCCGTTTTGGACGATCCCGTGGGAATTTCGGGAAATCCCTTCTTCGTGCACCCCTACGGTCCCCAAGGAACATACATGCCAAATTTCAGCTTCCTGCGCCCAATAGTTTCGGCTGTAGCGTGTCTGTCAGTCAGTCAGTAACGCAAGGATTTTATATATTAAGATATTGAAAGACATTTTCCGTCGATACACTATTTTTGCTTTAATACATCCTAGTAAAAACCCGAACCGACATTTAAGTGGCTAATAAAAGCACACATTATAATAAAATTCAAGGCTTCATTGGCCTAAATATTGATTTAACATCCTGTTTATAGGGAATATTTACGAAATTCTGTGGCCCATATTTAGGGCTTTTTAGTGACTGCCGTTAAAGCGATTATGAGGTGGCTTCCTTCGTGAGATCGACAGATCATATGGAATGGTAGGTAAACGAGATCGATGATTAATATTCGAAAAGATGAACGTAAGTGAAGTAAACGTAAAGTAATTCGGAGTTTCGTAGACATACTAATGAAAAGAAAGAGGAACCACCCATCCTCGGATTGACCACCACAAATATTGCAATAGAAAAAGGTTGACAATACTGAACTCTTCTGATGAAACCAGTCGTTGCACATCGCTCCTGAGGATGCCTCGTCCAGAGGCGAAACACGTGTCAAAGCATAGTCGGCGCATACAGCGGGATACGGCAAGTCAGATTCTGATATCTTCCTGAAACCACCTATTTACATACGTATTAATACCACCATTCCTATATGTATATATCCTTTATCTTTTTTCATTACAAGAGTTCGGTATTGTCAACCTTTTTCAAATGCTATAATTGGGGTGTTGATTAATGGTAGTCAATCCGAGGATGATTGATGGGTTTCTTTTAATATAAAATGGAGCTCGTCCGTGTGGTGACGGATTAATAATACGGAATGTCACCACCCCACATCATCCCATGGGTGTCGTAAGAGCCGACAGAGGGAGCATAATTATTATGCAGCGCACACAGCACTGTAAGATAAGGAAAACTTGATACAAACCCTACACCAACCCGTTTGGCCAGCGTGGTATAGTAAGCCACTTCCTCCTTTCAAAGGAGAGGCCTAGTCCAGCAGTGGACTGTTAAAGGCTGATGATGATGACAATGGAGCCAGTAATGCCTGATTTATTGAACTATTTCGTAGGCATGTCCTCTTGCTCTAGGAAATAATTCCGTATCGAGAGGAATTTAAACGACATTCTACCATCAGAAATAAAATCCAGCTAAGAACAATAATTTGTGTGACACAAAGTGATATGGGGATCAAAACTTTAAATCAATCATTAACCTACTGGTGCCACAACCCAGAATACCCAATGAAGGAGGTATTAAAGCTGCAAAAATTATACCTAGCTTAGAGGATGCCCACCTCTAGTCCAGCACATTTTAATTCATCCGTTTCTTCCCAATCTCGTGGGAGTTTTGGTGAAACTCTTTTCAGTGCACCCCTTTTTCTTTCCTCGCTGTGAAAATGAATTTACGCATACCACCCCGCAAGATGAAAAGCGGGGGGTATGTGGGACTCGACGGCTGGAGTGCAAGGCCGTTATACCCACTAAAACCACAGCGCATACTTCCACGCCATTTTGGGGGCGCCAGGGGGTCACGTTAGCATTCTACCCTGGCACCCCGGCGGATAGCCCGAAGGCCATAGCCTCCTTGGCGGCGGATGAAGGTGTTGGGCTCCGCCGCCAAAACAACCAGCGACCGCAGAGAATAGGGAGGACGGCAACCTGACAACACCGCAGCTCCACTTCCCCTGCGGCTCCACTGCAATGCAACAAATGGTGCGCCCCCATTTGGTCGCGGGAGATAGGGCGCGCGGCAACGCAACACCGACACGCCTCTCCTCCCACGATCGCGCCCGACTGCGAGGGACAGACAGAACTGTCCCCCGCATCCGCACTCTAGGACGCATCCTGCGCAGGCCTCCTCCAATCCCACATGGAGCGTCCACTCCAGGGATCCCGCTTAGCTTCACCGTGGGTGTCCAAGCCACGGTTACTGAGCCCCCCAACCACGACAAGGTGGAGACCCCACAGATGGCTGTAGCTTGACTGTCAGTCAGTCAATAAAGCAAGAATGTTATATAATTATGTCGCAGGTATTTGGTCAAAAACGTGATATTATAATTTCACTAGTGACATTATAATTACACAGATTATAGTCAATTGTTCGTATTACTTACAATTTAACGGACTAGTTTCAGTGCCATTATAATTTTACTAGACTTACAATTTCACTGTATCGTGAAATTGTAAGGCAGTGATATTTTGACAGTAACACTGGTTTAAGTAAGCCGTTATATTATCAAAGCAATCGCTGATTGGTCCGTTTTCGTTACCAGCTGATCAAACATAGAGTTAGGAAAAAAAAACAGGTTTTTGAAAACCAACCACCTAATAGGTTATGTTAGGTTTTCTTGTGACCCTGAACATAAATATAGGAGCCGTGCATAGCAGGGCTCCGTCAACTTAGCCTCAGAAACCTCGCCAAAGTTCTGATTTTTTCATTTTATCAGATTGGTCTCTGTAGTACATTCATATGTCTGTGCGACTGATTTAGTCAATTGAACAATCAGAACACGCGGGGCTCCCACCACAAACTTAACTCATCTGTGTACCTAATTCTAATTTTACTAGTGAAATTATAATATCACGTTTTTGACTAAATACCTGCGACATATATACTGAGTAAATTTGCACTCCAGCAAAATGTGAAGGTATACAAGTAATTGCTTAATCGTTACAAATATTTGGTAATTAGACCAAAATAAGTACTTTTTTGCACTATCATTTCGATTCTGCAACTGGTATTTCCCCTACAACTTATTAATTTGATTGTGTTGTGTACCTAATATTTATTATTTGATATAAGTTAAATGGCAAATGGTTATTTCAAGACCCTTTTTTTTTTGGTATCGGGTTGGAAAATCCACATGGAGTCCCTCCGCCCCGGGAGAAGGACGAAGGGGACTGTCAGACTCTTACTGACTAAAAACCAACCCGTCTTCCTCATGTACCCGTGTGTCGGAAGGAAGGGATTCGCATAAGCATTCGTCGCTACCCCCCGACGGGTACTGGCCCGCCAGATGGTCAGGCGGGCCCCGAACAAAACTCCCTTGGCGGCGGATTAAGGTGTTGGGCTCCGCCGCCAAAAGACTCAGCGGCCGCAGAGGATAGGGAGGACGGCAACGAAACACCGCATCTCCTCTTCCTCTGCGGCCCACCGCGACGCATCGAATGCTGCGCCCCCATTTGGTCGCGGGAGATAGGGCGCGTGGCAACGCAACACCGACACGCCTCTCCTCCCGCGACCGCAGCCGACTGCGAGGGACAGACAGAACCGTCCCCCGCACCCGCACCGTTGGACGCATCCTGCGCAGGCCCCGTCAAGCCCACGCGGAGCGTCCCCTCCTGGATCTCTCTTAGCTTCACCGCGGGTTACCAATCCACGGTTACTGAGCCCCCCCACCACGACAAGGTGGAGATCCCATGGGGGGGTTATTTCAAGACCCTGTAGATTCACCGACTTACTATAGGTAACCTGATGATATGGCGTAGGCAGAGGCTTTCCAAAATGACGAGGCGCGTCGCGGATTGAATAAAAGTGAATTGAATTGTCTCGCGGCAGGCAAACCAAATACCCTATAGCTTTATTTAGTCGATCGCAGTTATTTCTAGATAAGACTTTCTGAGTTATATTTATGCATTTGTACGAATTCGTTACGCTGCGCGTGATAGGAAAGCGTTGCTTGCTAAATATTTGTCATGTTACGGACTCAACGTTTTTTGGCAATTGAGTGTGCAAATAATACTGCAAACTCAATTGAATTGCCAAAAACCGACTTTAAAAGCTCCCCAAAATGTATAAAATCGCATTATTTAGAATAACTCATTATCTAGGTAATTGTCAGATCTTGATCAAAATGATCAAATACGTTATGGGACCACACGAAAAGCACTAGCATATTTTTAAATTCAAATAAATAAATAATTATAAAAATCCGTGCATCTAGTTGGTACAAAGTTCTGAGATAACACCCGGTGTAACCATATTTATTAAGATAACCAACTGAAAGTAATTTGGAAAACAAAATAGGTCTCATTACTTTTGAAGCAGCTTAGAGTCACTTTTCTCAATGCGCTACATATGTGGGTAGGTGTATAAAATGACTTATCCTGAGGTCCTGACTGGAAACATAAAATTGGGCAGTTAGTTCATTTAACAACGTTAATATTGTTTGTTCACACACTGACAAAGTAAAGTATGTCCACTTACTTACAGAGAAACTTACCCTGACTGCTACGCCGACAGTACTGGGTAACAATGAACAGATCGACGAGCAGGTATGTACACTGACGCAGTCGATGCTAGACAGCTACCACGCAGCCTGCCCTGAAACCACTATACCATCAACCCCAGGCAAACAACCCTGGTGGGGCGCTGAGCTTGAACGCAAGCGCAAGAAGGTAAGAAGGGCTTTAAACAGGGCAATGAACACAAGCGCAGACGAAGATTGGGACGCTTATAAAGCGGCCAAATCAAGCTACAAGAAGTGCCTCAGATTCAGACGTACCATGGGATGGAGGAAATTCTGTGGGAGCATTGAATCTTGCCAACAAGCAAACCGGGTAAGGAAATTACTGGCTCAGCAACCAACGGTTGCACCAGGTACTCTCCGTAAACCGGATAACACATACACCACATCGGAGGAGGAGACAAGACGCGTCCTACTCGAAACACACTTCCCAGGCTGCGTCCTCACCCCGGTAATAACGTGGCACGATACACAAACAGTGGCGACCGAACATGAGTGGAGACATGCAAATACCGTGGTCACAGAGGAAAAACTCCGATGGGCCATCGACAGCTTCCATCCCTTCAAAGCAGCCGGACTGGACGGCATCTTCCCAGGGTTATTACAATGGGGGGGTGAACCTGTCCGCAAAAGACTTCTGGCAATCATGAGGGCTAGCCTGGCCCTCAGATATGTACCGAAGAGATGGAGGGAAGTCAAACTAATTTTCATACCAAAACCAGGCAAAACAGACTATACCAATGCAAAGTCCTTCAGACCAATAAGCCTGACCTCCTTCATGCTTAAAGCCTTGGAAAGGCTCTGCGAGAGGGAACTAAGAAGTGGGGCACTTAAACACTTACCCCTACATGGCAATCAACATGCATACAGCTCAGGGAAATCGACGGAATCGGCCTTACATCAGGTTGTGAACCAGATAGAAGCTGCTATACAACAAAAATGCATCTGTCTGGGCAACTTCATTGACATAGAAGGAGCCTTCGACAAGACAAACTTTTCCAGCATAAGCAAGGCCCTAGCCAGGCATGGTGTGGATCAGATGCTCATACAGTGGATCCAAAACATGCTCAGCAAAAGGGTAGTGCGCCTGCACGGCGACACTCAGACAGCCTTGATAACTAAAGGGTGCCCGCAGGGAGGTGTACTTTCCCCGCTATTGTGGAACTTAGTCATCAATGAACTCATAGACAAACTCAACGCGAGAGACTTCTACACAATAGGTTATGCAGATGATCTAACCATACTCACTTCAGGTAAGGTAACCAGTACAGTGTACGACCTAACCCAACAAGCCCTACGCATAGTAGAGTAGTGGTGTAATGAGTACGAATTATCTGTAAACCCGACCAAGACCGAACTAGTTATGTTCACACACAAACGCGCGCTGGGCACTTACCGACTGCCCAGGTTATTTAATACAGAGCTTAAGCTGTCGACCGAGGTCAAGTACCTAGGTGTCACTCTCGACAGCAAATTGACATGGAACAGCCACATGGAAAATAAGCTCAACAAAGCCAGCATTGTCTTCTGGCAGTGTAAGAAGATGATAGGCAAACGCTGGGGCATATCCCCCAAAATTGTCTTATGGCTTTATAAGACAATAATACGTCGATGATAAGCTACGGCGCAGTAGTGTGGTGGCCTCGGACCAACCTAACAACGGCCGCCAACAAGCTTCAAAAGCTTCAAAGACTTGCATGCCTAGCGGCAACGGGCTGCATGAAAACTACACCTACAGCGGCACTGGAAGTGTTGCTGGACCTGCCTCCATTGCACCTGTTTATACAACAGGAAGCAACGATGACGGCGGTCCGGCTAAGAGCTCTGAAGCTCTGGAAAGACACCAACACACCGTACACTAGCAATTTAAATACACTCTTTAAAGAAGTTCCTCTCACACAAGCCATTGGCGACCAAATACCGAAACAATTTGTGTTCGACAAGAAGTACAAAATCCAACTGTACGAGGATCTACACGAAGGAGCGGTTAATCACAACGAGCTCACGATCTTCACAGATGGGTCTAAGACGGATACAGGTACGGGTTCAGGAGTATTCTCCGAGGACCTAAACATCAACATCGCAGCACCACTGGGAGCCTACAACACGGTCTACCAGGCCGAATGTTTTGGCATAAACCTAGCTGCCACAGCAATCATGGCACGTGAGGTAAGGGAACGATCCATTAGGATCCTCTCAGATTGTAAGGCGGTCCTCTCAGCCCTCAAAAGCCATACTATCACCTCGGCACTCACGCTTGAATGCCACCAGAAACTAACAGAGGTAGGTAAGCAAAACAAATTAACACTGCAATGGATCAAGGGCCACAGTGGCTCAAGAGGGAATGACGCAGCCGACGTACTTGCCAGAAGAGGGGCCACTTTAGAGGTGGTGGGACCCGAGCCCATCATTCCCCTCCCTTCTGGCTTTTATCACAACCCGGTAAGAAATAGGACCAGGACCCAACACAACCAGTCCTGGATTGGTATTGAAACATGTAGGCAGGCCAAGGAGGCTCTTCCCGCAGTAGACGGTAAGATAGCCAAACAAATCCTCCGGCTGTCCAAACAACAACTGCGGACAGTCACGGCCGCCTACACAGGACACGGATTCTTTAATAAACACCTATTTACTATAGGTATCACCGACAGCCCGCTGTGCAGGGTCTGTATGGCAGCAGACGAGACGACAGCCCACCTGCTCCTCGACTGCCCTGAGGTCGCACAGTACAGGCAGCAGTACCTGACGAGATACAGCACCCTGAGGGAGGCAGTGGGCCACATCAAGAGTCTGCTGGCCTTCCTCGAAGAGCTGGGTTGGCTCGAATTAAGACACCATTCCCACCCGCACGCAAAATACGCGCCAAGACGTGGAGTTGCGGAAACAGCCCGTGCAATCAAGTATCAAGTATTGTTTGTTCGAGAACTGGCTGATTTTGAAGCACGCACTACGAAATTGTAGAAAACACCTAGCGTTGATTATGGAGACAAACATTAAGGAAAAGATCTAACCGAAGCTATATAGTTACACGTACGAGCAGTTGCTCGTGTTAATACCTATATAAGTAGGTACTTATTATAGCTAGAGAACGTCTTGTTATAATAAGTACCTACTCACGGCAGGCCCGTGTACAGTAGATGTATTTAAAAAAGAAATGCCTTTCGCCATTATTACTACAAATATAATTATATACTCGTTTACGAATACTTATCCATCCTAGAGTAAAGGTAAAAGAGATCACTATTACGCTTAATATTTCGTCGACGTTGTAGATTCGAGAGCCGAAGGGACGCATTATGTGATTGACTGTTTTGTTGTTTCGGGTTTATTTATTTTTATCCATTTGTTGAATATGTGTGAAGTCCAGCTCGATACAGGATACATTCCTAGAGTTAGAATAGTCCTTAAAAGTTCTAGAATGTTTTTTATCATAAGGCTTAGTTGTTTAAAAATTCTAAGGAAAGGTCTGGTAACAGCGTAGTTAGAGTTACCAGTAAAAATAAAATAAATTTTGGTGTCAATATAAGCGTGAACTTATTGTGCATGGTAGCGTTTCGAAAAATAAAACAACAAAATAAAAATGTAAAACTTTATTACATCTCAAATTCAACATAAGATACTGTACACACCAGACTACTTACAATCGACTAGTGCAATTCCAGATATGTCACATATTTCGTCTACACAGAAACATAGCTCAATAAGATAATTATTATAATTAATTATAAAACTTTATAAAATACAATCAGGGAAATAATCTTTGATCTATACGTGATGATGGGGACATACTTAAATCCATTTTATTTTTGTCGAGTATATAATTGATACCTACTTAATATTGAAAGATCGTAATAACAACGGGCACATAACTGATATTGTATGATATATACAAATAATTGTTATCATCAATATAAATATAGGCTAAAACAAAACATTTGGGATCACTTTTGTTTTCTGTTTACAAACTAAATTCTTTAGTTTTTTTGCTTGGTTTTTATAACCATTGACGAACATTTACAGAAGTTGCCAAAAGTGACTGAATACCTATACCTAACGAATGCATAAATAATGATCTGTATCTTTTTCTTTTTATGGCAAATGAAAACAAACGACGGAGTACCAGAGCAGTCAGGGTACATAATATTCCGACTGTACTTTGCAATAACATTGCGAAATATGTTAAAAGAATAGTTGTAGGAAATTTACATGACACAAAATTTATTTGTGCATCCTTAAGGTATCTGTCCACTTAATCGTAACTTACTATAATACAAGCAAAGCTATGCGTCACCTGCGAAGGGGTTATTTCCTAATAATTGTTCGATGGTCATAGTACGATACGCCATAGCGGCCCGAACCATTAACGCATAAATATTACACAATTAAAGAATTATTTCCCTGATTATAAAAGCTACAGTATTCTACAAGCAAATATTATTGCTGATAATTTCTTATTTACCAGATATTTACATTATCGTCTGATAATAAAACAAGCTAGAAAGTCAGCAACCTCTAACGCAACGAATAAGTTTATAAATCTATTTACAGTCAATATTATTCTACCAAACCACTTATTTAGGAGTGTTAAAACAAAGACATTATAAATCGTATCGTATAAATTATGTCGGTATAAATATGTTACAAATACGGAAAAACGGGCACTCAATTTGGCATTAGTAAAAGAATCGGAAGACCAAATAATACGGATCGGCTAACAACAAATGTATAAAAACCTACATAATACACGAATAGTGATAATAAAGAAAGATTACATTGTTCAAGTATGCAACGACTCAAATAGTCGACACGGCACAAGCTCTCTCTAGGTCTACCTGATATCTGAATAAAGTTGAAACATCTTTATAATTTTCATAGAATATGACGTGTAGCATCGTTCATTCTGTAAGTATCTCACTGGGCCATGAAGTCTTGCAATGTAACGGTAATAGGCTCGCTCCCATTATGTGGGATCTAAAATTTATAACATAGTGAAATATGGGTGTAATATTACACCTCTGCCTACCCCTTGGGGGATACGGGCGTGAGTCTATATGACTCTATAAATCTTCGTACTGTCAAATAAATGAGCCCCTTAAGAATATTCCTTGCAAATATATTTTTTACAGACAATCCAACAGCCAGACTGAATTGCTGTGAAAAGTCTACCTATCATCTAATATATAAAATTCTCGTGTCACAGTTTTCATTCCCATACTCCTCCGAAACGGCTTGACCGATTTTGATGAAATTTTTTGTGCTTATCCGGTATCTATGAGAATAGGCCAACATCTATTTTTCAAAAAAAAAAAAAAGAATTTTGCAAAACAACGTTTGCCGGGTCAGCTAGTTTATTATAAAAGAAACTTCGAGGTTAAAACTCTGTGGTTTTGTATTTTGTGTTTGTGGGACCACAGAATTTGACTTCGAAATTTTTTTCTGTTATATATATTTTATGTGCCTCTTGCTATCAGTGTGCTTTTACCCTTATAATTTTAACGTTAAAACGTTGTCAAATATGAAATACAACATTCTGGTTCTGTGTAAATAACTACAATCCATTAATGATAAAAGCATTTTTATTCCATAATTTTAATGGAGGTACTTATAATAGTCTACAATTTAAATTACATTCGTTGAAGCGAATTTATATTATAAAGCAAATAACTGATGTCCCACACACACGAACCTAGTTTTTAATATAGCACGAACAAGTTGAAAATATATTTACTAAGAAAATATTATGGTCCCTTTTCCTGAGGTCTTTGTTCGAAAGGGAAGTAATAAACGATATTATGGCACAAAGTATATAGGACTATTGGCGAAGCAACGATTATCCGCGCGCCTCTAGCGGCGAAATTTAGAAGTTTTCTAAGAACGACACTTTCAGAGAAACTAACTACTACTTTTGACAGATCTCAATACAATTTACGTCAGGGAAATACTTAACATCACCATAACCTCAAAACAAAGTTATATTGAAAGCTGTTGAAAATGTCGTTCTTAGTTCTTACTTCTAAATTTTGCCGCTAGAGGCGCGCGGATAATCGTTGCATCGCCAATAGGTAGTTTAAATTAGCTTCATTATACAGGTCAATTCCGTTCAATCAAGGCCTTCTGTTCATATTTGAGGCACGCGCGTTGCAACTATATGCCACATCTATTTTTGTTTTATTTCTTCGTGGTAAAAACCATAATCTTAAGCTAAAGGAATAATTATACCGACTTTACGATCGTTATTTAATAATACAAACTACGTAGATAAACGAACCAAGGAACTATTCAAAGCAAAAGGTAGGATATTTAACTTAAACGCAACGTACACTTCGATACGTTTTAAAATAATTATGTGCGTTTGGTTTTCTTCAATAACGCCTTGTCAAAGGCCTAGTTGTACGTCTACAGCACCATAGATTTAAAATAAAGAAAATATGGACGGTGCCAAAAACACTAAATGAAATGCAAATATTAAAAAAATCACAATAAAAATAAACGCATCAAATAAATTGCAAGTCGTTCGCAATTTTATCACAGGATTAGAAAGTGTGACAAATAATTTTTTGATAATAATATTAAATGTTAAATCTTTCTATACATAGTCATTTAATTTTATAATTAATGAATATATAATATATAACATAAAATATAATATTAAATCTTTTTTAATATTTAACCATGCATTTTAATACTGATGCTACGCCGTAGTCACAACACAAGAAATTATTCAATTAAATTCAGATTAAAAAATAAAACGTGATATTTATTAGTCTATGGCAGTGTTAAAATTTTGTAGTTAAAATACTAGTGTATTTTAACTCAATTTCAAATTATAAATTTACAAATATAAATAAATATTTATATTGCAATAACATCAGTGTTAAGACATGTCAATTATGAACTTACATTAAAACAATACTTCATGTATATCTATTATTCATAATTAATATTGATTGACATATACACATATAATAAAAAATAAAGCTTCTAAAAAGGCGCGAAGAGAAAGTAACTGTATGAAATAAATTATTATACATCAACAATCCACACGCATAAATTGTAATATTTGTGATAATAAGTAAATACGCAAGAATATACAAACAAAACAACATATTCACATAAACATAGAAACTGCATGTGATTATACATATGTTTAAAGGCAACACGCAATATTTTTTTAATATAGCAACATTATAAGTCAAGTGTCACACATGGCACTTCATATTTGAGGTTAATGTTGTCAAGGAAATAAAATCGATTTCAACATGATTTCACCACAAAGTCGGGAAGATAGTTGGCTGTTAATGGCAGAACGACGGTCACTGTTAAACGCACACTGAGTAATACCCAGTTATAAAGTTGCTTTAGCAACGTTAAAGGGAAAAGGCGAATTCTTTTGTAATGGATGGCTTTCCGTGATCACGTGGCCGGTTTAGAAATTTCTAGAAGTTGGTTTACACATATATGCATACACTTCCAGCAGAATATTTCGCCAGGCAAGAATCAATTGACTGTTGATTAAAAAATACTTCTTTTCATTGTACCAGACTTTAAATTATTGTACTACCCGCACTTGAATAAACATTATTATGCAATATTCAGAGTTGTTCGTAAAAACATTACTCGCTCCCAAACGACTAGATTTAGAATTCACAATTTTGACCTAAAGTCAACTACAATTCGTTCGAAGACATCAAAAGGCTTTCAAATAAATATCGATTTACATAGAGGCACCATTCAAATTGCTCGTCTTACAAATGTTAATTTAACAATGTACTACCTAACTTCCAATCACTTAGCGCATCGTTATTACTAAGACAAAGTGCTAGCTAAATCATGACTAAAGCTTAAAGCAAATATGTTATTTTTGGAGTCAACCACATAAAACACTTTAATCGCGGCAAACAAGTATGTATCTCCATATAGCTTTATGCTGCAACCTAGCGATGTTGAAATCGCCATAGCCCAACGCTTTGAAGAATTGCAACATTTGTTTGTAAATGCAGAATAGCGTAATGTAACAGTTTCAATAATAAAATACTATTGGTTGCCATTCACTGCAGCAACGCAATGCAGCACCAATAACATAAAACGCAGTTTTATATTGATTGCAATATTCTGCAGAAATGCAACGAACTGCTATATAGCATGCAGGACAACTAAGTAGACTTGACTCAAAAAATATCATACCTGTTTTGCAAAACATTATTTTAATCCGAAACTTTCAACAATAAACCGCGTTCAACACAAAATTGCCAAACCAATATCAACCTTAAAATCTTGAAAACAGAGTTCAACATCACTAACCTATCTATATACACACATTTACATTACAATCAAATTAATAAATTAAAATGTTTCATTTGAGGTCTTCTTCTTCATCTTCGACGTATAGTAAGTCCTCCATTTTTGTCATAAACTTACTATTTAGTTCTTGCTCGACATGTAGGGGCGGCTCCTAGAAAAGGTTGAAATAAAGATTTAGTCTTAAAGAAACATACCGTAATATCTTGTAGAGCAGTGTTTTTCAAAGTGTTGGTCGTGCCCCAAAGGGGATCGCGACATCTTTGCAAAAGGGTTGCGAAGGGTCCTGGGACACCAATAAAAACCGCTATTAACGAAGATTTTAGTACCATCTACTATTATTATTATTTCTTGTTTCAAATAAGGGCGATAGGTGACAGATCGCAATATATTTTGAAAAACAATGTTCTACAATATTACACTATTATCTATTCCCAAAATCAGTACCCAATTATTCTAGTAAAACCATTAGTTAGATCATGAAATCTACACCTTTTCATAAATATATTTACATTTATTAATTATTTTCTATTTTATCTACGCAGTGAACAAGTGCATACAAGGTAACTTTTTAAAATAAATGTACATTGACCGTGATTTGAAAATAAAATAAGTATAAATTAGTACCAACATACTTAGGGTGCCAAATCTAACTTAAACTAGATATTTTTACCATCAATTCATTTAGGAACGTGCGGCAATGCTGTTAGTGATCGTACAAGTTTATTTAATGGGTTTTAATCGTGTCTACTAACTTATTTTAAGTACAAACTCTTTTTGCCGACGTTTTGGCGGCTTACAACAATCGTGGTAGCGGAGGGGCCACCATTGTCAGCCGGTCGAAACGTTAAATAAACTTGTATAATGTATACAAATCACAAAAAAAGAAAATCCTTTAATGCTAGTGATTCCGTTCTGCATGACTACAAATTGGTCTATTGCTTTCTTGTTCTCATATATGAAACTAGAAAGAGACGGAAACAAGAAGTGTCTTTAATACAAAACAGCACTTTGCAATAGACAAATTTTAGCATAGAGTCCAAAGTAAGGGCAACAGAAAAAAATATTATGAAGTGCAGCTAATGTTCTCTACTGACTGAAAAATCACATACCGAGCGTAAATTAGCAACAAACCTTCTTGGAGAAATACTGTTTGATAGGACTTGCTGTAATTAACTGTAGGACTTCTGTTTATAAAAATATACGGCATGCTATACACCACTATTTTTAATTAGTACAAAAATTTAACGGGGCACTAAGTATTAACTGATCATTATATGTAGTTAAAACACAAAGTACACAATAAAAACACTAAGTCCTAAAACTGTCTCAAAACTGTCCACAAAAATACGTATAATAATTGGTAAATGCATAAAAAATATAGTATTATATTGTTTATGCATTTAACAATAGATCGACCCGCGTCCTATGAGTAGTAAACTGCTTCATTGATAAATTCCTCCCTGTTCCTCTGCGCCCGCGCCGCGCCCCGATGCGACAAACAGTGCTAAATTGCTAGCGCATCTACATTTGCCCGACGCGATGGCTGATCAATTCACATCACGGGAGTATGTAGTAGCTATGTTCGTGCGTACTTTTTGAGTGGAGGAATCGCGAGTGCAGTTGTGTACCCATGGACATTTTTTTGTGAGTGTACATAAGTGAGCCGGTTAGTGTCGAACAATTAAAACAGCGCATATTGGACGATTTTGACGAAGTGAAAAGACAGAAGCGTACTACTCTCGTTAAAAAAACAATTTAATAAAACGTGCCCGTCTGTGTATTGACAATGGTGGTGGACATTTCGAAGGACAATGGAAATACTTGTAAGTTTAGTAAATAATACCTACTTAAGTAAATAATAATTTCATGCGGGCGGCTCAAAATCGGTCTGTGTGGAGAACCTTGAGTGAGGCCTATGTCCAGCAGTGGACGTCTCTAGGCTGACATGATGATGATAAAATAATATTTGTAAATAGCAGATGATTCTAACTTCATAAATACGCCAAAATAACTCTTTTCTTTTATTACAGAATATCTTCTTTTATTTTGATATTTGTTTGCTTTCTAATTACATACCTTCGTATTTAATTATTTGTAAAACGGTAAATTTTGCTGGTCCTAAGCAGGCCTGGCGCACTTCGCATTTTAGGTACAAACTTACAAGTACCTCGGCCGACCACGTCGACGTGGTTGGATTTAGTGGGTTGCCGCGCGCCGTTCACATTAGACGTCACGCAACGCAACGAGTGCGACCGCTCCGTATTCTCACGCGCCGTGTTCATACACTGTTCAAATTATATACCTAAACGCCTTTAACAACGAAAATGTATCATCACAAGTCTAATGCAAAGTATTGCTCAATTAACTGTGTGTCGAAAACGACTTGAAAATTTGATTTTATTTTATTTATATTACGAGAGCAACTTGAAAATTTGATTTTTTGTTTGTTGAGATATCTTAACGATTATGGTGTCAAATTAAAGATCTAGTTCAAAAACCATTTTATCTGTTTGAATCATATAAATCGGTCCACGCGTTTAGGAAATAACTAAGAATCAGTATAGTAAAAATGTAAACAACCAGAATTTTTGTGGTATTTGTTCTACGAGCTCAAATAGTGGGATAGGATACTTATATGATAATTATTTATTATTAGGTACGTGGTCAAGTAGGTAGATAGACGATGAATAAATATTATAGTTGCAGCGGCAAGTCAACAACCCTAGCGCGCCACTCCGCGCCAGACAGTGACAGCGTTATGTGTTAGAAAAGAAAGGGAACGGTTAGGTTAATATCGCATTAGGCACTGAGTGCTTATGCGAGTTGAATTGCACTTTGTTGCTTAGTAGCAAGAGTCGCAAATTCAATAAATTGGTTTGACAAGTGAATTTTCTATACGTTAGTACTATTCTTTATTCTGTGTCCTAAGCCCGGATAAAGTATGAAGGAGAGGGTAGAATTTTATTTAGAAAATTAAAAAGTTAACTACCTACACTTATTACTTTGCTTCATTTTATTGTCTAAGGCTACCTACATTATAAGTGCGACGGAAAGAATGCGTATGAGTAGGACGGAAAGTAAGTACTATCAATAAAGTAGTGAATGGATTGTAAAATATGTCTATGATTTAGGTGAGATTTTCTACAAAAAACAAATGATTATAACTTTGCTATTTATAGATATTTTGAAATTCTTACGTCACATATATGATAATAATGTCTTCGCTAATATGTCCTTAAAGTTTTTGTACTAATTAAAAAATGGTGGTGTATATTAAGTTATTTCACTTTCATGTGTTATGGAGAGAAGATACTTCTTTTGACTGCCTATAAAATTGCTTCAAGTAGGATCAAGAAAAAGAGACTTTAAGAATCAATATACTTGCGTTTTCTGTCAGTGATTCATAACATTCTTATAACAGCAAGAAAATACAGTTTGCATTCATGAGATTATACTTTTTAAAAGGTCCACAACTTATATATTGTACCACTTGCGGGGGAAAAGGACAGCTATGTCAATCGATATTTTTAGGATTTTATTTTAGGGTCAACAACAAATAAACATTTATGCTAGTTTAGAATCGAGCAGGCAGAAAATAAAATGGCACATGCTTTCCAAAACTTTATTAGGCAAACACAGAGTGAGACACAAACAACATAGGCGGTGTAAACTAGAAATTTAATATATACCTAGTTATATGTACATTTGACAATATTTTTATGGTGTTTTTCATCGCTGTTATGAAAACTATAGTGCTTCATTAAAAATTTATGCTATTTTGTATTTAAGCAATACGTATTTTTGAACATAGCCTTATAAATATAGATCGGAAACAATTATTTCCTAGACATCATACAAAATATGTAGCATTATTTTCTGAAAACAGAAAATTAGAGTGCCAAATTTTATATAGTTTTGCCAGTCCATGCGGTCAAAATTGACGAATATTTAATCTATATGCAAGACAGACTGCATATTGTATTTATTTTTATAAATATTGTCAAATGTGTTATAAACGTTAAGCGATAGTTCATAATATCAAGCGTATCCAAGGAAATTGCATATGAACAAACTAAATTGTATATAATTTGAGATGTCTGCAACATGAACAATAAAAAAAATCATGCATTTCTGTAAATATTCCATGCAATATTATAAATATATTTATATTTTTAAATACTCTGATACTATTACATGCTTAATAAAATTCTCTACACAAAGATGATAATCATATTACTATGAATTTAGCTATTTTAATGAACATATAACAATTACAAACAAATGTAGGAATCATTTTAGACACACAACACAAAAACAACACATTTTTTATAAATCCTTTACGTAATTAAAAAAGTAACGTCAACTCTCATATGGCAACATCGAACAGTATTGCCATACGTAAAAAAATAACATGAATGTTACCAGGTACAAAAATACTTCATGATTTATTGTAACGGATTATCAACATTTTAAATAGAAAAAAATAAAGTATGATCGTATTAAAAAAGCAAATCAGTACCTTTAGTGGGTAATTATAGCACATTTAGGCAAACCATTGTACTTTATCCTAGTTAAATTGACACGGATGTAAAAAAAATCGACAACTCACATACACACAAATTATGAATTTGTTATTATAAACTGATATTGAAATTTTCAGATATTGAACATTGATATAAAAACTCAGCAGTTCTCATATATCATATTTTTATTATTTTCGGTTTGTCTTAGACCGTTTCCATACTATAGTGCACGATAGTATGAATCGATCAGAAGAAAGGATAAAATTTCAGGTACCATTATTTTCATATATTTACGCCCATGGCACACAGTCAGTCTTACAAGTTGTCAATCAAAATTTACATAACATACTTAAAAATTTAAAATCATAACATCACAGTAACATATTACGAGTACATATATTTCACAATAAAACTTGGTTGATCTTCTATCATATTTACTTTATTTAATTAAATTTTGTTAAAACGTAGCAAGTAAAATATTTCGGATCTAAATTACTAAAACAAAATTTCAAGAACATAATTGCAAACAAATATTACTAGAACAATATTTCAAAAACCAAATTCGTAGAACAATATTTCAGAAACCAAATTCCTAGAACAATGTTTTAAATTAAAACTTCTAGAACCGAATTCCACGCACATTTGTGAATGTAAAAGTGGTAGAACAAAAATCAACCAAGTGATATCGTTTCCACAGATCACAGTTGAGGAGACACACTAGAAATATTAAAGCTTGTGCAGGGGGGTAGGCAGGGACGTCTTATAGTTAAGAGAACCGCCGCGATGGGGAGATCGTCCAATACTTGTTCGGACGGCTTGGGTCCAGGCACTTGAATGCCGACTGCGGAATTTACCGTACGATTAAATATCAATCATATGATTTTATTTTCGATGAATTGAATTCTTAAAACAGACTGATCTTGCGTGTGGGGTTAGAACAATGTGGGATATAATTCATGTTGTTTAACTTTATGTCTAATACATACACTGACATCGGAATGTAATTATGAGAAGAATTTTGAAATATGGTTTTATGTGTAAATTGTGAAAACCTAGTTCTTTACCCGATTGGATTCACGATTCTACTAAGTCGCGATGTTTTAGAATGGTTTTAAGAGCTTCTTTCGACAAGATAGGTTCGTTCATCAAAACGACAGAAATAGATTTTTTGATTTTTATTAGAATGACTTCAAAATATTAATATTCGACAAATTCGATTTGTGAAGTAAATCAACCGCGAAATTACTTTTAAACCAAATCGTGATCTGGATATTTAACGTAATAACTAATTTTAATTTTATTAAAATATGATCTTCATTAATAATGATCCAATTAGAAGACTGTGCGTATGACAATTTATTGAGTATTTCGGTAAAAGACAAAAGACAAGGACGGTAACATTATATGAATAACATGCAACATAATATAGCATACCTATACATGCAACATGACACAAGAAATATATGAAGCCGAGCTTTTTAACATGCATAATAATTGACTATAGACACGATCTATGAAGACGTAAGTAACGGTCACGAAAGGTGAAGCGATGCTCGCTCGCTAGCCTACCTAGCGGTTTAACCTCGTTGAAAGTTTTCTTTTCTGAGCTATAGGAAGCTTCTTATGATGGGCTGAGTACATACTTATCGGGATCAGACTGACTTATAATACCCGGTGTTTGCCTTCATAAAGGGCTAAGGTCGTTTCGTGACATTCATACGACCGTGCGTTCGAAAACACTCGAGGTTATACCGCTAGGCTGACGGGCGAGCATCGTGGCGCAGTTGGGCGCGGTTCATGTTGTCGCAGCCGAGCCCGCCCGTGGCGCAGTTGGGCGCGAGGCATATAATGACACAGTCAAGGTAGGTGCTACTCACAGCGGGGTCCCGGTTGGGGAAGGGCGCGAGGCAGATGATGAGCACGGTCATGTTGTCGCAGCCGAGCCCGCCCGTGGCGCAGTTGGGCGCGAGGCATATAATCACACAGTCAAGGTAGGCGCTACTCACAGCGGTTGGGGAAGGGCGCGAGGCAGATGATGAGCACGGTCATGTTGTCGCAGCCGAGCCCGCCGGTCGCACAGTTGGGCGCGAGGCATATAATGACACAGTCAAGGTAGGTGCTACTCACAGCGGGGTCCCGGTTGGGGAAGGGCGCGAGGCAGATGATGAGCACGGTCATGTTGTCGCAGCCGAGCCCGCCCGTGGCGCAGTTGCGAGGCATATAATGACACAGTCAAGGTAGGTGCTACTCACAGCGGGGTCCCGGTTGGGGAAGGGCGCGAGGCAGATGATGAGCACGGTCATGTTGTCGCAGCCGAGCCCGCCGGTCGCACAGTTGGGCGCGAGGCATATAATGACACAGTCAAGGTAGGTGCTACTCACTGCGGGGTCCCGGTTGGGGAAGAGCGCGAGGCAGATGATGAGCACGGTCATGTTGTCGCAGCCGAGCCCGCCCGTGGCGCAGTTGGGCGCGAGGCATATAATCACACAGTCAAGGTAGGTGCTACTCACAGCGGGGTCCCGGTTGGGGAAGGGCGCGAGGCAGATGATGAGCACGGTCATGTTGTCGCAGCCGAGCCCGCCCGTGGCGCAGTTGGGCGCGAGGCATATAATGACACAGTCAAGGTAGGTGCTACTCACAGCGGGGTCCCGGTTGGGGAAGGGCGCGAGGCAGATGATGAGCACGGTCATGTTGTCGCAGCCGAGCCCGCCCGTGGCGCAGTTGGACGTCGGCTGCGACAACATGAAGAGCGCGAGGCAGATGATGAGCACGGTCATGTTGTCGCAGCCGAGCCCGCCCGTGGCGCAGTTGGGCGCGAGGCATATAATCACACAGTCAAGGTAGGTGCTACTCACAGCGGGGTCCCGGTTGGGGAAGGGCGCGAGGCAGATGTTGAGCACGGTCATGTTGTCGCAGCCGAGCCCGCCGGTCGCACAGTTGGGCGCGAGGCATATAATGACACAGTCAAAGTAGGTGCTACTCACAGCGGGGTCCCGGTTGGGGAATGGCGCAAGGCAGATGATGAGCACGGTCATGTTGTCGCAGTCACAGTTGGGCGCGAGGCATATAATGGCACAGTCAAGGTAGGTGCTACTCACAGCGGGGTCCCGGTTGGGGAAGGGCGCGAGGCAGATGATGAGTACGGTCATGTTGTCGCAGCCGAGCCCGCCCGTGGCGCAGTTGGACGCGAGGCATATAATGACACAGTCAAGGTAGGTGCTACGCACAGCGGGGTCCCGGTTGGGGAAGGGCGCGAGGCAGATGATGAGCACGGTCATGTTGTCGCAGCTTTTTAACATGCATAATAATTGACTATAGACACGATCTATGAAGACGTAAGTAACGGTCACGAAAGGTGAAGCGATGCTCGCTCGCTAGCCTACCCAGCGGTTTAACCTCGTTGAAAGTTTTCTTTTCTGAGCTATAGGAAGCTTCTTATGATGGGCTGAGTACATACTTATCGGGATCAGACTGACTTATAATACCCGGTGTTTGCCTTCATAAAGGGCTAAGGTCGTTTCGTGACATTCATACGACCGTGCGTTCGAAAACACTCGAGGTTATACCGCTAGGCTGACGGGCGAGCATCGTGGCGCAGTTGGGCGCGGTTCATGTTGTCGCAGCCGAGCCCGCCCGTGGCGCAGTTGGGCTCGAGGCATATAATGACACAGTCAAGGTAGGTGCTACTCACAGCGGGGTCCCGGTTGGGGAAGGGCGCGAGGCAGATGATGAGCACGGTCATGTTGTCGCAGCCGAGCCGGCAGGTCGCACAGTTGGGCGCGAGGCATATAATGACACAGTCAAGGTAGGTGCTACTCACAGCGGGGTCCCGGTTGGGGAAGGGCGCGAGGCAGATGATGAGCACGGTCATGTTGTCGCAGCCGAGCCCACCGGTCGCAAAGTTGGGCGCGAGGCATATAATGACACAGTCAAGGTAGGTGCTACTCACAGCGGGGTCCCGGTTGGGGAAGGGCGCGAGGCGGATGATGAGCACGGTCATGTTGTCGCAGCCGAGCCCGCCCGTGGCGCAGTTGGGCGCGAGGCATATAATCACACAGTCAAGGTAGGTGCTACTCACAGCGGGGTCCCGGTTGGGGAAGGGCGCGAGGCGGATGATGAGCACGGTCATGTTGTCGCAGCCGAGCCCGCCCGTGGCGCAGTTGGGCGCGAGGCATATAATCACACAGTCAAGGTAGGCGCTACTCACAGCGGGGTCCCGGTTGGGGAAGGGCGCGAGGCAGATGATGAGCACGGTCATGTTGTCGCAGCCGAGCCCGCCCGTGGCGCAGTTGGGCGCGAGGCATATAATGACACAGTCAAGGTAGGTGCTACTCACAGCGGGGTCCCGGTTGGGGAAGGGCGCGAGGTAGATGATGAGCACGGTCATGTTGTCAGCCGAGCCCGCCCGTGGCGCAGTTGGGCGCGAGGCATATAATGACACAGTCAAGGTAGGTGCTACTCACAGCGGGGTCCCGGTTGGGGAAAGGCGCGAGGCAGATGATGAGCACGGTCATGTTGTCGCAGCCGAGCCCGCCCGTGGCGCAGTTGGACGCGAGGCATATAATGACACAGTCAAGGTAGGTGCTACTCACAGCGGGGTCCCGGTTGGGGAAGGGCGCGAGGCAGATAATGAGCACGGTCATGTTGTCGCAGCCGAGCCCGCCGGTCGCACAGTTGGGCGCGAGGCATATAATGACACAGTCAAGGTAGGTGCTACTCACAGCGGGGTCCCGGTTGGGGAAGGGCGCGAGGCAGATGATGAGTACGGTCATGTTGTCGCAGCCGAGCCCGCCCGTGGCGCAGTTGGGCGCGAGGCATATAATGACACAGTCAAGGTAGGTGCTACTCACAGCGGGGTCCCGGTTGGGGAAGGGCGCGAGGTAGATGATGAGCACGGTCATGTTGTCGCAGCCGAGCCCGCCCGTGGCGCAGTTGGGCGCGAGGCATATAATGACACAGTCAAGGTAGGTGCTACTCACAGCGGGGTCCCGGTTGGGGAAAGGCGCGAGGCAGATGATGAGCACGGTCATGTTGTCGCAGCCGAGCCCGCCCGTGGCGCAGTTGGACGCGAGGCATATAATGACACAGTCAAGGTAGGTGCTACTCACAGCGGGGTCCCGGTTGGGGAAGGGCGCGAGGCAGATAATGAGCACGGTCATGTTGTCGCAGCCGAGCCCGCCGGTCGCACAGTTGGGCGCGAGGCATATAATGACACAGTCAAGGTAGGTGCTACTCACAGCGGGGTCCCGGTTGGGGAAGGGCGCGAGGCAGATGATGAGTACGGTCATGTTGTCGCAGCCGAGCCCGCCCGTGGCGCAGTTGGGCGCGAGGCATATAATGACACAGTCAAGGTAGGTGCTACGCACAGCGGGGTCCCGGTTGGGGAAGGGCGCGAGGCAGATGATGAGCACGGTCATGTTGTCGCAGCCGAGCCCGCCGGTCGCACAGTTGGGCGCGAGGCATATAATGACACAGTCAAGGTAGGTGCTACTCACAGCGGGGTCCCGGTTGGGGAAGGGCGCGAGGCAGATGATGAGCACGGTCATGTTGTCGCAGCCGAGCCCGCCGGTCGCACAGTTGGGCGCGAGGCATATAATGACACAGTCAAGGTAGGTGCTACTCACTGCGGGGTCCCGGTTGGGGAAGAGCGCGAGGCAGATGATGAGCACGGTCATGTTGTCGCAGCCGAGCCCGCCCGTGGCGCAGTTGGGCGCGAGGCATATAATCACACAGTCAAGGTAGGTGCTACTCACAGCGGGGTCCCGGTTGGGGAAGGGCGCGAGGCAGATGATGAGCACGGTCATGTTGTCGCAGCCGAGCCCGCCCGTGGCGCAGTTGGGCGCGAGGCATATAATGACACAGTCAAGGTAGGTGCTACTCACAGCGGGGTCCCGGTTGGGGAAGGGCGCGAGGCAGATGATGAGCACGGTCATGTTGTCGCAGCCGAGCCCGCCCGTGGCGCAGTTGGACGCGAGGCATATAATGACACAGTCAAGGTAGGTGCTACTCACAGCGGGGTCCCGGTTGGGGAAGGGCGCGAGGCAGATGATGAGCACGGTCATGTTGTCGCAGCCGAGCCCGCCCGTGGCGCAGTTGGGTGCGAGGCATATAATGACACAGTCAAGGTAGGTGCTACTCACAGCGGGGTCCCGGTTGGGGAAGGGCGCGAGGCAGATGATGAGCACGGTCATGTTGTCGCAGCCGAGCCCGCCGGTCGCACAGTTGGGCGCGAGGCATATAATGACACAGTCGAGGTAGGTGCTACTCACAGCGGGGTCCCGGTTGGGGAAGGGCGCGAGGCAGATGATGAGCACGGTCATGTTGTCGCAGCCGAGCTCGCCGGTCGCACAGTTGGGCGCGAGGCATATAATGACACAGTCAAGGTAGGTGCTACTCACAGCGGGGTCCCGGTTGGGGAAGGGCGCGAGGCAGATGATGAGCACGGTCATGTTGTCGCAGCCGAGCCCGCCGGTCGCACAGTTGGGCGCGAGGCATATAATGACACAGTCAAGGTAGATGCTACTCACAGCGGGGTCCCGGTTGGGGAAGGGCGCGAGGCAGATGATGAGCACGGCCATGTTATCGCAGCCGAACCCGCCGGTCGCACAGTTGGGCGCGAGGCATATAATGACACAGTCAAGGTAGGTGCTACTTACAGCGGGGTCCCGGTTGGGGAAGAGCGCGAGGCAGATGATGAGCACGGTCATGTTGTCGCAGCCGAGCCCGCCGGTCGCACAGTTGGGCGCGAGGCATATAATGACACAGTCAAGGTAGGTGCTACTCACAGCGGGGTCCCGGTTGGGGAAGGGCGCGAGGCAGATGATGAGCACGGTCATGTTGTCGCAGCCGAGCCCGCCGGTCGCACAGTTGGGCGCGAGGCATATAATGACACAGTCAAGGTAGGTGCTACTCACAGCGGGGTCCCGGTTGGGGAAGGGCGCGAGGCAGATGATGAGCACGGTCATGTTGTCGCAGCCGAGCCCGCCAGTCGCACAGTTGGGCGCGAGGCATATAATGACACAGTCAAGGTAGGTGCTACTCACAGCGGGGTCCCGGTTGGGGAAGGGCGCGAGGCAGATGATGAGCACGGCCATGTTGTCGCAGCCGAACCCGCCGGTCGCACAGTTGGGCGCCAAGCATATAATGACACAGTCAAGGTAGGTGCTACTCACAGCGGGGTCCCGGTTGGGGAAGGGCGCGAGGCAGATGATGAGCACGGTCATGTTGTCGCAGTCGAGCCCGCCGGTCGCACAGTTGGGCGCGAGGCATATAATGACACAGTCAAGGTAGGTGCTACTCACTGCGGGGTCCCGGTTGGGGAAGAGCGCGAGGCAGATGATGAGCACGGTCATGTTGTCGCAGCCGAGCCCGCCCGTGGCGCAGTTGGGCGCGAGGCATATAATCACACAGTTAAGGTAGGTGCTACTCACAGCGGGGTCCCGGTTGGGGAAGGGCGCGAGGCAGATGTTGAGCACGGTCATGTTGTCGCAGCCGAGCCCGCCGGTCGCACAGTTGGGCGCGAGGCATATAATGACACAGTCAAAGTAGGTGCTACTCACAGCGGGGTCCCGGTTGGGGAATGGCGCAAGGCAGATGATGAGCACGGTCATGTTGTCGCAGTCGAGCCCGCCGGTCGCACAGTTGGGCGCGAGGCATATAATGACACAGTCAAGGTAGGTGCTACTCACTGCGGGGTCCCGGTTGGGGAAGAGCGCGAGGCAGATGATGAGCACGGTCATGTTGTCGCAGCCGAGCCCGCCCGTGGCGCAGTTGGGCGCGAGGCATATAATCACACAGTCAAGGTAGGTGCTACTCACAGCGGGGTCCCGGTTGGGGAAGGGCGCGAGGCAGATGATGAGCACGGTCATGTTGTCGCAGCCGAGCCCGCCCGTGGCGCAGTTGGACGCGAGGCATATAATGACACAGTCAAGGTAGGTGCTACTCACAGCGGGGTCCCGGTTGGGGAAGGGCGCGAGGCAGATGATGAGCACGGTCATGTTGTCGCAGCCGAGCCCGCCGGTCGCACAGTTGGGCGCGAGGCATATAATGACACAGTCAAGGTAGGTGCTACTCACAGCGGGGTCCCGGTTGGGGAAGGGCGCGAGGCAGATGATGAGCACGGTCATGTTGTCGCAGCCGAGCCCGCCGGTCGCACAGTTGGGCGCGAGGCATATAATGACACAGTCAAGGTAGGTGCTACTCACAGCGGGGTCCCGGTTGGGGAAGGGCGCGAGGCAGATGATGAGCACGGTCATGTTGTCGCAGCCGAGCCCGCCCGTGGCGCAGTTGGGCGCGAGGCATATAATCACACAGTCAAGGTAGGTGCTACTCACAGCGGGGTCCCGGTTGGGGAAGGGCGCGAGGCAGATGATGAGCACGGTCATGTTGTCGCAGCCGAGCCCGCCCGTGGCGCAGTTGGGCGCGAGGCATATAATGACACAGTCAAGGTAGGTGCTACTCACAGCGGGGTCCCGGTTGGGGAAGGGCGCGAGGCAGATGATGAGCACGGTCATGTTGTCGCAGCCGAGCCCGCCGGTCGCACAGTTGGGCGCGAGGCAGCGCGTCATGAGCGCCTCGCACACGGCGGCGGGTTCCCACCCGCTCACCAGGCGCACGCGGCAGAATGCTACCACCTCCTACACAATTACACTTGAATACATACATACATAGTCTCACGCCTGTTTCCCCGAAGGGGTAGGCAGAGGCATATTAAACGCCCACTTTTCGCCAGTGTTTTGATCCCACGTAATAGGTGGCGAGCCTATTACCGCTTATTGGGACATTTTGTTTGCCAGAGCCTCGTCCGTTGATCGGCAGGTGCACCACTTGCAGGTGAGGTTGGCTTGGGACCCTAAGTTCTTGGTGGGAACCCTATGCACCCTACACTCTCTCACACTTGAATAGTTAAAAATAATAATATTCTAAGGTTCAGGTTTCAAGTGTTCACCGCCACTTTGTCTTGGTTATCTTTCCGATAAATTAATCTGACAATGCGCGCGCAGTACTAAATACGCATCCCATCCCATGTGACAATGCGCGCGCAGAAATAAATAAGCAAGTTAAGAGTTAGTTTTACGTTCGCCGGTTATATCATTGTCGGTGAACTGTAACTGAAAAACGAACTTGTAACTTGTATATAGTGTATTTTAGATGTTGAAGAATAAAATAATGTAAGAACACTTCATCAGACTCTTCATTTCGGTTCAGCCATTCCAAGGATAACCCCGGACAAGCTACAAAACGAAAAGCCAAAAAATAAAGGTTAAATAAGGTTTATGGTGACTAGAAAAACTGCCGTTCCCCTAATTTCCATCCTTATCTATATACGTGTGTTACCGCTCCTTATGTGGGCTATAGTTTCATCTGCCACCGACATAAAAAAAAAGAAATGTCTCGTCGGCATTTTTGAACCATAAAATGCTTTTGACCTTGTTCATCATGAACAAACTGTGTGTTTGGACTTTACAATAAACACCAGGTGCACAAAAACTGAGTTTAATAATTGAGGATTAACATGAAAAACGTAAACATAATGGTAAATCAAATCCACATACTAATAGATATTTACATTTTCCGTAGTAATAGATTTGGAGTGCCTCAAGGCAGTATTTTAGGACCGCAACTATTCTTGCTCATGTATATGTATTCTTGTGTATATGCGAACAAAATATAAGGTAAACTGGACACAGATAGATTTGGAGTGCCTCAGGGCAGTATTTTAGGACCGCACATTCTTGCTTATGTATGTGTATAAGAACAAAATAAAAGGTCACAAAGAACAAACCTCATTGGACAAGACCTCCCAGATGCCGTCACATGCTATCACAATGAATTCCCAGTCGTCGTTCAACTGCCTCACTTGTACGTCAGGGTATGCTGCAAATGATAATGGTATTGTCATTGCATATCAGTTATTCTAAATACAAGCGCTTGTAAATAATCGTTATCATTATAAGGGAACTCAGAGCGACAAAATAGTATGAGAGAAAATTTATGTACTATTACTTATTTTTTTTGTTCAAAAGCAATGCAGGTGACAATACAGCAGCGCGTATTGTGTGAATCGCCCTAACTGTCAAAAAGTGACAGTAATGTTAATCGCCATATGATTACATTAGGAATAACTTTCCTAATATTGTTGTTAAGATTTCTAAATAAAAAAAAAGCTATTAAGGTCTAGACGAGACGTTCACGCGTAATACGATGAACCAAGGGAAATAGGGATCAATTTGTACACCTATAGATAAAACGATCCTCATTTCTTATCCGCAGTACTTTACGGCCGTACTCAATATCCAACCTATCCATGGATTTGTTCGTACAAAATAAGTAAAATATTGTTACGAATGGCGATATTTTAATAATAACGCCATCTATCGGTAGAAGAGAGAACAAGAAGAGAAGGGATATATTGATGGTTTAAATAGTTCCACCTATTCTCTACTGGATGGCGTTGCCGTTTTTTTTCTATCGATCGATCGACTCCGTTTCCGAATGAGACGAGAACGTTCCAGAATACACTAGAATGCACTAGTGATGTTATTCGGCCTATATAAAAGCGCTCGGATCCGCGGACCGGACAGTTGAGTAAACAGAGTGATACACATCGAGCGAAGGATCTGAAGAGGAAGTGTGTTTAGTAGTGTGAAATAGTGTTTTTATTAGTGTATAAAATTAAGTGTGTGGTTTAATAAAGTACAGTTTAGTGGCATTGTGACTTTAATTTATCGCCGAACCCCAGCTCGTAACAATATGTATCTGTAGTAACCAAATCATGGATAAATCGGATGATGAAACGGGTTAAACGCAAATACAACGTTCACGTTGCTTGCCACCATTTTTACCTGTAACAATCTGTTCCTGCGGCGACAGCCTGTAATTCCTCTTAAACACGTAATCTCCGAGCGCTCTGGACAGAGCCAGGTTACCGTTGACTCTGTTCAGTTGCACCCAGCCACCGCCGGCTATGATGCGACGCAACTCTTCCTCGTTGTTCGGCTTGTGGTCGTATGACAGCACCTCCACCTGCTGTAGAGGTTAAGGCTTATTATTTAGGGTCATCCATAAGTTGTGTCCAACGACAACCCAGCCTACTATACACCTAATGTTTTCATTTCTACAAACAAACAATTTTGTCAAAGCGGTGAGGTATGCGGGGCAAGGGAGAATGGGCGGTTTCGTCCCAAGTGTCGTAACATTTTCCTACCTATATCATATGAAAGATCTCAATTAGTGTTGTGTTTTTTTGTATGGGCGTAACTCTGTATCTTGTGCAGGGAATCTGTTATAGTGGTTTCATTTATTTAATAAAATATTAAATAAAACTTAATCAATTAGTATTTTAGTGACGAAAGGGCTGAAACTATTTTAAAAATCAAGTGGACAACCACACGGGCGACTGTGCGCCTACTCTAACCCAACACCCCCCCGCCCACCGCGCGTCACACGCTGCCATATTGTAAGCGCAGGAGCAGCGAACGATATTTTATGAGACAGGGCTATACGTTAGAAAAAAAAGATTGCCGGTGCCCGCAAATGCTATTGTTTACCGAGCGCTATATGCACATTCAGTTTTTGGTAGCTGTGCTGCACTTCCGTGTTTTAAATTGTTACTCCCCTGTTTATTTATTGTCGACTTACGCATTGTTAAAGGACTTCTGGTGTTTATACATTTGCAACTATCAACTTCGGCTTGTTTTATGGACTTGATTTGTTATTGATTGGCTTATTACGAACTATGGAACATTTGTGTGTGACTTGTAGTCGGTCTTTGACTCGACAGCGAGTTCGACATGAAGTTTCAAGAACGATATTAGAAGCAAGACCGCGTTTAGCTAAATATATTAGTACCTTGGCTGGGCTAGACACCAGCCAAGCATATTGTTACCCGCGACATTTTTAGATGAAGTTATCATAGATAATAATCACTATTAAAAGTACCTGTAAACTATTTGCATAATTATGTTTAAGCTGTACTCTAACGTAAGGGTTATAATTCTTTATTATTTATGTATTTGAAAATATATAAATAACAAAGGAAATAATACAATTATCAGAATTGTATTATTTCCTTCGTTATTTACATATTTTCAACTGTGCAGTTGTTAATAACGGCAAAAAAATAACTACTGATTACTGTACAATTATTATAAATGTAATAATTATGTTTACATGTAACGCAAAGTGTAATAAAGTAAGATTAAAGCATTATTTAAAACAAAAACCTTTTTTTCACTTGAAGCCCAGTAACTTTTGACCTGCACGCAATTACAGTAAAAACTTAGCATATTGATCATAAAAAAGCTTAATTGAACATGTTTATACTAGTCGCAACTTGTTACAAGGGTTGGGACACAGCTCCTACATTGCCATTGTCCTTTGCAGAACGTCATAATTCATATCTAGTGTTGGGATTGGTCTTATGTAAGACGTATAAGTCTAACGTGTTGTCAGAAAGTGTTTGCCTGCAGTCTGCCGTCTAGTAGGTTGGGTTGTCGTTGGTTGCGTCACACGATTTTCACCCCTACCCCCTTGTCACAGCTCGTCTCCTACATCCTCATCTTGTTCTTCATAAAATGACCCACTTCATCGAGCCCCTGTATATGTGACGTAATTTGTAGACGGTCCTTTATCATAAAAACAAAGCCCTATTGGATAAGACCCCCTAGATGCCGTCGACAATCACAACGAATTCCCAGTCGTCATTTAACTGCCTAGAATAATATCAAACAAATGTGAACTAGATGACCAAAGCTGGTATAATCGATACCGAAACTTCGAGGCAAATAGAAGAAATCTTTGTTTTGTTTATTATTTAATTAGTACCCTTCTGACTGCCTCCGTGCTCTAGTGGATAGCGTATGCAGTCGCATCAGTCAGTTATCGTCTACAGTCGCTGATCGGAGGTCCCGGTTTCGATAACCGGGTCGGGCAAAAGTGTTACTAGGCTTTTCCGAATTCTCAGTAGCAGCACGGAGTCTGGTGATGTGCCCGGTAACGGCAATAGGCTCGCCCCCTATTACATGGTACCTAAAAATTCATGGCGAAATGTGGGTGTAATATTACACCTCTGCCTACCTCTTCAGGGATACAGGCGTGAGCCTATAAAAAAAAAATATAGTACCCTTCTCTAGCTACTAAATAAATTTAATGTAACTCTATCACTATCCCAGTTGCGCTTCAAGGCCTTCGCCTAGGAGCCAGGGATCCGCTTTCCGGCTGTACCTTCTCTACTTCGCACGATCTATGGCTTCCTTGGTGGTAAGTCGATTGGTATCGCATATCATCTCTAGGGAAACAGCTAGTAAATAAAATGTATACATATTTATCATCATCATCATTGCGCTGACCCGGTTACAAACCAAGACCTCTGCCTAGGAGCCCGGGATCCGCTTTCCAGCTGTACCTCCACTTTACCCGATCGCCGGAATCCCTGGTAGTTAGTCGATTGGCACGCGTATCATCTGTAGAGCAACAGCTAGCAGATACAATGTATAGTTACCCCGCCCCTAACGCTGGCGACGGCCCGTGAATCCCCAACGTTGGCGCAGTAGAGCGTGTTGTCCTTGATGAGCACCACCACGGCCGTGCTGCCCGCCACCTTCTGCAGCAGCATGTCTTCCTCCAGCATCGCCTGGTCCATGTCTAGGAAACCCTAAGACAACGAAACATTGGTTGTACAGAAAAGCGAAAAATCTTTGAGTACTTGGATATAACTGATCTTCAAACTAATTCAACTAAGCTTCCTGCTCGCTGTAGCTAAATGTTTTTTTATCAATCACTTGCCGTGCCACTTTCGCAAAAACCTGTCACATTTAAGAGTGTATTAATAAATAGCTTTTAACCCAGAAAGGCTTTTCGGAGCAGAGATGTGCTAAAATTTGTCATCACCAGGGGACCAATTCTGCTATTTTTATATGACATTGAGAATGGATTTAAAAGCGGTATTCTGATAACCTAATGTCATTATCCTATAATTTAAAATATACAGTTCGTCGTTGACACATACGATCTCGTTACAATTTCATTCAAATATCATATAATTTAGAAGAATATGCTTTTTGTGACGTAAGTATGACACTGACATGATATCGAGACTATATTTATTTAGCGTAATTGGGCTCCTGTTCACGCCAGAGTGTGTTTTGGTGTCTCAACAGTTTACCAACACAGAATAATGACTGGGTCGAAGTTGCCGGTTAAATACAATAAAAATACAAGGTTACACTGTCGATAATACAAAACCGCAAAAATATCGTATAAGAATGTATTACATACTCGAGAAGCTTTGGAGTACAATAGTTCGGTCCCGAAATTAATCTGTTTTAATATCACAAGCGTAAAAAAAGGCTATGTATAGATACGTTTCAAAGTAGATTTGCAATCAGTCAATAACTTTGTTATAGTAAATGCAGAAGAAATCCAATCAATATTATAATATTTCACAAAAACAAATAACGGATAATCTTAGATAAACTTTTCAGTACAGCATATAATATGTATAGTATTTCAAATCATCTTATGAACCTTTAAAGAGATTGAAAGTTCAGACTAATACTGAAACCTTGTTGAATGGAAACTAACTTACTACTATTTCGAGACGAGAAGCGAGAAATCCGTGAGCGGGTACAATAACACCATTCGCCAGATAAATGCCGGTTCTACTTGTTTATTATTACACCAGTTAAAATAAATGTAGCAGTATAAAAACAGTATATAAAGTAACACTCACCGTAACTCCCATCATTAGGGTAAGCAAACATTTTTGTTTTCTAAACTAATGCTCAGTGAGTACAGACGTCATTTAGTAGGGTTGGCAGGCAAATTATAGAAAATGCAAATATGCTCATTTTTAAAGCAGGTATCATCCAACGACGAATAGATAGGGATCCTGGATTCAACACTGCGGCGTGCATTAGTAATTTCTTAAGTATTTTATTTATGAAAAATGTTTATGTAATTTATTTAAGTACCATTTGGACTAAATTGTTAATTGGCGCTTGCTCCGTTCCTAGGAGATAGCGTGAAGACGTTGGTCCTAGCTATCAAGGTATATGGCAATCTTTACGAGGAGCCAATACCCTCAAATATCCTGATATGGATCTAATATTCTTGAGCAAAATCTAATATTCTGTAAAATCTGGTAGATCTTGAAACCAAGGCGAAAATCTTGTTCTGGTTCAGAACTTTTATGACGCTAAGACGAAAACGATTATTTAAGAGGTTTCTGGTTTTATTAACCGACTTCAAAAAAAGGAGGAGGTTCTCAATTCGTCGGAATCTTTTTTTTAACAACAGCAGACTGCAAAAAACAAAAAGGCAGCCTTTCGTTTATTGTAGTCCGCTGGTTGTTCATAAAATAAAATAGATTGTCACGAAATCAGCCATATACAATTATTTCTTTTTATGCTGGCAATTATAGTAACATAGGTCATCCCACGTTTCTTATAAATGGCAACCCTGTCGAATTCAATTAAAAATGTGTCACGTGCAAGTACTTGAGTAACGGAGTTTTTATAGAAAATGAATCGTGGACCAGCATGCGAGACCACAATAATATGTAAATGAATGCAAGGTCACATTCAAAAAACTATTAATGATACCGTAATGGTATTCAACATTAAATATATTTACGTGACAAATGAAGTGTTTTTTTTTTAATTGCCTCGTCAGACTTGTGATACAAGGTTGCACTTGGGTTTGCGGTTAATGGGGTCTCAAATTCGGATGTTAATTTGACATTTTAATGGTATACGTGGCAGCATGGAGTCTAGAAAAGACCTCTTAGTCATCTTATGATGGCCTGCAACTCGCCCGTTATATCGGTATAAATAATAAATTACTTTGTAATACATTACTTTTTAAATAAAACCTACCATAAAGTTTTTCAAAAGTGTAACATATTGTATAAAAAAATTCGGGCAAGTGCGAGTCTGACTCGCGCACCGAGGGTTCCGTACGCATTTTACCTCATTTGAGGTTGAATTACGTCCTCTAAATCTGTATGAGCGCCCATACAACTTAGAAGACTATCTTAAATGGAGTCTACTATGTATGTATGGGGACACCCTTAAATTTTCCACTTTTTTATTTTTTGTAATTTTTCCTTTATTTGTGCTGTAAGACCCTGCTTTTGGCCAAATTTTGTGATTCTAGTTCAACGGGAACTACCATATAGGTTTTCGACCCAAAACCTTTAGGGTACTTACCGTTGACCTAGAATTGTCAATTTTGGTCAAAACCAAGGTCTTACAGCACAAGTAAAGGAAAAATTCCGAAAATTAAAAAAAGTTGAAAATTAAGGTTAATTTTGGTACTTACAAGTTTTCGCAAAAATCTAATTTTGACCATATCTTTTTATTGGGTTGACCCAGGACCCTGATTTTCATACACCTAATAGCAACCATAGACCTCAGTATCTGGTATAAATTTCAATTTGCTAGGTCCACCCGTTTCTGAGAAAATCGGTGGTGACACACGGACAGACAGACAGACAGACAGACAGACAGACAGACAGACAGACAGACAGACAGACAGACAGACGGACAAGAAAGTGATCTTATAAGGGTTCCTTTTTTTACCTTGAGGTACGGAACCCTAAAAACGAGACTTAAGCTGATTTTCCACCAGAGTGGCGAGACGAGGCGAGGCGAGGAGAGAATTGAAATTTGTATGGCAAATTTTCAATTCTCTCCCAGCGCATCTTTGGTGGAAACAGTGTGGATTGACGAGAATATGCGAGGCGTGAATTGAAATATTTGTTTGTGTAAAAATGAACCGTATTGCTTCCAACATAGAGTATAAATTCACCAGTACCAGTATATCTTTATCTAATGAAGCCTACGGGCGGCGCGGCGGTCACGCGCGTGCTCGCACGAGCTCGCGCGAGCACGCGCGAGCTCGCGATGGCTATTTTTACTGGAAAAGGGTCAGTGCGATTTCAATTCTCTTCTCGCCTAGTCTCGTCTCGCCACTCGCCACTCTGGTGGAAAATCACCTTTAAGGTGATTTTCCACCAGAGTGGTGGAAACGACACTCAATCATCACTGTACCTATGACGAACTCAAACATCACTGTACCTATATCTTTATCTAATGAAGCCTATGGGTGGCGCGGCGGTCACGCGCGAGCTCGTACGAGCTCGTACGAGCTCGCGCGAGATCGCGATGGCTATTTTTAGTGGAAAAGGGTCAGTGCGATTTCAATTCTCTCCTCGCCTCGCCTCGTCTCGCCCCTCTGGTGGAAAATCACCTTTAGTCCAAGATTTAGACCGAGCGCATACATACAACTGTTGCATCGACTAAACTGTTTCGTCGAGTTTTGTACTTTTCGTGATTTCTACTCAACCAAACAGTTTAGTTGATGGAAGTACGCATACAATCGATTTTCTTATCTCCTCAAATCAACCAGTCTTTATTCAGCAACGCTCGAGTCAAGGTGTTTACAAACAATCTCAATTAACAAGAAGGTTTTAGTTTGTGCTTTGCTTTATAGAAATTTTAAGAGAACTAAAAAAAGAAGATAGAGACGTGGCGCCGCTTCAAATCCTTGTACGAGATTGGCAGTCGTGGTCAGTCGCGGATCGACTGTTTAGTCGATGGTCTGCGCACATCAATACAATGTAATACAAATTGAGCGCTTGATCGATAGTTGTCCAACTTTTAAATCAAAAGCAAATCGATAAGCTTTTTGACTTTTTTGTCGAGCAACTATCGATTTGACAATATGTGCGCTTTAATATATTCTTTTAAACATATGATACACAACAAAATACTTGTTCAAAAAAAAGTTGTATGTATGCGCTAGCCCTTAGACGAATCACTTTTTATTTATAATAAACTTGTAACATCGTTGTAATAAGTTATTTTAAAATATCGCGATTTTTCGGGCCTTTGACTCGTAAATTCAGATATTTTAGGAATAAATATCAAAGTGATCATTATTTATGTAATATCTTTAACATAGCTATGTTGAAAAGTAAACTTTAGTCCTTGATTTCTAATAAGGCCCTACATTACCATCCCATCGATGGCCGACAGAGCGCAAGGCAATTTTTTACTCTAATATGCATTTTATTACGTAAAAAGCCAATAAGCAGGTAATATAATAATATGTTTTGTTTGTTTGTTGTTTGTTTTTCGTGTGAGTGTGTGGCCAACACTGGTGTCGGAGTTTTCAGACCGCCCTAAGGCCTCCGACATGGCCTAACGATCCTTATCCTTAGACAAGAACCGGGACCGACAGCTTTACGCCCTCCGAAGCACGGTAGCGCTAAAATGTAAATGCCACACACGGTCACCCATCCAAGGGGTGACCTGTGCAAGCGTTGCTTAACTTTGCCGATCTGTTACGAACGGCAAGCCAAGTCTCGCTATTTGCGCTACATATACATATATACAACTAGCTGACCCGGCGAACTCCGTATCGCCTTTTTAAATATGATGGCGGATGGGAAATTTCAATAAAATAATATATTGATTTTCCATCTGCCATATTTGATCACGAAACAGATGTTAAATACGAATGCCACATCCGTTACAACGGCGGAGCCGATACCCATATTGATTTAATAGAATTTTCCCATCCGCCACCTTCGATTTTCCATCCGCCATCTTCGATTTCCCATTTGCCATCTGTTCAGTGCAATAAGGTTGCTTCCGTGTCGTTGGGTGAAAAAATACTCAATGTACGTCCGTTCTCAACAATATTTTATTTGTACTAAAAATATAATTCACATTACCTAAGTATATCTTAAATGGACTGTATTTGAATGTGTGCATCTCCATTATCAGTGCGTGTGTATGCGTGTATTCAACGATTCCTATGATAGTTGACTATACATATTTAGACATGCCGCCCCCCAAAGTACGCAGTACTTTAATAAATAAAATTAATATCTAGGCAGCCCTTTATGGAGACGCCCTTAGTTGAAATATCAATTTTACATATTTTGTAACTTATAAATTATGATGAATTACTCTCTTATTTACAACTCATATAGGTACATGTTAGCTAGTTGGTTTTACACATATGTATATATACAATATAAAAAATAAGTCTCGATTTCAATATACAAACATCAACAAAATAAAGAATTTTGTTTATAAATGTACTTTGTCGTTTCTATTACATGTTCATACACTTATTTCAAATCAATATAAGTAACAATAATACTGAGTGTAAGTAACACTCAGAAGTGGATAAATACATGCACAATAGGAGAACATATTAAATTTATTTAGGTAACATACATATCTTACTAATAGGGCGTCTAAACTCACCATTTTTACATTTAATAGATACAACACGCGTTATGTTATCCGGGCCTAAATACTTATTTGTTATCTTACCCAGAATCCATTTGGCCGGTGGAATATTATCATCTTTTAAAATAACTACATCACCTACTTCTGGCTCAGACCTTTTGGTGTTCCACTTATAACGTTGGTTTAGGGTGACTAAATATTCTTTGTACCATCGTTTCCAAAAGCTATTGACAATTTTTTGTGTTAATCTCCATCTATCAAGACCTATAACATTACAATCAGAATAATCCATATCAGGAATACTTACTAGTGGCTCTCCTACGAGAAAATGTCCAGGGGTTAAAGCCTGAGGGTCGTTAGGGTCGTCACTCATAGCAGATATGGGACGAGAATTAAGGCACGCCTCAACCTGTGCTAAAACAGTGGATAACTCTTCGTAGGTGAGAATAGTATCTCCTATTACCTTGTACAGATGTGTTTTAACGCTGCGAACGCCTGCCTCCCATAAACCACCAAAGTTAGGTGCATATGGAGGTATGAAATGCCATGTAGTTTGTTCTAAACTTAATAACGCCTCTATTTCCTGTGGAATGGTAGATTTAGCACTATCAAACATCTCACGAAGATGCTTATTGGCACCAACAAAGTTAGTGCCATTGTCGCTATATAAATGCTGACAGTGACCTCTCCTTGCTGTAAACCTTTTGAATGCTGCAATAAAAGCCTTCGCGGTAAGATCTGTTACTACCTCTAAATGAATTGCTCTAGTGACCATACAAATATATAAACATACATATCCTTTATATGACTTAGCTCCTCTACCAGGTGAGAATCTTACACCGATTGGACCCATGTAATCACAACCAGAAATTTTAAAAGGTCTTGAAGGTTTTAATCTTACCTCAGGAAGTTGCCCCATCAGCTGGCTACCTTTTAACTTAGAATATCTCACACATTTGACACAAGATCTGTAATGTCGTTTGACTTCATCCTTGCCTCGTAATATCCAATATTTGGTTCTAATATAATACAACATAGCTTGCGGTCCACCATGAAGTGTTCTGATATGAGCTTCACTAATTATCAGCTTGGTAAAATGACTTTTATCAGCTAAAATTATTGGGTGCTTCATGTCATAATGGACTTGAGACTGTTCAATGCGCCCTCCTACTCTTAAAATTCCTTTTTCATCTAAAATAGGACAAAGAGTGCGAAGCTTGCTTTGTCGGCTCACGAATTTCTGCATTTTTAACTGCTTTATCTCATTGCTAAAACTCTCTTCTTGCACTTGTCTAATGCATATCTCTAAACTTTGATTAATTTCTTCCTGTGTTACTAAATTACTATACAGCTTTCGCTTTTCCTTTGGTAACTTTAAATTACTTAATACTCTTCTCCAATAAGATATAGCCTTTAATGTTTTAGTTAAAGAAGAAAACATAGTCCATATGAATGTATTACTTGACTCAGATGTAACAGTTAAACATGCTCTTCTTTCTTCTTCATGTGTATCCTCTATGCTGATAGTATTGTCCATCTCTATAGCTGGTTGTGAAAGCCAAATAGGACCTGACCACCACATTGACTGTTTCAATAAACTAAGAACAGTTAACCCTCTTGATGTGTAGTCAGCTGGATTCATGTGTGTAGCAACGTGCCTCCATTGCTCGCAGTTTAGAAGATTAAGTATCTCAGACACTCGATTGCTCACAAATGTATTCCAGCGGCTCGAGCCCCCTCGCAACCATGCTAGAACTATTGTTGAATCTGTATAAGCGAATAAATTCTCCTTAGGCACATTCATTATTTGTGATACTTCATATATCAATTTCGCTGCTAATACTGCACCACAGAGCTCCAGCCTCGGAATAGTCAACTCCTTCTCTATAGGCGCGACCTTGCTTTTAGCCGTAACCAAACTGACCCAAATCTTATCTTCACCATCAATTATACGAATATATACTGCTGCACCATACGCCGATTTTGATGCATCAGCAAATGCATGCAGTTCGACCTTTGACTCTGGACTAAAGTGTGACCAACGAGGTATGTTTACCTTATTTAAATGTTCCAAATTAGCTCTAAACTGTATCCATTCTTCATATAACTCCATGGTAAGTACATCATCCCAATCAAGGTTCGACTTCCACAGCTTTTGCATAAATATTTTTGCTATTATTATCACGGGGGTAATCCACCCTAAAGGGTCATAAAGACGGGCCACGTCTGCTAAAACCTGTCGTTTAGTCACAGATTCCTTTAAGTCTGGTAAGTCCAATGTGTACTGAAATGAATCTATCTCTCTATGCCATACTAAGCCTAGTACTTTAATAACAGAAGATGTTTTTAACCGAAACGAATCATTACTTCTTTGTTTGTCCTTTTCAATGTGTGTCAATAACTGCTGACAATTGCTGCTCCATTTTTGTAGGTCAAAGCCACCACTGCTCATCAATCGTGTCATTTCCTCATAAATGTGTATAGCCTGCTCAGTAGTCTCACAGCCGGTCATCAGGTCATCACAATAATAGTCTCTCTTTGTTATCTCAGCGGCTACTGGAAATTGATAGCGTTCTACATCTGCTAATTTTTGAAGTGACTTCACTGCTAAGTATGGTGCGCAAGCTGTACCAAAAGTCAATCGTAATAGTTTGAAATGTTTCAATGGCTCGTTCACATTAGTTCTCCATACAATTCTTTGGTAGTCTGTATCCTCATCTCTTACTCTTACCATTCTATACATCTTTACTATATCTGAAACTATACAAATTCTGTGATTTCGCCATCTCATTAAGATATGTCGCAGATCCTGTTGCAACTTGGGGCCAACTAAGAGATTATCATTAAGCGAATAGTTGTTAACTCCTTTGCAAGACCCGTCGAAGACGACACGCACCTTTGTGGTATCCTTATCCGCTCTCACCACCGCATGATGTGGGAGATATACCGCCTTGGGATTATCTATGTCCGTGTCTCTCACGGGTATCATATGATTCATAGTTAGATATTCTCGTAAAACATTATTGTATTCTTCTTTTAAGGTGCGATTTTTTTGTAGTCTCTTCTCTAACAGGTTCCATCTTCTTGTTGCTATAACCACTGACTGACCATATTGACACTCTGGATCTTCTTTGTCAAAAGGTAATTTGACAACAAACCTTCCGTCTTCATCTCGTATTGTTGTTCTTTCGTACAATTCCTCGCACGCCATTTCTGTTGTAGACATTCTTTTCTGTAAACAGTTGGGTTCATTTTCAATCTCCCAAAACTTCTTAAGCAGCTCATCTCCACTTAAGTGTAAATGCATACTAATGACCTTTCTATCGACTGAGCTTGAATCTGAAACCATCCCCGATAATATCCAACCTAGGGTAGTGTTTTGTGCCAATATCTTCTTGTGGCGTATGACACCATCCAATAAAACTTCACTATAAACTTCAGCCCCAAAAAGGATATCTATTTTACCAGGTTTGGAATATCTAGGATCAGCTAATGATATTTCATCTAAGTAAGGCCAATCAGGTGTTTGTAACTCGGTTGAAGGAAGAAACGATGTAACAGTGCGCAACACGTAAGCATTTACCTGGATTGAAAAGGCTGGGTTATGACGCGATTGTACTTGAAGAGAAACCATGTGCTTAATATTAGTACAGCTGCCATTACCTATACCCGAGACAGTACCACTAACACGTTTACGTGAAAGTCCAAGTAATTGCACAACAGACTCACTAATGAATGATGCCTGCGATCCTTGGTCTAATAGGCCCCTCAATTGTTGCCTGTGCCCGTGCTCGTTGTACGCCCAAACTGATACAGTAGCTAATAACACTCGACTTGTATTCAATTTACTGGAGAAATTGGTTGAAATACTTACATTATTATTTAACTGGCCCGGTGAAGGATTGTCCTCGCTCTCAGCCGTACTGCTTACCCCTTTATCGTAGTGCAATAGTGAATGATGCCTTCGTCCACATCTCCTGCAGCTCACAGACTTCCTACATTTCAAAACTTGATGCGATGGGGAGAAACAATTAAAGCATAAATTATTTTTCTGAACATAATCTTGTCTATCTTTTACGTTAAGTTTACTAAATTCCTTGCATTGGTATAAATAATGTTCACCTTTACACATATCACATTTAATATAAGATAGTTTAGAATTATCTGTGTTTTCAATAGACCCGTGGCAAGATGTAGATTTCGTTATGTTCGGCTTGGCCTGAGTACGTACCTTACTGGTATCTATAATCTCCAACGATCTAAATCTCGATTCTAGAAAGTTACATAATTGTGACCACGTCGGTAGGTCATCATTAATCATGCTAAGTTGATATTCCCACAGCTTAGTGGATTCCGTATCTAATTTAGAAATAACTAAATAAATAATTAATGCGTCCCAGTTGTCAGTATAAATACCCATATTACGCAAAGAATGTAAACACGTTGTCGTTGTATCTAATAAATGTTTTATGGCACTAGCCGACTCACACGTAATTTGTTTTTGTGAAAACAATGATTTTAATATCGCATTACAATTAAAACGTTTATTATCGTAACGTTTTACTAATAGCTTCCAAGCCTCATCATAATTCGATTCAGTTGTAGAAAAGTTACGTAACAAACTTAGCGGTTCGCCTGAGAGATTACTTTTCAAATAATGTAATTTTTGTACACAAGACAATTTTTTATTATTATGAATTAGCGAAAGAAACATATCATAGAAACTTTGCCATTCGAAATATTTACCACTGAATGTAGGCAGCTGTATACGCGGTAACTTAACCTCGCACTCACGAAGCAGGCGTTCCTCCTGGTCGGCACTCGATCCTGGCTCCGTGGCTGATTTTCCAGTGTTTGATGATATCAGAAAGGGCTGCAGGGCTTCCATGAGTGAAGTCTTGTACGAAATATACAACTCCTCGAACTCCTCATAAATGTCTTCCGTGAAATAGGCATCTTGCTTCTCTTGAAGGGTCACCTTGACAATTATATTTTTGTGACCGACTTTGAATTCATTCCATAACTGCTCCAAATTTTCCAACCTGGATTCCAAGTATGGTTTCTTGATGCGATCTTTGGGTGTCTTCTTATGGTTTTTCTCGGCTTTCTTCAGTTTTTCCAAAATTTCCTTTTGGTAAGCCAGTTGCGTATTCATTTTGAACAGATATGTGTAGACGTTGAAGCTCAGATATCCCAAAAAATGACGAAAACAATCTTGATTTGTGTGATTTTGAAGTAATAAAGCTCGTTAGGCTCGATATAATCCCCTCTGGAATTCTTTTGTTCTCTCGCCGTAAGCCAGTCGCTTGAAGTAACTCACAATATCCGGCTCGAAGGACCATATGTTCAGTGCAATAAGGTTGCTTCCGTGTCGTTGGGTGAAAAAATACTCAATGTACGTCCGTTCTCAACAATATTTTATTTGTACTAAAAATATAATTCACATTACCTAAGTATATCTTAAATGGACTGTATTTGAATGTGTGCATCTCCATTATCAGTGCGTGTGTATGCGTGTATTCAACGATTCCTATGATAGTTGACTATACATATTTAGACACCATCTTTAATCACGAAATATATATTGTATTTGCATTTCTCATAGCTTAAAACATCGGAGAGGATACCCATATTGACTTACATTTTTTTTCATCCGCCGTCTTTAATCACGAAATAGATGGTGTATTTGGATTCGCCATCCCTTAAAACATCGGAGACGATAACCATATTGATTTTTTAAAACTTTCCCATCCGCAATCTTGATTTCCCATCCGCCATCTTTGATCACGAAATAGATGTTGGATTTGGATTCCCCATCCCTTTAAATATTGGAGACGATACCCATACTGATTTTAAAAAAATCCCATCCGCCATCTTTGATCACGAAATAGATGGTGTATTTGAATTCCCCATTCCTTAAAATATCGGAGACGATACCCATATCGACTTTAAAAAAATCCCGTCCGCCATCTTTGATTTCCTATCCGCCATCTTTGATCACGAAATAGATGTTGTATTTGGATTCACCATCCTTTAAATCATCAGAGACGATACCCATATTGATTTTTTTAATTTTCCCCATCCGCCATCTTTGATTTCCGATCCACCATCTTGAATCACGAAATAGATGTTTTATTTGGATTCCCCATCCCTTTAAACATCGGAAACGATACCCATACTGATTTAAAAAAATCTCATCCGCCATCTTTGATCACGAAATAGATGGCGTTTTTTAATTCCCCATTCCTTAAAATATCGGAGACGATACCCATAGTGACTTTAAAAGAAATCCCGTCCGCCATCTTTGATTTCCGATCCGCCATCTTTGACCACGAAACAGATGTTGTATTTGGATTCCCCATCCCTTTTAACATCGCAGACGATACCAATATTGATTTTGAAAATTTTCTCATCCGCCATCTTTGATTTCCCGTCCGCAATCTTGGATCACTAAATGAATTTCATATTATTATTTGCCATCCCGAAAATCTCAAAAACGATACCCATATAGATTGTATCCTATTCGTTTAGCCTTTTTTGCCTTTGACCCAACCCTCCCCCTTCTCGTTTGACCATTTTATTATTTTTGTCTGGCCCCTAAAAGTTGTGGCTTTATTTTATATTGCCTATAGCCTTTCGGAATAATTGGGCTATCATAGGCAATAACAATTTTTAAAATCCGACTGCTAGTTCCTGAGATTAGCCGACATTATCTTTTAGCCTTTTTAGCCTTTTGCCCGGCCCCAAAGGGTCAAAGCGTTATGTTATATAGCCTATAGCCTTCCGGAATAACTGGGCTATCGTATACAAAAAGATTTTTCAGATCCGACCGGTAGTTCCTGAGATAAGCGCGTTCAAACAAACAAACAAACTCTTCCGCTTTATTATATTAGTATAGATAGATATGCGAACAATTTAATCAACGTGCACAATATGACATTATGTAGGTATGACGTGACAGTTCTGACAGATATGCGATAGCACATGCGCAGCAATCAATTATCGGGGCATGCGTTCTTACTTCCATTCCAAGAGGCAAATTTGTGCCGTACAAACTTCTACCCTCCCTACAATCCCTCCCAGTTTATTTTTTACAACTTATGGTAGCCTATATCCGTCTCCATGGTCCAATATATGTATCTCTATATTAAAATTCAACAAAATTGGTTCAGCCGTTTTAGCGTGAAAACGGAACATACATACATACACAATTTCGAATTTATAATATTAAGTAGGGATTATTAATGGGTTTCTTCTGACATGAAGCCCACTGGGCGGCAGCACTGAGACTTCAGGTCCGGAAACCTGTCAAAACTGCCATCAAACGAAGAAGTATATCAACGCGCACGCGAATTTGAACTTTATGCAGCGGTTATAAATTACAAATTGACTATACGTTTTAGTTAGAAAACGTTTGTATGGGAAAAAGAAAAGGGCTGTTTTTAGGGTTTTGCCGGCAATTATTAGAATTTTTCTCATCGTAAAAACCATCTTTGAACTTCAACGAACATTTAAAAAAAAGAATTAGCCAAATTGGTCCAGGCGTTGTTGAGTTATGCGCTTACCAACACATTTTGCGATTCATTTTTATATTATAGACTAGCTGACCCAGCGAACTCCGTATCGCCTTTTTAAGAGTTTTTATTTAATTCCATTTTTTCCAAGCCTTTTTTCCAAAGTTACCATTGACTTAGCGCTTAATCTCTTATCATTTCAGAGTCTATAAATGATGAACAAACAAACATAGATTTTTATATAATATTGAATTCCCCATTCCTTAAAATATCGAAGACGATACCCATATCGACTTTAAAAAAAAGATTTCCTATCCGCCATCTTTGATCACGAAATAGATGTTGTATTTGGATTCACCATCCCTTAAATCTTCGGAGACGATACCCATATTGATTTTTAAAATGTTTCCCATCGGCCATCTTTGATTTCCCATCCGCCATCTTGAATCACGAAACATTCCCCTCCCCTTTAAACATCGTAGACGATACCCATATTGATTTAAAAAAATCCCATCCGCCATCTTTGATCACGAAATAGATGGTGTTTTTGAATTCCCCATTCCTTAAAATATCGGAGACTATACCCATATATCGACTTAAAAAAAAATCCCGTCCGCCATCTTTGATTTCCTATCCGCCATCTTTGATCACGAAATTGATGTTGTATTTAGATTCTCCATCCCTTTAAACATCGGAGAGGATACCCATATTGATTTTTTAAAGATTTCCCATCCGCCATCTTTGATCACGAAATAGATGATGTTTTTGAATGCCCCATTCCTTAAAATATTGGAGACGATACCCATATCGACTATAAAAGAAATCCCGTCCGCCATCTTTGATTTCCTATCCACCATCTTTGATCACGAAATTGATGTTGTATTTGGATTCTCCATCTCTTAAATCATCAGAGACGATACCCATATTGATTTTTTAAATTGTTCCCATCTGCCATCTTTGATTTCCCATCCACCACCTTGAATCACGAAACGGATGATGTATTTGGATTCTCCATCCCTTTTAACATCGCAGACGATGCCAATATTGATTTTTAATATTTTCCCATCCGCCATCTTTGATTTCCCATCCGCCATCTTGAATCACGAAACAGATGTTGTATTTGGATTCCCCACCCCTTCAAACATCGGAGACGATACCCATATTGACTTTAAAAAAAAATCCCATCCGCCATCTTAGATCACGAAATAGATGGTGTTTTTGAGTTCCCCATTCCTTAAAATATCGGAGACGATACCTATATTGATTTTTTAATTTTTTTCCATCCGCCATCTTCGATTTCCCATCTACCATCTTGAATCACGAAATAGATGTTGTATTTGGATTCCCCATCCCTTTAAACATCGGAGAGGATACCCATATTGGTTTTTAAAGTTTTCTCATCCGCCATCTTTGATCATGAAATGGATGGTGTTTTTGAATGCCCCATTCCTTAAAATATTGGAGACGATACCCACATCGACTTAAAAAATTCCGTCCGCCATCTATGATTTCCTATCCGCCATCTTTGATCACGAAATAGATGTTGTATTTGGATTCTCCATCCCTTAAATCATCAGAGACGATACCCATATTGATTTTTTAAATTTTCCCATCCGCCATCTTTGATTTCCCATCCACTATCTTGAATCACTAAACAGATGTTGTATTTGGATTCCCCATCCCTTTTAACATCGCAGATGATACCAATATTGATTTTATAAAATTTTCCCATCCGTCATCTTTGATTTCCCATCCGCCATCTTTGATCACGCAATAGATGTTGTTTTTCGATTCCCCACCCCTTAAAATATCGAAGGCGATACCCATATTGATTTTTAAAATTTTCTCATCCACCATCTTTGATCTCCCGTCCGCCATCTTGGATCACTAAATAAATTACATATTATTAATCAGCGTCCCGAAAATCTCGAAAACGATACCCATATAGATTGTATCCTATTCGTTTAGCCTTTTTTGCCTTTGGCCCAGCCCTCCCCCTTCTCGTTTGACCATTTTATTATTTTTGTCTGGCCCCTAAAAGTTGTGGCGTAATTTTATATAGCCTATAGCCTTTCGGAATAATTGGGCTATCATAGGCAATAACAATTTTTAAAATCCGACTGCTAGTTCCTGAGATTAGCCGACATTATCTTTTAGCCTTTTTAGCCTTTTGCCCGGCCCCAAAGGGTCGAAGCGTTATGTTATATAGCCTATAGCCTTCCGGAATAACCGGGCTATCGTACACAAAAAGAATTTTTCAGATCCGACCGGTAGTTCCTGAGATTAGCGCGTTCAAACAAACAAACAAACAAACAAACAAATAAACAAACAAACAAACAAACTCTTCCACTTTATTATATTAGTATAGATTATACATACAAACATGTACGTCAATACTATTTTTGGGAATTCCCGGTCGTATAAATAAACCATTATTGTTATCTCGATATGACTTTCCCTGTAACCGCAATAAATTACTAACGTACAAATAGACAGTTTCTTGATAAGTTCAAAAGTAGATTGCTAATCAGCCAATAGTTTTGTTGTTGTAAAAGTGTGATTTATTTCAATAGGTTAATAGACTGAGTTTTACGTCGGCAATCTATATGTATTAATACCATTTAACTAAGCAATCGTTGCTTTGCCATAATTATACTCGTTTTTCTACGGGAGCGATAGGGCAAAACCTGGTACCCCACAACGTTACTTCGCGACGAGTATTGGAGTTCTTTGGCCATAAAAGACGGCCTAGGACTACTCATGGTAACTGATAGAGGCGAGGGCAAACGGCCGATAGGCAGAAACCCGTTGAGATGGTCTGGTCCGAAGTACCCTGGACTGAAGACAAAGATGGAAGAACAGCGTAAAAGAAAAGATTCTTTATAGGGGTAATCACGACCCTCGCCCATGAGGATAACTTCGTGAGGAGGACTTATTATTATAACACTAGATGAGCCTGCGGTTACACCCGCGTTATTTAAGGCTACTGCTCCGCTCCCGAGGCTCATAGTGCTGTTATATAGCCTATAGCCTTCCTCGATAAATGGGCTATCTAACACTGAAAGAATTTTTGAAATCGGTCCAGTAGTTCCTGAGATTAGCGCGTTCAACCAAACAAACAACAAACTCTTCAACTTTAATTAGTATAAGATTTAAATGCTCATCTCTTTTTTAATGGTACATTTTTGAGTAGGTCAAAGACTATCAGAAATAAATGTAGGTAATAATATGGTATTACTTGATAGTAGTCCGATACGCAATTGGTTACAAAAAAATAACGGACAACCTCTTTAAAATTGTAGCGTTCTTTCTTGTCACAAGCGTAAAACATTGACGTTTGAACATTTATATTCATAAGTGTCACTATGTAAATTGAATCAATAAATTAAGGCAACACCATAGAGCATAGATATTTAAATAGAGGCACATTTCTTATGGGCGCTCTGTAGACAAACTTTCTGTGACCAGTGTGACCCATATTGCCGCTTGGCGGCGTAGTAGTCGCGCTGTGACAGCTGACTCTACGAGTGCAAGAAAGACGAAAGTTTCTCCTGTGTATCTTAACTACGAGAGCAAGAGAGACGGAGAACGATGCCAGCGTCGCAAACGGCGCCAACTACGTTCTACACTGACAAACCTCAAGAAATGCGCTTCTATTATGTAAATCTGTATTCATTGGCAACACTGACTTAAAATATCTTATCAGATTTAATTCTTGAATTATGAATTAATATTATGCGTACAGTTATTTCTTTCGACACAGCTAAATGTAGCTGCGGGAATCGGGGAATCCTCTAGCTTGTAAAATGAAAAATATCTTTTGAAGTCGGTGCCAGCCAGTATTAGAAAAATTCCTTATTACTAGGAGACTTTTTCCCTTTCTCATCATGCGGGCTTACCATCGATTAGAAGACCGCGTGTGAGTACATACATACATAGACTCACGCCTGTTTCCCGGAAGGGTAGGCAGAGACTACGGAACGCCATTTGCAACGATCCTGACATGAGGTATGTCATTTTGCATCATTCACTTCCATCAAGTTTCTCATGCATGCTCTTCTGTTTAGGGTACTTCTGTCCTTTTTAGGGTTCCGTAGTCCACATGGAACCCTTATAGTTTCGTCATGTCCGTCCGTCTGTCCGTCCGCAACCTAGCTCAAAGACGCCTGGTGCTAGAAAGCTGATATTTGACATGAATATAGTCATAAGATATTGCAACAAAACTGTAGAATAAAATTTAGGAAAATATTTTTTTAAGGGTATCTCCCCTACATATATAGTGGGGTTGATTTTTTTTTTGGTTGAGTACCCCATCATGTGGGGTATCATTGTACAGGTTTTAAAAAAATATTATTAGTTTGCTCAAATCATTTTTCGATCAAGTGATTGGTTTGACAAATCTCAAGCTTTGAAGTGAAAAAAACTGTTAGACTCAAGTGTCCCCCCCCCCCTCCCCCTCTGCCGGCTAAACTATTAATTTGGAAGAGGTGAGAAAAATCACAAATGTAGTACATATAACGAATTTAAAAGGAAAACTATCACGGCTAAGTAGATATCACTAGTTTACGAGTAATCGTCGGTTAACTTATAAATACCTATTTCTGTGAGTTTACATTGGGCGCGCTGGCTTAATCTTAAAGATATACGTACTTTGGTATGTAATGTACTACGGTACTACGTATGTATAGTAGTAGTATATCTTGGAAACCACATTTTATGTTTACAATACATAACTGGATACATACCTAGTATTTTTCTAAACAAAACTTAGGTTCTTATAATAGTGTTATTAAAATTATTTTTTCAGCAAAATAAACAGTCGGATTTGTTGTACATTAATACCCTTTGCAGCAAGTCATTATGGGCAACTACGGAACCCTACATTGCGCGTGGCCCGACACGCACTTGGCCGGTTTTTTAGGATGTCTCCAATCTGGTCATAGAACGACCGCCTAGCTAAAATAGAAAAGAAAATAGCTTTTCCAAGAAGTTACAATTTGACCTTAAACCCCCCATATTCAACCAAACCCCAACATCCTTGACCGCACACAAATTCACATTCTTACATATTACAACACACACTGTGAGCTATTTAAAGAATGTCGGAACCAATAATTATACGCCATAAGTTAATTAGTGGAAACGAAACTATATACTAATCGAAGTTGAATTTTAATCGCATTTTGCTCGCGTTAATAAGCACCTCTATAATGTGAACAGTCACGGCATTGGAATAACTAGCAGTTATAATGTTATAACGTTATAACACATGTTGTTTCGAATCAAGTAACGCTGCTAGACTGCTTAATTTTGAAATTGAGAAGTTATAATTTTTGTAATGCAATTTTCTGTCAGGATTTGCAACGCCGCCGCAATGTTTTCACTTTTTATATGTATACCCATGTCATTATCCCAGAAGTAGTAGGCAGATGTGTGTGAGCAAATGAGGCTATTTGCTCGACTAGCTAGACTAATTTCATGATTTTTAACAATGGTGTCAATTAACTATATAAATAAAAAAATATATCTGATTTTGTATACAATAATATTTATATTGACTTAATTTTATTGCACGAAACTTTAATACCGTTTCAAACCCATAACCAAATTAATTTATACGCCTTCAGTAAACTAAACATAGAGAAAACTTACAAATACATGCAGTAAAATGCTGATATTTGATATTATAATCACATACATTTAGGTAGGTACATGTGTAACTATTTGTATGTAGGTACATGAAAACATCGTGAGTAAACCTGCATGTCTACGAGTTCTCCATAAAGTTCTCCAAAGAAATTTGAAGTCTGCCAACCCTTCTCATAGTGAGAACAGGCCCGTGTCCAGCAGTAGGACAATTCAAATGCAGGGCTGATGATGATGTATATAGGAATTCTTCTTACTTTTGAGGAACTGACATGTATTTAATTATTTTTTGTTAGGTATTTGAACTTACCTGTTTCAAAGCCTCTTCAATGTTCCCTAGGTGGTACTCGGGGCGGGCTGTGATGAATTTGTGCAGATGTTTACCCGCGTACTCGGCTATGTTGGCGCCTGGAAATGTATGAAGACAATTTCATAATACGCACCATTCTATGGTGGATGCTGGATTTGGAATTAGTCCGCCAAAAAATGCCTACTTTGGTTTTACGTTGCTGATAACGGAGCCGGTGAGGATAGTTTTTATCAAGGGAAACACGATGAAGTCTAGAGTTAGATGAAGTTTAGAGTCTTGAACAACAGGAAACACATCTCTACCTGGCATCACGGTCAAATCAAATGAACCAGATCAGGCCTATCTTTATAAGGTAAACTAATCTACGCCTTATCAAGATAGACATTCACTTGATTAGAATAGGCTTGTGTCCTAAAATGTAATTAGCGATTGATTCGTTCCTTTATTAGATGTTAAACTGAAATACCTACCTGATTTTTTCTGCAAAATTCGATCAGCAACATTACTAATTAAGGCTTTTTAAAAACATTATTTTTAGTTTTAGAATCCTAAAAATAACATTAATCTTACCTTTTTATAATAAATAATAAACTTTATTGACATCTTAAAATCATAATGAATCTATAGATACTACAATCAAACCGTATTATTTTTAGTGGACACAAGCCTATTATATTTTTTTAACTTTCTTTTCTATACATGATTCTATCGTCACACCTGTCACCCATTGGGGAAGGCAGAGACTATTGATCGCCACTTCATTTTCTTGAAACGTACTATCGAAAATTGCTATCTGAATTTGGCAGATAGCCATGAAATTATATTAATCTACGAGATCGCCTAACGGCATTAAGTTTAAAACTTTGAAAAGCTGCAATCAATCATTCATTTACCCTCGCAAACCTAATATAGTAATACCTATAGGTAGTTAAAAATAGAACACACACGAAATTATGAATTAATCAAACCCACACTAACTATACAGTCAGACTACTTAAGTACCTTCCACGTTACTTACCACCGTGGCCATCATACACCGCAAAGAACGCCGTCCCAGGGTCTTCGGGGAGCGACAGTATATGCGTGTGCGAGTCGTCCATGGACACCCTCCAGCCCTGCATGCACGAAGACCCGACTAAATACCGGGAGTCCTGGCATGTTGACGATTGCTTCTCCGTCACCGGCTCCGATAGGGTCTGACCCATTACTCTGGAAAGAAAACTCCATTAATATGGGGTAAAAGACATTCATCGGCCAAATTGGGGACGTCCAGGGCCGAGTCGCCTCTATGTGCACAGTGTGCGGCGCACACAGGCACCAGGGTAGTAGGGGCGCCGCGCGCCGGGTGAAATGCATTAATAATTTAAGTTACTTTCGAAAAAAGATCACAAAAAGGCGCTTCATAGGTTTCGCACACAGCCGTTGGATTGGGTCGGCGCGGCCCTGGAGATGTATTGAACAACGGAATGGTCCGAAGCACCCGTAACTGGCGAACATGTACGAAAACAGTAATTAATGTAGAGGAAGCGCGTACGGTCCTTACAAGATAGAAGTAAGTGGCGTTCTGTAGTCTCTGCGTACCCCGACGGGATAAAATGCGTGAGCATGTGTATGCATGTATGGGGTAAAAGTAGTTAGGAATAATAGGAACGGCGGATAGGTCGAAAATCATTCGTCGGTCCTGGCATGTCATCATCATCAGCCTGCCATCGTCCACTGCTGGATATAGGCCTCTCCAATGGCACGCCACTGAGCACGATTTTCGGCTCTTCGTGTCCAGCCGCTGCCAGCCACTTTGCGTATATCGTCACTCCACATAGCCGGAGGGCGTCCTACACTACGTTTGCCTAGGCGCGGCTTCCACCGACAGGAAGCGAGATAAATATCTATATTTCTATTCTAATATTATATATCTGAAGAGTTTGTTTGTATGTTTGTTTGGTTGCAGGCGCGAATTTCAGGAACTATTGGTTCTTTGTTCTGTTTTTTTTTGTTGCCCGTTTATCGAGGAAAGCTATATAACATCACGCTATGAATCAGGGGTGCGGAGCAGTAGCCCTAAATAGAGCGGGTGCACGGGTTAAGCTAGTCATTATTAAAATTGTTAGACTCCGAAATCTTTTGACAAAGTATCCAATGGAAGGCAATTAGTTGCCGTCTTGTTATTAAAGGACTAAAAACAGCTACCCAAAAATAGATTTAATTACCGCACCATGATTAGGAATCCTGTGTCACGGGGCACTTTACAAACATAAAACCAACGGACACAATGAACACCCAGACGCCCAACAACAATATATGAATCACAAAGAGTGTAGCCTCAGGCAGGATCGAACCCACAACACTCGACGCAGTGTCAAACAGCGAGGCGGCAGCTTAAACCACTACGCCTACCGTGCAGTTAGAAATGCAAAATATTTGTTAACCAAGTTATTATATAGGTGCATAGGGTTCCCACCAAGAACTTAGGGTCCCAAGCCAACCTCACCTGCAAGTGGTGAACCTGCCGATCAACGGACGAGGCTCTGGCAAACAAAATATCCCGATAAGCGGCAATAGGCTCGCCACCTATTACGTGGGATCAAAACACTTGCGAAAAGTGGGCGTTTAATATGCCTCTGCCTACCCCTTCGGCAAGCAGGCGTGAGTCTATGTATGTATGTATGTATGATATATTATTTTCACAGTTCATTACAGCTAATACTAGCTGTCAACATAATTAACTGCAAGAAAATCATGCATGTTTTCTTTTTCCATATGTTATGTTATAAATAAACACTACATTAAAATGCTAGAATTGCGTGTGTGTATGAACTTGAACTTAATGTCCCCACACCAGGTTAATGTCAACTATTTTTCTGCCCTCTGTATTTATACATATAATTCGCAACGCAATGCCAAGATCTCATATTACCTTGCAGTAATGGCCTATGCAAAACGATTCAACATTCTATGCAGAGTTCTTATATTTAGTTAAACTATATGAACTATACTGAAATTAGGTGAAGCAAATAGGTTTCTTTAAAGTAGAGGAGCGCTACGAGTGGATTTAAGGCAATCCTCCTCCCTACCCAAGAGGGGTTAAATGGTGATCCTCCAGTACTACATAATATCACATACATACATAGACTCACGCCTGTTTCCCGGAGGGGTAGGCAGAGACTAAGGAACGCCATTTGCAACGATCCTGACATATCTCTCTTGCTTCATTCACTCCCATCAGATTCCTCATGCATGCTCTTCTCTTCAGGGTACTTCTAACCTGCCCTGTTTTTAGGATGTCTCCAATCTGGTCAGAGGACGTCCGCCTAGGTCTTCCCCTTCGTCCTGTCCCTTCCACACTTGCCTTATATATCTGCTTGGTCAGTCTTTCGTCATCCATCCTCTCCACGTGCCCAAACCACTACATAATATTATAGTTTATTTATACCTAGATACTAATTGTTTAATGTTATGTTGTTTTGAAATGTTCTCCCTACTAAATGTTCACTCTTTGGATTTAAGTACTTTTAAGGAAATGTTGTTATTAACATGACATTTTCTGAGATTTTCCAATATTCAAACCTGTATCTAATGATAACAGTAAGTACTTAAAGTAATATATTTTCTGTTTTATGGACCATGACTATAATAAAAAATAAATGGTGACTGGTTCCAGACATACTTTTGATGTTCAGCATTTTAAAATTCAATACACATTATAAAATCCCCTTGGTCCACAACCCTTTTCGTCCTATCTTTCAGTATGAACATTTTTGTAAAGTTTTCACTAATATATTACGTGGGACCTAAAAATTCATGGTGAAATGTGGGTGTAACATTCCACCTCTGCCTACCCCTTCGGGGATACAGGCGTGAGTCTATAAATAATAAAATAAAATAAATTTCACCAATAGATAATGTGATTCCTGAGGAAGATGTAAAAGTATAATTGTATTTAATAAATAGAATTGATTTTCATCTTTAAATTGTAGTTTGCATCACTGATTATTACACCATTTTTATGTTACATGCAAATAATAGAATCTATAACTGGCATATACAATATAAAACACATCTATATTCTGCTACTGTAAACTGTTCCTATGTGTGTATAATTATCTTTAACATATCACATGACTCAATAAACAATTGCTCTTTAATTATTAACATTCAAGATTGTTCTATAAAAAGTTATCAATTATACAGACAGATAGTAATATAATTTGTATGACTGTGTATCATTGAAGTTCAGATTTGGTGAAATTGACCTTATATGAGTATTTTGGCAGGTATATTGTACTTTTAGGCAAGAAGCACGAATTTTTGAGTCACTAAAGACTAATTTATAGGTTATATTACACATTCCAGATACTTTCAACCTATTTATTTTAATAAACCTGCCCAATACTGGCTGAACATACAGGTGCTTGATAGCTCATAGTATGGCTTGATCATCCGTGTGTTTGTGTGTGTGCTCAGGAGATTAAAACAACCCCTTTACATAAGTGATTTAAGACTAGGCAACTCTGAGTGTGTATTGTGTAATAAGACTTCATACACATTTTGGTTAAAGTATACTTCATCATTTAAGCTTTAACAGCCTTTAACAGTCCACTGCTGGACCAGGCCTCTCTTTTGAAAGGAGGAATTGGCCTATACCACGCTGGCCAGATGGGTTGGTATAGGGTTTGTATCAAGTTTTCCTTCTCTTACAGTGCTGTTCTCTGTATATATAATATGCTCCCTCTGTCGGCTTTTACGACACCCATGGGATGATATGGGGTGGTGACATTCCGTATTCTTAATCCGTCACCACACGGAGAGTATACTTAGTGAAACATTAATATTTTTGTGACATAAGAATCATAGATACCTTTCTTGAAGTTATTCAGATGTAAGTATATTTAAAATTGAAAAATTAATTGTAGTAGTAGATAAAGCACTCTACAAGACATGAATATAGGGCAGGATTACCCAAAGTCAAATTTAAGTATTTATTTATGAAATGAGTGCAACTCTGGTTACACAACTAGGCAAGTGCGAGTTAGCTTGTCCACCAAGGGATCGGTAAAAATAAAAAGACACGAGAGAAATGTCTTTTTTAAATTATGAATTTTTGTGTGGGGACACTGATTGAAATGAATGTAATATTGCATTGAGGTGTAGCACCCATAGCATGAATCAACATGTTATTTGTAAAGTCTACTCTGTTCAGAATTTGGAGGCAACCAGGTCTTATTTCTTTTATTTAATCTTTATATACACACCTATACAGGTAGGCTTAATGCCTTAAATTGAGTGATATCTTGAAATAAAGGTGATGAACCTGGTTTTTATTTCAGGACAAGAATTTTACGGTCATGTTGGCCAACCCAATATTACGTTTGAGCAAGCCTATGGGAAAACATTTAAAAAAAAGAGGTAACAAAGTGCAGCTACTAAAGTTTCATTTCACCTTTTGAAGTATAGATCCCTAAAAAGTAATTAAGTGCTATCAAGTTGTAGTTTAATTAAATAGAGAAATGGTAATTAAATGTCGTTGCAGCTAGACTAGTCTCGAAAACGTATAGGTGCCTATATTTGTTACTTGACTGCAGATAATGCAATCAATATCAACATTTCTTTTAGTGTCTGAATTTCACACAAGATCAACTGTCCCAATCACAAACAACTTAAAATTCTCTGTCCATCCTGAGTGACAGGTCTAGAATATAAATAACATGCCCTGAACCATAAATACAGCAGGAGAGTCATAAAACCTGACTTGACCATCGGAAATCATAAACTAACGCCACTATCGGTAAAACATCGTGATCTGACTAAACTTCTGATGTCATAAGCATTTTCGTAAGATCACCTCAAACTAGTCTTCGTTTAGCTATCAAACAAAATGTCGAACTCAGTAAACACAGTTGTTTACTTTTATATTTATCTATCACTATGCACTGAATAAACTAAAATTATCACATTTATAATAACAAATACGATAAGGTAATCAACCACTTACGTTCGAAGTTAATATATCACAAATGTAACAAAAAATACAATTCTCTTTACTCACAAAACACTCTGTCACTAGAATATCGTCTATTGTTCACTATTATTTCCTCTTCTGACAAATCAAAGTTTATTTTTTATTATTTTCACCAAAATGCGTAGGTAAATAAAATCAAAGATGTACAAACGTCAGAATGACAGCTGATGAGAAATGTTGCCACGCTGGAATCGTTGTTGACAAGGTGGTAAAAACACCTCTGTATTGCAGACGTGGTGTTTTTTACCTTGCATGTAATATTTTAATTAGCAAAACGATTAAACATAATAATGAAATACTTATTTCCCTTATAGTAATGAAGTAATATGGTTGCACACAGGACTTTGTTACTCTGTTGGTCACATCTAAAATATAAAAGCTCTTGTCACGGTTTCGGTTATCAAACTCCTCTGAAACAGATTTTGATATTTATGATTTTTTTGTGTTATATTCCGTAAGTTTAAGAATAGGTACTATGTTGTAGTCTATTTTTAGGTCAGATAATCGGCGAACGGCGTTCTACCACTGCGTAACTAGTAACTACCACTCTAGCAATATAGCGGTGCCTGCGCGTCTGGAATGAAGTAGTTTTGAGTAAGCATATTTATAACTTCTTTTGCCCACAATAATTAAACATTAGCCATCAAAAATATATTGCTGTCACTGTTTAGATTTCGTTTGCAAACAAGGATACTTATATCTCATAACATAACACTACGCGGTTCTAGCGCCGTGCGCCCCGCGCGGTCTGTCCGTTGATTTCGAGACCGGGTGCCGCGTTGCCGCGCTGCTCTCCGCGCCGTCATCGTCATCACCACCGCTCCGCCCCCGCTGACTTCGGGACCTAGGCCTAACACATAATATGTCAATATTTAAATCGCTATTAGAATTTTGATTTGTGTCAAGACGTAATTAATGATATTTAGATTTGACGACCCGATGGAGAGTGAATGACAGCCTTGCTGAAGGTGGCGGGTTCGGTTCTCGCAAATATTTGTGTGCGTGAACATAGGTGTTTGTCTTGGTCTGGGTGTTTCTATGTATAATATGCACGTATTTACAAATAGAAGTATACATATATGTATATTTATTAATTTTCTAGTAGGTACTCATAGTACAAGCTCTGCTTAGTTTGGGACTAGATGGTGTAATTTGTATGTGGTAGGATATTTATTTATTTGCAGATAGAAGGTCATTGCAGGAAAACTTACTTTCTCTAGTTTTCAAGGGGGCTGGAATATCGTGCCTAAGGCCCGGTGGCATCACTTTAGGGGTATGCCACGGTCCCATCCCGTTAATTAAGTTTTGATTTTAATAAAAAGCTTTGACATAATTATGATAACTAGGTATCGCTTCTAGCATTATTACCTACAAACTATGGTCACCGCGCTTCTAAAAATGGGTCGTTTCGTTAACGAATGCCTCTGGAGTATTGTCACAGTTTACTCCACCAGAGTATAAACAGCGACACCAAAAAAACATCTGCATAGATCGTTGTTGTAAATATTTTGTTTAGTTTAATTAGGCAGGTACCTACTTAAAATGGTATAATATGCGATAAATCATCAAAAGTAGGTAACGATTTAACGATATAATTATACACATACATTACAATTACCTATGTGAAAGTTGCAAAATTTTTCTTAATTAGGTATGTATAATAACAAAGAAAGGAGCAAAGTTAAATCATACGATTCTTAAAGAAAGATTTTGAATCTCATCAGCTGTTTAATTTATTTATTTAATCACACACGACATAATCTAGTATATTTGTGGTTGTGGCAAACATATATAAGCAATAGAATTATAAACTTAACTAGGTTCCTAAATATGCGTATACATCATGATCAGTAGATAATAATAGGAGAGTGAAAAATTAAAATAACAAAAAAGAAAGAAACGTAGGTATTGTGTAACATACGTTACGTTTATGTAACTACTAGTGTTAGTAGTCATTACATAATATATGTTGAACATCGTTCTTAAAAAATATTTGTCAATCTTTAGGCATATTATCTACAATTTGCGCGGACACCTATGATAGGTACTTTGATTAATATTCATCAGCACAGCCGCACCACACATTTTTATATCGAACGGGTAATTCAGCAGATTGTGCTAGCAACCTTTTGCATCACACCATAGACAACAATAACATCGTTCACCTTTTGGTATGCCAAAAACAAGCATTATACGACACCAAAAAATTTTAAATAAGTTTCTCACGGCGCGTTTTTTAAAATTAATCTTATGTATAAATCAAATAAATCTATTTAATCAATTAGCTTTGTAATTAAATAAACTTATGAAACACTGTCAATACTTGCCTTATTATTTTGGATACTCCAATCATTGTTCAGTTACAGTGGAAATGAGTCCGGTAGTTTTTATAAAGTTCTACTTTATAAAACTGAGTTTATCATTCACGTAAATTTACGTAAAAATATATAAAAATAATGAAATCACAAAATTATCTACATTAAACTTTTATAAATTATTGACATTTCCTGTGGCATTACTATGTCGTTTCTTAGACCAGTATTATAATTGATTGGCAACAAAGAGGATGGCATCCATAATTTTATTAATTTATACCTAAGCACTATAGGACCGCTTATCAGCTTTTCCTCAGAGCGACTGCCATAGACTAATATAATTTTAAGTGGAAAGCGACTGCCGTCTGACCGCCGCCGTAACCCAAAGGGATAGCGATATTCTATGGTTTAAACTTGTAGTGTATCAATGTATATGAGGGTACTGACTCCCCGTAACGACTGTCAAAGATCTTCATGACAATCGATCGGGACCTACGGCTTAACGTGCTCTCCTAGGCACTGGGCAAAAATCTATGAAGCGCCTGTGCAGTGGCGTAGGCTAGCTTGGGGGGCACCCGGAAGTTGGCGGATGACCCTTTTTTTTTAGTCGATGGCTAACAATTCCGGGCTAACTGTCGATGTCTTTTTTAATACGCCACTGCGGCGCCTGTGTGCGAAATCTGTGAAGCGCCTTTTTGGCATCCTTTTTCGAAAATAACTTATAATTAACGCATATCTCGGCGCGCAGCGCCCCTGTCACCCTGGCGCCTGTGTGCGCCGCGCACATTGCACATGGGGAAGGTTCGGCCCTGGGCAAGGGATAATGAACAATTAATACGCACATCATTTCTAAATTTCAGTGGTGCGCGCCGTGTATTGGAACTCGATACCCTCTGTATAGAAGTCTGTTGGTCTATTATGCTATCGCTGTCTCACTGCTCTAAATACTTACTGGTAGACAGGGTGTCAGCTTTTCCACAGATCCCCGCAACACAAAGGATTAGCGGTATTCTCTGGGTTACACCAATGCCAGTTTTTTCAGGGCACTGATTCCCCACAACAATCTTCATGACGTACCTAACCGACGACGACGAGGCAGGCGATTACACACATACCTAACTTTGAAAAGTCAGTTGGTAGTGCGCGCAATGGATTCCAACCCAGTACCCTCTGCATGACAGCCTGTTGGTATGCGCCGCCGGGTATTGCCATGAGCGTCGAGAAGGGGTGGGGCAGGGAGTTGAATCTCTTAGCAGATGCCCATCTGCTAAAAGCTCTACAATTTTCTAAAAGTTCATACTTTTCTCATTATATAAACTTGCCCCCCTCTCTAGGTTATCGGCTGACGATTCACCACCCTCCCCCCCCTCCTAGGCCAACAGCTGGTGACGCCCTTGGCTATTGCTACCTCTACCGCATTTTCAAAAATGAATATTATAAGAAAAATAGAAAAATGTATTAGGTAAGTGGTAAGTAATTTCGCATGACTCGGTATATTTTTTCATTAGATTCAATCTGCGGCCGTTGACCTTGAATTGATCGCATGCACATAGCGCGTGCTATTGCCTCAGCTGGTTTCTGATGACAGACCCGATACGTTTAGAATCAGCTCACAAGTCATACGGTACAACGAATTTGATTATTGATAATATGCAGCTGAGATGAGGAACTGTGCGGCTAAAAAGAAGGTAATAACTATTCATCTGTAGGTAGGTATAAATAAAATATTGCGTTACTGACTGACTGACAGACAAGGTAAGTACAACTGAAACTACCTACTAGGCGCAAGAAGCTGAAATGTCTAAGAAGGGATTTCCTGAAATGCCCATTGGATTCTGAAAAAAAGAAATAAACCGCGGGCGTAGCTGCGGCATCCTCTGGTTTAAGATAATTTACCGATTCGTCTTGTACAGCGTCTCCCAAATGGTGGTTCGCGACCCAATACCGGGCCACGAAAATAAAATACCGGATCGCAGCACTTCTCGGTCCTAATCCTTGTAAAGTAATTTATATAATACGTCTAAAATGTTTTGGTGGCTCACAATGGAGAAACCTTACCTATATGTAATTACTGGGCCAGAGCATATTCAAGTTTGAGAAACCCTGGTCTACTAGATTGCGGACGTTTTGAAAATGGTACAGTCCGAAGCTTGTTATTGTTAATTATGGGTTGCCCCATCGGAAAGCACATTAAACCGTCTTGGCTATCATGAAGATCTTTGACAGTCGTTACGGGGAGTCAGTACCCTCAAATAAACTGATACTGGTCTAAACCATGGAATATCGCTATCCCTTTGGGTTGCGGAGGTCAGACGGCAGTCGCTCTGTGGAAAAGTTGATACTCTGTCATATCTGGTTAGACCAGTAAGCGGTCCTCGGGCTCCAAGGCGTGTAAGTCTTGAATGCAACCTAGATAACGCTAGGGCAATGCTGATGACGGTCCGAAGCTCGAAGCAATCAGAACCAGCGAGCATTTATGTAAACATGTAGTAGCCTATCAATTTAGAAGTACCTAATAAAAATAAAAATAGAAATGAATGTAGGGGAAACATTTGAGGTTTATGAGGATAGAAGCAAGTCACGTTCTATTGTCTCTGCCTACCCCGACGGGAAAAAAGCCGTGGGTCTACATAGACTTACGCCTTTTTTCCGTCGGGGTAAGCATAGTACCATACATAATGTATGTATTTGTTCATGGTTGGATAAGGAAAACGATTTTTACCTTATAGACTGCTGACATGTTAATTATCGCTTGCGCCGTGCCTCGGACAGCACGTTAAACCGTCGCTTCCTGTTGTCATGAAGATCTTTGACAGTTGATATAGGGCGTCACTCGTCAGTACCTTCTAAATAAACTGACACTCTGTGGGAATATAGCTATCGCAGTCGCTCTGTGGAAAAGCTAATATTCAGCCAAATCCGGTTAGACTAGTAAGCGGTCCCCCGGTTGAAACTGGGATAACGCTAGGAGGAAGATAAGACTGCTGACATCAGTGGTTTGTCGAAGGTACATACACACAGTAACTCACTGCGCGTGTGCCGGGTGCGCGGGTGCGACTCCCACGTCGAAGAGCTCAGATATTTACATATAGGTGCATTTCATATGGGCGCTTTGAAGACAAACTTTCTGCGATTCAAATTGCCTTGGCGACGTGGCAGTCGCGCTGTGGTAGCTGTCTCTCTCTCATCCAGTGTATCTTAACTACGAGAGCAAGAGAGACGGAGAACGACGCCAGCGCCGCCAACGGTGCCAACCACGAACTAAACTGGAGACAGTCCCCACTTGGAATAGGCACACGAAATGCTCAAGAACTGCGCTTCTATGTAAATCTGTATTCATTGCCCACGTCTTGTGATGTGACGTACGGGTGACGTAGGACGTTATTAAGATTTATTGTTTGTTTATTGCGTTTATTTAGTTATTCTTTTGTAGTTTACTAGTTTATTGCATTGAGCACCTTCTTAAACTCTTTATGTGTGTATTACCTACCCAATTGTTTTACAAAGTACATATTTGCTCCTTGTGGCGCAGTGCATAGCGTAGCCCGGGCTGCCCGGGTCAGGCAAAAGAGTTACTGAGTTTGTCTAAATTTTCAGTAGCAGCCGGAGTCTGGTGATGTGTCTCGTAACGGCAAAAATCTTGCGCCCTAGCTACGTGGGACCTAAAAATTCTTGGCGAAATATGGGTGTATTAGTACACCTCTGCTTACCCCTTCGGGTATACAGGATATAAAATAAAAAGGATTTGCTGTACGAAACCTTCGCGTGGCAGTTACAGATTTTCCACTTTACCATTAAGTAGTTTACTTTTTCTTTTTGACTCATGTTGGAAACCACAGTTCACGGGGTCACCTAGGCCGAAATATAGGGCTCAGTGGGACTGTCAGACTCCCCGACGAGAAGTGTCGGGACTACTCACTAACACCACCACGGTGTTCCTCTATTCGATCCCATTGAATGGTGAAGCCACGGGAACTCCGTTAGCATTAAATCCGTGATAGTTTGTTTATCTACTAATACGTTTCTGGCAATTTACCTCCTCAAAGCTATGGTTTAAAAAAATTAAAAATAGAACGGGTATGATGTCATCTGCCGATTAAGTTGAACATAAATATTTTAAAACTAAGGTTCTTGGTTTGTTCTTTCATGGGTTTACGAACATGCGTCGCAGATGTGAGGGACAGTGACGACATGGTACGGAATGGCATTTTTATTGCAACAAAAAAAAAAACATATCAGTTTAGTTTAAATAAGCCGTAATCGACCATGCATTTAATACACATGTTGTTGAAGTTTCTTTATTTGGAAGGTGCTGAAACTGATCCGTAGCCCTCTTTTTGTGATTAGCTGAGCCCACTGTTACACCCGCGCTATTTAGAGCTGCAGCTACCCAGGGCTTATCATAAAGCCTAAAGTAAATGAGCTATCCAATAAAAGAATAATTATTCTAATCGGACCAGATCGTCTTGAGATTAACGCATTCAACCAAACATACATATACAAACAAGCGCTTCATGGTTATAATATAAAGCATAGATGTCAAGGTTTTTGGTAGGTAGATAGCTTACACTGAAGTTGCTTGAATTACATACTTGATTCATAAAATGTCAATGAACTAATAAGTATAGTAAACTCACGTAATAACGTGACATACTTACCTAATTCTATGATAACTTCTTTTCATACTATTATTAAATTATGTTAGATGATTTAACTCTTTTAAAATCAACCATTTTACAACGTGATAAGTCCTATTTGACTGTGGTAACAATCCACACCTTTTTCACTACACGTGCAGTTTTGTTTACTTCGCGGTCGCTATTGTTGTGATCTCTCGTATGTTATCAAAATTTAATAGAATAAGTGATTGGATTACGACAAAAGTTACTTATAGGCACAGTCAAATAATCCATTATAGGTACATATTATTGAGGTAAGTGCGAACTATGTACTGCAATTAACATAATTAGCGTATCCCAGATTGTTTATAAGTAATTCCTTATTTTCTGACTGGAAATGTGATTGTCACGGAATTATTTAAAAAAATATTATAATGAAAAACACATATAATTTAAAGGACAATTAACTTATTGATAATTTTGATACTTAAAGCTGTGCACAATTGTCTAATTCATGTACCCAAATAAAAAAAATATAAATGCTATTTAATAAGGCAATATTTGCATGCAAGATAAGTTTTATCATGTAATTCGGTGAGTTTACCCCACTTGTAGGTAATTTCTATAAATGCTTCAGACATTATTAAACATACATACATACATAACTTCACGCCTTTTTATTCCCGAAGGGGTAGGCAGAGGTGTATTCCACACCCACACATCGCCAGTTATGTTTCGGTCCCAATGTAATTGGGGGCGAGCCTATTGCCATCTACCGGGCACGTTATTAAGCGAGCAATAATTAACATTCTTAATACACACATTACTTCGAAAAGTCAGAGGTGTGTGCCCGAGGTACCTTGAGGGGATTGAACCAGAGACCAACCCCAAGTAACAAAGTTCTCCTGTAGTGCACAGTTTACAGGCTCACAGCACTAGTAACTCTCTCTTAGTGGTTCCAGGTTTTACTACCAAGCTTATAACTGGTTACACGGAGTTCGTTTGGGTTTGTAGTATACGTGTTCTTATAAGCTGACTTATAGTCGTGTATAGAACGAAATTATAGGCGCAGTAAAGGCTAAGATGGCCTATTAAAGTGTTGCATAGGTGTAAAAACACTTGAGAAAACTTGTTCCAGTAAGTTACACTTATAATCGCCTACAAGAAGTAATTATAAATCCGCTATGAGTGCCATACGCCAGTAATAGTAATTTGTAGAACTAAATGCACTTAGAACCATTTGCATTTGTTACTTGACCTTATAGGGGTGTATAATAAGTCAACTTTATGTGCTAATTATGAGGTAATTAGTTCTACAGTGGTTACTTCTAAGAGTAAGTGTACTTGGTAATATTGTGGACTCTCGAATGCAGTTATAGTCTTAATTTCTGTATAAAGGTTTTTTGTAAAACCATTAGAGTCCAAGATATCTTCGTGAAGTCTATATAGGAAGACAATTGCTTATAATATTTATCGCATCTTCACGGCCATTTTGGTCTCTACTGACACACAATATGGCGCGGCAATTTTGTTAGGACCAATATTATTTTTAAACACAGCTTAGTAAATACGCCCTGTTCAAAAGGCGAACAAAAATTGAGATGTAAAACACAATATACTTCACCCAAAATACTTACGCGTTTGCCGTGCAAACATTTATACACGTATAGTATTACGTGCGAAATACTTGTCAATACATTTTATTTATAATAAATAAACTTAAATTTTACTTTTATTATTTTTTCTCTAACCGTAGAACACAATACAACAGAAATTCACAAATGATTGAGGTAGCTAGTAATAGAAGCGCGGAGTACGTTACACGCCTGCCTGGTTCTATTAAATGCTCATAGTGAGCTTCGCAGGAGCAAATGGTTCTGCGTAGTCCAACGATAAGTGTATTATTGGTCTAAGTGGTGCCCGAGAAGTCTACTATGAGTGTTTTATTAGCAAAAGCACGCGTATAAAATGGGCCCTTTTCCGTGGTTGTAAACTTCTACTAGCCTGTTATAGTCCTGGCCCCGGAACCACTACAAGACTACATTTTGTTACTTGGGACGTCTCGGCAGTCCGTTATGTACACCACTGGGCTATCGCCGCTGTTTATTAAACACTGATGAAATATATGTTCTTATATCATCGAGTGCCGTAATTGTGTAAGTAGGTTCCACTCTGCCACCTTTCAAAGCTCGTAATGATGTAGTTAGGCAATCTACATGCAAATAATATTACGACATAATTAAGCTTGGCTAGTTACTGCTGTAGTATTAGTACTGAAGCAAGAGATAGCCTAGTAGAGATATTGACAGACTGCCATGCAGAGGGTCGTCGGTCGTCGCAGCCTTTAACAGTCCACTGCTGGACTAGGCCTCTCCTTTGAAAGGAGTAATTGGCCACGCTGGCCAAACGGGTTGGTATAGGGTTTGTATCAAGTTTTCCTTCTCTTACAGCGCTGTTCTCTGCATAATATGCTCCCTCTGTCGGCTCTTACGACACCCAAGGGATGATATGGGGTGGTGACATTCCGTATTCTTAATCCGTCACCACACGGACAGAGGATATCGGGTTATATGCAGAGGGTATCGGGTTCGAATCCACGTCACGCACCACTGACTTTTCGGAGTTGTGTGCGTATCGAATTGCTAATTATAGCTTTTCCCGTGCCTCGGAGGGCACGTTAGGCCGTCGGTCCAGGCTGGCATGACGATCTTTGTCATCTTTGACGGTCGTTATGAGGTCAGAAAGGCAGTCGCTCTGTGGAAAAGCTAATATTCAGACAAATCCGGTTACACTATTAAGCAGACGGATTGCAACTGGGTAAATGCCAGGAGGAGAGGAGAAAGATGGAGGAGTTGAAAAGACACCTCCCGCGCTAGGATTATTTCCTGTGTCGCGGGGGACTTTACAAACATACAACCAACGGACACAATGAACACCCAGGCTCACACTGTCTTGTCTCGTGTGGGAATCGAACCCACAACATTCAACGCAGTGTTAACCGGTAAGGCGGCCTCTTAAACCACTACACCAACCGTGCAGACATGATTATTGGGCTCGCTGAATTAGGTCTCATTTCAAAGCTGATAACTTCCAGTAGTTTTTTTTTCAAATTTAACCTAGCATTAAGCTCAAAATATATCGTTTCATAACGTAACGTAACCGTTCTGATTTTATAATTATACGGAAAAGTAGATTTACTTAAATAGGTAAATTTTGGATTTATAATTTTCAGCATGAAAATAAATTATACCCTTGCGTGTCTGAGAGATACTCTACATGATCTCTATCATTCTATAACCAATAGATCTCATGGATTCATTCTGTTCAACACACCGATTCAATGTAGTGGGCTAATTGAGACAATTATGTACTTAGCAGGTTATTATTCAAGCGCCATAAAGGTTCAGTAGGTACAAAAAATATCCATAACAATATCAGTCTACTGTGATTATACCGCGCATATTTTCCGCGCTATTTCCCATTGAACCTGAGTCATTGACGCAGCCGTTATGAATTAGCTTAGCTATCAGTCAAATCGATCAAATTATAAACAGTTTTAAGTTACATTATCAGTTGTGCAGTAAGTGTAAAGTGATGAAATCGAAACCATGTGTGGACTCAGTGTCGATCCGACTTGCGCCGCGAAAGCGCGTCTTGAAAGACGAGCGTGTCGTGTTCTGTTTTTGAATTTAGAAAATATAAGTTATCTGTTTTGAAAATGGCGTGTCCAATGAGGTCAGTTATTATTTTATTTGAAATGTGTATCTACTGTTTATAGACGAGTTATAATTAAAAATTACAGAATTTTATATTAAAGTTATAAAAGTCATAATAATTTAATGTTTTGTTGATACTTCCTGATATTAAAGGCCAAGCTTATCTTTACGTGATATTAAGATGTCTTCATAATTGAATAAGTATTTTATTATTCTTATGTTTAGCTTTTTGTATTCAAGTATTTCAAGTCATTCAGGCTATCTTCGTTTTAAACTTTCTACCACGTGTAGAGTCACGTAAGATCATAGCTTTCTGAATTTACTGAAACATTATTTTCAATTAAACTAATTATTTGAGAAATTGCGATTAAAGTAATCGTTATTATAACTCAATTTAATTCCAGTCTATCGAATAACGGTCTTGCAGGCAGTTTGTTTTCATTCCCTCGATAAAAAATATAACCTTTAAGTTGCCGCTGTCTTCGCTGGCAGTACAAGTAGAAGTTAATTATTAATTTATAAGGAACGAGTTTTGACTATGTTGATGATACTGGGAATGCAGTAAGTTAAAATTAGTGCAGCTGTCTTCACTTGACGACTTTCTTTTTAAAAAAGAAACAGGTCGGCGTTGTTCTAAATTTAAAGTTTGACATTTATGATAGATTGCCCATTAGCAAAATAAATGTTTATTTTTAGTGTCAGTTTTGTAATGTGGATCGCAGATAATTTCTTGATAATTTAAATAGCATGTACCTAAGTTTTTAATACTTAATTGGTGTCAATCACCCGGAGTCAAATATTTTTTTTATTATTGGACTTTTACTTAAAGTAGGTACCTACCTAGTTGCCTACAAGTACTTAATACTATTTATTTAGACGAAGGATTTGGTTAAAATTATTCTATTAGGCACGCCTAGATAATAAAAAAGAAATAAAAATCCCTAAATAACCGATTAGGTAAGTAGGTACAGTTTAAAAACTATAATGTCCATGATATTAGCCGTGTGGTTGACGGCATAGAATACAAGTGTCACCACCCCCTATCTTCCCGTGGGTGTCGTAAGAGGCAACTAAGGGATAATACGATGCAAATACCATCTTTGCGTAGAGACGGAAAACTCGACATCAAACCCTACACGACTGCCTCGTTGGTCTCGCGGCATAAATGTGCGCGTGGGATCGGGAGGTCCCGGGTTCGATTCCTGGGCCGGGCAGTGTTATTGGGTTTTTCTGTCACGAAATTCTCAGTAGCAGCACGGAGTCTGGAAATGTGCCCGGTACGGCAATAGGCCCGCCCCTTATTACGAGGGACTAAAGTATATCTGGCGAAAAGTGGATGTAGAAATACACCTCTGCCTACCCCTTCGGGGATAAAAGGCTTGACGATATGTATGTAATGTCCATGATAGTGAACGATTATTCTATACGAGGAAGTGGAACTTTTAGGATTTGAAATGTGCTTTGTGCGACACCCAGCTTGATGCACCTACAAAACCAGAGAATTCCATAGCCCATAATAATGTTCAAATTACGCAGAATTTGCGGTAATAATAAAATAAATGTATCCTTTAATGGGTACTGGCACATGCCCACTATTTCGCTTGTTCGAAAATGATAGAGTGCATGATATCTTATAAATTTTAAAAAGTTTGTTGTTTGGAATTTCTATGCGTTTCTCTTTTACTAACAGGCGGCGGCACCATAGATCATACACTAAAAACTAGGGAGGCGACACCCACATACCTACTTAGCTATCAGGCATATCAACTTCAGCAGCATTTTTCTATGTATCTAATCTAAGTATTCCGGACGTCGCGCGTCGTAGCAGAGGTAGGCCTCCCGCACGATGGACTGACGATCTTTTTGAGATCGCGGGTAGTGGATGGATGCGGGTGGATCGGGATCGGTCCTTGTGGAGAGCCGTGAGGGGAGAGGGGGGCTATGTGCAGCAGTGGACATTTTTCGGCTGAGTGATGATGATCTAAGATATGACTTGTATATGGAAGTAATGTTTCTATTCTCCTAATAATTTCTTTTGCTCGTACCTAGTTGTTTGTGCCAGTTCGAATTGGTCTTTTTTCTTGCTCATTGAACGAATTCACAAAAAGTACCTACACTGTATGTGTTTTGGACTACGACCAGCAGGCCTATTGCGTATTTTTGACAGTTACAGTTACCATCGCCACTTCGATGTACACCGAAGTTTGATGTCAACCAAGATTATGGTTCATTTGGTATTGCGTATGACACATATTGTCAGTGCCTATCAAATTGTTGTTAACACTTCACTATTTTTTATCGACACCATGCGACTGATTTAAGAATACCCATTGGACCATTAAAACTTTATGGATTGTAAGACTTCTTAATTTAGCAATAAAATTCGCTTCTGAGACATGAATTTGGCGCGAATTGTTGGAAAATATGTCAGCATCCATTGTCCAATAAAAAGTTGAAAAATATTTGTTTTGATTTTGTGTATTCGCTTGTGAAAGCCCAAACTAATTTTGGTAAAACAAGATTCATCGTAAGTGTATAAGTATAACTTATTTAACGTTGTTTCAGTATTCTTGTTTCATTTCTATTGTTTTTAAACTAATAATAAGTGGATACCTATTGTGAAAAATGACTTTGTGATATCAAACAAGTCGGGAATGTTATACATTGTTGTTTTAAATAAAGGTATAAGTAAACCATATATTTTCAAATTAAATTAGTACTTATTCATTGCGCACAGCTGTTTTCCGTTGAGCGTGTGGCATGAGAGGATTAATTTTCTCCAACACTTGCTGGAAACCAACTTTGCTCAAGCGAAAATTGGCAATAAATTCGCCTTCTGGCAACTGCAGTGGATCACTAGCATCCCGTAAACGGTGTCGTTGGATGCGAACTCGCTTCTTTTTCCGCTGTTTTTCAGCAAAATTGAGCAATGAAGGTCGTGAAATATCTACAAAGTTTACAAAGGACACTATATAAATCAAACAAAGTAAGTTTTAAATGTTTCCGTGTAATATAGGCTTCAGTGATAATCACTACAACTCGAAAAACACTACCTTTGAGTGGTGTCTTTCACGAAGGCAACTTCAACCGAAGTGACTATCAATTTGATGCCCACTAAGCTTAGACAATCGCAATATTAAATTATCGATACACAATCATCTGTCAAAATAAGGTTCAGTGGCTATCAGCGACACCGGGTGCCTATGACGTCATCTCAGTTAGCCACTGATGTTAGCCGATACGAATTTTGCTGTTTGACAGTTATTTGATGTACACTTTGCCAAGTGATCATCACTTTCAGTTGTCAACTGAGATACGCAATAGACCTACTGGCCTGGCGCACTTCGCATTTTAGGTACAAACTTACAAGTACCTCGGCCGACCACGTCGACGTGGTTGGATTTAGTGGGTTGCCGCGCGCCGCTCACATTAGACGTCACGCAACGCAACGAGTGCGACCGCTCCGTATTCTCACGCGCCGTGTTCATACACTGTTCAAATTATATACCTAAACGCCTTTAACAACAAAAATGTATCATCACAAGTCTAATGCAAAGTATTGCTCAATTAACTGTGTGTCGAAAGCGACTTGAAAATTTGATTTGATTTGATTTATATTACGAGAGCAACTTGAAAATTTGATTTTTTGTTTGTTGAGATATCTTAACGATTATGGTGTCAAATTAAAGATCTAGTTCAAAAACCATTTTATCTGTTTGAATCATGTAAATCGGTCCACGCGTTTAGGAAATAACTAAGAATCAGTATAGTAAAAATGTAAACAACCAGAATTTTTGTGGTATTTGTTCTACGAGCTCAAATAGTGGGATAGGATACTTATATGATAATTATTTATTATTAGGTACGTGGTCAAGTAGGTAGATAGACGATGAATAAATATTATAGTTGCAGCGGCAAGTCAACAACCCTAGCGCGCCACTCCGCGCCAGACAGTGACAGCGTTATGTGTTAGAAAAGAAAGGGAACGGTTAGGTTAATATCGCATTAGGCACTGAGTGCTTATGCGAGTTGAATTGCACTTTGTTGCTTAGTAGCAAGAGTCGCAAATTCAATAAATTGGTTTGACAAGTGAATTTTCTGTACGTTAGTACTATTCTTTATTCTGTGCTACGACTACATTCGGAATCCATGTAATGTTAGTGAAGTTTGTGTAACAAATAAATAAAATAATGAATTGGCCGATATTATTGACGAAGATTATTATTTATATATATATATATATATATATATATATATATATATATATATATATATATATATATATATATATATATATATATATATATATATATATATATATATATATATATTTTTTTTTTTTACTTCATACCTAAAGGCATCGTACTTTTGAATTTACCTGTAGTAACTTGTATCAACCCTGTTTAATTTATAGTGTAACAGATTGTAAGATGGAAGGATGTCCCCCGTAACACAGGAATTTCCTAGCTCGGGGGGCATTGATCAAATTGTATCTATAGAACCCAAACAAAAGTATTTAATTTTAAGATATGTATACAGCTTTGTACTTATGTCTGATGCCAATAAATATTATTATTATTATTATTTATATAGAGCAACGATCAGTTTCCCTACAGTCTGATATGATACTGGTTAATTCTTAACTCATTCAAATTTCCTTCCAATTGTGTATATGTATATTATTAATATTATTATCTTGAAAATGCGTCCTACCCGGAACTGGTGACTTTAGGCCTAAGTCCCTCTATAAAGCAATAGTAGGTAATTCTAATACATATTATTGAATGGTTTAAAATATTATGTCGTAATTTTAATCCAATAGTGTTGGATCATTGCTGAGCGTTACAGCCGTAGGTAGGATCTCAGGTTCCACTTCCCGGTCGGCTCGAGTGGATGGTCTCATGAATAAATTAGATTCATATAAATTACTAAAGGATGTCCGCAGGTACGTTAACCGTTTCTGCCGATCCCGTAGGAAAAATCCCCTCATAGTGCAGTGCACCCCTACGGTTTTCATCCTTGAAGACCCTAGGTGCAACTTATCTGCCAAATTTCAGTTTCTTGAGCCTAATTGTTTTGACTGTAGCTTGTCTGTCAGTCAGTCAGTAACGCAACAATTTTATACGTATAGATTGAGATAACGTGTAGGTATGTGATTATGGAATTAGGCAATCGTCAATTGTTTTACTAGCTACTCGGTGTAAAAGCAAGCCAGATTATGTACAACGAAATTGCAGAAGCCAAAACACAACTTTTATTATAATTTATTATCTTTATTTTTAATTTGATTGAGGGATCTTTATCTTGCAAGGATATGTCAACCCCATCGTGTCTTACGGCCATTTTCAATATTCTAACTATACCTAGATAGATCTGTAGATTTCAAAGTCGTGTTTGACATATTTTGTATGGAGCTTATGTCAAAAACTGTCAAAAACGAATCTAAAATCTACAGATCTATCTATAATTCGAATATTGAATTCCGTAGTTATATTATAAATTAAGTACTTACACACGTTAATTATTATACATCATACAAAAAAAAACTATTTTCTATTAATGACACCACACGAACACTGTTGTAGGTATAATGTTTACTAACTGACACAACTTTATAGCCTCATCTGATTTCGGTTTTGATAAAATACTTTGAACTATTCCTAGGTACAACCATTCTATTTAAGTTCAATTCTTACATCAGTGATTCGCGTTCACTCGTATTTCGGACATACTCCATCAGCAAATGTTGCACATCTTCAATTTGATTGCAGGTAGTTAGTACAAAGTGGTGAGTTAATTTTCTTCATTAAGTACAAATTTTGCTGATGGATAGTGTCCGAATCTAATCTGTAGTTTGACATAATTAAAAAAACACAACATGTTTTAGTATTTTACCTTTTGTATTTGTGTTTCGAAATAAGCTACTGTAGCACATTATTATGGCGTTACATTTATAGATTTTACGAGATGTCTTTTTATAGACTGCACGATTGTTATGTACTTTGAGGCACGGCTAAGCCACTTTACTACGTTTTAAGACTTGAGCATACAGTATCGAGTCAAATAAATCTGGACGTTATTTAATTATCACAATACATATGCATAATCATCTCAGCCAGCCTTTTACTGCAGGACATAAGATCATAGGGTTCCCACCAAGAACTTAGGGTCCCAAGCCAACCTCACCTGCAAGTGGTGCACCTGCCGATCAACGGACGAGGCGACGGCAAACAAAATATCCCGATAAGCGGCAATAGGCTCGCCACCTATTACGTGGGATCAAAACACTGGCGAAAAGTGAGCGTTTAATAAGTATGCCTCTGCCTGCCCCTTTGGGAAACAGGCGTGAGTGTATGTATGTATCTATGTAGGTTCATTCACGGCGCTCCTCACAGACCGATCCTGAGCCGGCCGCATCCAACCACGCACCGCGATCTTAACCAGATCGTTAGTTTATCTTGCAACAGGGGTAAGCATCTGGTTACCCCTGTTGTGTCGTCCGGTACAATCCATGTAATTTTTTTTTTGTTTTTTATAGACTCACGCCTGTATCCCTGAAGGGGTAGGCAGAGCTATAATATTACACCCACATTTCGCCATGAATTGTTAGGTCCCACGTAAGGGGGGCGAGCCTATTGCCGTTACCGAGCACTTCACCTGACTCCGTGCTGCTACTGAGAATTCGGAAAAACCCAGTAACACTTTTGCCCGACCCCGGAATCGAACCTGGGACCTCCGATCAGCAGTCGCATACGCTATCCACTGGACTACGGAGCAGGCAATCCATGTTAGTCCATGACAATTATTTACACAATAATGTGTCGTAAACTTTATGTAGGTAAGGTTTAAAGTAAGCACTTCTCCTAGGCATCGAACTCCAAATTTTGAAAAACTTACACTTACCTTATGTTTTTATTATACTGACTCTCTGTGATACTCAAACTTGCAATCAGTTTAATATTGTTTATTGTTATTAAACTAGTTAATATGTTTACATAATTGCATTATCAATCCAATTATTTAGTATAATCATAAATCAGATAGGTATCATAATGTTGCCAAATTGCTCTCAATAAGGCGTGCGACTTTTATTGTATCTAAACTGTTGCCAGCTAAAACATAATATTATAGAAAACCTTACTTTCCTTCAGAGCCTAATTATTCCATAAAACCCGCACGTTCCTTCCTTTTACTTCATATAAAACCCGCTATTAGTCAGTTTGGAGACATCCTGAAACAGGACAGGTTAGAAGTACCCTGAACAGAAGAGCATGCATGAGGAATCTGATGGGAGTGAATGAAGCAAGAGAGATTATGTCAGGATCGTTGCAAATGACGTTCCGTAGTCTCTGCCTACCCCTCCGGGAAACAGGCGTGAGTCTATGTATGTATGTATGTATTAGTCAGTAAATATCTCGTCAAAATAAGTCACGCAGTTTTCTGGATAAGGTGGATCGAAAAACTGAAAATCGGAAAATATTTGAAGTACGTTTCCCAGTCGTGGCAGGTAGGACACACTACAGCAGTAATTAAGGTAGAAGCGCCTTGCTGATTTCACCATCAAAGGGCCAGCTCTACCAGGGAATTCTCCACTACCCTCTCACAGAATACATCCTCATCAGCCTTAAACAGTTCACTGCTGGACTAGGCCTCTCCTTTGAAAGGAGGAATTGGCCTACTATACCACGCTGCCAAACAGGTTGGTACAGGGTTTGTATCAAGTTTTCCTTCTCTTACAGTGCTGTTCTCCGAATAATATGCTCCATCTGTCGGCTCTTACGACACCCACGGGATGATATGGGGTGGTGACATTCCGTATTATTAATCCGTCACCACAAGGACAACAGAATACATAATAGACATAAAATATTTATACTGTTGCGTTACATTAAAGCGGCGATATCCTAGTGGTGTAGGTAACGGACTGCCGAGACGATGATGGTCTCGGGTTCGATCCCCAGTTACCCCGGGCTCACACCTCTGATTTTTCGAAGTTATGCGTGTTTAAAATGTTAATTATCGCTCGCTTAACATCGTGCCCGGTAGATGGCAATAGGCTTGCCCCCTATTACATTGGGATCGAAGCATAACTGGCGAAGTGTGGGTGTGTAATACACCTCTGCCTACCCCTTCGGGGATAAAAGGCGTGAAGTTATGTAAGTTATATGTTGCGTTACGTTCGGTGAGTGCGAACGCCAGAGGTCTCATTTCCATTTCCTTCTCCCCCATCCGGTGCCTCCTCTTTCTATCTTCGCGATATCATAGTAAAATAAGACTATGGCTATATGCTGCAGCTCGGTTGTCTTTACGCACAGTCGTGTGAATGAATGTTATCACTTATCATCACATACCATCTGGCGACTGGCCCGCCTGTCTATTGCAAACTATAAAAATTGGGCAAGTGTGCATAGGACTCGCGCATGAAGGGTTCCGTACCATCTATAAAAGAAAATCACGTTTGTTGTATGTATACTTAAATATTTTTTAAGTTTCTACCTGTTTATTAAGATCGAGTAACAAATTGCTTAAAAATTACGTTTGTTGTATGGGAGCCCCCTTTATTATTGACTTTCTTTTTATTTAATTATTTATTTTGAAAGGTACCTAATATACAACTACATATATTCTGTGAAAATTTTAAGCGTATACCTGTTAACGTTAGTAATTTTGAGCAAAAATACGAAAAAAAAACACGTCTATTGTATGGGAACCACCCTTAATATTTTTTTTTTAAATTTTGGTTATTTTTGTAATAGTGGCAACCAAAATACATAATGTGTGAACATTTCAGCTTTCTAGCTATCACGGTTTATGAGATACAGCCTGGTGACAGACAGACAGACAGACAGCGGAGGCTTAGTTATAGGGTCCCGTTTTTTACCTTTTAGGTACGCAACCCTAAAAAAGGTTAGTTATTCAATTACAAATACCTACTTATAGGTACGCCCAATGTGTACTTTCCATAAACGGTAATATTTTATTTATACGAGTATTTACATACCTATATTAAATTGTAAAACCAGGTTTCATAGAACAATTCAATTATGTAGCCTTCCTATCCAACACAACAATAATTATTCAAAGCGACACAGATGTTTCTGAGATTAGCACGTTCAACCGAACAAACAAACAAAAGGTTTATAATATTAGTATAGATCAATATACTCATACTAAGGATAACAGTTTCACGCTATTTTTACAAGACAAATTAACATAATCATAGGTAAACACAGACGAACACAAAAGAAAAAAAATACCTACCTATATCGATAACCAGATCTGCCATGTTGTGTTGTAAAACTAATAAATAAAAATATTTGGCAACATTACTTAATCAAGGCTATTAGTGTAGATCGTTAGATCGTACGACCATTTGTGTCTCGTAAAAACATGGACGAAGAGAGTAGACACTCGTACTTCCAAAATAATCGAATAAAGGGTTTATTATCAAAGATTATTTTATTTTTCTTTTTCGTGTGAGTGCCCGAAGGCCTCCGACATGGCCTACCGATTCTTGTTTTAAAACAAGATCCGGGACCGACAGCTTTACGTGCCCTCAGAAGCACGGTAGCGCTCTGATGTAAATGCCACACTCGGTCACCAATACAATTGGCGAACTGTGCAAGCGTTGCTTAACTTAGCCGACCTATTATGATCGGCAAGCCAAGTCTCGCTATGTAACAATATCAAAAAAGGTCTCACGCCTCATCTCACTTCGATCTTAAAGCCAATCAGTGCGTAATACAAAGATCTGAGATGCCTAAAGTGGAAATTCTTTGACTTTTATGACAATTGGGGCTGGTGGAGGTGATTGGGAGTCTCCACTGAAGTCGTTTGGGGCCTCCTCACTGAAACTACCATAGTGCCAACGTCTCATCAGTGGACCTCGCGTACTTTATCATGTAACCGCCCAGTCATAAGGCACTCTAGTACCCTGGTAAAGTCGACTAACGTGGCTTCTTTAAAGCTTTAATCGGCTAGGCGAGGTCCAACGTGTCGATTGGGACACAACTTTGAAGTTTTGAAAAATAAAGAGAATATACCCAATTAAAAAGTTCCGATCCGCCCCAATTAAAAAATCCTAGATCCGCCTCTTGTCATGCTGGTGTGCAACACCAGCATGACAAGAGGCGGATCTAGGATTGGATGGAACGGCTCAAACCCTCTGTCTAAAAACATTGGAATCCTATCATCATCATCAGCCTTAAACAGTCCACTGCTGGACTAGGCCTCTCCTTTGAAAGGAGGAATTGAATACTATAATACCACGCTGGCCAAACGGGTTGGTATAGGGTTTGTATCAAGATTTCCTTCTTTTACAGTGATATTCTCTGCATAATATGCTCCCTCTGTCGGCTCTTACGACACCCATGGGATGATATGGGGTGGTGACATTCCGTATTCTGAATCCGTCACCATCATCCATCCTCCTATCACAAACGACTTTATAGTGAGGACCTTTTTTGGTTTTTGAACCCAGCCACGAGTTTAACTATAGCCGTTGCTCTCACTTACTACTTATTTTGGTGTCCAAAGTGTATTAAGTGACTTGCAAAATAAAATATCTTTCTCAAGAGAAAACTGCAAGCTGTAAGTAGGTAGGTGTTCTGTGCCAAAATTACGAATTAACTTTGGCACAGAACACCTTTCTACCTTCTACACGACTTTCCAAATTGTGCGATGACACATTTTCTATAAACTCACATTCAGATTGTTTCTTTTTTATTAGTTTGCTAGTAGTAAATGAGCACCTGCTCCTTGCGTGGCCCACGCAGATATAATTTCTATTTTAAGATTAAATATGATAGGATTCAATATTTTATTACCAAAGGCAAAATTGTGCAAAAAATATTCGATGCCATAAAAAATTATGAGTTATTATAATCTAGAATTGCGTCAGCTAATTGCTGGAACGCAGCTGGTGGTTATATCTTATATAAATATTTCGTTTACTGTAGTTAGTAAAACGTAATTATTTCTGAAACATGCTTGGATTCCTAATTAATAAACATTCATAGATTCCAGGCACGAGTCTAAATACGTAAATAGGATTAAGAACATGAATGGAACGATAATAGACGTTTTTATATAACTTGTTCCACCAAAATTACTGCTTCTGTATCATCTGTGTAGCCGGGTGCGGCAGCAGTGACTATTAATGACTACGAGTTTTGTCGTAGTCCTGCACTAAACATTGGAATTCAACTGGTCGGTTAACTGCTGACAAAGAGGACCATTCCCATTCGGCAACTAGCCGAAGAAACGATACATCTCTGTACGATTGACCGAATTAATTCTCGTCCACTCGGGTGCTCTCCGTCAGTTATTTTGTTGTCCAAGTACGAGAATGCAAGAGAAAAGCCAATGACCGTTTTCCTTGGTTTACACAAACTGCATAGAATGTGAAATTGCGAATAGGTACGCATGAACAGGTTGAATGAAGACGTTAATGTAATTGTTGTCACATGTAAACATATAATCATTGTTTAAAAACGGCAAAAAACGTACAGACCCAACCCACTCCAATAAATTAAAATAAATCTTTACTAACAAAAATATGACAGGAACTGTTCAACTCTTTCGCATAACATATCTTCACCTTTAAATGCGTTTCAATCGTTTGTGATAAGGCAAATAGTTCTGAGCATTCCGAATGTAGGTATTATTTTCATAGTGGAATCCGGAACTAAAGTGGCATTCGAATGCATGGAATTTACGATGTTGTTAACAAATTTGACATGCTTATTGTTACTAAAGACACGGTCATGTTGTCTTTGCACGATTATAAATAATACTAGCTGCTGCCCGCGACGTCGTCTGCGTGAACGCTATACAGCACCTAACTATTAAATAAATACCTATGATTATACCTTTTAAAAATACGCGGCGGCGATAGCCCAGTGGTGTATGTAACAGACTGCCGAGACGATGGTCTTGGATTCGATCCCCAGCTACCCCGGGCACACACCTTTGACTTTTCGAAGTAATGTGTGTATTCAAAAATATTAATTAATTATCGCTTGCTTAACAATGTACCCGGTAGACGGCAATAGGCTCGTCCCCTATTACATTGGGACCGAAACATATCTGGCGAAGTGTGGGTGTGTAATACACCTCTGCCTACCCCTTCGGGGATAAAAGGCGTGAAGATATGAGAAGATATACCTTTTAAAATAACATTCATTTACCTGTTTCTTCTTTATATTTCTTACCTGCAGAATGTGTAGTTACAGAGGGAGACTGTCTTTTGTAAAATTGACCTTCAAAAAGTGCTAATTTTCAGCCTGCTTTGAATAAATGACTTTATGGCGATTCTGCTGAATTAAGTCATAAGTGGTGACTGAAGCAGATGGAGAAAATAAGGAATACATAACAGGGTAAAATAGGATAAACATAACAGGGTAAAACAGGGTAAAATAGGTAAAATAGGATAGGAGTTCTCGATATACAACATTAGTGGTTTGGCTCTCCGCAGCCAAAATGTAAAGAGAGTCAGGACTGATGACGCAGGGGCAAGCGACATGCAGGATACCCGCTGCCCGCAATGTCTGCCTCTGCGACTTTTTGATGGTCATCGCGAAGCAAACACTCACGGAGAACTGTATGCGCTTGAATTATGAGGTATGGGAGGAATGCGTGGCATAAATACTGCCTCGCTGACGCCACAACCCGTGAGAATTTCCTAAATGGTGTGTCTGTGGAGCGAGATGACTTTCAGGTGGGTCACGTTACACAACTTCGGAGGAGATAGGTTCCGAAGAAGCATAATCGGGACACCGACCTTCAGCTTGATGCTATGCGCTGGAAGTTCACTTGCTGACTGGGAGTTCAGAAATTCCACGGGATAATGTGTGGCGTTTTCTTGCTCGACGACAGTGTTTATAGAGGTGTAGACCACTTCATTCCTCTCAATTTCCGAGAGAATGCATTCGTTAATTGCTACAGCCTGATCATTTTTAGGCGTCAAAGTAGGCCACTCATACACTCAAAAATTCTGCTATTACGGTATACAGCTGTTAATATATATAATTCTAAGCTGGATACAACTCTACTGAGAGACTCTGGAAGCACCACCTGTCCACCTCTCTCCTCTGGTAGAGTGTCTTCGCCGAGACTTAGAAAGACATCTTAGAATTGTCGAGCACGTGCATTGACGCCAAGCTGAGCTCTCATATGAATGGTCAAGCGCAGCATACGAACTCGTGACCACAACAAAGATAATTTCAACGAAGCACTCACCTTGTCCGTGTGGTGACGGATTAAGAATACGGAATGTCACCACCCCATATCATCCCATGAGAGAGAGAGCAAGAACAGCACTGAAAGAAAAGGAAAACTTGATACAAACCCTATACCAACCCGTTTGGCCAGCGTGGTATAGTAGGCCAATTCCTCCTTTCAAATGAGAGGCTTAGTCCAGCAGTAGACTGTTAAAGGCTGATGATGATGATGATGATGATGACTCACCTCGTCAGTCCTCGATCCCTGCGTCACCACGGGAAGCGTTTGTCGGGAATCGTCACTGAACAGAACTGTGACCACCCATTAAATGCTTGTTCCTGCGGATGTCCTGCAGGGTTCTGTCCATGGCCTGAACTGCCTTCCTATTGGCCATCGTACGCTCATCCCATACGATCAGAGAGCAATCCTTGAGCACGTGTCCCTTATCACTGTTACGTGACACACCACAAACGGGTGTTACGGCGCTCTCTAAATCGATGGGAAATTTAAACATGGTATGTGCTGTCTTGCCACCCGGAAGCAGTGTGGCAGCGATTGCCGGCGACGCTACAGCAATGACAATTTTGCCTTGCCTCTGCAAGTATGCCAGTAGTAACAAATGTTTTTCCTGTTCCACCAGGAGCATCCAAGAAAAACATTTTAGCCTGGCTTTGCCCAACGCTTTCAAGGACGGTGGCGTAAAATTCGTAAGGTGGTCATTTCAAATTGTCTCAGCGTTATACTCCCAATTTTCACGGTCTTGATGCGGTGATGATTGGGAAGCTGGTAACAAATATTTGACCAGTGGATTGCCGCCGATAGAAATGACCACGTCTTGAAGTGAACTGTGACAGGTGTTCAGCACGCGGTCATCAGTTACTTCGACTTCGTCTCTAGTAACACGCCTCAAAGCTCGTAGAAAATCTTCAGACTGATGATGGCGATACTTCTCCCAGAAAGCTACCGCGTTCGCGACTGCACAAAACACCAAGATGACGTCAAACAGATGACGCATGCGGCTGGGACTGTCACTGACGCTCGCCTCCGCGAGGTTGTCATTCCAGTATTGGTCACCGTCGAGAAAGTGACGTACTACGCAGGCTGTGCGGTAAGTGGGATACACCAAGCCATCAAATGTCCTCAGAAAGGCGAAAGACGTTGGGCCTCGGACCGTGTGAAGTAACAACCGCAGAAAATAGCATTCGACATTATTACACAAATAATATAAAAGTACGGTATAAACTCTACAAAATGCGGTGTCCTTGAAACTTCCCGGAAAACCTTCCACAGCACCTGCTCGTCAACGTCGGTTAAATACACCCTTTTGCTTGTCGTACGTGTAATATGAAGGCATCTCGTCATACGTAAGGGACCTCCCAAACTGATCGATTTTACAGAGCCTGAAAAATGCCAAGAGAGTTGTTTGACGCGGCTTTTCCAAGTGCTCAGCAACGCTGTCGGGATCAAAATATATGCGCTGGCCGTTCTCTAGGTGGTCGTGTAAATGCATTACGGTAGGATGCTTCTCATGTATAGAGAACACCAGTATCCGCCAAACCGCTTCAGACGTAACAGTAAATAAATGGCTGTGTGTGAGTAAAAATAATCTAGCTAGTTCCACATCTCACTAATGTTTATATACAGTTAATCCAAACAAAGGTACGTGCTATATGTATATCCCGGAAGACAATTTAAAGGAAGTTTACATGCGACATGAAAATATATTAATTAAGAAGCAATAATTATAATAATAAATAAATAATAAATAATAAATAATAAATTTATTTATTTCCAAAATAGTGCAAAATTACACCAATGTGACCAACATGTTTATTTTGAACTAACTCTATTACTATTTATTCTGATAGAAATGATGTAAGCAATCAAGTGTGGCGATGGTGTAGTTAATTAATTCAATAACTTCAACTTATAGTCTTGCTCATCTCTGAAACGAATTAAAAATACAATTTTTAAGAAGAAAATGTTCAACTCCATCTATGACTTTTGAAAACAACTATTAACGTCGCCAACATGTTCAAATTTAAATTATTTATATCGAAAAAGGGCTTACACATGTAATTCGACTTGATGTTTTTGAACTCTCTTAGATGGCGCTGCATTAAAATTGTCTTAAATTCTACTTATATCCAAATAATTATTTTTATCAGCCTAAGTTACTTATATTGCGTGATTTTTATAGTGTGAAGCTAGCTTATAGCATAGTTAACATAATAACAACATTCAAATATACATTGTTACATTACACGTTGTTACAGAATGCGTTGAAGAAATAAAGGTTCTCTGCTCGTTCCCTGTAGGTCATAGCGTGATAATATGTAGCCTATGTGGTGACCCGACTTTTTAATAATATTTGTGCCAAATTTGATGTAAATCCATGCAGTACTTTTTTACTTTATCCCGGATATAAGGACAAACAGATAAACAGATAAACAGACAAACTGACAAACAGACAACAATTTTAAAAAATATATTTTTGGCCTCGGTATCGATAGTAGATCACACACCAATTATTCTTTAAAAAAAAAATTCAATGTACAGTTTTGACTTTCCTACCATTTTATTATATAAATAATATTTTAATACATATTAGGTAATTTTCCCGACCCAAGGTTGGCAAAATTGAATTTATTTATTTATAAGTCACAAATATAGGTACATGGGATCTTATTGGTACATAGATGTCTTGGAATCACTATATTTAACCTTGCGGCATGTGACATACTCACATATAAAAAAACTAAGTACTAAACTAGAACAGAATATTGTATTATAATGTATCGGATAAATAAACATACACTGAAAAATAGGCCTTTTGCAATAAAAGATTTTTAAAATTAGTCTTTAATAATTTAATATTTTGCTCTTCTAGAAAAGTCTTCGATTAATGGTTAAATATCCTAGAGGCCATGCAAAATATACTTTTTTTAAAATATGCAGTAGTATTTAAAGGTACACTAATTTTTAAATTGTGTCTTCTACTTTTTAATTTTGTAAACATGTGCATATTCTTTTTCACAAACAATACAGTTTCAAGTATATATATACATGGTATGGTAGGGTCAGAATATTCAGTTTTATGAAATAGGGTCTACAGCTATCGGTTGATTTAAGGTTACCAATGGCTCGAACGCACTTTATTGTGCTTTAAATGCATGGTCTACATCTCTAGAATTGCCCCAGAAAATTATTGCATGTCGTATGACTGGTGCCACATATCCGTGGTACGCAGTCAGGACCGTAGAAGTGTTCACTGTTTTCGCGAGCATACGAATGCTTATTTATTATTGAGCACAGATCTTCAATATGGCTATTCCAGTTCAAATTTCCATCAATGGACACACCCAAAAATTTTGTAGTTTGGACTTGCTTGATATTTACTCTGTCGTACTGTATGACTAAATTATTAAATTTATTTATCATGTTTCTAAGAATAATTTAATTCGTTTTGTTTATGTTTAGTTTCAAATTATTGTCATTTAGCCATCTTACACTATTACACAAAGTACCATTTATGTCATGTTTAATTTGTTCTTCGTTATTGTCTTTAAATAGATTAGTGGTATCGTCTGCAAAAAGAATAGTTTTATGGGGTACCTTACTACTACTACCCAAGGATAATCATTTATATAAATTATAAATAACAATGGACCCAATACGCTCCCCTGTGGGGAGCGTATTGGGTCTTCACGTTTGGGATTTCAGTAGCACATAGCCTAGATATTCGCGTGAACTGTTTTCTATAATCGAGATAAGATTTTATGAGATTTAGTACGTTTCCCCTAACACCATAACTAAATAACTTATTTAAAAGGGTCTGATGATCAACATAGTCAAATGCTTTAGATAAGTCCATAAATAAAGCACACGCTTGGTTTTATTAACGATTTCTGTTATGACTGTTTGGAGGAATTTAAATATAGCAATGTTTATGTCTTTATTTCTTCTAAATCCTATCTGTTCATCTACTAGTAAGTCTTTAGTTTCAAAATAACAATATAAACATTCTTGAATCACCTTCTCAATTTATTTTTATATGACCGGAATTAAGGCAATGGATCTATCTCTATAGCAACTCATATCATGTTTATTTTCTTTTTTGAAGAGAGGCTTTATCATTGTTACCTTAAGCTCTGACGGACTTTATTGCATAGGTATTCTGATAAACTTAAGATAATGATATGTTTATTTCATACATGAATACGTACACATTGGTCTTATTCATAAAACAATAATTTTATTTATAAATATAGTTGTGTGTTGCGTTACTTCGGTCGCAGAAAAATTCCCAAAAATTATGTCTTGTTGTTTTTAAATTAGGGGAGGCTACTTATTTGACGCTTATTTCATTTCTACACACTGTTTATGTTGACTAGTGGATGCCCGCAGCTGCACTTGCAAATTTCAATTTAAATTTTCAATCGTCATCATCATCAGCCAGTATCAGTCCACTGCTGGACGTAGGCCTCTCCTATGGTGCGGCAATAAGCTCGTCTTCAGCTTCGTTCTCTTCAATTTTCAATATAACCGTTTATGCCCCATCATGTGGGAATTTCGAGAATTCTCTTCTTAGTGAAGATAGATGCCAATTTTTAGCTTCCTACGCCCAGCAATTTCAGCTGCGCGTAGTCGGACAGTAACGGAAGAATTTTATACACAGATGTGGCTAAGCAATTTCAATCATCATCATCATCAGCCTTTAACAGTCCACTGCTGGACCAGGCCTCTCCTTTGAAACGAGGAATTGGCCTACTATATACCACGCTGGCCAAACGGGTTGTTATAGGGTTTGTATCAAGTTTTCCTTACAGTGCTGTTCTCTGCATAATATGCTCCCTCTGTCGGCTCTTACGACACCCATGGGATGATATGGGGTGGTGACATTCCGTATCCACACGCACGTTTAACACGGACGTTTCAATACCTATTGTAAAACATATTTACGGTACCTAGTAATCAAAAACTCACTATCATAAAGTAAACACTATAGAACGCCTCGAATCGAAATTGGGAAATGCGAACCTGAATATAGAGACGTTCTCGCTGTTGTGCGAAATATATTTTAAGGCCTATTCAAACCTGAGCGATATTCGCTGCCGCTGTGGGTAGAGGTATATACCGAGCGGGTTTCGCTCAGGTATTTAGTATCAAGTACCGCGGCTAGAGCGACCTGAGCGATATTCGCTGCCGCTGTGGGTAGAGGTAAATACCGCGCGGGTTTCGCTCAGGTATTTGGTATCAAGTACCGCGGCTAGTTCTTACCTCTCTGAGCGAAACTCGACTACCGCGCGTTATTCTACGCGCAAGGATAGCGAATACCGCTTAGGTCTGAACAGTAATATTACCGCATACCCATTGGGTTTTCTCTGCCGCAGACGGTAGCGAATACCGCTTAGGTCTGAACAGGCCTTTAAGCTTACATTTTTTGCACTTATGCAAAAAATGTAAGCTTAAAGGCCTGTTTAAGATAAATATGCTTTATTAAGAAGAAATTAACGCAATCGCTTTACATTGTGTCAATAAAATTAAGATAAATAGTATTTAAAATAATTATTTAATTTATAAATAAATAAATAACATAATAGCGCACTAAAATTTGAATAACCACATATCATTTTTAATAAATATTTATACTTTAAATAATATCATATGAAATTAATTAAAATGGCAGAACCTAGATGACATAGAATCTCTGTTTTACATACCTTCTTTACATCTACATACTTACATAGATGAACGCGTGTTATACCAGTAGCAATACCTAAATATTTCCATACCCAAATAAAGCAAGACTAGATATTTCTAATTTTGCAGTCACTAGATGAAAAGCTCATTCTACACATTTTGATTTCATCACGGTTAGCTATACCTACTTTACATTTTGTTGTAAGTCAGTGTAGTGAAAAATCGATTATAGAATAATCTAATATTCTACCACATTCACACAACACCATCTAGTCTCAAACTCAGCAGAGCCTGTACTGGGTACTAGACAATGGATAAACATACAATTATTTTTTTTGTATTACATAGAAACATGCTTCGTCGTCCGTGTGGTGACGGATTAAGAATACGGAATGTCACCACCCCATATCATCCCATGGGTGTCGTAAGAGCCGACAGAGGGAGTATATTATGCAGAGAACAGCACTGTAAGAGAAGGCAAACTTGATACAAACCCTATACCAACCCGTTTGGCCAGCGTGGTATAGTAGGCCAATTCCTCCTTTCAAAGGAGAGGCCTAGTCCAGCAGTGGACTGTTGAAGGCTGATGATGATGATGATGACATAGAAACACCCAGACCAAGACAAACATCCATGTTCACGCACACAAATGTTTGACTCGCGCGGGAATCGAACCCGCGACCTTCGGCGTGGCAGACGCTTACACTCCCGCTGCGCCAACCGATCGTAAAAGAATATTGGACAAGAATGTGTAACTAATATTGTGAGAGGAATACATACCTTCCCCTTATTATCAAACCATAGTAGGCGGCGTAGATAGACATAAATATATTTTCGATCGCAAAAAACAATCGATTCCCCTGGTCAATTATAAGATTTTATTACTTACCTTGTCGTTAACTGGTAAAAGAGAAGAGTATTCCGCCTATTTCTTCATAGAAGAACCCAGCAATTAAGTGGATGAAATAAAAACTAAAACCTTGTATTTATTATTATGCTGCTCATATTGCTAACTGCACAACAGAATCTTTAAAACAGTTTGAGACACAACATGCAATACCGGTTTGTGTTGTGAGTCATCCCATCCAGTCTGCTTTCGAGACGTCATTATGTAATTAAGTATACAAACAACAATTACATTTCCAACAATAACAACAATATTCTGTATTTTGTCGTATATTTCGTTTAAGTGTGTGGCGACTGCCTCCGTGGTCCAGTGGATAGCGTATGCGACTGCTGATCTGAGGTCCCGGGTTCGATTCCCAGGTCAGGCGAAAGTGTTACTGGGTGTTTCCGAATTCTCAGTAGCAGCACGGAGTCTGGTGATGTGCCCGGTAACGGCAATAGGCTCGCCCCCTATTACGTGGGACCTAAAAATTCATGGCGAAGTGTGGGTGTAATATTACATCTCTGCCTACCCCTTCTTCTTTCAAAATAAAGTGTGTGGCCAACTTTGGTCTCGGACTTTAGACCGCCTAAAGGCCTGCGACATAGCCTAACGATCCTTGTCCTGAGTCCTGGGACAAGAACTGGGACCTACAGATTTATGTGCCCTCTGAAGCACGGTAGCGCTCTGATATAAATGCCCCACAAGCGGTTGACCATCCAAGTTGTGGCCTCTGTAAAGGTTGCTTAACTTTGCAGGTCTATTAGGATCGGCAGGTCAAGTGACACAATGAGCTCTACATTTTATACAGTGTGTGATTGCTAGACATTGCGACAGTCACTACATCAATGGTCGCTGTATCGAAAACGTTCCATCGACGGGCATAAAAAACAAAACACAAAATAAAGGAGCCCTGCGAAGTTTTATATTTAAAAAATCGGACATTTACCAACTCATTTTACTCAACTCGCTGATAAATCTTAAGCCGCGTATCGACTTCGCGCTCCAAAAGGACGAACATTGGCGCGCGTTCCAGCCGCGCGAAATTGTTACCATTTTGGAGCGCGCGCCAATGTGTTTGTTGGAACGCTCGAACATGGAGCGCCCCGTTCCATCTAGAGTCGGTTTTTTACCGCGCATCAAAGGCAAGTCAATTGTGGCGCGCGCGCCAGTTGAGACGGACGTGATATTATTTTGTGTGTTCGTTACGTTCCGAGCGATGGATAATCAAAGTTGCCGCTCAGAGAAGACGCTAGGAGGGAAATAAGTTGTGAAACAACTCTTTCATCCACCAACGCACTTTACGTTTATGTTTTTTCTTCTATATAATACTGTGAATATAAACATAAACGCAGCTGCTGCTCGTGCACGACGGGCCTGCACGTTGAACGACCGAACACTGGAACAGCTGCCGCGCGGAGTTGATATCATTTAACTATTCGGAGCGCGTTCCGTGAACGCCCTCTCGGCGTGGACGTTCATGGCGCGCGCGCCAGGAGCGCATAATGGATACGGAGTTACTTGTTCGGGTAGTCGATGCATTAGCCCGTCGATGGAACGTTTTCGATACAGCGACCATCGATGAAGTGACTGTCGATATTATGAACGGCTACCGCCTTAAGGCTGGTTTCAGAGTGACAGTAGAGCTCAACAGCGCGTTTGGCGCGCGGACCACTGTGAAACGAGTTCGCGTTTCTCATTGCAATGTATGAAGCTTCTGCAGCGCGGCCGGCGCGCGCGTCTCACACGCGGCGCGTTTGAACTGCGTGACTATGAAACGCTACTACTAATCTAGTGTAATTGTAAGCGCGCGCGTGTGGCCGGCGCCGGTCAAACGCGTGACTCTGAAACCAGCCTAACAGCCTTAAATAACGTCAGGCTCACATCAGTCGTTGCGTTGTGCTAGTAGAATACTCGAGACGACGATCGGTCTAAGCAGATTGAAACGTCAGAATTTATCAAGAATACTACTAATAAGTACATAATTAATTCTGGCTATGCTAGTCATAGTTCTGTTACATATGAATACAACAACCAGTAAACAACAATAATAACGCGTGAGACAAAAACAAATAGGTAGCTCGTTTGTTGTCTTGAGTAGGGATTTGTTATTGTACACTTATTATATTCAAACCGTGTAAATCACTGGTAGTAGTGGTAGTACATATCATCATCAGCCCTGTTACATAATAAACTGTCCCACTGCTGGGCATGGGCCTCTTCTCACTATGAGAAGGGTATGGCCATAGTACACCACGCTGGTCAGGTGCGGGTTGCCGTACCACATCTTAGAACAATACGGAGAACTCTTAGGCATTTGTTTAGGTTTCCTCGATAGTTAACTATTTGTAACACGGTGGTGCGCGCGGTGGATTCGAACCCGAGACCCTCTGCGTCTGTCAGTCTCACCACTAATTATTTAAAATTATTTAGGCTCACGTGGTTAGGATAGGAGTTCATATTACTGATCTAGTAGTAGGTATACGTACACATACACACATACACAACGTCACGCCTTTTATCCCCGAAGGGGTAGGAAGAGGTGTATTTCTACACCCACTTTTCGCCAGATATACTTTAGTCCCACGTAATAAGGGGCGAGCTTATTGCCGTACCGGGCACATTTCCAGACTCCGTGCTGTTACTGGGAATTTCGTGACAAAAAAACCCAATAACACTGCCCGACCCAGGAATCGAACCCGGGACCTCCCGATCCCACGCGCACATTTATGCCGGGAGACCAACGAGGCAGTCGTATAGGGTTTGATGTCGAGTTTTCCGTCTCTACGCAAAGATAGTATTTGCATCGTGTTATCCCTTAGGTATACGTTTTAACAAGATACTCAAAGTAGGCCCGAAAGTCTTGTTTCACATGTAGTGCAAATGTTATTTTGAATGTTTTACTTAGGTATATTTGGTTTTGATATAATATGTATAGTCACGTCGGTTAGGTATTTAGTAGGTAGGTATATTTAATATTTGCATAACAAGCACCGGTAGTGGTTTATTTATAGGTATCTTTAATATGTTATTCAAGCATAAGAAACTGTTGAATAAGGTTATATGACTGCACACATTATTAAAAAAATGCAAATGGCTAACGATATTTCGGATTTGAATAGGGTAGTCAAATTTTTTATTCATGGAACCTGCATTCGAAATTATGTCGAAGAGCGTGTGAACGACTTTTCTATTACATAGTGATGCGATCGCTTACCAAGAATAATGTTAATTTGTAATCCTTTTTTTATTTGTAACATCCGCCTTCATAAATAAATACAACATTGATAGAAATCAAATATCCGTTGCATGGTAGCCTTCAAATTCTACAATGCCTATATATAAATATGCCTATATTTAAACCGTGAGGAATAGGGCCAGTCAGCCGGGTCAGGTTAGACATGATCTTTGGTTGGCAGTCGGGGTGGTTTAAGTGATAACACCACATACTTCGGCTCTAATTTCTCCTACGACCAGCAAAACCGCATATTTTACCTACTTTTGTCAAAGTATCGGCAAATAATAATGTCAAGTTTATACGACCCAGAGCTCCTAAATCTGTCAAAGACAAAAGTTACTTGAACGCTTAGGTATAAATCGTAGCATAAACTACTCAATATCTTTATTGCACTCCATAAGATACATAAAAGTGTTACAATATTACAGTATAGATCCCGTAGGGCACGGCAACGTAGATAGAATTAAACCAGGTACAGCCTTAGCTTAAGCTACTCCTACATCCAGTAACTATATCTTTAAGCATGAACTTACTATTTACAAGTAATTAAGTACAATGTGAAACAGTTGCTCCTTACAAAAATAAAATGTATAACCATTATATTGGCGATTAAAAAGAGTGGTCATGTCATGAGTTTTATTGCCCATTCTTTCTCGTGCTTCTACCTATTGCTAAGTAATTAACTTAAAAAATTGACGTTCAAAAGCGTCACCTTTTGACTTTTCACATTTTTTTTACTTCGTTCCCAGGAGTATGATAGACGAGAGGACAGCCCAGGAGGGCAATCACCTCGGCAACGAAGCTGGCATGCTGTACGGAGAGTACCTGATGCTGGACAAGCTGCTATCGGCGCAGAGGATGCTCAGCGCCGAGTCCTCCATACCTGTCCATGATGAGCACCTGTTCATTATTACCCATCAAGGTAGGATAAGCTACTTTTAAGGATAAATTCTTTGGTAGCGGACAAAGGTCCACTTTAACTGTAATATACAGGTTGTAAAAGACCCTCAACGAAAACTGTAAACCCCATATTGTACCAATCATTACGAACATTTTTTACTTCGGTACCATATCTGAGAAATTACTGGTTCAGGAGATATTGAGGCTCAAAGTTACTATACAATTTTTGTAATTAGATACAAAATCGATGCATTTACCCCGCCAACCTCTTCTATAGATGTCCTATGCGCCCATGGATAAGTAGGGATTTCGAAAATTGCACGCGCGCAATTTTAATTGCGGATTAAAAAATGTGTCTCCTTTAAAAAAATATAATTTCCCAGGTTTTATTTTTGCTTAGTATGACTTTGCATGATGTCCAAAACGAGTAGACTTCGGCTTGGTGATGGGTCTTGTAACATCCTGTATATAATAAACTCCTTCCGTTACTGACTGACAGACAACGCACAGCCGAACTGAAATTAAGTAAAAGTAAAAAAAAAGCATTTATTGACACATTATAACAGCGTACAATTATTAAGTACATAATAAATAAATAGGTTAGTACATATAAATATAGCCCTTTATGTGATTAGGCATGAATGTTCTTTAGGTAGGGAAGACATGCATTAAGAAAAGATTTCTCGAAATTCCCTCGAGTCCGGGAAAACGGCTAAATATATAAAAATGTGCGCGCGTAGCTGCCTATCCTCTAATAATTACCATAGTTTAAAATGGCTCCGTTTAATTTCCATACCAGCTACACTATAAAGCGAGGTTTTACTACTGCTCAGCATAAAAGTAGAAAGGAATAGATAGGATTTAAGTACAGACTACAGTCAAATAAAGTAACCAAAGCGTTGTATGAAGAACAATGTCATAAGTCGACTACTAATCTAATCTATTTTAGTAAGGCTGCTTCCTTTACTTCCGGGTAGTCCCGCATAGTGCTGTAATAAAAAGAAAGATCGGCTATGTAAGGCGATCCTTCTTTTTGACACAGAAGCTGTCTTTCAAAGCACTGAAAACAAACCCTTTAAAAACATAATTATGAGGATCACAGCAACTGTAACATAGATTTTGATCCTGAATTTTCTTTAACAAAATCTTAATATATCTTCACATACGTTATTTTATTATATACACATATATTCTATTATATACCTGTATTATATTATTGTCCTTCCAGCATACGAGCTATGGTTCAAACAGATAATCTTCGAGGTAGACTCGGTGCGAGCACTGCTGGACGTCGAAGGTTTGGACGAGAGCCACACCATGGAGATACTGAAGAGACTCAACCGAGTCGTGCTTATATTGAAGGTAAGATATTACTTTACCTAAAAGGTTTCCTAACAATATTCTGCCTAACAACTGATCACTAGCTAAAATATTATTATTAATAGAAAGTATTTTTATAAAAAGCAAGACTTGAACACGATATATGTATCAACAAGATAATCTTTAAAGAGTCTTACAATTTACAAAAGGATTTAACATACATTTTAAAGCTTCTAAACAATCGCTTAGAAGGATTTAAAAATCATGCACTAAACAGACACAAAGAACAACCAGACATCATCATCATCATCATCAGCCCTTTATACCGTCCCACTGCTGGACACGGGCCTCTTCACACTATGAGAGAGGTTGGCAGACTCCACATGCCCTTCGAGAACATTATGGAGAACTCTCAGACATGTAGGTTTCCTCACGCTGTTTTCCTTCACCGTTTAGCAAGCGATAATTATCAATTTAATACGCACTTAACTTAGGCGTGAACTTATGTTATGTTACTGTGATTTGGAAGGCACGTAAAGCCCTTAGTTTCGGTTGTGTCTCAGGCCATGTCGGCGGCCGTTGGGTGATCTATAAACTCCAACACAATATCAAAAACAAAGTCTACAATCTCGATAGATATACGTTCGGATAATCAGAAAGCCATATAAGTGTTAACTTGTCGTCTAGCTAAGCGTGAAGGACATTGAACTCTTGTCTTTACGTTGAACATTAACGCAGATAATCTCTATAATTAAAAAAAAATTCAAAGAACTATTCTATGAGGTGTTTTTAAATTAGCAACCCACGTCGTTAATCTCTTCTAGTATTATTATTGCATACTTTTACCTACAAGTTTTACAACTAATGACAAAATCAGATTCGAACCTACAAGTATAAATGCAATAGTTTGTGAGAATTGATGTTAATGAAATTGCTCTTTCACTCAAAAACCACGTAACAGATTATATACAGGGTGTCACAAGACCCATCACCAAGCCGAAGTCGACTCGTTTTGGACATCATGCCAAGTCAAACTAAGCAAAAATAAAACCTGGGAAACTACTTTTTTTTAGGGAGTCACTTTTTTCAAGCCGCTGTAAAAAATGCGCGCGTGCAATGCTCGAAATACTGACTTATCCATGGGGTCATAGGGCATCTAAAGAACACATTGGCGGGGTAAATGCATCGATTTTGTACCTAATCAGAAAAAATCCATACTAACTTTGAGCCTCAATATCTCCTGAACCAGTAATTGCCCAGGTATGGTGCCGAAGTAAAAAATGTTCGTAGTTATTGGTACAACATGGGATTTCAGTTTTCGTTAAGGGTCTTTTTACACCATGTATAATGAAACTGCTGTAATATAGCTTATGTGTACATTAGAATAGTCATGCTGGCGAAGCCGCGAGCAGAATCAAGTGATATGGCAATGCAAAGATTATCCGCGCGCCTCTAGCGGCGAATTTGAAAGTTGTCAAGGTATGACACTTTTGACAGCTTTCAATTCAACTTTGCTTCGAGGACTGGTAATTGTATTGAGCTGCCAAAAGTGTTGTACCCGGACGAGTTCCAAATTCGCCGCTAGAGTCGCTAGTTAGAATCTTAGCATCGCCAATAAATCATCCTAGACTATTTGACCCCGTATGGTGAGGATTATACAAAAAATTTTTTCAGAGCTACCTTACACTTCCCAAGGAACATACCTACATATCAAATTCCAGCTTGTTATACCCATTCGTTTTTCCTGTGACTTGTCTGTCAGTCAGTATCTACCGCAAGATTTTTTGCGCTAAGTCGCGTCAGCTAAAAAAAACACATACAGTTGCATCATATCACGAATTCATACACAAAATTGAATAACACACGTCATTTATGTTTGTGTTTAAAAATCATTCGTCGGCCTCAGGTCATCGGTCAGGGTCTCACTATCTGGAGCTGTTACGCTGATATTAACTATAAACATTGCTCGAATGACGGACAGACGACAATACTACGTAGCTGTTTTATATTATAAATTTTTTTTTGTTATTACGCATTTTGTGTAGATGTGATGACGATTGATTAGAACGTATTGCTCCGGGTTTCTGTTGAACTTAGGAAATTATTGCATGAGTTTGTTTACGAAGAAGTTGATAATGACTACTGTTTAAATAAATTTAATAATATCCGCTGATATCAGATTAAACAATCGACTTTTTGTAAAGGACGTTGTCTTATTTTTTATTTTGCACTGCTTTATATTTAATCTAAAAGAGCGAGCGGCAAAATGTTTACTCTAGCTTTACTGTCGATTCTTTATGTTTCATTTGAAATATTTCCTAGCAATTTGAAATATTACCTACTTATAGCTTTTAACGTATGATCAAAAACAGTGCTCCCAAAATATATGTGGTAGGTATACCTACTATATGATATGCCCCTGCTCCGCTTTAGTGATATTGAGTGTATCCGTCTGAAAGGCCTAAGCTGTGGTTATTCTATTATAGCGGGTATATGTGCCGGGTGTATCAGGTGTCAACTTTCCCCTGCACTTCCCTTTATTCACTTTCACATTGTTTACGTAACACGTAATATAACCATCATATCTATATTTTCTAAGGTTCTAGTAGCTATCTAGCTACCTAACCTTAGAAAATATAGGTTGAACAATTTAGATCAAACTGATGAATTGTTCCTGTTCTAAAACATCTGTTTTTAAAGTTAATTGATGTGTGTCGTTCTTGATGCCGCCACTTTTCCCACTGGCACCTAATGCTTCAGAGGCTACTTACCTTGCCAGCATAGTTATTTAATGGAAAACTCCCTCATAAGTCATAACTTTCCCAGTTCCCTAACGGTTGTCAGCAGTTTAAATTGACTTAACCACTACGTAAAAATATAATTAATATTCATTATTTAAAAAACGTCACCAATCTAATTTTAATTTATGTCTACAAAGTACGTCATAAAATTAAGATATTCGGATACAAACCCATGCTCTCGCAATTGTTTTAAGTTGTCCGTTCTACTCATGCGTTGGGACCAACCAGATCCAACGTTTCAAAAGTTATCTGTTACTAGGACGCCAGCAGCTACGCCTGCATTTTTTTTTAATTTACCCATTTTGGCCGATCCCGTGGGAATTTCGGGAAATCCCTTCTTAGTGCACCCCTACGGTCCCCAAGGAACATACATGCCAAATTTCAGCTTCCTTCCTTCCATCCAATAGTTTCGGCTGTAGCGTGTCTGTCAGTCAGTCAGTAACGCAAGGATTTTATATATTACGATTCTACTGATGCGTTGGAAACAACCAGATCCAACCGGCTATCGTTGGTCCCATTAGTAAAGTTTACTTTATAAGCACTTTTCATTTAAAGTTAGGTTTGATCCAGTTCTCGGCCGTTACCTTGACCGATGACCTAAGTGAAGATAATGCTATCTGATGAATACTGTATACAATATAATAATTAATTTATAAAACAATCATTATCACGTTGGTGTTGTCGTGACGACGAGACGAGATTTATTATCTTCTTTGAGGAAAACTTGTGTCGACGCTGTGACTATGGGATCTTCGGTATAAAATCTCGTTAGGCCGCGCTCTCACAATATCGTGTCGACAGACCTACGCGATAGATTGTCGTGTTAAAACAATACACTTTCCTGACGACAAATCGTGTGTTGTTTTAACGACTATCTAATTATCTATCTATAGAAATAGTTTCAATGTTTTACCGTGTCTACTATAAAAATATCTTGGTACCATCGACATTTCGAGTGCCGTGAACAGAAAACATGACGTTACGATCAAATAAGAACAGCAAGATGTGACGACCGACGATAAAATAACCGTCACGATAAATTTGGAACACGCTCTGACCTAATCACAACGTATCATCATTGACTTAGTTCATTCATAATAATAAGATAATGTATGAGACTCCGTTATTTTTGTGTTTTCATTCTTATGTTGGATTAATAGAGATATCAGGTTTCATTGTAATCAGCCCAAATCGCAATTTTTTTATTATTTTTCTATTTTTATTATTTTTCCTAGTATGTCTAGCAAGTCAGTAATATGTGGTTTCGGGATCGGACAGGGGGTTATGAAACACACTGTATAATATGAATTGTGTAACACTCATTGTGATCGAAATAAAACTTTTATCTAAGGATTTTAGCGATGAATATTGCCTATTATAATATGATCACGATATAAATATCTTATTTATTTCTAGTCGTCTATTTTCGTCTTTCCGATTCATGGAATCAGGTTTGAAAACTTTCGTACTTAACTGTTCTTACTCAGAGTTGAGAGACTTCGACTGCCGAAAAGAAAAATAATAACAGTAAGTCCTAAGCACTATAGATACTTCCAACTTGATTTCCCCTAGTAATTATTACTAGAGTACCATACCGCAGAGTGGTATACTGAGGGTCTAGTACGAGTTTTACACAGTGCCGATAGCGTAGTCGGGAACAATTTTCATACATTTCCTAAATGCGCCTCCTAGTGGACTCTATCGATCACTACTCTCCGTAAGGGGCGCTTTTAGAAAGTGTATGAAAATTGTTCCCGTCGACTAGTCTATCGTCACCGTGACGATCGAGTGTAAAACTCATACTAAACCCTCTGGTATGGTATCCACGTACCCCATCGGATCAAAACATATGTTTTCCCATGCAACTCTCTAGTGGATTACAATAATGTATTATT